>CM057453.1:1197920000-1198520000 GCA_016271365.2 Neoceratodus forsteri
GGGTCCCACTGCGTGATCGCGACCTTGTCCGTAGTGGGGTCTGTAGGATGCCAAACATATCTGCACCAGGGGTGCTTGGGATGCCCACAGCAGAACCCAGCATCGACAGGCTTGGTGTCGCACGACACCGGGAACTGGGAGTGGAGAGCATACTGTGTGGGGTGCGCAGTACAGGAGCACCTGCTTGTGTGCCCAATGCAGCCACGACAGTGACCAATGCCTGGGTCTGCCTGTCAATGGTGGCGGTCACATCCATCCGCATATGGACCATCTCTGCACAGTCCAGAGCACAGTCCCTGCTGTGCCGCTCCACAGCCGCACACAGTGCCTCCACAGATGTTGCAACCCGCCTTTGCTGCTGTACTGATTCCCACAGCAGGCAGGTGTGCTCTTCAAATGGGTACTCTGCCACAACGGCATCCTGTCCCCCAGGGTGTGGAAGGTCCTGATGCTCAACACCCCTTGAGGGTGGGCGCTGTTCACCAGGACCAGGAATGGGCTTATCAAAGGGCGGCGGGCATGTGCCACCGCTGGACAGTGTACCCCAGACCTGGTGGGTGACTGCTGCTGCCCTCAACCGCTGTGCCCCAGGGACCACTCATTCCACTGCTGTGGCGCAACAGTGCCAGACACCTGCACACAGCCACGGTGCTGCTGCACGTGCTGACAGACACAGCCTGGGACTGTGCCGACATGCTGGCACACACGTTGGAACCAGGTAGGCCCAGGGGCACGTGCTGGCCTGCTGTGTGTCCGTCATGGGACACACACATGTCACTGCCCATTGCAGTCCTTGCATCATCAATGGTGCAGGTACATGCTACAGCCACAGTCACAGTGTGCTGGCATGCTTGTATGCCAGACTGCTGAGACACAGGCTGTGCACCCCCCACACCCAACTCACCGACACCAGAGTTGGCAGCCCAGCGTGCATGCTGGTGCAGTGCATGCTGGCTGGTGACAGAGGTGGATGGACCCTCCTCCATGTCCAGCAGGTCTTCCTCACTGCCTGAACCCACCACCACCATCCCCTGAAGATGAACAGGATCTGTAACAGAAAGAGAGGACATGTGAGTGCATGTGAACAACCTTCCCCCCCCAACACCACCACCATGTCATACCGTGCAGTGATGGGCTTCCACCTGTCTGGAATCCACCTCCTGGTATGCCCTCAATAGCACTCCGCTGCATTGATGCAGCCAGTCAGTCCTCAGTCGGGGTCAGCTCCACCACTGCTGGCTGGCCCCCGGCAGTGCCAGCACGTGCCGCCCTGAGGGCTGCTACCTTCTCCTTCACCCTCCTGCGGTCTGTCCCAATCTTCTTTTTGCATTCCTGCACGGAGCGCTGGTGGCTTCTGTGCAGGTTCACTACCCGAGCTACCCCCTCCCATGCAGCCGCACGGGCCTGAGGGGTGCCCGCTGTCCACTCAGTAGTGACCTCCTCCTCGGTAGGCCTGGAAGAGGGCCTCTGTCTCTGCCGTGGTGAAGTTGGACCTCCTCCTCTTCGCCCACCATCCTCACCCTCACCTTGGCTCTGCTCGGTCATGGCGATCTGTATGGGTGGAAGTGGACACCTGTCACTGTGCAGTCTACAGCGTTATCCCATGCCCATTGTCCAGAACATCCCACAGCATGCAACCCACCTCTCACCTGCAGTAACCGAATCTGGCCAGCGCAGCCCACTGTCGCACATTTATAGCGCAATGCATGCAAATTAGGAGTGGAGCAACTGTAATGAGATGCAAATCACACCACTGCGCCTTTGAATGGCTGATCAGATGATTTGCATGCGTCGGCTGAATATCGCGCCGTTGCGCTTTGCGCAATACAGTTGAGCCAGCTGAGCCAATGGCGCAGATCTGTGACTGTGTGGTACACTGCATTGCGCATGCCCAGGTAGCTTACGCAGGCGTCTGCTGCGCTGATGACGTGCTGTGCGCAATCGGCAATTCAGGCCATGGCCACCATTGTGCCAGTGGTGCTACAGCACTGGGCACCATATGGCGCTGTGGCACTACTGCGCAATAGTCCACTGTAGCACTGGCATGCAGGTGGTCAGTCGTGCAGGATGCATAGACGTCAGATGGCGCTGTGCGTGGCCTTGCGTCATAGACCCCTGACCTGGTGTCCGACCTTTGCCCCCTGGCGCTGTTCGGCTGCCATGTGTACGGCCCTATTGCGCTGTTTGGTGACAGCGCTATGTGAACCTATGGTGGTCTATTGTGCAACATTTCCACGTGGGGTTGCCGCGCTGCAGGGCGCCATATTGCCTGCTGTACAACTCAAACTATGGCACGCAGGAGAGCACCCCAATGGAGCCCAGTGGAGGTGGCCAACCTGGTGGCCCTGGTTGAGCCCCACTATGGGGCACTGTATGGGGAGGAGCCCCTCACCATGGCTCGCACCCGGGTCTGGCTGCAGGTGGCCACTGACCTGGTGAGGGTCACAGGGCGGCACCGGTCTGCAGAGCAGTGCCGGCACAGATTCAGTGATCTCCGCAGGAGGGAGTCAGATGTGCTGCAACGCCTACGGTCTCGTGCCAGGAGGGGCGTTGTGCCTAGGCCAGGTGGGTGTACCATCTATGCACCTGTATTCTCCATAGGGGTGTGACTGTGTTTTGGTGGCTGTGCATGGGGGATGGCTCTGCCATGGTTGGCTGTGTCAGTGTGTGCAGGTGTGAGATGCATGGGTCTGGCTGTGTGGGCAGGCACACTCACTGGGGCAGGGGGCAGTCTGCTTTGGAGTCACACTGATGTTTTTCTCAACATTTGTCACCCACAGGCCTGGCAGAGAGGATGAGGGCACGGGCTGAGGAGGGCCATGGCAGGGCCCAGGTGGCGGACGGAGGTGATGTGAGGGGTGGGCCACAGCAGCAGCAGCAGCAGCAGCCACAGGTGCTTGCAGAGTGTGAGTATCATTACATCATGGATGCTATTGCATGCTGGAGGGGATGGGGATGACCACCAGCCATGGACAACACAACCATGCACGACACAGGTGACAGTCATCACTGTCCAGTGTCACTGCACGTCTGTGTGAGCGTCACTGGTGGTCCATGCATGCACTGGACACATGGCTGTGGAACTGGCATCCCACCACATTGCCACATCACTTGACAGCCTTGTTTGTGCTGTGATGGACATGGGCAGTGTGTGTGTGCAGTGGTGCACATAGCTGGTGCCACCTGGTTGGGCATGTCATGTGCATGGTCACTGTGGGTGGGTGCATACCATCACAGGTGCAGGACACTGGGCTATATGCCTTGCAGGATGGGTGGTGTTCAGGGTTGTGGACAGTCACAGCCATTGACTGTGTTCCCTTTTCCTAGGCCTCAGCGTCCTACGCAGGATTGAGCATGCCCTCCACCAGCTGACCAGGGTGTCCGTTGAGAACCATAATATCCTAAGGGACATTCAGCGCCGTGAGCTACGGCGATGGCACAGCCAACCAAGACAGCACCAGGCAGCAGAAGACCAGCCTGCTAGGCGTTAGACAGGCTTCCCCTTCCCACTTCACCCATCTCTCCCACCCTGCTTTCCCTCTCCCAGTTGTTCCCCCTACCCCTTGCCCACCCCTACCTTGTACCCCTACCCCCCCGGTCTTGTAAATATCTGTAAATAGTTTTGTTATTGTTCTTGTTGTTCTACTTTCTCTTTTTGCAATATATATATATTTTGTTATGAATACTATGGTGGTCTCTGATTTGCAGCTGGCTATGGTTGCTCAGTTGCAGTGGTGTGCATGCCATCTGGGGTGGTATGGTCCTGGGTATGTGTGTGTGTGCGTGTGTGTGTGTGTGCATGGGGAGGTGTCTCCAGTGTGGCAGTGACTTTCTGTCAGTCTTGCCATCTGCTGCCACCCACTGCTGGGTGCACAGGGTGGATCTGGCTTGTATGGTTCTATGCTACACAAGGTTGACGTGTGCTGGGGGGATGCATGGTGTTTACTGCAGTGACAGTCACTGCACATGGGTGGTGTCTTGGGGTCACAGTGCAGGGTGTGCTGTGCAGACGGGGGCTGATGTGCACTGTGGTTGTCAACCCCTGTGTGTGGCAATCTCAGCCTGCCAGTGGTTGTGCTGGGCGCCATGGCCCTGCTGTGCTTTTGCTCTTGTCCCCATGGGCCAGTGGATAATCCGTCCCTCCCCCAGTGATGCTGTGCTTGGGGTGTGCGGGTGTCTTGTTGGTTCTGCAGTGTGTTCCTGTGCCCATGTGTGGCATGGCTGGCGGTGGGCCCCAGCCTGCCTCCCTGGTTGTGCAGTTCCATTGCTCTGCTTGGGGTTGGGGAGCTCTGCTTGCGCTATGGCACCTCTGGACTGCTCAGCTGGGCTAGCCTTGTTGAGCTATGGCGCAACCTTTCTGCTCAGCTTCCCCTTCCTGGTTGCGCTATGGCGCAGTTTGTGCGATATTCAGATGTTGGCTGCTTGTGCAATTTGTTTTGCTCCATGTTTGAATATCGCGTCTGTTGCGCATATGCACAATTGAATTGTGCTTGCTCCTGCTGTTGCGCACATTTTGGGAGCAGTTTGAATATCTGGGCCAGGATGCCCTAACAAGATCCAGAATCTTTATATTTTTGCAGATGTAATAACTAAAACACATTTAGGCATAGTTATATTGTAGTTTTTCCTTGCTACGTCGTAAGTCTACCCTACAATTATAAATCTTTTACTTTAAGCAACTTTTATCTTTCACAGCCATTAAAAAACGTTGATCTTGGTGAACTGTGTTAGCTTGTGACCCCCTCCCAATCTGCAGTCATCCTATGTCTCTGCTCCAGTTCATTCCTGGGTGACTGCACTGCCTAATGTTTGTGAAGGAGTCATGTGAGATATCTATAACAGGAGGAGCGGATATTTTTTTGTGTAGCTCATAAAGACACTCATAGCTGGGTGAGGGGTGCTTATTCCCCCATGCTTTAATGGTATGTCAAGGAAATTTGTGGGATCAGCTTAAGCTACCTAGGGTTTCTGCTAATGTTTCCCCAAGACCACCCCTCAAGGTAGACTTCCTTGGGTCCAGGCAGCACAGATTCGATATCCTCAGCGTTAGTTCAACATCTCATATTATAAATCGTATTGGATTATTGTCATGTGGCTTTACATGGCTTGTAAAATGCCGTTGTAGCATTAAGGGTGCCAGACACCCAGGAGGACTCCTTCTTTTAGACTTTTTGAATATATCCATGAGCATGCTGCACTGTTCCCTTTGGGACTTGATTTCCATATAGTCTTGACTGTTTTTTTTAATTTAGCCCCCAATAGCTGCAACACAGAGAAACAAGCATCATATCCTACCATTATATTTTTTGTTTCATGCCTTCTGTGCTCTGCACAAAGATAATGTTTAATCGTGTTTTGCATTGTGAACCTGAATAAACATAAATGAGAAAGAAAAGAGTGAACTCACCCCACAATTCTGAGAAGGTGATTCCCTGGAAAATTAACCACGTCCAGAAGTTATGGCATGTTAATATATTCCTGCGGAGCCTTCTTTGGCAACCAAAGCCATTAAATCCTCTCAGTAGCCAAGTTGCACAGCTCACAGCTGTATTAATCCTTCCCTGGATGGCTGTGCATGCAGATCTCCTTGGCAGGAAAAAAAGCACTGCCACAAGTACAACATGCCAGGAACAGACTGGGGGACTATGACATCACCAGTGACCAGAGAGCAGAGGCTGCTGGATGTCTTCCAGGATGCATTTCTAACACAAAAGGTGGGTGAGCCAACTAGGGAGGCCTGGACACTGGACATGGTCCTGGTGGACAGTGATCAGATTAGGAGTCTAGAGGTGAGGGACCCCGTTGGCTGGGAGTGATCACTCCACAGTCTGGTTCTTCCTGGACCTGGGGGGGGAGGAAAGCTGAACAAGGATGGTAGTAACTGACTTTAGGGGTGCAGTCTTCAGGGAGATGGGAAGGATCCTTAAAGATCATCTGGACAGGATAAGGCTGGATATGGATGCTGACAGCAGGTGGGAGATCATTAGGAGGGGAATACAGGAGGTTACCAGATCCTGTGTAATGGAAATGCATAAGTTTGGTAAGACCAGAAAAACCCTTCTGGTGGACCCGGGAGGTACAGAGGTGGTGAGGGAAAAGAAGGCGGCCTATAGGCTCTTCAAGTGCTCAAGGAGTGAAAGGGATCAGGAGGAATATGAGCTGACAGCCAAGAGAGTCACCAGGGTGGTGAGAGCAGCTAAGGCAAAAAAGGAGCAGTCCTTGGCCAGTGGGATCCAGAGGGGGGACAAGGGTTTTTTTAGATACATAGGGGAAAAAAGGAAAGTAAGGGGGCGGATCAGCAAGATAAGGATAGGGGATGGTTGGGCACAGGAGGTGGGGGAACAGGCAGAAGTCCTAAATGAGTACTTTACCTCAGTTTTTACTGGGGGGCGTGAAGGGGCTATGTCTTGCAAGGGGAGCAGGGGCAAACCGGAACAAGGGGTGGGACCGGTAAAGACCAGAATGGCCCATGTCATGCCAATCCACAAGGAGGGATCAAGAGAGGAGGCGAGAAATTACAGGCCCGTTAGCCTGACATTGGTGGTCAGCAAGGTGAAGGAGGGTATTGTCAAGGAAAGGCTAGGGGGATTACTGGAGCAAACTGTGAACTTGGACAATAGGCAACATTTCTTTGTCACAGGAAGATCGTGCCAGACAAATCTTGTTGAGTTCTATGACTGAGTGACAAGGGCCCTGGACCAGGGTAGGCCAGTGGATATCCTCTTTCTGGACTTTAGCAAGGCATTTGATTTGGTACCCCACAGTAGCCTGCTGGCTAAGCTGAAGGAAATGAGGTTAGGGAGACAGTTGTTAAGATGGATAGGAAATTGGCTCTCTGAGCATACTCAGAAGATGGTGGTTGGAGGATTAGCCTCATCCCCAAAGTGGGTTACTAGTGGGTTCCCCAGGATTCAGTGCTGGGGCCACTCCTGTTCATTGCCTATATCTCATACATCACTAGGGGGATCAGGAGTGAGATGAGTCTTTTTGCAGATGACTCAAAGCTGGGTGCAATGGTGGATGGGGAGGAGAGGAGGGTGGACTTGCAGGAGGATCTGAAGGCTCTGGAAAGGTGGTCTGGAAAATGGAAACTAAAATTCAATGTGGGGAAGTGCAAGGTTCTGCACCTGGGAGTCAAAAATCCAGGCCAGGGGTATACCCTGGAAGGACACATGATTCAAGTCACAGAGGGTGAGAGGGACCTGGGGGTAATGGTAGATGTCAAAATGAACAACTCAGAGACCTGTAGGAGGGCAGCGGCAAGAGCAAATAGGATGCTGGGATGCATCGCCAGGGGGATTACCTCCAGAAAGGCGGAAGTGATCCTTCCACTGTACAACTGCTTGGTTAGGCCACACCTCGAGTATTGTGTACAGTTTTGGAGACCACATTTAAAGAGGGATATCACACTCCTAGAGAGGGTCCAAAGGAGGGCAATCAAAATGATCAGGGGCCTGGGGGAAAGGACCTATGAGGAGAGGCTCAAGGAGCTTGACATGTACATCCTAGAGGAGAGGAGGGACGGTGGGACATGATAGAGGTCTTTAAGTACATGAAAGGGATCAATAAAGGAGGCCCACTCAGGGTGCTCCAAAGGAAGGAGGGCGGGGCAACAAGAGGTCACGGGTGTAAGCTGGAAGGGGGCAGGCTCTGAGGTGAGAGGAGGAGATGTTTTTTCACTGAAAGGGTGGTGCAGCCATGGAATGCACTGCCCAGGGAGCTGGTAGAGGTGGAGACTGTGGATGGGTTTATGAGGGGATGGGACAGGTACAGGGGGAGGGTAAATCTGACCAGGCCCAATACAGGTGGAATATCTAGGACTGGGGACAGTATAGCCCAAGGGGGAGGGGAGGGACACCAAAATCGGCCCTCAGTGTGGGTGCTGAAAATCGAGCAGACTTGAGAGACCGTTAGGCCTATTCTGCTGGCATTTTAGTATGTTAGTATGTTAAGTAGGAGTACTTGAGACTCTGAAGTTGGCTACTCTGGGTGAAGACAAGGATCAGGAAGTGTTGGAGTGTGACCCAGTGGAAAAGGGCCCATCAGAACCCCCACATATGATTGATTGATATATATATATATATGTATACAGTATATGTACATATATATATATATATATATATATATATATAAAACTGGCTAAAAAGCAAACTTTGAGGCAGAATGCAAAACAAAACTGCAGTGAACCCCCACACCCACCCCTGCCACAGACCTACCCCTGGTGACATAACAAATGCGTAAAGCCATTCTCATCAATTCAATGAAGATAAAATATATGTATTAGGTAGGATGGGGGTTCCCACAGTTTGAACTACATAAGAACCAAAAAGAAAAAAGGTAAATAAAAGCAAATAATGAAACAATTGTACATTCTTCTTAGGTTGGGAATTTATTAAGGTTTAACAATAGTCCATGACTGATTCCTCCATGTCACATTTTAGAGTTAAAAGGAGACTGGTCATTTAATAACCAGAAGGACCTGTGACAGTGAGAAGTACAGTGTATTGTCAGTTCCTAACTTAGAGACCCTGTTAGCCCAGCTTTGGTGTGTAAAGGGATCTTGATCCTTCAGCATCAATCTGTGTTCCTCTGGTACCCCTCTGCTGCCCGGGTCACTAGTTTTCCAGGTTGCAGATGTAATTTCGGTTAATGATATAAGTTTCTATTCAGCTATGTGCATAGGTCACTATGCACTGCATAAGTGGGCCTCAGAGGGCCATACTCGTGAACTGTATGCACATTATGCCTAAGTGGGATGCACAGCCAGGGCACGCAGTGTGCGTAGGCACAGTATGCACACAGTCCTAGGAAGCTTCACACAGGGGCATGTCAGAGGACTATGCATGGCGTAGCATGGATGTATCATCCAGTATACGCCAAAAAGGTGCATATGGAGGCTGCAGCTCAGTTACACCAGGCAGGCTCCTGCTGTAAACCTGGCTATGCACCCAGCCACACAGGGATAGACAGGAACATGAAATACGGCTGCACCCGGCCACCCATACACACATCATGCAGGCCCTGTGTGCCAAGGGATGTGCAACTAAAGGCATATCAGACCCGTCCACTGGGGATGATGCCACAAAGGCCAGCACCGACCAGAATGCCATGCTGGGGACAGGAACTAACAGTACTTGGAACATGGCACCTGCAATATCAGAACACATCCATTACAAAGTCTATGCCACCCCGCTGTTACACAGTCCACCCATATGATGCCATTCCCTGTCACCCCATACATTATGCTGGCAACACCCACCAGCAGCACACAGACAGCTCATATAACACATGGAAGGACCACATGGACACAGCATGCTGAAATGCATGTCATGTCATGTCATTTATTCCGAAGGCACACCATATTCATATGCTTGGAACTAAAGCTCTACAACAAATGTGACCTGCATATACCACACTGCACCCTCCATGGTGACCTGTACACTCCTCATTATGCCCACTTCAGGTGTAAATTGCTGTGATCATGAATAGAGATCATAGTCTCTTTGTCCCTGGGGCCCCTGTCAGCAAGGAACTACAATGGGGTTGAAGAAGATGAGCCTGATGTCTGGTGATTCGATCCTCTGCTATAGCTCTGACATCTTTGCCATGTTGGAGAATGGAAGAGGTGAGATACTTGTTATTTCCCCTGCTGCCTTTATCACCTTGGCTTGACAATGTACCACATGTCTAGGTTAGGGTGAGAACTCATACAGCTCTTCTGACCTGGTTCTACATTCACTCCTCCCATACCTCTTTGAGCTACACTGCCCCATGGTGGTCCTATCCCAGGTTCTTGGGTGCCAGGGTGTCAGGTTGGTAAGAAGCTGTTATTCAGCCAGTTTCTGGTGAGAAAGAGGCAGGCTTGTCCAGGGACTCAAAGAAATGTCAGACAAAAATTGTGTGTTAACACTGAACCGCAAGATGTTGGAAAGAATTACGCAGAGGAGGGCTTATGGTTTGGGTTTTGGGGCTAATGATCGGTGGGCACACTTAATCTCCAACAACGTGTCCAAGTAATGGTCCAGCATTCTCCAAAGAGCCATTTGTAGGAACCAGCACACATTGCCCAGATCCAGCTGTTCTGGGATGCCCTCCAGGTGCAAATTATTCTGGCTGTCCCAATTTTCCAGTTCATCAAGTTTGGCCCACAGTTGATGGAGTTTCATGTCATGCCCCTCAAGTCAATCTGTGTCTGATACTGCCCTGGTTTCAATGATCCCCCATAGCTTTTGGTGACAACATTAGGCATTTCATGAGTCAGGATTTGTAGCATGGTCTTTATTTTCAAAAGGACTTCAGTGCCTGAGGTAGATGCCGCCATCATGATGTCTTCCAAGGCATCAAATCCCACCACTTGAGTGGTGATATCTCTGGTACTATTTGTGTGTTCAAGTTTGGTACCATTTAAGAGTGCACATTATTGGGAGGTTAGTTTCGATGAGCCATCCACTTTCAGGACAGTTTTGCAGTCAGATGTAACTGGATAAATACATTGGCTGGTTAGAGCTCCAGAATTGCATGGCCATTTGTCAGTGGCTCACCATCATCCTGTTTTTTCATGTGGCATTTATTCTTCTTGCACCTTGCCGGCCCCTATCTGGATGCCCCCCCCAGCTCAGTCATCCACCATTCCTGGGATTCACTCCTATTCCCTGTGACTTACCTCTTTTGGTAGTGTCCATGGGGCTTGTTCCTCCAAAGCAGAGTCCAGTCGCATTACACCTGTGCTGCGTGGACTGCACTGGCTGCCAGTTCAGTGGCGGATCACCTACAAGGTAGGCTTGCTTACCTTTAAAGCCCTACATGAACAGGGACCCAACTACCTGAAAGATCTCCTGACGTCCTACTCCCCCAGTCGTCCTTTCCAATCTGCTGACGAGGGATTGCTAGAAATTCCCAGGGTTCATCTAAAAACATCTGGAGCTCGTGCTTTTTCATTTGTGGCACCAACCCTGTGGAATTCTCTACCTCGTCGGTTAACAGAATGCCTGACCATCAATAGTTTCAAATCCATGTTAAAAATGTATTTATTTTCACTGGCTTTCCCAGATTGATTTTAAATAATTTATATTGGCCCACTGGCGCAGCGGCTGGATTCCCGCTTGCAACGCTGGCAACCTAGGTTTGAGAACAAACCCGGGTTGTCAGAGGGCTGGTCGGGGGGAGAAGGATTGAGCATCCTTAGACTGCTCTCCTTCTCCAGGGGGAGGGGGAGTGTGAGTGTTCGGTGTCAAGCGACACCCAGCATAGGCTAGGTTGCCACACGTACACTGACGCCTACATCTCTTAGGGGTGGGGTGGACGCTGGTCATCATTGCACACCCCCACCCCTGCTTACAGGGACCAAAAACTCTGGGGCCTGGCTCATCTTCATGATGCCCTGCCCCCGAATCGCTCAGTGCCTCCGATGCCAGCTCCCCCCCAAACAGATACTGGTCTTGCAGTGTTAAGGGCTGGCGCTGCGACCCAGCCCTCTGGGGGGGTAAGCCAGGGGTGACTGGGGGGAGCACGGGCTATAATTGGGGGTGGAGGTCCATGGGGTCCGTGACCAGGGCGGATAATCCCGACGGCCAGGAACCAACAAAAAAGTATAGTAAATAAACAAAAAATAATAATTTATATTGTTGTCTGCTTGTATATTTATGGTTTAGACATGTACAGTGCCTTGATTTCAAAAGGCACTATATAAATAAAGATTTTATTTGATTGAAAGTAGGTGCCCAGTCTGTGATGCCAGGTCTGTGGGTGGCTGTCCATCCCACCTGGTAAAAGATTTTCTTCCACGTTTCTGCCCCAGAATATCAATGTGCAATGATGCAAAGTGTCCATCAATGTTCAACACCCTTCTGGGCTTCCTGACTGTCTTGACATCCAGTCTCCGGTAGGTGTCAGGCACATAGTGGAAGGCACCCCCCACCCCTTGAGAGGAGAGCAGTCTTTTGGATGCTTGACCCTCTTACCTCCTGCCATCCGCAGTGACTCCACTTCATTTCCAAACCCAGGTTGCCCGAGTAGTGAGCAGTGGCACGCCTGCTGTGCTACTGGACTACCTCATTTTTTAATTAAAAAATTAGGTTAGCCAGCCTACCAGCATGGCGGTTGGATTTCCTGTATCCAGCGACCCAGGTTTGGGAACGGACCCAGGGAGCTGGAGGGCAAGCCAGGGGAGAAGGATGGAGCGCCCTCTGGGCTGCTCTCCTTCTCCAGGGGGAGGGCTGGGGAAATGCCCAGCGCATGAGGACTCCTGGCGGAGGCCAGGAGGAATCGCAACCACCGGTGCCAGACAGTTAGGAGGGCAGGGCAGACGCAGGATGTTATTGCACATCCCCACCCCTGGGGATCCAAGAAAAAATCCTTCCTCTCATCCGCCATGAAGGATGCCAGCCCCTGGCCCTGATTAGCTTCCAGGATGGCTCCCAACTCTAGTCCCACAATTACAGCACTGGGCCCAGGTGCCACAACCCCACCCGAGGGGGAAAGCCGGGGGTGTAGGGAGTCGTGGCCAGTATGGAAGTGGGGTCCAGGGGTCCGTGACCAGGCAGAACAGCCGGCGGATGAGGGGAGCAGAAAAAAAAAAAAAGAATTTAATAAAAAAAAAAGAAAATTAGGTTGTTGCATGTCACAAAACAAGGCCACTGTTTCATCACTCATGAACCTTATTTACTGGCTCGCTAATCATTTTTGTAAGTCCTAGTGATCACAAAAGTGGGCCAAAGAAGACAGAATTTTGCACTTCAAAAACAATAACATTTGTAGGAGGTTACATCTAGAAATTGTGGATTATAGTGTAGGGTTTAAGTCTGATTTTTCAAGTGTTTCTTTTTGAAATTACAGAATTATTTTAAAAACATTAATACAATTTTGCTGTTGCATGTCATGAAACAAGGCCCTTATTTCATCAGTTGTGAACCTTGTTTCGTGACACGCAATCCTCCTTATGTAAGTTACAGCAGTCATGAAAGTGGGTAAAAGAACACAAAACATAGGTCTGAAAGCCACATGCCTAACACTCTGAGGTGTGCTATTGATTTGAAAAGTGTTGTTTTAAAAATTAAAAACATTTAAGATATTCATAGCATAAGCAAGATACAGGTCAGGCACAGTGGGTTCGATTTTGCAGCTGCTTGTGAGTGTCCACAGGTCCACTACCAATGCAGGATACAGGTCTTGTCTAGTGTATGTGTCATGAAGCAAGCTACTAGTCTGGCACAATGTTCATGACTAGGCAGCTGTGGGTCACTCGAGAAACAAACTGCGGGCATGTTGTGGTGAGTTTGTCTATGCCGCTGACTTGTGAAGCAAGCTAATGGTCCAGCGCAGTGTGCATGACTATGCAGCTTTTTCACGCCACTTGCAAAGTGAACTACAGGTCTAGTGCAGTGCACTTGGCTATACAGATGCTTTGGGAGTGGGA
Source organism: Neoceratodus forsteri (assembly GCA_016271365.2). Classification (NCBI taxonomy): domain Eukaryota; kingdom Metazoa; phylum Chordata; order Ceratodontiformes; family Ceratodontidae; genus Neoceratodus; species Neoceratodus forsteri. Next base: position 1,197,933,415 of record CM057453.1, read on the forward strand.
CGCAGGGGCAGTCACAAAGCAAGCTACAGGTCTGATGTAGTGTGTGTGTGTGTGTGACTGCAGCTGCTTCACTGCCAGCCATCATGCAAACAAGAGGTATGGTGCAGTGCAGTGCAGTGCACATGACTATGCAGCTACTTTAGGCCACTCATGAGGCAAGTTACAAGTCTGGTGGTGCAGTGCACATGACTATGCAGCTGGTTCTCGAAACAGGTCTGTCGCAGTTCAGATGCCAAAGCAGCTGCTTTGTGAGTGGCCTGCAAAGCAAACTACACGTCTGGTGCAGTGCATGAGACTATGCAGTTGCTTCACAAGTGGGCCAGAAGACCTCTCAAGCAGCCAACTACAGGTCTGGTGCAGTGCACAGGACTATGCTGCTGATTCACGAAGCAAGCAACAGGTGTGGGGCAGTGCATGTGACTATGCTCTGCTTCGTGACTATCCTACAAAACAAACTACAGGTCTGGTGCAGTTTGCATGACTATGCAGCTGCTTCGTAAGAAGGCTGCATGGCCACTCATGAAACAAACCTTGGATCTGGCTCAGTGTGCATTAGTACTCAGCTGCTGTTGGCCACTTGCCAAGTAAGCTACAGGTCTGGTTCAGTGTGTATGACTATGTAGCTGACTTGCAAAGCAAGCTGCCATACAGATTTGGCACAATGCACATGACTATTTAGCTGCTTTGGACCACTTGTGAAGTAAGCTACAGGTCTGGTGCTGTGTGCATGACTATGCAACTGTGGGCCACTCATGAGGCAGGCTACAAATCTGGCACAGTACACATGACTATGAAGCTGCTTCATGAGCAACCTACAGGTGCATGTCTAGGAAGACTGGTATGGATGGTGCATGTTGATTAGCTACTGAAAACAAGACAGACACACAATTTACAGTAAACAACATATGCATGTGAAATACAAAAAAAAAACAATAAAATTAATATTAACATAAAAAGTACAGTATTGTGTTTGGTGCTGAACAAAACTGGGGAACTTTTCAAAATATAGGCAAACAAACAAACCCACGCATGGCACTTGCTGATATGCACATAGCTGCAACTTAATACAGAGAGCCCCTTGGCATCCTTATGGAAGTGAATTCCTTTTTCAGAGGTTCCACAGGCTGCGGTATGGGGAGAGATCCCTTACTGTGGTGGAGGAGGAGCAGGAGGATACTAAGAAGAGGATGGTCTTGGCTTGGCTGGATCTTGGATGGAGATGATCACAACAACCTGCAGCTCAGTGGCATGCCTGAGGTGGTCTAACCTCTCCAGGGCATTCTAGACAGTCCAGTACAGGCCCTGGACTGCTGTGGCAACAACCTGCCCCATGGTGGTGATACTGCCTGTGTTTACAACTGCAGAAACACCTGGCTTTGAGTGCAGATCTCCAACACGAGATCTTGAAGGGTTGCTTGCTCTTCCTTCTCAGCAGAGGCCTTACAGGTGACACATCTGTGGGGACAAAGAGGAGTATAAGCATGTCCTTGTCATAGGTTTTACATTGTAAGATATGGGTTTATGTGTCGTTAATATCTGTTCTTAAATTATGATGCTCCCTGTTGGGAAAATGTTTTTGCATGAGTCTGTGTAGATCCACCATTACTAAAGTGGTATTATAGCACCTTGAAGAGTAATAATGTAACACTTGTCTTGAAACCTTTCCTGAGAGTAGTTAAGCAATCTATAACTTGGATCTTCAGAATATCTGGTCAAATAGTGGGTATAGTAAGGCGGGCCGAGGAGAGGAATTCTTTATGTACGAGATAAAGTGTCATTGGGTGAAATATATGTGAAATGTTTTTTGAATCTTCAAACCATTTACATAATTTAAAATTTGTTCTGCTCTACTTGTTATATATGTTAAGCATAATTTCTCTGTGCTTACATTCCACGTGGTGAAAATGGCACAATAACAATCCGCAGCATGGCAGGAGTTGTGCTACCTCTAATGGATTCCTGACAGACAGCTCCAGGTGAATAACTGCCATGGGTAATCACTAGATGTCATGGGCTATATGCCCAAAATATATATATATGTTACTGCTGTAGTTTCTGTTTTTTTTTTTGTTTGTTTTGTATTTTTTTGTTAACTGTGCCAGTATATTTGGCAAGTACAGAGAACCTTAATTGTGCGAAATGTGGAATTCTGCAGGCAGAATTTCTACAGACTAACAATTCTACTTCCAAAATGCTTTTTGGAATTTTCTTTTTTGAATTCTCCAGAATTCTGAAAAGCATTTGTATGTACTGTACACCACATAGAGAATAGTGGCTGGGCAAATATGCAGAGCAAGCATGTTTTGCCACAGTGGGGTTCTGATTCCTTGTGACCTTGAGAGCAAAGCTCCCTTATGCCTATCCCATGCCTGTTTGAATCCCTGCACTGTATTCATATCCACCACTTCCTGAGGTAGGCCGTTCCATGCATCCTCCACCCTTTCTGTGAAAAAGAACTTCCTCACATTACCCCTTAATCGACCTCCCTCTAATCTCTTGCTTTGTCCTCTTATCCTGCTATTTTTCTTATATTGAAACATGTTAGACTCTTTCACCCTGTTAATGCCCTTAAGATGTTTGAATGTTTAGATCATATCACCTCTCTCCCTCCTTTACTTTAGCGCCATTAATCTGTCTTCATATGTTTTCTGATGCAGTCCCTGCACCATTTTGGTTGCCCTTCTCTGGACTGCCTCCAATTCGTTAATGTCCTTGTGCAGGTGCGGCCTCCAGTACTACCCCATCTGGATCATCTACTCTGTTGCAGATCTTGGTGTCATCTGCAAACGGACAAACCTTACACTCCAGTCCATCTGCAATGTCACCGATGAAGATATTGAAGAGGAGTGGCCCCAAGAATAATCCCTGAGGTACCCCACTTGTGACTTGCATCTCTTCTGACTGTATACCGTTTACCACCACTCTCTGTTTTCTGCCCGCCAACCAGTTTGCCACCCAGCTGACCAACTTCTGACCCATCCCGAGCCTACCCAGCTTATTAATCAATCTTCTATGTGGAATAGTATCGAAAGCTTTACTGAATTCAAGGTAGGCAACATCAACTGCTCCCCTTTGGTCCACCACTCTGGTTACCCAGTCGAAGAAATCTATGAGATTAGATTGACAGGACCTTCCTGTTATAAACCCATGCTGTCTTGGATCCCATACTCCTATGGATTCCAGGTGTTGCACTATCCTTTCCTTGAAGAGAGCCTAAATAATCTTGCCCAATACTGAGGTAAGACTGACTGGTCTGTAGTTCCCTGCCTCCTTCCTGCTACCACTCATGTGGAGGGGGATCACATGAGCCCTTCTCCAGTCTTTTGGGACTTCTCCTGTGCTCAGAGACTAACTAAACAGTTCTGATAATGGCTCTGCTAGTTCCACCTTTAGCTTCTTTAGTATACTGGGATGTATGCCATCTGGTCCCATTGCCTTGTCCACCCTGAGCTTAGCGAGCTCTTGTAAGACCCTTTCTTTTGTGAAGGGAATAACGCACACCCCCCCCCCCGTGTCCGCTGTGCTGAGCTGTGGGCCCTGCTCTACCTTATCCTCAGTAAATACTGAGCAGAAGTATCTATTTAGGATAGATACTTTTCCTTGGTCCTCTCCACACTCCCTTATCCCTTTGATCTTAGCAATACCCCCTCTGAACTTTTTCCTTTCACTAATGCATCTATAGAAAGTCTTGTCCCCTTCTTTTACTGTTCGTGCTAGTGTTTCCTCGGTTTGGGCCTTTGTCTGCCTTACTGCCTTCCCTGCCTCCCTTAAGGAAGTTTGATATGCCTCCCTATCTTCATCCCACTGTGTTCCCTTATATTTCCTGAAGGCCAGCCTTTTGCCTCTGACCTTTTCTGCTATTGTTTTTGAGAATAAAGGGGTTTCCTCCTGCTTTTGCTCTTGCTTTTCTCTCTAACACAATGGGATGTTGCTTCAAGTATTGCATATTTAATGCTTGCCCACTTTGCCTGTACCCCTCACCTGTATTTCATCTTGCCTGGGCTAGCTTAACTCTGTTGGCCATCTTATCAAAGTCAGCTCCTCTGAAGTCACATATTTTTGCCTTGGAATGGGATGGTTTAGTTCTAGTGGCCAAATTGAACCATACCATGTGATGGCCACTGGCCCCAAGGTGACCTTCTACCTGTAGATCTGTGATCCTTTCCCCGTTAGTCAGTACTAGATCTAGGATAGCCCTGTCTCTTGTGGGTTGTTCTACCAGTTGTTTGAGGCCCTCCTCCTGCAGGGAATCCACTATGTGTCTAGTTCTGGCAGATGTTCCTGCTGGTATTGACCAATCTTTATCTAGCATGTTGAAGTCTCCCATTATCAGAACCTCCCCTTTAGCCATCATGTTTTGTATATATTCTAACAATAATGTGTCCATGTCCTCCCCCTTGTCTGGAGGCCTGTAGACAACCCCGGTTCATATGGCTGTCTCATTTCCTGTTTCCAGGGTGACCCACAGTTCTTCTTTCTTCTTATGTGTATTCTGAATTTCTGTAGCTTTGATATTTTCATTGACATAAAGGGCCACTCCCCCCCTTTATTTTTTGCACCTCGGTCTCTTCTGAACAGTACATAGCCGGGTACTGAAGTCTCCCAAGTGTGGTTACTGGTGAACCATGTCTCGTTAATGGCTACTATATCCAGTTTAGCCTTTGTCATTGTTGCCTGCAGGTCTGGGATCTTGTTTCCCGGACTACAGGCATTTGCGTACGTGATTTTTCTATTGGCCAGATTTCGGTGTGTTTGGTTGTTGGGCAAGGTCCAGCATTTTCCCTGCACATCGTATGGGGAGGTGGACCTTTTTCCTTACCTGGTGATGCAAAACAACTACAAATATGCTGAACTCCTGTTTGATCACTAGCTGAGGGGGGAGGGGTGTTCTTTCCATTCAGCGTATCGGGTGCTACACCCCCTCCCCATTTGCTAGATTAAATATTCTGCAAAGACGTCTAACTTCTGCTGAAATGCACTGATTCCCTCCTTAGTCAGATGCAGTCCATTGAATTTAAAGAACTTTCACTCCCAAAACTGTTGCCAGTTACCTAAAAATTTGTGTCCTTTTTCCTGGCACCAGCCCTTGAGCCACATGTTTAGCTCTCCTGTCTCCCCTTTTCTGACCTTCCATCCATCTGCCCCCCCTCTCCCAGACTGGCAGGATCTCAGAGAAGGAGATGCCAGATGAAATGGATGATAGTTTGGCACCCAGCTTGCTCAGGTGTTCCTTGGTCTCCACAACTGACCAGCTGGTGAGATCATTAGTCCCTATGTGTACCAGGACATTGATGTTTTCTCCTGCCTCCTGCACAATTTTAGCAATGCACTCAGAGTCTCTCCACTCTGATGTACCTGGGAGACATCTGACCATTACCCCCAGCTGGAGGTAGGTATCAACTCCCCAAATCATGGAGTCTCCCTATGATCAGAAGTGTTTTGGATTTCTTTTTTGCTTTTTTTGTTTTGGTCCCTGTTTTGGGTGAGTTTTATTGTGCTAGCTCCTGTGCTGCAGTGTCCTCTGCCCCTTTGTTTTATTTCAGAGATAGAGGCAGATACCTGTTTGTAGTTTTCATATGGTTTGTGGAGGTGATACGTTAGAGAGCACTGAGTGATGGGGCACCCAATTTGCCCCTACTAACCACCTGCCAACCTCCTGGACCAACTACCCTCTGCGGTCGAGGTGCTTCAGTTGGATGGTGGGGAAATGGCGAGTGGTTCTTATAAAATATTTCCTCCTGAATATGCAATTTGAGGCACGGAATCTCGGCCCATGCTGCCTGGAGCTGAGCCCTTAGCTCTCCGATGGTCCTGCATGTAGGATAGTGTCCTAAGTCCTGTATAACTGCCCTTTTGAAAAGTGTCCCGCAGTACCTGTAGTTAATAATATCCATTCCAGATGAGCTGCTGGGTTTATAACCTGGTCCGAGTAATTAGGAGGAGGAAAATGTAAGCAAAAGTTTGATTTTTTGTTTTGTTTGTTTGTTTTTGTGTAACTTGTTATAACAAGTTAAATTACTTGTGCCCCTGAAAGTGAGGTCACTGTGAGGATACCACTCTAATCTGCCTCTTCCTGCTTTGCTACAGGAAATGTCACGACTGTGCTACCCTATAAAAGGAGTGTAGCATGGGGTGGTTGGGGATGGGGGTGGGTGGCTGAGCCCTTCCTCTGCCGAAAAAGAACAACCACAGATGAAAGAAACAAGGAGGTAAGAGCAGAAACAATCAACCAACAACAAATGCAGTAGCCCTGAAAGCTTGGCCTAATGATAGTTAAAACTGTAAAACCTATAAAGCACCACCTATAATAATTTCACAGAGATATACCCTGTAAAAAACACTTTGCTACAGAGAAAAATAAGCTGTAAAATAAGATATACCTTGCAAAAAACAATTTGAATCAGAGAAGATTACAGCAGTAATCTGTAAGCACAAAACAGTAACAAACCTGTAGGCCCACCCTGTAATAATGCAGTAGAAAGTATACCCTGCAACTGCAATTTGAATCAGAGAACAATAAACCAAAAAAATGTTAGCAACAAACAGTAACAAACCCTGTGAGTACAAAAGAAAATAATAATACACAGTAAATCTGCCTAGCCAAAAGAAGTCTTAATCTTTTTGCTTGCTCTCATGATGTTCCTTGTGCTGTCCTTACAAGCAAACCTAGAAGAAAAGAGCTCAGGTGAAGCTTGGTGCCTTTGCCAGCAAACCTAGTCTTCCACTATCTAGTTGATGCTACATAAAATTTTTATTTAGAGGCGTATGTCTGGTTGATCCTGCATATTTTTTTATGTATCTTGTTGATCCTGCATCTGCGGGATTATGCAAGTGTTTGTTTGTGCCCTAGCCATCGATTAAGCTAGTTGATCCTACAGTTTGTTAGTGTGGCTCATGCAATTTTCAACTGAGCTGGAATGCTGTTGTACCTCAGAAGGGTTGAACAGTGTTCCATGACCTTTGAACTGTGGTACAACAGTGTTTCAGCTCAGATGAAAATTGGTTTAGAACTACGTTCCACCACACACAACAGAACAATAGTCTGTGGATTACATAAACTGTGGAATATGATTCTTTATAAAATGGGTAAAGAATTCTCAAATCCTGATTGGCTGGAAGCCCTCTCCAGCCGTGTCCTTATCAGGACATATCCTTACAACTGGCACTACTTGTGCCAAGCACGACACACCACACAAAGAAATCAGTCCGTGCCACCGCTCCCTAATTCAGCTGGTCAGCTAGCAGCCCACGTAAACACAGCTGCTACACTGGTAACGGCAGAGCGCTGGCAATGATGAAACTGCAGGAGAGAGTGGCGGCAACAAGAAAAAAAAATAACTAATGACTGTCCAATATCCCAGTCCTGCAGAATAATGTCATCATTTTACTTTTCTTTTACTCACTGCAGCTCAGGTTTCAGCTGTCACTCCGGATCCAGGCTTCCGGCCGCCTAGACAGTGCCCAATACACAGGGCCATTTCCAGGACTGTTTCTTCGATCTCCTGAATCCATCCCCCGCCCAGAGAAGTCCCAATTACAACATACGCCGTAGTACTTTCATCCCTCAAAACCCCACAGACATTACTTTTCTGCTTCACTTCAAGCTCACAAAACTGTCATAATTTCAAAAAATGCGACGAGAAAAGCAGTCTGTATGGCGTCATTGTGGGACACGCCACCCCGGGTCAAGAAGCTGCTCAAATTATACATAAACACTGAAATTGCAGATAAAAACAAACCAAATACACATAAAAAAGCTATATATGTCAGTCTCGGGGAGGGAGGAGCACCCTATAATGCCAATGAAACAGTTCTCGTTGTCAAACAAATGGCGCTACCGCTGTCCTAGTTCTCGTTGTCAAACAAAGCGCTACCACTGTCCCTGCTCCTCACTACCACAGGCATACCTTTATCAGAATGGCTATCTGACAACCAGACATCTAAATTAATTTAATACAGTGTGTAGAAAATGGCATGGAAAACACAACTTCAATAGTGCCTCTGTTGGGGGGGGGGGGCATTGCTGCCAATCAAACAGTTCAGAAATGTCATCAACAGAGGGACTGTTTTTACTCCTTCAGGATATTAAAACCTTAAAGTTTTAATTTTCTTGACATATTTTTTTATTACTTTTTTTTTCATAAATACTAATTTAAGGGACCCATTTTATAAGCGCAATAAGACACTCCGAGGTGTAGGTTATGGCCTGATAAAACACTTCCAGGTGCTAAGGCACTTTCGCGCAAGCGCTCATAGCGCACCTGGGGCGTGCTCTTATCATCACATAACCCACACCTCGTCGTGTCTTATTGCTTGCGTGGTTAACATACCACTTTCAAAATTTCAGAATCTCACTTTCAGTGGAATTCCATGGAATGAGGTGACATTTGCAAACTTTGGAATTTCAGTAAAAGCAGAATTTGAAAACTGTGCTCTGCTCTATGGGGAACCAGAGAGGAGGGGGTGAGTGTGGAGAGTGTGGACTGAAGGTGGGAGTGGGATCATGATGGGGAAGCCTGTGTGGTGCTGACTGACTGCACTTAATCTAGTTGCATCCCATCTCAAAGGCCCCATTATTATTGTAAGAAGTGACAGCCCCTAGGGGAAAAGAACTATTACGGCTCTTTACATTAACATGGAGTGTGCTCGTCAGGATGTTAATCCTCTGCTTCATTACATCGCAAAAGGAATTTATACTGTGCTATTGGGCTCAGGACAGCTCTGATGAAATGTTTCAAAGTTTATGCACGTTATGGAAATATACAATAAGACCGAGAAGTTTGGAAATCAGTTTTAGGTTTCTTTATTATTGATGAAGTAGAAGGAGTAGCAATGTGAGGATGGAATTGGCTGTACATTACCCTATGTTTTAAAATGTATATATGTTGGGCCCTATCCAGCGCATTACACAGGTGATCTTCAGTTGTGTCCACTGTTATCTGTCCCTGACAAGAAACTGTTTATCTGCATACTGAGAGAGTCAGCCATTCTTTTTTTATTTTCCTTTTTCTCTCGAGTGAGCAGTGGTTCTAGTTTTCTGTTACCATAAACCTTAGGGTCAGCCAAACCCTCAGCAGCACCTTTGGCCAGCAATGGGGAACATGCACCTCTCCTGAAATTGTTCACATCCCATGATTCCCTGCCCCTGCTAAGTAGGAGATCTACTATGGGATTGACCAGGGCTTCCAGTTGGAACTGTACAGTCTGGCCCAGGTCTGGTCCCCAGGCTGGCCCCGTCCCATATATAGAACTACACAGCTGTGTAGGGGGCCAGCTGGGGTTCACAAATCCTGGCCGTGTGTCTGGTTGGGACTGGGTATGCAGCGTGCAGTTGCGCAGCTTGGCATGTGCTCTTTTGGTGCATATTGAACATCACAGCGACAGGGCCCATCCCAAATTTAACTTGTAAACACCACTAAATCTTGTACCATTTGAAGCAATAATACTTAAGCCTGTATTAAGGGCACTCTGCAAACATATCTGATTTTGCTACTGCTCCCAAGTAATTAATGTCATGTATATGATACAGTTCCATAAATAGTTAAAAAAAATGTAATTAAACTTAAGTTAATTCTATCAACATAAAAAAATATATAATGACTTTTATAACCCACCGAACACTGTTTTTGGTTTTTTATGGTACCAAAAATAAATAATTACAAAAAAAAGCAGCTACTTATTCTTTTGAAAATGTTATGTACTCACTAATGTTGTTTGATTTGTTCATTCATTATGTTTTAAAAACTAAAGCAGTGCAGAATGAAAATAGATATTAGTATGAATCATTTATGTGTTTCAGCTGTGTGATTGTACTGTGTATGATTGATTCTTCAAGTGTTTCTTTGTGAAAAAAATAGTAATAGTTTTTAAAACATTAATGAATTAAGATGTTGTGATTAATGAATACAGGCCCTGCTTATTATGTCATTTATAAAACTGCGTCTGTGACTTGCAAACCCAATTTCCTGATTCTTGTTAGTCTTGGAAGTGGGGACAATATAAGAAAATCATGCAACTACTATAAAAATAATAGCTCTCCACACAGCTTACATTAAAAAGTGCCCTTAACAGTACAAACTGGAGTTTCATTGATCGTAATGCAGCTTATGTGAAAATGTGCCCTTTGCTGCATGAACTGAAATTTTCACACAAGTTGCATGACAATGGAAGTTCATCAGACAGCTTGAAAAACATGCAGCCTTTGCAGCACAAACTGGCTGTGGCAACCCCAGTAACTTGCTAAGTCTCCCCCCCCTGACAGTGGGACCCCAATCTAGGTATCGAACAATAATTAACTTAAAAAAATGTGGCCAACAGGAGCCCAGAAAACAATATGGAAGATAAACTCAGTGTTTAGATATAACCCGATTAATACAAATAAAATATACATGTACACATACATTCAACATTAATGGTTAATTACAATTAAACAAATCATGTACAATTTGAGTTAAAAGTCAAGGAAGATGGCACATTTTTCTTTAAACATTTGTAAAGTTCAAATATCTTTTAGCTATAGCAGAAGCGCGTCACAATTTGTCGGCATGCTGTATGAAGAAGGTTTTGTGCCCTGATTAGCCATAATTCAGGGCACAGCAAGCTTGACAGCCTGAGAGGAATGAGTAATATGTGGTGAAGTTAAATATGAGGGGGCCATCTCCATTTGCTGTGACATTCCACGCCCCCTTCCAAACAGAGGGGACCCTAAACTCAGTGTTGTACAGTAATTACATTATTTGAAATAAATAACCACCAGGAGCCCATCTCTGGCGGCCATAACAGCACAATAGACCCTCAAACACACAACCCCCTCTGTCACTAGGACATCAACCCTTGTGCCAGACATACAATATCTGAAACTTCATACTTGGTTTCCACAGAAGATGACCAGCATGGAAACTGTCCATGTGCACGGGCTAAGGTTTTTTCTGGCTCAAAATATTTAGATGGTTATAATTTGACCAATCTTAAACATTTGGGGCCTAAACTTGGAGTGGTGATATCTATTGTAATCTACCTCTTCACAACTGCATACATGGAGAAACTTAAACCAACCTTAAAAATGTTTTTTGGGAATGATCAATGGTTCACCACTTATGCAGTTATGAAAGGGGGTCCTAACCAAGCTACTCCCCAGCTTGGGCCAAAAATTTTCAGAACTGGCTAAATTATGGCCATCTAACCATTTTAAGGCTAAGAAAAACTAAGTCCCAGATATTTTGAATTGTGAATCCATTGGGAGTTTAGGGTTTTTTTTCAACCTTAAAATGTTTACCATTCCATAACTTGTCCAATTTTAAACATTTTGGACCCAAACTTGGGATAACTAAGAAGGACCCTCGTCTCATGACCACAAAAGTTATGGAACTTAAATCCTCCTAATGGGGTTTTGGGGTTGCTCCCCTATGAAAACCCATTTTTGGGGGACATAAATATATCTACTTGCAGTATGTTGTAATGAGGAAGGGCCCCATCTAAGCAATACCCAATGTCTGGACCACATGTTATATTTTATTTATTTTATTTATTTAGTTTTTATTGACCAGGTAACTGCACTGGACAAATCCTGCCTATTTTGAAGCACGACCCAGGGGAAGGGAATACAGATGAATGCCAACTGACCTTGAACCAGATGAAACTGTTGGTGGTATTTTTAGTGAATGAGGGAAATTTGGCCAGGTCACCGGGGAAATTCCCTTACTCTTTTCAATAAGTGCCATGGGATCTTTAACATCCACCTGAACTACCACCAATTCAGGCAGATGGGACCTCAGTTTAACTTCTCATCCAAAAGACAGCACCTCAGAAGTGCAGCACCCCTCCCATGCTGCACTGCAGTGTCAGTACTGGGATATTAACCCAAGTGCCAGATGTGGGAACTGAACCCACAGCCCTCTGATCTCCTGGCCTCAGGTGAATGTGCTACCTACTGAGCCACTGACACTGGTTTGACCAAGTTAGGGTCATATAAAATTGACATAGTCAGCTACAGGTTCTGTGCAAAGAGTGTCATGATGCAGCTGCTTCAGGACACTCATGAAGTTTGTTAAAGATCTGGCACAATGTACTTAATGACGCAACTGCTTCTGAGGGTAGGCCCACTCAGGAAGTCCCCTACCACTCTGTTGGCAATGTGTGTGATGATTTAGGTGCTTTGCGACAAGTATGGTGCTCATCATGGGTGTAAGGAAGAATAAGCAAAATGTGTCTGTTCTCCCATGTCTTTTTCAAAAAAGAAAGGAAATAAAGTGCAGAAATCAACATTCATGCATCTACCTGTGTAGAAGCACAAAGCAGAACAAGCATTGATCAATGTCTCAATGTTTGTTTGCGAGTTTTATTAGTGAGATTGTTATGCTTTGTTATTGACCGAGGGTGAAATAATTTTAAAAAGTGGTGCGCCAGTGGGTGGACCAGCAAGGATTGTCATTGAGGTGATCAGCTGGTTGTTTCCCTATGGAGACCAGAAAGGGCCACCATGGCAAGGGGCAGGTGCTTGTTTCCACCTGTGCAGCAGCGGAACCAGTATTGGTCATACTGGCATTGGGAAGCTGATTCTGTTCCTGCCACTCCAGTCTGGAGACTGGCATAGGCCCACATTGTGTCTCTGCCACTCAAACGAGAGAAATAGAAAGGCCACCATTGCCATGGGAAACTGCTTGTTTCCTTGTGGGGACCAGAAAGGATTTCTATGGTGATTCTCAACTCCTTGTGCCCCCACTGCTCCAACTGGGAGACCGGGATGGTCAACCATGGTGGTGGGCAGCTTCCTGTGTCTTTGCAGGGAACAGGACAGGCCACCATGGTGGCAGGCAGCTTCTTGTGTTCTCGCCACTCCTGCAGGAGTATTTTTCAGTTTTCTTAGAAACTGCCAGTCCACCACCACTGAGCAACCCCTGCTCCCGTAACTTTAAACCATTGCCTAACAAGATTGCTGCTCTCAGAGAACATATTATCATGTTGCTAACCTAGACAGTTTTCCTTCACATGTCCCAGCAAGCTAATTTTTCCATATATAAAGCTTTAACATAAAGCTTAGAACTAAGGAAATGACAAACTGTGCAGACCGGACAGAACATTGTTCTTTTTCTACCATCATCGTCTTATGTTTCTACATAACTCAGAGACTCACCTTAGTACTGTAATGAATACAACATCAGTAGCCAGATGCAGAGTGCCATCTGGTGGAGAAAGTGAAGATTGCTGCATACAAGAACAAGGCAATCTTTAGCTGATTCCTTAGAGGTGCTACCTCTGAGACCAGGGATGCAAGCATCGATCCCTGGGTCCAGAAATTCGGTTTACAGAAGATTTCCCCGAGAAAAGTGGGCATTACAAGTGACTCAGCACTTTTCTTTTGTCTGCAGGAGTGTACCATGACATAGATGGTTCATCCCCTGATCACCCCAGAGACTCAAGGGCTCCAAGGAGCGTGGGACATAAAACTGCCCCCACTGCCAGCCTCCACTTACCCTATCTTTCAGGCAAGCCCAACTAGCGGGATTCTAAGAGGCAGGAATGTATCAGGTTGTAGTAGCACACAGGCAGCTATAAGGGAAGCTGAATAAGATTGTGTGGATTAAGGCTGCGTGTTGATGGTCTCCTGATTCCCTTTACATTTAGTATTTGTATTATTCACCGGTTGCAATATGTGATTTATTCTGTTGGCAGTGAGTGTTTGAATCTGGAATTATACAAATAACCATGTGTGCATCTGGCTCAGTTTTACAAATGGAGGCCCATGAGCATACAGCTGTACTCATCAGAGTCAAACACCCACCCTCGGCCATCAAAATAAATCATATAATGCCACAAAAAGTAAGTGGAAATGGAAAGGGAATTGGGAGCCCCTAAGTATACAGGCCTACTCCACACAGTCATATCAGAACAGAACCGTGGACACCAGAAGCCTGTCTGCTGCCACTTTGGTGGCAGTGATGTCACACGGTAGAAGTAGTAGTAATTTTTTTAAATCAATCAAGTATGAACATGGACAATCCCCACTGAGCTAAGTGGCTCATTTTTAACGGGGACCATAAGTTTACAGAAATCTGGTTATATAAATGGGGATGCAAGTGTCAAACATATACAAAATCCCCTTCAAACAGATAAACTTCACCTATAGCACATATACGTATTTCCTATAAAAAGGGGAATAACATTCTACAATGCCATGCAGAAATGTATGCTGTAACCCTGATCCTTGTACCTGTTCTCATGTTGTGCAATACATTAACCCTGGACTTGTTCTTGATTTGTGCAATAATGCTGTCCACACTTGTGTGACATTCTAATTTCGTGTGTTTTCTGTGCATTTTGATCCTGTATGTGCTCTTCTCTGTTACTGTTTATCATTAATTCCATATCATCCCTTAAAAAAGGGACATTTGTCTCTGTGGGCCTACCCCAGTCAACAACTTTAAATAAATAATATACCAATCTGATAGACAAGTAAGTGCAATGAGTTTTGAAAGAAACTTTATGAACACAAGTATTTTCAGCCATAGTCGAGTGGTGATGGGGAGGGAATTCTGGGAAAACTACCGGTAGTTGGATCCCCATGAAGCCTGCTTCTTTGTACAGTTGCCAATCACTCTTTTATGCTGGCACTAACTGGGCTACAGCTGCCCTCATGTCATGTATTTGGGTGCATTCAGCTGGCACTACTAGGTCACATTCCAGGAGCTGGGAACTGGAACAGGGAAATGTATCCTTAACTGGATGTTGCAGGATGAACACCACAGGCTGAGGGACCCACACTGGCTTTGCCATGGGGACAGGCTGCAGAGCTGACAGAAGCAGCTGCAGGTAGGGCTGTTAGGGCTGGATGGAGCAAAGGATAGATGGCACAGAGCTAGTATGAGAGCATAATACATAGTTATTTAAACAAAAATTCAAAAATACATTGACTCTGTCTACACAGAGGAATGCAGTGGTGAATACTGAGGTTTGTCTTAGCTTGGGCCATGGAAGGAAACTGCTGCATGAAATATAAACTGATCTTACTGTCTCTCCCAAACAAGGTACAGTATATACATCATCCTGCTTCTTAAAAGGAGTTCAAAAAATTCACTCCTCCAACTCCTCTTGAAATTTGTATATCTTGCCCCACCTAATATCTTCTTTCCCTGCTCATTTGTAAATTTGGACTCCTTCCCCTCCCAAAATTTGTACCCATCAGAAAATGTGCAGTGCATGCTCCTACCAAAATGTGGCCTCTAACCCCCTTTCAAAACTTGTGTCCCTTATCCTACCAAAAATCACACCCCTTGTCCCTTCTGAAATGTATGGCTGTCACCTTCCATATACTGTACTGTCACACCAAATCCGCTCCTCTCACTGATCCTATGGCACTCTTTCCAACATCTGACAAATCCCCATCTGCATCTGAAATGTACAGCCTTATTACCTAAATCATCCACACCCACTTCTAAAATGTACACTACAATTTTTCCTAACAGTTACCCCTACAACATTTTTTTTCTTTTTATCCCACTATGGTCCCAACAGCCCCTTCTGCTTGTCCCCAGTCCCAGCCCCATCATTCCATCGTCCCCTAGGACTTTCATGGGTCTTCTTCCCCATGTTCCTCCAGAGCTTCCCCCCCCCAGCAGTGGCAGTGGGGCCCCCCACCTCCACCATAAATGGATCTGACTGTGAGAGGAACCTGCCTCAATAGCCAGGTGCGGGGCCTTAGGATTTGGCAGCATCATCCTGCTGCTTGAGGATTTTCCATTTTCTGCATGATTCCCCTAGGACGTCGGCATCAAGGGCACGCCAAGCATGCATCCAAGTAAGCGTGCATCATGCGACACCTGCTGATGTCTCCCCTCTCAAATGCCACTCTCACTGAACTGCCACCTGTGATCACCCAGGTGGCAGTACAGCAGTGGCACTGACTGCCCTCCATCCCTGGAGTAGGGCAGCATCCATTGGGGCACTTGATCTTCCTCCCCCCAATAAGTCCCCTGCAGCCCAAGCTTGTTCCTGAAGTCAGTCTGCCAGCGTGGGAGAAGTAAGGCACTAAGCACCTCAGCCCCATGCACCACCAGGCTAGCGCTATCCCCACAACTTTTTAAAGTTATACCCACACTACTAAAATGGACATCTCACTCCTTCTTCAATGTATATACCAGCTCAAGAAATTTATCTGACTTTATCCAATATGTAGGGTACCCACTCCATACCTAAAACATAGTGCATAATCTTCTGCTCTTCTCTTATCATCCTGCAGGAAAAACACAGTAAAATCCCCAACCCCACTACCAAAAGACTTTTCTATACCTTTTTTTTTTTTGCCTGATTTAAAATGTTGCTGTATGGGAACTATTTCAGGTTGGAAGGATTGGGAGAACCAGTGAAATGTTAAACAGTGACCTACTGGCTATGGGGAGGGGGCGGCTAAAACCATATAGCATAAATAATATATGTGCAATAATATACTTACATGGGAGAATCTAGAGCATGTGCTAGTACTGCAATAAAATACGGTTACATAAGAACGTACCATAACAGTAGATCATTGAGGAGTGTCTCTTGCAGTAGATTATATACTTGGATCATTGCCAGAGGTAACTGTGGTGCACGGCAGCTCATCTAGCAGTTTTTTTCACCAGGGACCGCCCACACATGACATCAGCTTCCTGTTTCTTATATAAGTGTGGGTGGACCCTGGTATCCTCAGTTCTCCCGCCAGAATCAGCTCACAAAAGTGAGGACCGAGGGGAACCCAAGGTACCAAAGATATCCCAACCCAAAGTCGTTGGACCAGAATTTGTTCTCCTAGAGAAGGAGGGGGATGGAGGACTGGAACAAACCTACTGTAAGAGACACTCCTAAAAGATCTACTGTTATGGTAACTTCTTACGTAACTGTACTAACTTCCATGGAGTGGTCTCTTGCAGTAGGTAATATACTTGGGATGAATTCCAAGCAATGTACTCAAGATGGATGGACCTTATGACAGAAGGCCTTGTAGGACTGCTCGGCCAAAGGCCATCCTACGGCGTGAAGCAATATCCAGGTTGTAGTGCTTTATGAATGTATGGATTATGGACCAGGTAGCTGCATTGCAGATGTCTGAAATGGAAGCTTCTTTAAAGCAAGCCACAGTAGTGGCCATAGCTCTAGTGGAATGGGCTTGGACAGGACCTGGTAGGGGTTTGTTGTATTTTGTATAACACAATGTAATACAATGTGCCAACGAGTTAGAAAGGGTTCTTTTAGTAACTGGGAGCCCTTCTCGGCTCACGGCAAAGGTGACAAACAGTTGAGAAGTCTTTCTAATCGAGTTTGTTCAATTAGTGTAGTAACATAATATACGATGGACATCCAAAGTATGTAGTAGATGTTCACCTTAGTTGGAGTATTCGGGATAGGATACTGGTAACTCCAGAGTTTGGTTTAGAGTGTGTTCAGACACTACCTTAGGAAGAAAGGCAGGGTTGGCATGGAGTACCACTCTATCTTTGTGAAAAATCAAGTAGGGTTCTCTACACATGAGGGCATGAAGCTTATAAATACGGCGAGATGAAGTAATAGCCACTAGAAATAAGGTTTTCCATAAAAGGAAATGGAGGTCACAAGTGGCCACTGGTTCAAATGGTTCAAGGGTTAATTTCTCTATTAGAAAATTGAGATCCCACAGAGGAGTGGGTCGTCTAATAGGTGGCTTGATATATAGCATTCCTTTCAAAAACATTTTGGCTAGATAGTGTTGGTATAGTAATCTGTCATCTAGCGATTCATGGAAGGCCGAAATAGTGGCCAAATGGACTTTAATGGAAGAATAGCTTAAATCTGACTCAGATAATGAGGCCAGGTAGTCTAGGACTTTCATCAGTGGGCAGGAAAAGGCATCCAGTAATCGAGAAGCAGATCATATGGAGAAGCGTTTCCATTTGAAATGATATGTTTCTCTGGTTGCTGGTTTACGTGAGGCCAAGAGAATGCTGGCAACAGAGGAGGACACTTGTAATCTGGCTATGAAAATGTCCTCAGGAGCCAAGCATGAAGATGAAGAGCCTTCAGGTTGGGGTGCAGGAAGATCTCTTGGCATTGTGTCAAGAGGTCCAGTCTGATTGGCAACGGAACAGGTTCCTGGACTGACAGTTGTGGAAGAAGGGGAAACCATATCTGCTGAGGCCACAGGGGAGCTAATAAGATAATTGTGGCAGGTTCTAGTTGTAGTTTCAGCAGGGTCCATTGCAGGAAAATGACGGGGGGAAGCATATAAGAAGAGTCCTGTCCAGGGTTGGGACAGGGCATTTATAGACCATCCCTTTTTGCTTGGGATAATGGAAAAATAGTTGGGGAGATAGTAATTGTCTGGGGAGGCAAACAGATCTATTTGTGGAGTTCCCTGGAAGTTGAAGATTTTCTGGAGTACTTCTTCGTGAAGTATCCGTTCGTGTATGGAGGACTAGCAACATAGCCAGTCAGCCAGTAAATTGTGACATCCCAGTAAGTGGACAGCTGTGATTGTTAAATGTTGCTGGATGGCTTCTTGCCAGACTGCAATGGGTCTCCATGCATAGAGTATGGGATTTCATACCTCCTTGCTTGCTGAGATAGAACACCACTGCCATGTTGTCTGATTGGATCAGCAATGGGCCTGGAGTCAAGTGGGGTTGGAATGCCTGGAGGACTAAGCGAACCACTTTCATCTCTAGGAGACTGATGTGAGACTGAGGGTGAGAAGTGGTCCACTTGTCTTGTGTCCAGTAGGGACCCAAGTGTGCACCCCATCCATTCAGGGAAGCATCCATTGTCAATGTTTGCATGGGAGGAATGGACTGAAAGGGCATTCCTTGACATAAGTTGGTTCTGATTGTCCACCAAGTCAGGGCTGACTTCAGAAAGAGAGTGACTTTGATTTTGTCTTTGAACTGTCCTGTTCTTTGAGACCATTGATTCTGGAGGGTCCACTGAATAGGTCTCATATGAAGACGGGCGAATGCCACGGTAGGGATGGTAGCGGCCATGTGACCCAGAAGGCACAGCATTTGTCTGACTGTGACAATTTTCTGAGTCTGCATGTGTTATGCCAAAGAGATAAGTGTGTTCTGCCAAGTGGCTGGGAGGGAAGATCTGGCTGAGGCTGCATCTAGGACAGCTCCAATGTATTGGAGGGACTGAGTCGGAGTTGGATTGGACTTTGGCCAATTGACCGTAATCCCTAGAGTGTGAAACATCTTTAGGGTAGCTTCTAGGGAGATAAGCAGAGTTGTTCGGGAGTCTGCTTTGATTAGTCAGACATCTAGATATGGGAAGATAAAATGTCCTTTTCTTCTTAAGGCTGCTGTGACCACCACCAGGCATTTGGTGAACACCCTTGGGGCCGAAGAGAGGCTGAATGGGAGTGCTTGAAACTGGCAGTCTTGACCCAGTAGGTGGAAGCACAGAAATTTGTGGTGGGCAGGGTGAATGGGAATGTGTAAGCAAGCATCTTTCATATCTAGGGTGCAAAGCCAATCTCCCTGTTTCAGTATTGGCATGATGGAAGCTAAAGTTATCATGTGAAAATGTTTGTACTGGATGAAAAGATTCAGTTTTCTGAGATAAAGTATCGGTCTGAGGTCTCCAGTTCGTTTGAGTACCAGAAAGAAGTGGGAGTAAAATCCTATTTGCTCTTCTGAGGGAGGTACTGGAGAAACAGCCTGTTTGATCAGAAGAGCCCTCAATTTCCCCTGAAGGATGGGTATGTGGTCTGAAGGATAATGAATTTTCCAAGGAGGACGGGGAGTGGATGAGTGATGAATTCCAGAGTGTGACCACTCTGTATAATCTGGAGTACCCATTTGCCTGACATGATCATTTGCCAGGCCTCCGAATGGAGGGTAAAACAACCCCCCACAGCCTCCGAGGTCTGGTCGAGGAGGTGTGGGGAAAGCCCTAGTGGGTCACTGGGAGCTGGGCAGCCTGGACCCTCCAGAAGGATGGGGGCAGGCACCCCTGGTAGCAGAGGTGTTGCCTCTGGTGGGTTGAGTATGTCCTCTGAAGCCACCTTTGGTATTTTTTGCTTTGTATTTTCCACCTCTTTTGGAATAAGAGGAGTACTGAGTACGGCAGGTTGTATGCAGAGTATGGTACATGCCATGAGCCATATGTAGAGTTCTGCCTGATGCCTGTAGGTCTTCTAGTAAAGTTTATGTACCTGGCCCAAACAGTTTAGACCCATTAGGTTTTATTTAGTTTTATTTATTTTTTGGCCCGTTCGTTGAGTGGTTACGCTGTTGTACCATCGTATTAAGGACCGCATTATTTGCTGTCCGGTTTTGTTGTCGATTACTCCATTTTAAGTTGTTTGGAACTTGCCTGCCTGAAAGCTGTATTGTGTCCAGCCATGTCGTTTCCAGCTGCTGTGTGGTCCTGTGGTTGGCTGCTGGCTGTGTGCTGGGAGCGGCGTGTGGAGCTGGGTTCGACTGCCGCTGGTGCTGTGGAGAGATTTTGGTTGCTGGAGGCCTGGGGTTTCTGGCGGCTGCCTGTGTGCTTGAGGTGAATGCTTGACTGCGAGGAGGAACGCTTCGTGGTGGAGTGTTGGTTCCCATTCAGGGAAGGATTATTGCCAAACCACGAAGAGGAAGTAATCGGGAACATACTGTGACTGGACTTGCTGTAAGGAGGAAGCGTCTGGGACAGTGGAAATTGTGGATTGTTTCGAATTAAATTGTCCAGATTCTGGTCTGACAGGGTAGCGTGGTTTCTCTGCCTCCGGAGGGCGGTGGGGTTAGCTTCGCTTCCTTATTGAGAGAGGGGTACCATCGGAGGGTGGTTCAGCCTGTCTCATTGCTGCGAGGGTCAGGTTGAGTCTGTACTTCTGGTCGATGCTTTCTCTGGATGCCTGCAGGATTTTAATGAAGTCGGATTTGTGTGGACTGTGGTGTGGACTGCTACTTTGGTGATGTGTACCTGAACTTTTGTTATTTTCAATAATATTTTGGTATACGATTGGGAGGACCGAAACCTGAGCTATTCAGTCCAGTCTTGTGAGAGAAGACTGTCTAAAGTTCTTTGGGCCATACTAGTGGTGAGAGCACAAAAAGTGTGGATATTAAGAAGAAAAGACCTTGAACTCTTGTTTTGGTTTTCCTTTAGTATTGTGGACTCTGGGCCAAGTTTTAAGGGTTTTGTGTAGGTGGAAAAATCCTTTTCTGCAGTGGTGAGAGCACTGTGGGAGGGGGTAGATGGACAAGTGCTTCTGATACATTTATGTGTAACACATTGTTATGAAACGTTTTATGCCTGATACTGGAATATAATGTTTAGTTTTTTGTTTTTTTTTAAGAGTATTTTGTTAGGGTATAATTTTAGTTAATTTTGTTTTGCTTAGTTATAATAGTTATATTTTGTTATTTGTATGTTGTATTTTAAATTCTCTTATTTATATATTTTGGTGGGGTTTTGTATTAGTTGTGTTACTATGTGTTGGAATGAAACTAGGGCAGTCGGCTATTATTCCCTCTCCAGGCTCAGGGATCTCCATCCCTTCTCCTGTCCCCCCCTGTCGCCGGGAGTCTATAGAAGGTGTAGGGCTCTGGGGATTCTGAGGGGGAGGAGGAAGGTTAGGGCTGGGCCTGGGGGGGATGGAAAGGAGCGGGCGGATAGGGATTGTGAGGTCAAGGAGACGCCCTGGGGTGAAATGGGCTCAGGAGAGGGGTTCTCCCTGTCTTGTGCCCATACCCAAGGGTTCTGGT
The DNA here is from genome assembly GCA_016271365.2 of Neoceratodus forsteri. NCBI lineage: Eukaryota > Metazoa > Chordata > Ceratodontiformes > Ceratodontidae > Neoceratodus > Neoceratodus forsteri. The sequence goes on from CM057453.1 coordinate 1,197,955,110, forward strand.
TATCAGCAGGTAACGCGGTCAACGTCGGCAGTCCATCCTGCACGAGCGGTGTTGTGCAATGCTAGGTCTATTAAAACAAGATGGCTATTATAGCTGATCTTGTTGGTCAGTTGACCTAGTTGCATCACGAGACCTGGCTGGATGAAAATGCTGGGCCAGTATTAGCCGCAGCAGTTTCAGCCGGTACTGTGATACACCGCCGAGGAAGGAGTCGAAGGTGTGTTGCCATTTGTTTTAAATCAGAATTGGGCCTGGTGGAGGTACCAGTGGGGTCACCGGATCCTTTGAGTGTGTCTTAAGCGAGGGTGTGGGGTGCAGGATATTCTGATATACCGGCCCACTAGGTGACGGAACGCTTTTCCTGCAGGAAGTCGCAGACTTCATTGTCGACTAACATTGGGTCCCCAGATGGTTGGTTCTGGGTGACTTCAATGCCTGGGTCGACGATGAACTCTCACGTTTTGGTCAAGACTTCCTCCAGTTGATGTTATCACTGGGCTTCACACAGGTAGTTTCCTCCTCGACCCATATTGGTGGGCACTCATTGGATCTGGTGTTCCTTCTGGGGATGGGGATATCTGATTTGGTGGTGGAACCACTCAGATGGTCTGACCATCACTCCATTAGGTTCAATTTTGAGGCCACCCCTATTAGGCCAGCCCCTTCGGAAATGATCCAGTACCGCCCATTGAGGGGTGTGTCCCCAGATGACCTGATGGCGGTGCTGGACCTATCGGACCTTCCGATAGATTGCTTGGATCCAGGTGACCTAGTACAGGCCTATAATAGGGCAGTTACAGGGGCCCTGGATTCTATTGCACCTGTTCATGTTCGTCCGCTCACTCTTTGCCCCAGGTGTCCGTGGTTTGATGAGACCATGAGGGAGTTGAGGAGAGTAGGACGAAGGCTGGAGAGGCGTTGGTGGAAGTCCAGTCTGGATGATGACAGACTTAGTTTGATGGACCATTATATGGCCTATCAATCTGCAATCTCTCGTAAGAAGTCAGAGTTCCTGTCCAGGGAGATAGCGGCTGCACAGAATAGACCAGCCCAGCTCTTTCGGACTGTGGACAGACTGTGCAATCCAGTCTGTCCTCAGCCCAGGAGGGCCTTTTCCACAGAACGATGTGAGGAGTTTGCTCTTTTCTTTGCAGATAAGGTTGCCAAAATCAGATCAGATGTCCGCTCTTCCCTCTCCAATGGGGGTAGTGATGGTCGGCCGGAGATGTCAAACACCCAGTTTGCATGGTCTGACTTCAGCCTCCCCAAAATCGAGGATATTGTGATGGTCATCCGAGTGCTATGACCAATCAGCTGTGATTTGTACCCTGGCCCCACATGTCTCTTAGTGGGTTGTGTGGATAAAATCGGCCTAGTCCTGGCTTTGATAGTCTGGAAGTCTTTGGAGAGGGGGATCTTTCCTGAACCCCTTAAAGAGGCTATAGTTAGGCCTCTTTTGAAGAAGTCCTCCTTAGACCCAGACTGTCTAGCAAATTACAGACCAGTCTCTAACCTACCCTTTGTGGGTAAGGTTATTGAGAAGGTGGTCGCACTGCAATTGGAGGATCATCTGACCAACAACAATATCTACGATGTTCTCCAATCTGGATTTAGGAAAAGGCATAGTACCGAGACAGCACTTGTTCGTGTACAAAATGACCTCTAATAGCAGAGATCGGAGGACCCGTTCTATCTTGGTACTTCTTGATCTCTCTGCAGCATTTGACACTGTTGATCATGGGGTGCTGTTGAGCGTCATGGTCCATCTGTGGACTATCTGGTATGGTCCTCAGGTGGTTTAGATCTTACCTCGAAGGTAGGACTCAGAGGGTGGTGTCGGGAATTTTTTCCTCGGCATCGGTCTCCCTGCCTTGTGGGGTACCGCAGGGCTCTATTCTAGCACCTATGTTATTCGAGGTGTACATGCTGCCTTTGGGAGCGATTATAAGATGATACGGACTGGGTTTTCATTGTTATGCCGATGATACCCAGCTGTATATGTCTTTTGTTCCCGGCCAGGATGCTGCCTTGTCGGTATTGCAGAAATCCAAGATTGGATGAATGGGAGTTGGTTGAGGTTAAACCCCGAGAAAACTGAGGTGTTGGTTGTGGATAAAGGTCGCTGTGAGGCGGGTTTACCAGCTGGATCGCACTCTGGCTTATGGCTTGCAGGTGCTCCACTTACTACCTCAGATCAGGTGCGGAATCTTGGTGTAATAATTGATGACCGCTTGACGCTTAAAGCTCAGGTGTCAGCGGTGGTCAAAACTTCCTTTTTCCGTCTGAGGAATATCACCAGGGTGAAGCACCTGGTTCCTCCAGAAGATCTTCCAACATTGATCCACGCCTTTGTTACCTCCCGCCTTGACTATTGCAACTCCCTGTACCTAGGGCTATCGGGGGTTGAGCTTCACCATCTGCAGCTAGTGCAGAATGCGGCAGCCAGGTTGTTGACTGGTTCTTCTAGATCCAGTCATACAATGCCTGTGCTCGTGGACTGCACTGGCTGCCAGTATTTTGGCTAATCACCTTCAAGGTCGGTCTTCTGACCTATAAAGCCTCTACATGACTAGGGACCAACTTACCTGAAAGAGCTCCTTTGCCCCTACTGTCCCTCCCACCCCCTCCGATCCACTGACGAGGGATTGCTGGAGATTCCCAGGGTCTGTTTGAAATCTTCGGGGGCTGGGTCATTTAGCTTTGTGGCCCCGACCCTGTGGAATTCTCTACCTCGACAGATGCGAAATAGTCCGACTGTCCTGAGTTTTAAAGGAGCCTTGAAGACCCACCTTTTTAGTATAGCTTTTAATGATTTATAATAGTTTTAAATTCTGTTTATCTATTGTTTTATGATATTGTGCAGGCGCTTTGGATTGGAGAAAAGCGCCTTTTATAAATAAAAATTGATTGATTGATTTAATAAAGGGGGCATTATCTACTTTGTGTTGTATATCAGGTGCAAAGCCTGAAATGAGGAGCCAAGCAAAGCGATGCAAGGAAATGCCAGTAGTTGATAGTTGGGCTGAGGTATCTATGGCATCATATCCCGACCTGAGTAGATGATGGGAGATAGAGTTGCTAGTTGACACTGTAGCTAATAATTTTTCCCTTTCTTGTGAGGGAGTTTATTGATCAAACCAATGGCAGAGGACCCCAAGGTATGCTGATATTTAATCATATGACCCATATAGTTTAAGATTCTGAGATTCGTGGTACCTGAGGAAAAAATCTTTTTACCCAGATAATCAATTCTTCGGGAATCCTTATCAGGAGGTAAGGAGCTCACGTGTTTAGGTCTCTTAGTACGATCATGAACGGCAGTAATAACCATTGAATCCACCTCTGGAATGGTGGATAGAAAGAGATGGTCCAGAGGAGCTTGATATACACGGTCCAACTTATGGGGGACAACTGTAATCGCTGAAGGTTGATGCCAAGCAGCCAGCATGGCATTCTGGTAGGTTGGGATTAGTGGGGAAACAACTAAGACAGGCTCCTCTGGCAATTCAAGATATTCTGCCATATCCTTACATTGTTTGTCATGTTCTATGGTAGAGAATTTCATGACCTTTTGTATTTGAACCATCATTTCATTAAAGGTTGGGTCATCTGGGGGAGAGGCTGCAGAAGCTCTAGGCAGGTCCTCATCCAGAGAAGAGATTTCCGAATTGGGAGAGTCAGGATTTGGAAAATCTAGTTCTTGGAACTCTTCTTCATCAAGATCACCGGGGAACTCAGCCAGTAATTCTTGTTCATCTGAGAAATAGTCCTCCATGTGAGGAGGATGGGACCAGGGTGGTATGGGATCCCTGTCATTATGGAAACATTTAGGTGTAGGAGATCGGAGAGGGTCACCCTGTTCTCTTGGGTCGGAGAGCTGGGAGTGCCTCATGGCATGCAAGACCTGTCAGACTACATTGAAAATGTCCAATTCTTGAGAAGGAGGTGGGGTAGGAAGGGGGGCATGTTGAGAAATAAGTGGGGTAATAGAGAGTATAGAATGCGTAATCTGAGCAGGTCTCACCCCTGGGCGGTAAAGTCCAGGGTCCCAATCTCTGTCCACCTGACCCCTATAGGTGGCCACCAGAGAAGGTGGAGGGGCAGTAAGTAGGGCATAAGTCATAAGTTTCCCCTGAGGAATGCAGGGCCTCATCGATGGACCCACAGGGAAAAAAGTAGTAGTGCCACTTAAGTTGTCAGATGCCATCGATGGGAGAAGAGCCCCCGTCAACAGAGCATGTATTTGACTGCATTAAAAGCACTGGAAAGCACCATGGATGAGAGGGTATAAACCTCCGTCAATGGGGCAGCCATATATTGGACTGCATTTAAAGCACAGGCAATCGACGTCGACAAGAGGATTTGAGTCCCCGTCAACGAAGGAGTGGTGTGAAGGTGCGCCGTCGATGGAAGGACACCTGAAATGGTGGTCGTCGACGAGCATCGAGGCAGGGAGTGTGAGGAGGGTTTCTCCTTCTCCTTTTTCTGCCTGGAATGAGAACCAGTGGTGAGGGAGCCCTTGAAATGAGCTCCCTGGTTCTCTAAGAGAGACATTTTCTGCTCCATTAATAAGTGTTAAATTTCAAGTAACTGTCATCGACGAGTTGCCTGATTAAATTCCTGACAAAAATTGCAAGAACTGGTGTCGTGTGACAGTCTCAGACACCTTACGTAAGAGGTGTGATTGTCAAAATGGTATATCTTCCTGCCACAATGACAGGAATGAAATAGTTCTTGTTTGCTTGAAGAGTCTTAGACATTCATTTTGTAATGCAAATTCTCGTCGCTGACTGCTGCACAGACACTAGCTGCTGCGCGCCACCTGAAGTCGGCGGGAAAATGAACTGAGGATACCAGGGACTGCTAACACTTGTACAGGAAACAGGAAGCTGATGTCATGTGTGGGCAGTCTCTGGTTAAGAAAACTGCTAGATGAGCTGCCGTGCACCACAGCGACCTCTGGCGACGACCCAAGTATATTACCTACTGCAAGAGACCACCCCATGGAAGATCTACACATTCCAGATGGCTAAGTGGAAGTGCATTCAAGTGCACAGTTCCCTTTTTTAATCATATATTTATTCCTCAATGTAGAAATAAATTCCAAATGATAAATAGGGGTATTCAGACTTATCACATGCATACTGTAGAGATAGTAAGTGCAAATTGTAGGAATAATGGGGAAGAACAAGAAAACCAATGGTCCATCTGGTTCATTCCCCTGCTATTCTAGTACCTATATCCAGCAGTAGTTTTTTTTTTATTTTATTTTATTACACAAAGAATGCACAAATACAAATAAGAGTAGCACAACTCAAACACAACAAACAGATGAGCTTTACATTCTTGGGTGGGGAAATTTCACCCAGTACTAGTCTTACATGAGAATTAGACGCTAAAGGCCTGAGAAAATAAAAAAGTTGTAAGGCCCCTTTTGAATCTTTCCACCAAGGGGGCCTTTCTTATGGCCCTCAGAAGAGAATTCCATAGCATAGGACCTGCCACTGCACAAGTACGGTCCCCAGAAATTTTCAGTCTTGACCTGGGGACCACAAGAAGACCCTCCTCAGTGGAGCGAAGGGGCTGCATTGGCCTGTAGAGATGCAGGAGGTCATGCAGGTAGCACGGGCCCAGCCCGTGTAGGGCCTTGTAAAATTAATAAGCCAATTTTATAGCAGATATGCTACCGCACAGGTAACCAGTGCAGTTCGCCCAGCACTGGGGAAATGTGACTTGACCTAGAAAGGCTGGTTAATACCCTCGCAGCCACAAAATGACTTCCTATTTACAAAAAAATAGAGGAAAGGAAATGGTATTGATACAACCCATAGCTATTAGATATTATGCTGCTTAGACCAGATATACTTCCTTATGAAGTAACTGAAGGCTAGTTATGCAGTGGACAATTAGGAGTAAATCAGGGAACCTCACTGTATACGTTAGGCTGGAATAATAATATATATAGGAAACATGTCATATTTTGAGCTATAGCAATGTATGTGAAGTACAGCTGCCAATTGTTATTGTTATTGCTATGGAGGTGAGATGCCCTATCTCACCCAACCTGTCTGTAAAATGTCATAGATGCATGATCTGTTTTCATCTGTCTGTCAAAAACACAATAAATATTAGTTTAAAAAAAAATTTAGTGGAAGTCCTGACCAGGGTTGTGTTGACCCCCTCCGTGCTGCCTGCCATGACAGCTTAAAAACTCATTATGCCCTGGGTGACCATTTTGTATCAGGAGAATCAATGGATGCTTTGGACTTCATACAGAGCTGAGGCATCTGTAGCCGTAGGTCACAGGCGGATTGGGGGGCGTTTGACTTCTGGTGGTGCAGGGGAATGGGTCTATCTGATCACCCATTATTGCCCTCCTTGAGTGATCTGCCTGTCCTGAGTTTTCCCTGGAGTGTTTGGAGAGGATAAAGATCAAGTCAAACTGTGTGGACTTGCTGTCGTGAGGACTGTGTTGGATGCTACCTAAACCTTCTGTTTGGATGTAATCGGTATCGTTGGAGAAACTGACTTGCTCTCCTCCCAGCTTTGTCCTGGATATATGGGTGGTGAGTGCTGTGCACACTGATTTATTTCTTCAGACAGTTATGGACTAACTTGTGGATTAATTTATGAAGGGTCCCCCACCATGTGAGAGGTGGTGTTGGGCGTATACTACAGCACTATTTCAAGTTACTTTGATATACTGGTGATCCTCTTGGATCTGCATGCATGTGAGAGGTGCTGCATCGAGGTCATAAAACAGAGTTTTCCTTTTCTTTTATTTTTAGTTATCAGTTCTAGTTATTTTTCAGTTCTCCCCCACTATATGAGAGATGGAGTCGGATTTCAAATTTGTTGGAACAAATACATGCATGTGAGAGGTGCTGCATTTTTCTAAACAGACTCTTAAAGATTGTTGAATAATATATCTGTGAAGAGATTTGTTGATAGATGTTCTGTTGGTATTAGGTCTTTTGATCTAATTATTATTATTTTGGGGTGGGAGGGGGTTATTATTAAAGAGGGTAGGTGTATTGGGGGTTAATAATTTGAATTTTAATATAAAGTAAAGAAGGTGTTGATAGTGTGGGGTTTTTAGTAAACATAGCATTATTTTAGAATCTGAAATATGTGCTGGGGTGGTAAGAACACAGTCAGGCGGTACTCCCCCTCAAGACTAAAGGATCTCCATCCATTTGAATATCCTTCACTTCCTTTGGAAATTTATAAAAATTGCCGAGTTTTCGGCATTGCGAGATGAAGGAGTGTAAGGAACAGGAGATCCTGGAACTCTTGTGGGGGGTGGAAAAGGAGTGGGTGGATGGGGCAAAATGGATACAGGAATGAGGTTTACCTTGCCGTGTACCCATACCCAAGGGCACTGACTCAGTCAGGCAGGAGGTGGAGTCATCCTTGGAATCTCGTCCCTTTCAGGTGGTGTTAAGCAATGCTAGGTCTATCAGAAACAAGACCGCTTTGGTGGCAGATCTTGTTGCATCTGTTGACCTGGCTTGCATCACTGAGACCTGGCTAGATGAAAATGTGGGCCCTATTTTGGGGTCCGCGGTTCCGGATGGGTTCTTGGTGATTCACTGCCCAAGAGTGGACTGTAGGGGCGGGGGAGTTGCAGTCTGTTTTAGATGGGAACTGGACCTTAGGGAGGTGCCAGTTTGATGTACCAATTCCTTTGAGTGTATTGTGGGTGCAGGTGCAGGTTTCAGGATCCTTCTCATTTATCATCCACCAGGTGATAGAAGGGAATTCCTGAGGGAGGTTGCAGACTTCATTGCCAAGAGGGTATTGGAGTGCCCCCAATGGTTAATTCTGGGGGACTTCAATGCCTGGGTTGATGATGAACTCGTGCTTTTTGGACAAAACCTCCTCCAATTGATGGATTCATTGAGCCTGACATGGGTTGTTGCCTCTGCAACTCACGAGGGGGGAGACTCATTGGACTTGATATTCCATCTGGGAATAGAAGTCTCCAATGTGGTGGTGGAGCCTATTGATTGGTCTGACCATCACGCCCTGAGGTTCAGTTTTGCAGCCCCCCTGAAAGAGGCCTGCCCCTAAGGAGATAGTACAGTTCCATCCTTTGGGAGGGGTTACCTCAGAAGGCCTAATGATGGAGCTGGACTTCTCGGGATTGCCAATGGATAGCACTGACCCAGGGCCCCTAGTGCTAGCCTATAATAGGGCAGTTGTGGGGGCCCTGGATGTCATTGTCTATCTCAGTTCTCACTGTACTTTCACCTGGGGGCCCATGGTTTACCAGGGAGATCCGTGGGTTGAAGAGACAGGGTCGAAGATTGGAGAGACGTTGGCGGAAAACTCGTCTGAAGATGGACAAGCTTAGACTGTTGGATCATTATAAGATCTATCAGTTAGCAATTTCTCATAGGAAGGCAGAGTTCCTGTCCAGGGAAATTGCTACAGTGAGGAATAGACTGGCCCAGCTCTTCCGGACTGTGGGCAGACTGTGCAATACAGCCTGTCTTCAAGCCGGTCGAGCTTTGTCACAGTTACAATGTGAGAAGTTTGCGATGTTCTTCACTGATAAGGTGTCCACCATCCGGGATGAGATCAGCCAGCACCTCCCCATTGGGTCTTGCACTGATCAACCGATTGGCACTAATGCCCAATTGACTTGGTTCACCTTTAGTCAGCTGGCAGTCATGGATATAGTGAGGATTTTCCAGACTTTGCATCCAACCTACTGTAGTTTAGATCCGGGCCCTACTCAGCTATTGTGGGGTGTGTATAGGTTATTGGCCCAGTCCTTACTGGGATAGTGGTGGTATCATTGGAGAGAGGGATATTTCCAGATCCCTTAAAGGAGGCAGTGGTGCGCCCCCTTCTGAAAAAGCCCTCCCTTGATCCCGACTGCCCAGAAAACTACAGACCAGTCTCAAACCTCCCCCTTTTTGGGGAGGGTTATTGAGAAGGTGGTCACTTTGCAGCTGGAGGATCATTTAACCAGCCACAGTATCTATGACCTTCTCCAGTCTGGCTTCAGGAAATGGCATAGCCCTGAGACGGCTCTTGTACGGGTACTGAATGATTTCCTGATGGCGAGAGATCAGAGAGCTCATTCCATCTTGGTTTTCCTTGATCTCTCAGCAGCATTTGACACTGTAGATCATGGGGTGTTGCTCGAATGCCTGTGGTTTCTCTGTGGACTAAGGGGGGGGGTGGTCCACAGTTGGTTTCAATCTTTCCTGCAGGGTAGGACTCAGAGAGTAGTGTCAGGGATTTATTCCTTGGCCTCTCACTACCAGCTCTGTGGGGGGTCACAGGGTTCGGTGTTGTCCCCCATGTTATTTGCGATGTATATGCTCCCATTGGTGAACATTATAAGACAGTATGGGTTGAGTTTTCATTGCTATGCTGATGACTCTCAGCTCTACATGTCTTTTGTGCCTGAGCAGGAGTCCGATTCAAGCACAGTGTTTAACAACTGCCTGCTGGAGATACAGAACTGGAAGAGTACCAACTGGCTAAAGTTGAACCCAGGAAAAACAGAGGTATTGGTAGTGGAGCCGGGGGTGAGGATGTTAAGTTCATGGGTGGGGAAACCCCGCTTATGGCATCTGGCCAGGTGCGTAACCTTGGTGTTATGTTTGACGACAGCTTGACCCTGAGAGCACAGGTGTCGGCCATAGTCAAATCATCCTTTTTCCATCTAAGGAATATAGTACGGGTGAAACACTTGGTCCCACCTGAGGATCTTCCCACCCCGGTCCACGCCTTAGTTACCAGTCGTCTTGATTACTGCAATGCCCTTTATCTAGGGCTGCCGGGAGTGGATATCCGCCGCTTGCAGCTGGTACAAAATGTGGCGGCTAGGTTGTTGACTGGAAGCCTGAGATCCAACCATATAACACCTCTGCTGCGAGAATTGCACTGGCTGCCTGTACAGTGGCGGATCACTTTCAAGTTCGCATTGCTGACCTATAAGGCCCTACATGGATTGGGAACCCACTACCTGAAAGAACTCCTGACCTCTTACTGTCCCTCCTGCTCCCTCCGATCCTCTGGTGAGGGATTGCTAGAGATTCCCAGGGTAACCCTGAAAACATCTGGTGGAAGAACTTTTGCCTTTATGGCACCTACCCTGTGGAATTTTCTACCTTGCCAGATATGAAATAGCCTAACTGTAGAAGGGTTTAAAAAAGCTCTTAAAACCTTTCTATTTAAACAAGCATTTTCGGAAATGTAAATTCTGCTATGCATAAAGTGTTTTAATTGTTATGGATTTTAATATTGTATGTTGGAATTTTGTAAAGGTGCCCTGAGCATAGGAAGGGCGCCTTATGTAAATAAATTTTACCTTACCTTACCTATTAGGTACAATGAGTTAACACATACCAAAAGCTGCTGGTTGTCAGTAGATTTCTCCACAGATTTAGTTATAGATGTGAGAGCAAACACCAAAGTTGGAGCAGGGTCAAAGACAGAGGTTGTTAATGAAGAAGGTGCTGCCGGAAATTTTCCTGCTCTGATTTCTGGAGTTTCAGAATGAGTTGAAATCATTGCTATAACTACGTTCTGCCTGAGAGCAGTATTCATGTCCATTTCAGGCATAGAAGCAGGGGCCAAAACTGTGGGAGGTTGGGGGGCTTGGCTGTCTGTAGTCTCTGTGCTAGTCAACCCTCCATGCATTGAATCAGGTATGAAATTACTGTGAGTACCATATTTGTCTGACGCTCAGGATGAACAGAAGCAGACGTACAAAATTCCTTTACCTTTTATCCCTGTCATCTTGGGGATTATAGCCTGTTGTGGAGCCTGGGGGGTTTGTGGGAGAGAAGAAATTGTGCCTGGTAAAGAGTCCACAGTGAATGCTAGTCTCTCCTGCTTTGAAGCCAGTGGCTGGGCCATTTCCAGTGCAACATCTGACAACGCTTGAGCTTGTTGGGAGGAGGAAGACTGGGCACTCCTGGGCGTTTGCTGTGCCAGTTGCTGAGACAGTTGAAATTGCATGAGGAGATCTTGCAAGTCCCTCCTCACTCACCGCTGGCCTCTCTGAGGGGTACTCTCCTCCAGTAAATCCTTCACCCTCCTGACCCACTGGGACGTATTCTATAAGAGTTGGAGGAGGGGAAGAATGGAGCCACAACAAATTTTCACAACAGGTACCCGCTTTTTTTTTTTCTTTAGTTCTATTTAGCCAGTCCAGAAGTTAGTTGAATTAGTCCATGATAAGGTTGCAACATGGCATGTAGACTATTTCCAAGGAAAATCAGGTTTTCAGCAGAGAGTTACTTGCCAGCTTACACAATAACATCCACGTAGATGACCATCCTGGATCCCACAGTAAGGGTTCTAACAAAGAGCACAGCTCCTACAGTACAAAAGCTTGCTCTGTCATGGTATTACTTACTTCATACCAGCGTTTTGGTCTTGCCCTGATTACTGCAATAAGATATATTTTTTTTTTTTGGAAACATATAAAAAGAGAAAAAAGACAGCAGAAGGAGACCAAGGGTCTATCTAGTTTTCCCATTATAAATGCCTTTCTAAAAACCAAGGTGCTTTGCATAATACAGCAAATTCAAAATCATAAGACATGACACAACAAAATAAGACAGTCATGTCTGATATTACAGCTCATAATCAGCAGTGCACATACTCATGGGTGTTATATGACATATGCTGATTGTTCGTTGTTGCCACGCTTCTACCTAACATACGCACTTACTGAACTTGAGAGCTGCAGTGGTTTCTTCATGCACAGTACTGTACACGTCTTTGGAATAGCAATGGCAAAATAATCAGAAATTCAGGTGTAACACTTTAGATTTAGGTTTGTAGAGGTGCTCAGAAATTCAGGTGTAACTCTTTAGATTTAGGTTTGTAGAGGTGCTCCAAGCAGAGGAGAGGTGCCTCATAAAAATTAAATTCCATTACTGCTACTGCTACTACTACTACTACCTACTACAAGATAAAGAATTAAAAACAGATTTAGCTTTCTATAAGAACTCTATGAGCTCTGTTGGCAGTACTGTAAGTGCCTCTGTAACGAAGGGGACTGTGAGCCGACTCGCCACCCAGTGCGAGCTCAAAGCCCACACTGACAGAAGCCACCAAATGGCACCATTGACAGAAGCCCACTCAATTGTTGGCACGGTGGCTTTAGATGAAGCCCACTCAGTAGGCAGTGGAGGAAACACCCCCGGTATTTTGGGGAGGAGCCGGTACCACAGAGTCTCACTGCCCTCCATATCGGTAGCATAACATGCATCTAAAGCCCTTTACACATATAGCTTCTTCATGAGTGGGCAGCAAGCTACATGTCTCTTGCAGTGTGCATCACTAGACAGCTGGTTTGGGCAAGATTCATGTCTGGCAAAATGCATGTCACTATGCAGCTTCTTTGGGCCACTTCTAAAGCAACCTACAGGTCTGCTACAGTGGGCAGTCACTATGTATTTGTTTTGTATGTGGCCTCAGGGCACGTCACAAAGCAAGCATCAGGTCTGATGCAATAAATGTCACCATGTAGCTGCTTCATGATTGACCCTCAGAGCCACTCACAAAGCAAGCTACAGGTTTAGTGCAGTGAGCATCAGTGCATAGTAATGTAAAGTTACACATATCCCTGCAATGCAAAGCATCATAGGAAGTGCAAATCACCATAGCATTTAGACTGGTTCTGCTTAAGCAAGAGTGCATGAAGCCATTTGACACCATACACTCTTGCTTAAAGTGGAGCCAGTCTAAACTCTTTCATGGTGATTTGCATATACTGCCCACAGTGCTTTGCACAATGGGGATATGTGTAACTCTGCATTTCTAGGAAAACTGGCTTTATTGCCATTGCACTTCCCAGGTAACCCTTGCCTCAGAGCTTTTGTGCTGAGGCTCTTTGACTTTTATATCACTATATAGTGTTTGTGATGTGATGTCAGAAAGGTGAAACCTGAAGGTGTCAGTTGTTACATATGTTTGCCAAATTTAAAAAAAAAACACTTCAATATTTCTAGTAGAGTTGAAGCACAACGTGTACAAAGTAAGGAAATAAATCATTAAGGTAAACAGTACCTGGAACCTTGTCAAATCTGTAATGCTGTGTTAGTCAGGTTTGAACAATGCAGCACAGCACTGGCAGTACCTTAACATTGGCTCTGTCTTGTCAAACAAAGTAAATTAGTAACACAACAACACTCAAATAGTGGGTGCCAATATTTGGGTTATGCCAACCCTGGGTTGCATGGTCTGTCAAACCCAAAGGAACACCACACCACAGATTTGCAAGGTTTCTAGGGACTTCTTATTATTTAATAATTTTCCTGCTTTGTGGTTCAACCTATAATAGAAGCATTAACATAGTTGTCTACAGTTTGTATTTAATATATACACAGTGTCTTTAATAAAAGTGGCAGTGTGCTGCTTATAAATACATTGCTACAATACTGATTTTAATTATTCCCTTATCTATAAAATTGCCCATGAAACTCCTGTAACTTCATTAGTCGAAACACATCACATGACTATTAGTTATTTTCTCACAACTGCACACCTAACATGAACTACATATTTTTGTAACAAATAATAGCCCATTATGTGCAAGGGCTAACACATAACAGGTTGTGCTGTTATAAGGGATTATGAAATGGGTAGGTTAAATACTGTGTCCTGACTGGCTGAAAGCCGTGCATTGTGACCGCACAATGCACGGGTAAAACTAGTCCCACCAGTCAGGGAACAGTACATCTAGAATATCAATGAGCTGCCTCATAACTTTGCCATTTAAAACAGCAGCCATTTTTTTCATATTCACTAACCAGTGCAACCCTAGGTAAAAAACTGTTTGTTGTTTTGCACCCCCCACTCCTACCACTCCCAGTTTGGGGCTACATTTCCACATTAACAAAAATAAATATTTATTATTATTTAAAGTTCACATCTGTGTCAGTGTCATATTTGTAAAATGTAAATTTTTGGTGCCACTTCATAAGTGCAATAAGACACTCTGGTTTGTGATTTGTGCTGTCACAACACACACCTCATCATGTCTTCTTGCTTCTATAACGTATGCGTCAGGTGGTTGCTAGGCACTGCAGTATACCAGCTTGGGTTGTAATACACAGTAGATTAAAATGCAAAATATTAATCCCTTCAAAATGCCCACTGTATACGCATATAATTATATATGTTCTGCAATTTTACAATCTGGCCCAGATATTCAAACTGCACCAGGCTGTGGCGCAAGCTTGGGCGCAGCGCAACTTGGCTGCGCAGGGGTGTGGACTGGGCAATATTCAACGGAGCTGCGCCATGGCACAGCATCATTGAATATCGCACCCTGGCCACCCACAGTGTGCATGGTGCAGTGGCACTGCGCCAGTGCAAGTGGCCAAAGTGGAGCATGGGGATGCGCTAGCGCAAGTTCCATTGCGCTATGCACAGCAACCGCGATATTCAAAACTTGACATGCAAATGGGGCCATAATGTATGCAAGGCACAAATGGGGCCATTTGCATGTCATTATGGCTCCATTTGCATGCAGGTGCGCCAATCCCCGATGACTTGCGCTTGGTACCCTGCCAGGCAGCAGCCATCAGGGAACGATGCCCCCTGCAGGCGGCAATGTGCTCCACAGCCTGATCCCGGGCTGCAGTAAAAAAAGAAAAAGCACCAATCCCTGGTGGTCGAGTGGACCTGCCCGCCGATCCGCGGGCATTTCAATAACAAATAAATATGTCAATATCCTGGTGGTCAGTGGACTGCTGTCTGCCCGATCCACGGACATTTGTAATAAAACAAATAAATATGTCCAATATCTCTTTGGTGGTCTAGCGGCACGTGCCTTATCCCACACGTGCTTGTGCTGAGCTCATCGCCCGCTTCCTTACTGGTGCACAGCCGCCGCGGGTAAGTACCTTACCCACTTGCCGCTCCGCGGCCGCCAATTCGACACTATAGGTAGGGCTGGCTTTATTGTCTGACAGCGTGAGCTAATGGGCATGCAAGCCTGCCGTTAGCTACACATTCCAGAGATATGTGAATGATCCATTCACATATCTGGAAATGTAGTACGGCACAGGCTGCACGCCCATTGGCTCATGCTGTGGACCAATGGCTGTACAGCCCCACTGACGGTGTCAGTCGGTGGGCGCGGGCGGCAGGCGGTGGGGTGCTGCCACCAGCCGCTGATGGGGGAGCGGGTGGTGGGGCCAGTGGGGGTGGGGAGGGGTACTGCTAGACCACCAAGGATATTGGACATATCCATTTTTTTTACAAATGCTCGCATCAAGCAGACAGCAGTCCACTGACCACCAGGGATATTGGACAGAAGTCTTCTTGTTTTTACAAATGCCCACAATCGGCAGACAGCAGTCCACTGACCACCAGGGATATTGGACAGAATTCTTCTTTTTACAAATGCCCACAATCGGGCATGGGAGTGCCACCAGCTGAAGCCGGAGTGTGCGACACCACATGCGGCAGCCGCCGTGTTGCACCCTGCAACGCGCCAGCTCACCTGTGGGTGGCCATCCGTTGTTCTTTTTTGGATCAACTTTGTGCTGGCGCAGATAGGGGTTGCACATGCATGGCTCTGCACATCCCGGCTGAATATCGGGCTGTGCAGGGTATGCATGAACCGCGCCCCCACCTGTGCCTGCATACGTACTGATGCACTCCGATGCATCGCGGATTTGCTCCGCGCACTTTCCCGCTTGAATATCGCGTCGGGTGATTAGTGGCTGCACATGGCACAACACTGTTGCACCATGCGCAACCCTTTTGAATATCTGGGCGTCTGAGTATTTTTTTGGGGGGATTGGTGTTTACAGTATATTTGTATGTACAGAGTAATATAAACCTAAACGTTTCTTATAAGAAATCATCATTATATGCCTTGGACTCCCACATGGTAACACCGGGCAACCACTGCAGAAGGAGGAGGAAGAGGATGATGAGTCTTCTCATGAAGCAGACATTCATAAAAAGTGGAGGTCCTTGCTGAGTTTTTTGTCATCACAAGCGCAGATGAGATGAGTAAAGAAACCTTCCATCCCAACACTGGATGCTCAATCCTGGTGCTAGATCCTGTAACCCCCATCCCCGACACTAGAACCCAATGCTCACACACTGTACAAGACAGTTCCAAACAGAGATGCCGTGACTACAGCAGTACAGGGTTGGTGCTTAACACAGAAAGGGCAGCTAACCATTAAATAATTCAGCAGAAGTCCAAAAACGTGAAGCACTCAGGACCACATACACAGTTAAAAAGAATTCCAATGACTGCAAAGTGTGTTTCAATAATTTATTCATGAGCAATGCTCAAAAAGGTAACAGCCTGAGCTATGGCTTTTTGCCCCTGCGCCTCGGCTCTTCCAGTCTTCCTTAGGGGGTATGTCCCATAAAGAGCACCTGAGCTCTAAAATAGCCAGTTCATTTTGACATCATAAGAAATTTCTGCAACGTAACCTTTGTGCATTACATATCCATTTTTAAAAATAATAAAGATTGCTATAAGACAAATAGGTGTATAACATTCTAATGCATATATTGCAACCTATTAAGTTGCCTAACTATGGTGCTAATATATGTTACTTAAACAGATACATTTTTTTAGAAAACCTTTTTTTTTCAGAGTGAGCTGTCATTCACTGAGTGCATACTGCATACAGTATGTGTTCATTGAGAACTTAGTTGGTGGTCAGCTGTGGTGGTGAGAGGAAGGCTGTGCTGGTCGCCAGCTCTGGTTTGGGATTGGGAGGGAGCAGGGTGGTGAGACACTACCTGCCAGTGTGGGGGGGCAGAGAGTCTACTAGACACCAGGGAAAAATACAAGTTGCAGGATAGGGACAGATCGGGGACAGGGAGGGGGGTCTGCTAGACCACCAGGGAATGTATTTGATATCGAGACAATAATCATCGAGGGGAGAGGACCGCTAGACCACCAGGGAATATCTGCATTTTATATCATGCTAGTGATCAGCAAAAGGGAGGCCACTAGACCACAAAGTAATATCTACATTTTATATTGGGCTGGCGATCAGTGGGGGGGGGCTACTAGACCACCAGGGAATATCTGCATTTTATATCGAGCCATTGATCAGTGAGGGAAAGACAGACCACTAGACCACCAGGGAATATCTGCATTTTATAATGAGTCAGTGATCAGTGAGAAAGGGACAGACCACTAGACCACCAGGGAATATCTGCATTTCATATTGGGCCAGCGATCAGCAAGGGGGAGGGGATCCACCAGACACCAGGGAATATTGATTTAGATGTGGGTAGAGGGATCAGGTGGGGGGAGTGACCACTAGCCACCAGGGGCATCTTTATTTCATATCAGACAGGTGATCAGGTGGGGGAGGGACCACTAGTCACCAGAGACATCTTTATTTCATATTGGGTGGGTGATTGGGAGCAGGGAGGAAACACTGGACACCTGGGACACCTTTCAGTTATGATGGGCAGGTGATCAGGTGGGGACGGACCACTAGCCACCAGGTACATCTTTAATTCATATCAGGCAGGTGATTGGGTGGGGGAGGGACCACTGGACACCAGTGACATCTTTAGTTTATGTCATCTGGGTGACTGGGTGGGAGAGGGACCACTGGACACCAGGGAGTATTGTTCATTGTTACTAGGGCTGACAATCGGCTGGGGGACCACTAGCACCAGGGAGACTGTTTTTCATTACTCAGACCAACAATTGGTGATGGGGGGGGTGCTGCAGTACCTCCGTCAACTACTAGGATTGTGCAGAATTAAAGCAAGGTCTCATTCAGCAGTATTTTCTCCATGCAAGGGAATGCTGCAAAAGGCCCTTGTAAGGAGAAAATACTTTATGAATGGGACTGCACCAATATGCATGTCCCCTCACCCTTATTTGCACTGCGGTCTCCTCCATGCTTTGCCCTGGCGTAAACCTGGTTTGCGCTCTCAAACAGGGCTTTTATTAATACCACTTCAGCGCAAAACCCAGTTTGTGGCAAAGTCTTGTGAATTTGGCCCCTGGTGAGATATGAAAAACTGGATGTCGCAGGACCATTTTTTGGTTTCTCACCACTTGCCTGGTGCAGCACCAGACATTTTTTTGTGCCATGAGAACTGCCATCTTGTGTTTTTTCATGAACTAACAAGCTTGGAAAATACATAAAAAGTCTGGCATTTTAAAATACAAACACTGGAACATAGCTAAATGGCCCCTAGAGTCTGATGTTTGTTTTTACAATAAGGGCCAGAAATACTTTTTCTGGGCACCCAAAATCCCAGCTGCCCAGCTTAGCAAGAGGAGCCATTCACCCGCATTCTGTGTATGAGAACAGTAGGACTTTGTTGACTTCTGCAGGCACAGGTGGAACTTGTGCAGCAGGTTGCAGTGACAGCAGTGAGCTGCCATTTCCCTGGTGTCTAGTGGTACCCCCCCCATTGCCATCCCTTTATACATGTTACCTTTTCCTGGTATCTAGTGATACCCTCCACTCTCCATTTGCTGTCCTCATAATAAGTTAATCTTAACCTGGTTTATAGTGGCACCACCACTCTCTGATCACCATCC
The DNA here is from genome assembly GCA_016271365.2 of Neoceratodus forsteri. Taxonomy (NCBI): domain Eukaryota; kingdom Metazoa; phylum Chordata; order Ceratodontiformes; family Ceratodontidae; genus Neoceratodus; species Neoceratodus forsteri. Next base: position 1,197,973,642 of record CM057453.1, read on the forward strand.
CCATAATTAGTTTAGTCTTCTCTCATGTCTAGTGGCACCCCCACCCTCCGATCATCATCCCTGTTGTGTCGTCTTTCCCTGGTGTCTAGTGGCACCCCTCCAACCTCCGATCACCTTTGCCGTTGTTTTGTTGTCTTACCTTGGTGTCTAGTGGCACCCCTCACCCCCACAATCATCCTCCCTGTCTGAAATAGAGAAAACCATCTCTTGATGTTTTTTAATACCTGCAAACAAGAAAATGGTCCCTCGCTAATCTGACCCCCCCACCTCCCACTCAGCACCCACCACCCCACACACCCTCACTCACCTGTACAGGTCACAGGGTGAAGATCCACTCTCCGATCGAAGACAAGTCTTGCTGCTGGAACTCGTGACTGCAATATGAGAAACTAAGATAAGTGTGGTTCAATGTATTTCAATGGGGTTTTCAACTTTGATGCATAACTTTGCCATTTTTCCATATTTTGACACCAAATTTTTAACATGGCCTTTTGGGTACCCCACCTCATGAACAATGGTGGTGGAATTCCACAGTTTGGGCCTGAAAGGTGATTTCTCAGTCATTTGGTGAACCCACCCTTTGAGCAGGATTTTGAAATGTTAACCACACTTGTTCATGAGGTGGGGTCATAAAAAGGCTATATTGAAAATTTGGGCTAAAAATATGCAAAAATGGCACATATGTTGACATTTTACTATGCTCACTCGTAACTTTGGTAATTTCAAATATTCTGACCCCATGTTTTCAATATGAACATTTTTACACCACCTCATGAACATGACAGCTGCCATTTTTCAAATCCTGGCCAAAATGTGTTTTTGCACCTGTGGCACGGAATGGCTTTCCAATTGCGCGGAATGATGTTTCCATGGGGATCTGAAAATTCTCAGGATGGCATTCATGAGGTAGGGTAATAACAAGGCTATGCTGACAATTGTTTGCTGTTTTGGTTGAAGTGCAGGCCTCCAGGCCCTGAGCTTGAATGACAACATACATGTATGCATCTATGGAGGGATGGGAGCAGAGGGATCTCCAGGCCCTGCATTCCCATAGCCAGATGAGGATTTGATTATGCTATCTAAAAAAGTAAGGAAATTCTTTACAAAAAACTGCATTAATGCACAATTTACAGTAACGAATGCCACAAAGTAGTAGGGAATGTGGTGTTAGGTTTCCAACTCTAAGCCCCCAAGCAGCAAAAGACAAAACATTAGAGTTTTGGATCTCTGGAGTCTTGGCAAATCAGTGGTGAAGTCTTCCTTGGGGGTTGTCAACCCTAATGCTCCCCTCTCCCTCCGTTTGCCCTGCGTGAAGAAAGGAGATCATATGTAATGTTGTTTGCTCAGGAAATGGGGTAGGGATTAGGGTTGACAACCCCCAAGGAAGACCCCACTACTGATTCACCAAGAATCAGGAGACCTAAAACCCAAATTTTTTTCCTGTTGCTGCTTGGGGGGGGGGGACAGCATTACGGTGGGAAACCCTAATGCCCCATTTCCCTACTTTTGTGTCATTAAGTTACCCTAACTGGTGCGTTAAGGTGGTTGTTTTTGTAAAGGAGATATAGATATAGATATAGATATAGATATAGATATAGATATAGATATAGATATAGATACACTGTTGATATAGATATACTGGGTGCCATGTGATATGGATGAATGCAAAAGAGTGAGCCCATATCAGTAAAGGTAAAACAGCGAGGACTGGAATGGCAACCGTGCTTTTTCTGTGGGTGGCTTGGGGGTTGTCAATCCTAATGCTCACCTCTCCCCTCCAGCCCCTAGCCTCCAATCTGAAGCACAAGGTACAGCTCCAAGCCAGTGTCTCATAATGGTACACTCTTCAAAGATAGAGAAATATGTCTCACCACAGGTTGCCAAACACAGTTTGTTGTACCTTTCTTCATACAGGGCCCTGCATGAAGAAGCAGATCATGTGTGATGTTCTTTGCTGACAGAATGGGTTGGGCATTAGGACTGACAACCCCCAAGGAAGACCCCTCCACTGATTCGCCAAAACTGGAGACCCAAAACCTTATTGTTTTTTTCCTTTTGCTGCTTGGGGGGTGGTTGTTGGGCATTTGGTTTGGAAACCCTAATGCCACATTTCCCTACTTTTGTGGAATTAAGGTACCCTAACTTGTACATTAACGCAGTTATTTGCAAAGAATATAAACAATACGTACAATCTCAATGGAACTTCCAGTTGTGCACAACATCCATGTTAAAAACAAGACTCCTTAATAGTGGACCCAGAGGTGCAGAGGGATGAGGTGCAACATGCTTTACCTCTTCCATGCCGATGATCCATGTTCGGGAACAAGCTTGGGCTGCAGGGCAGCCTGCCAGGTGGAGGATTGAGCATCCCAGAGGATGCTGTCCTTCTCCAGGGTGAGAGGGTGGCTGGCAGACTAGCCAGAGTAGCTAGGGGGTGGGAGGACATCAGTAGGTGCTGCACAACGTACACTTGCATGCAGTCATGCTTAGTGTGCCCTTGATGCAGACATCCTGGGGAACTTGTGAGAAAAGGAGGAACAAGACCCTGTGCAGAAGGATGAAGTCAAGGAGCTTGCAGGCCACAGACCTGGCTACCTAGATGTGGTCTCCCACGTGGCGGAGGTAAGTAGGGCCCGCAACCCCCACCAGAGGGGGAAGCTTTGGGGGACATGGGGAGATGCAGGCAAATCCTAGGGCATGTCAGGGTGATGGGGCTGGGGCTAGGTTAGATGCACAGGGCTTGGGCTAGGTCAGACAGATAAGGGGACACTTGGAGAGCAGGGGACATAAATAGATACCAAACAAAATACTTAATTGATATGATTGGCCATTTAGGGGAGAATCCTGCGTCCATTTCAGTAAACAATCTCCTTTATGAAAAAAAAACACTAAATGACCTCATATGTCAGTTTTGATGTGACATTTGCCAATGTGCTGCATTACTTCAGTGATGCAAAACTATTTGAAGAGATGGAGCCAGAGCTCCCTCCAGTGGATTTAGCAGATACTGCAGCTGGGATTGAGTCAGACACAGCCGGTATCAATCAAATTCCTTTAACAACAGTTACAGATTTATCATTACTAAACAGTGAGAATGAACCATTCATTCAATAGTAACTGAAACACAAACAAGAAAACCTCTTGTGGCATTGATAAACTAAGCAGTATTTTAAAAGTAACATAAAAAACAAGGTACTGCGTCAGCATGTGGTCTGAAAACAAAACAAAATGGTATTATTAAATGCATGCTGAAAATAGAAAATGGAGTTAGAATCTATTGATTAATGATTTTAACTCTATTTTCTATTCTCAGCATGCATTTAATATTATCATTTTGTTTTGTTAAAAGAAACATATGCAAATACCAGAGAAGCATTACTCATTCCCCCATCACAGCTTGATAAATTTCTCCGTAACTTTCAAATGCATGTTACCAGAATAAAAATAGGGAACATTATGAGCCATCATAAAATAGGCATCCAAAATAAAGAAGTTTCATTGGTCAAAACATATAATGTGACCATGCATGAAATGTGTTCCTTGCATAGTCATCCTGGTCCTAAACCACATCACACAATGAGAAAATAAGTCCTACAACCAGAACTATTTTCCATCAGTCCCCCTACAACCAGAATTGATCTTCCATCACAAACATGGCTGAACCTTTACACTGTAAAAAAACCTTCAGCTGAGCCCTAAAAACAGAACTATCTTAAATAAAAAATAAAGCAAATTAATTAAATGTTGTTTCCCCAATCATCACACTCTCCTTACACACATAAACAAATTAGAAATGTTAAGTATTGTTTATAGTTTTCATTACAACTATTTCTTTGCTGACAATGAAAAATCCACCTTCTAGCTTTACCTGCTCATTGGGAAAATATATTCTGTTTGCCCTGACAGTAAGATAATTGAGTCTCTGGCTGTAGAAGAGGCTTTTGTTTTGTGTGTGTGTGTGTACAGTACATTAGGAGAGGAATATTCTACCAGTGGAACTGAGCAGAATTTTGCATCCTTGTATGCCATGGTAAACATTCCATGATAAACATTCCATATCTTGAATGTGGGAAAAAAACAGAGAGAAAAAAAACAGGAAGAAGAAAGTAGGCAGTAATACAATGACATCATTTGCAGTGGACGGAAGGACTATTTTATCATAAATGCACACAAGTACACTACCGGACAAAAGTTTTAGAACACCCCCATTTTTCCAGTTTTTATTGAAATTTACTCAGTTTAATGTCTCAATGTACTCTGAAATTAAAGCACAGAACAAATAAACAATTGGAGATAAAAAAGAAATCATAGAATCATTTTGTTCAACAAAATTTAATCTAAATTTTTGACTCATCAAAATAGCCACCTTTTGCAGATATAACCGACGAACACACTCGTGGCATTCTTCCTACAATGGACATCAAATATTGTTCGGGAAGTTCTTCCCAACACTGTTGCAGAAGTTCCCACAAATGTGTTGCACTTGTAGGTTGCTTTGCTTTCACCCTTCTGTCAAGTTCATCCCAAACCAGCTCAATGGGGTTTAAGTCTGGAGACTGTGCTGGCCATTCCATGGTTTGAAGCCTACTGTCTTGTTCTTTTCCTCGAAGGTAGTTCTGACATAGCCTGGAGGTATGTTTTGGGTCATTATCTTGCTGTAGGATGAACCCCTGACCAACTAGGCGTAGACCATAGGGTATTGCATGGCGCTGCAAAATGCTGTGGTAGCCCTTTTGGTTCAGGGTGCCAGTCACTCTGTGTAAGCCACCGACTCTGGATCCAGCAAAAGAGCCCCAGACCATCACTCTTCCTCCTCCATGTTTGACAGTTGGTGTCACACACTGAGGAACCATCCTTTCGCCTACTCGACGGCGTACAAAAACCCTGCGTGATGAACTGAAGATTTCAAATTTTGATTCATCGGTCCAGTCTTCAGTAATCCACTGGCAGTGCTTCATGGCCCAGGCAAGCCTCTTTTTCTTATTTTGCCATCTTAGCAATGGCTTTCTTACTGCCACTCGACCTGTCAAACCTGCAGCTTGAAGTCTTCTCTTCACAGTTGAAACTGAGACTTGCTTACTTCAACCAGTGTTAAGCTGTGCTTGAAGCTGTTGTCCTGTGAGCCGCCTATCACGCAAGCTGTTGACTCTCAGAAACTTGTCTTCTGATTCTGTTGTGGCTATGGGTCTGCCAGACCTCTTCCTGTCAGAGTTTTCTCCAGTTTCCAAGTGCCTTTTGATGGTGTAGAAACTGTACTACTGACACCTTGGCTTTTGCAATTTCTAAAGGAAAGACCTACACTTTTAAGGTTAGAATGGTCTGTCTGTCTTCCTTTGTTAATTGCCTTTTTCTCACCATTATGATAGCAATATACTACTTCCTGCAGTGCAATATTGTCCAAATAATGCTTCAGAGGAGTAATAACAGTCTGTTCCAACACTGCTTTTATACATACAGGGGGTTTGTAATCAAGTAATCAACAAAAGTTGGGACACCTGTAGGAATTGTTTGCATCAACTTTCAAGGCTTAATTTACTTCCATTGCTGCAGAACAGCTGTAAGTTATTAACCCACTACTTGTTCCCTGAAGAAGGCCTTTTTTTATAACTCTGAAATTTACATTATTTTTCAGTTTTTGCTAACCTAAACTTTTTTTTTAACCTCTAGCAGTTTACCGCTTACCTTTGTACCATTTCAGGTTATTCACTGGACTTGAATTGCTTAAATTTCAAAAAAAAGTGGAAAAATGGGGGTGTTCTAAAACTTTTGTCCGGTAGTGTAAATCTATTGTTTCTACATATAAACATGCATTTCCCAACTGTAAAAAGTTAAAAAAAAAAGGGAGCCCATTTTATAAGCACAATAAGACGCTCCGGGGGTGTGCATGGAACAGATTTTACCGCACCTCCGGGGGCTGAAGGCAGACAGCCTGTGGCCTTGTGCCTCACTACGCACCTGGGCATGCGGTAAATTCTGTTCCATGCACACCCGTTGTGTCTTACTGCTTATGTGACACTGTGCTCACTCTTCTAGTCTGTGGAAGGACATCTGAAAGCGAAGCACTACCCAATGTCACTCTCATTTGGCAGGGATTTTGAAAAGTTCAGGAAAGTGTTGCTATCCAAACAGGAAGGATTCAAGAAAACATTATGTAGATAAGGTTACAGATAGCAGGGCCCGTGGTATTTAGCAACACTTTGTGGCTAGTATGCAAAGTGGGCAAGCATTAAGGATGCAATATTTGAAGCAACATCCCATTGTGTTAGACAGAAAAGGAAGTGCAAAAGAAGAAGAAAAACACTTTGGTTCTCAAATACAGTAGCAGAAAAGGTCAGATCCAAAAGGCTGGCCTTCAGGAAATATAAGGGAACACAGCGGGATGAAGATAGGGATGCATACCAAACTGCCCTAAGGGAAACAGGGAAGGCACTAAGGCAGGCAAAGTCCCAAACTGAGGAAACACTAGCATGAACAGTAAAAGAAGGTGACAAGACTTTCTATAGATACATTAGTGAAAGGAGAAAGTCCAGAGGGGGTATTGCTAAGCTCAAAGGAGAAAAGGGGGCATGTGAGGAGGAGGACCCTGTAAAAGCATCTATTCTAAATAGATACTTTTGCTCAGTATTTACTGAAGAGAAGGTAGGGCAGGGCCCACAGCTCAGCACCATGGACACGGGGGGGAGGTGAGCACTACTCCTTTCACAAAAGAAAGGGTCCTACAAGAGCTCACTAAGCTCAGGGTGGACAAGCCAATGGGACCTGATGGCATACATCCCAGGGTACTTAAGGAGCTAAGGGTGGAACTAGCAGAGCCATTATCAGAACTGTTTAGTGAGTCTCTGAGCACAGGAGAGGCCCCAAAAGACTGGAGAAGGACTCATGTGATCCCGCTTCACAAGAGTGGTAGCAGGGAGGAGGCAGGGAACTACAGACCAGTCAGTCTTACCTCAGTAGTGGGCAAGATTATGAGGCACTCCTTAAGGAAAGGATAGTGCAACACCTGGAATCCATAGGGCACAGGATCCAAGACAGCATGGTTTACAAAGGAAGATCCTGTCAAACTAATCTCATAGATTTCTTTGACTGGGCAACCAGAGTGGTGGACCAAGGGGGAGCAGTTGATGTCGCCTACCTTGACTTCAGCAAAGCTTTCGACACTGTTTCACATAGAAGATTGATAAATAAGCTGGGTAGGCTTGAGGTGGATCAGAAGTTGGTCAACTGGGTGGCAAACCAGTTGACGGGCAGAAAACAGAGAGTGGTGGTAAATGGTATACATTCAGAAGAGATGCAAGTCACAAGTGGGGTACCTCAGGAATCAGTCCTGGAGCCAGTCCTCTTCAATATCTTCATTAGTGACATTGCAGATGGACTAGAGGGTAAGGCTTGTCTGTTAGCAGATGACACCAAGATCTGCAACAGAGTAGATGATCCAGATGGGGTGGGCAGAATGAGAAGAGATCTGGATAAACTAGCAAAATGGTCAGAAGAGTGGCAACTGGGATTTAATGCAAAGAAGAGCAAGATCATGCACATAGGGAAGAGAAACCCTGAAGCCACCTATAGGCTGGGAGGGGAGTTGCTGGCAGTCACAAAGGAAGAAAGAGACTTGGGCAACATCATCGCCGATGACCTGAAATCATCCAAGCAGACCTCTAAAGCAGTAGGTAAGGCTAGGGGGATGTTAGGGTGTATTCGTAGGGGTAGCACAAGTTGTAAGAGGGAGGTAATAATCCCTCTTTACAAGACACTGGTTAGGCCCCATCTGGAGTACTGCGTGCAGTTCTGGAGGCCACACCTTCACAAGGACTTTAACCAAATTGAGGCATTCCAGAGAAGGGCAACCAAAATGGTGCAGGGACTGCATCAGAAGACATATGACGGCAGATTAACGGAGCTCAATATGTATACCCTTGAGCAAAGGAGGGAGAGAGGTGATATGATCGAAACATTCAAACACCTTAAGGGCATTAACAAGGTGAAAGATTCTAACATGTTTAAATATAATAAAAATAGCAGGACAAGAAGACACAGCATGAGACTAGAGGGAGGCCGATTTAGGGGGAATGTGAGGAAATTATTTTTCACAGAAAGGGTGGTGGATGCACGAAACAGCCTACCTCAGGAAGTGGTGGCTATGATTACAGTGCAGGGCTTCAAACAGGCATGGGATAGGCATAAGGGAGCAATACAGATGAGTATGAATAGCTAGGCCACTGACAGATCAAAGGCCGATGGCACATTTATAAGGTAGAAAAAGAAATGGGCAGACTGGATGGGCCTTGCGGTCCTTATCTGCCATCAACTTCTATGTTTCTATGTATTTTGGGATTAGAGGCTGCAGTGAAATGAGGGAGCTTAAATGGGGTGGGGGGCATTACTCAAAAGAATAATGAGGTCAGACTGGAATTCCTAGAGTACATGTCAGAACATGCACAAAAACATAAGTGCAAACTCAAAATACGTTACAATTACATACCTGACTGTCCAGATAGATGCCCAGTGCAACTATATAAACAAGCATTTGTCAATGCCGAATGTTTGCTTACTGGCATTGGCAGTGGTAGTGTAGAAGTTACAGAGCTGCGTAATAGGAATGGCAGTGAAGTATTGAACTGAAGCCAACCCCACCACCACCCTGCAGAGAGTGACAGGCATCAGGGTGTGCATTTGGGTCATCAGGCATAACGGCCACGCCATTTCACCACACCCCACTCTGCAGAGACTGACAAGTGTGACGTGTTCCTTGGGGTCTTTGGCCCTTATGCACACCCCATTTCATTAGGAAATACGGAGAGATGGGTGCGATATAGGAGAATGGGGTGAAGTTTGGGGCCGAAGAGTCCAAGGCATACCTTGATGCCTCTCAGTGACTGCAGGGTGTGGAATGGTATGAGCATCACAGGCAAGAATCCCAAGTCACACCCCTGATTCTTGTCATTCTCTATAGGGTTGGCGATTTAGTTGAAAAGCCTAATACCTCAGGCATTCGTTGGTATTTTAACTCCAAATTTTCAACATGTTTGTTTTGTGACCCCACCTCATGAACAGGGGAATATCAGTTTGGTAGCAGCTGCTTATGCACAGTGACTGATGATATTTAGCACCACAGGTGCAAAATATTCCAACAGGCTGCAAAAATGACAGCTGTACTTTTCATGGGAGGTGTAAAATGGCTATGTTGCAAATGTGTAGTAAAATATTTAAAAATGGTGAAGTCACGAGTGTACATAGAAACTGTGCAACACACACCCGTTATATAAGTAGGTTGGGGATATTTTATAGCAGATTGTCAACTCAGGCATTTTGGTGCCTCCGATCATGAACAGTGTCACTGTGATTTTCTTTATCTGTGATTTCCCACAGCGACCACGCATCTCTGCACTGAAAGTGTGAAAACACACTTCGGCCATGTTGTGAAAAATGGCAGCTGTACTGTTCATAAGGAAGTGTTGAAAATGCCACTAGTGAAAATCTGGACTGAAAATATTACTAAGTCATGAACTAATGAGGATGCGTGGAAACTGCAAATGCTCACTGTAACACAGTCATTTTATGGACTTTTGTCACCAAATTTTCAACATAGCCATTTTAAGACCTCTGCTCATGAACAGTGTAACTGTGATTTTCTTAATCTGTCCTAAACATTGCTTTCAAGACACCAACAGCACCATTGTGCACTACATGATGCGATAACACATTTTGGGTGACATATGAAAAATTGCAGCTGGACTGTTCATAAGGAAGTTTAATAAAATGGACATGTTGAAAATCTAGAGTGAAATATTAAATTTGCAAACTTACGAGCATGCATAGGAACTGTGCAACGCACGTCGTAAAAAGTCATTTTAGGCATTTTTCACCAAGTTTTCAACATAGCCATTTTAAGACCTCTGCTCATGAACAGTGACACTGTGATTTTCTTAATGTGTCCCATACACTGAGTTCAAGACAACGACTGCACCGCTAAGGCGCTACATGGCGAAACACTCTTGGGTGAGATGTGAAAAATGACAGCGTACTACTCATAAGAAGGTGTGGAAAATGGCAATGTTGAAAATCTGGGTGGAAATATTGAAAATTGCAGACCTATGAGGCTAGTGAGAACTGAGCAATGCACACCTTAAAACAGTCATTTTTAGAATTTTTTTCACCAAATTTTCAACATAGCTATTTAAGACCTCTGCTCATGAACAGCATCACTGTGATTTTCTTAATTTGTCCCTGACATTGATTTCACACACCAACTGCGCCATTCTGCGCTACAAGGGTGGAAACACATTTTGGGTGAGATGTGAAAAATGACAGCTGTACTACTCATAAGACAGTGTAGTGAAATGGCAATGTTGAAAATCTGGAGTGAAAATATTGAAATTTCGTGAACTTACGAGCCTGCGTAGGAACTGTGCAACGCACGCTTTTTAAACAGTCATTTTTTGGAATTTTGGCACCAAATTTTCAACATGGGGGTTTTGGGCCCCCTTCTCATGAATGATGTCACTATCATGGTGGTATTTGGTCCCAAAGGGTGACTCGCAGTCACTGCGCGAAATCACCCTTCGAGCCCGAATAACGCCATGACAGTGACATCATTCATGAGAAGGGGTCCCAAAAACCCCATGTTGAAAATTTGGTGCAAAAATTCCCAAAAATGCCTGAGATATGCAATAAAGTTGAACCCCTCCTATCTAGCCCATTATACAGCTTACCGGCATTTCCTCAGTTTGCGGTCGGCTTTGAAGAGTGCAGACGTGTTCCCGGTCCACCGAAGATTGTCGTGGAGTCCGAGTGTGCGGGGTGAGGGGGTGTGGGGGAGGCTGGGTGCGCAGGGTGGGTGCGGGTTGTGGGACGGGGTTCGGGAGACGCCATGCTGGACTGCTTTTTGTTTTTACAGGTAAAACAAAAAAAGACGCTGGGACTCTCACCACGCTGGGTGGGCTCCAGCATGGCACCAGGACTTTGGGAGTAACAGCCGACGGGGATTGGGCACCCTTGGCCGCAAAAATTAAGAAAAAAACGTGACGGTTTGCCACACTGGGGTGGGCCCAGCGTGGCACAAGGACTTGGGAGGGAGGCAGCTCAGCCGACGGGATTGGGCACCCCGCCGGCAATATGACGGATTGCCATGCTGGGGTGGGCTCCAGCGTGGCATCAACTATTGGGAGGAGAGGGTGAGGAGACAGACGCAGTTCAGCCGACGGGATTGGGCACCGTCGGCTGGCACGCCGCATGCGGGGCGCGACGCTTTCAGGAAGTTGGGAGCTGGCGTGAGCAGCTTCTTTATCGCTGCTCACCTGCCGAGTTCCCCTTCAACTGTAGTGCTACTGCATTTTGGAGGGTGTCATAGACAGCTCCAAAATGCATTGGCTTACAGGGGCCGCGCCTGCCAGCATAGTGCCTGAATTGGAGGAGGAGGTGACACACCTCCAAAATCTCCGATGAAGGCACTATGTTTCTTGCACATGCGTGCAAGCAAACATAAAAATGTAAGAGATTACAAGCTTACAAAGCACAGCAAACAAAATGCCCTTTCTTTCCTTTCTTTCTGACAGTTGTTTCTGCAGTAGGTGTGTGCTCGTTCCCTGTCACTCAGATGGCAAAAGGCCATGTTGATGCACAGAGGGGCTGTGCCAGTCACTGTCTCCTGGATACACTGGCTGTCACTTCCTGACATTCAGGTGAGTGGGTGCCACCTGGGGGGAGGGAGGGCTGAGTGAGTGAGAAGGAGAGGGGGTGTGGGATAGTGACCAGGCAGAGGTGGGCAGTCAACTAGACTACAAGGAAAATAGGATCTGGATGGGTTTGAAAGCTCAAACCTGTGATTGGAGGTGGGGGGGACACTAGGCTACCAGGGTGATGTAGTTATTCAGATAACAGATGGATTTGAACTAAAAATGGGGTGGGGGTCCATAATACTACCAGGGTGATATGGTTACTCAGGAAAAGACAGCTTGAACTTTCAATCAGCGGTGAGGATGTTTTGAGTCTGACAGATTGGACTGGTGATCAGGGGGAAGACATAGGCAGAGACTGACAACTCAAGCTGTCAGTCTGCTACCCAGTGCTCAGTCAAGGGGACGGAATCATGCACTACTGTGCGTTTGATAAAAGAATGGTTTTGAATTCCATAAACAACACTGGGACAGCAGTTTAGTGCATTTAAAACCACTGAATATACCTTTGCACCCTGTATGCAAGGGGGATACCTCATTTATATAAGCACAGTTGCACATTATGTATATACTGTATGCGCATCTGCACATATGCACTATCTGTTTAATGCCACACACAAGGAGCCACTGATTACAAGCCCTGCCATGTCTGACCATGCTATAACTCTGTTTAGTACATCACTAATTTACTTAATGATGTGCGAACCTTCTGAAAATAAGGGTCCCAGTACACAGAGGTCCATCCCATCCTCCACCATGAAAAAGAACACCACCCCCACAAGAAAACGGTACGGTTCAATTAATAAAACATGTGAAAGAAGCAATTTTCTTCTTTGTGTTATTTGTATTTCAACAGAGAAAGAACGTACAGGGTAGAAAGTGTTGGAAGCACTGTGCAAGTGTTGTGGGATTGAGACTCAGACACCAGCGTAGATGAAACATTTTGGACAGGTTTTATTCAAAACAAGAGACAAAACAAAAATAAAACGAACTGTTCGAATAACAAAATAAAAGAGGAATACTTCTTCCAATAAACAATCCAGATGTTCCAAAATCCAGGAAATAAACAAAGCAAATAACATCTCTTAGAGTACACTAAGGATGGGGTCAGCTCCTTGCTGAGCCCTGGACTAGAATGCCTAAGAACAGCCCTTTTGCTGCTTATATAAGACAAAGTTAATGTGATCAAGAAAGCCCCTCCCCTTCTTACATAACTAAAACTAAAAAGCTTTATAAATCATTTTAATATCATTTTGGATATATTCAGATATTAATATTCAAGATATCTAATATATTGGAGGAGTTGGAGAGTTTAAATAACTGTTTTTAACAAATATTAACACATAAATGGGCTGTATCTATGATCTCCAGACTCCTCCCACAGATTCTCTGTATAAATATATGAAGTGTTTGGCCGTCCGGCTCTTAGGTGAACAGAGAATAAACTGGAGGGAGGGAATGGAGCCCTGGGATCGTAAGGCTACAGCACTAAGCTCTCCAAGAAAACATCCCAAAAGGTAAATGTACAATTTACAACTCAAACAACCATTATTACAGCTCAAACAACCATTATTACAGCTCAAACAATCATCATTATAGCTCAAACAATCATTATTATAGCTCAAATGAAATGTTGATGTGTTGGTTTCACAGAACCCAAAGTGTTTCACTCAGATCTGCATACTAAAGCTTTGTGCTTTGAAACCCCAAGCAACAGACTACTCCTCAAAACTAACGCTTGAGCTTTGCTCTACGTTGAACTCACACTCAGCAGGAAGGCTGAGTCTCAAGTGAGCACTGAAATGAGTAGTTCTAGCCCCTGAACACCGAGGAAGCTATATTAGAAGCATTTCTTTGGATTCCTAAGGTCCCTATCGCCAGATTCAGGCTTCCGTTTGCACTGGACAGCTTGTGCCCTATCTAGGGGCTCTCCATGACGGCAATAGGTATTTTTCACATATTTGTCCCTTCAGCAACATCCCCTTACAATCACAAACTAAATAAAGGGGGTTTTGACTTTTTGAAGATACCGACTTGCTACCTACATAGCGTGTGCACATTCGAGCAGACATCGTGCAAGCACGTTCGTGTGGCGAGTAGTGGGCATTCATGGAGTACAGAACAGAGTCGAGCTACTCTAAGAGACCATTTAAGACAAGGATCAGGGATAGGAGAACATTAGGCAGGTGGCCTTCCTACCTAATGGGGAACAAGATATATCTTAGAAAAAGGAGGACAGACAAGAGAAAGCAAAGAGAAAAAAAAATTAAAATGCTGTTGCAACAGACTTGGAGGGGGGGAGAGGTCTCAAGAAGGTAGAAACCCAGACACTGTCACATACTCCTCCCCACCTAAGAGGGAACCCTTTAAAGGGTTTCTATTTCTGTGCATTCATAACAGTTCCTAATTATGCAAAGGATAACCAGATCTCTCCGAGGAGAGATGGAGATTCAGCCCACCCGCTCTCCGAAGCTCCACCTCGGGGTCCCTTTTAAGACATCATAAAAAAAACAATATGATATCCAAAAATATATTCAGATACCTGTTACTTCATTACCCCAGGTCTGTTTCTACCTGAATAGATTCATTGAGTCCTACTCCATATCTGGACATGTAACCTGCATTTTTAGCGGAACCGGGTCTATGTTTGATGGTAAATTTATATGGCTGTAACGCCAAATACCTTTGCATAATCCGGGGATTCTTGTCTTTCATGGCGTGAAGCCAATATAGGGGGTTATGGTCTGTCCACACCTCGAAGTCCACCCCCAAAGATAAAATTTAAGGCTTCTATCGCCCATTTTAGGGCCAAACATTCTTTCTCGATAGTTGAGTATTTGATTTCTCTTGTATGCAACTTCCTGCTAATGTACACTACCGGATGCTCTTCCCCTTCAACCAGCTGAATTAATACGGCACCTATTCCTGTGTTGGAGGCATCAGTCTGTACCACAAAGGAAGGTTAAAATCAGGACTCCTAAGTACAGGAGAAGCACATAGATATCCTTTATGGTGCAAAATGCCTCCTACGCCGGTGTCCATTTCACCTTGGATGGGTTATTTTTCTTGTTAGGTCTGTCAAAGGACTTGCTATAGATGAGAAATTAAGCACAAGAGCACCATAATAACCAGCAAGGCCTAGGAAGGATCTTACATGATGTTTAGTTAAAGGGCGGGGCTATCGACCCTGGCGTCAACGCCAGGTTTCACCTAACATACCCTATCCTGAAGCCTAAATATTCTAACTTCCTCATAGCCAAAGCACACTTTGTTGGATTTGTTGTTACCCCTGCCTGAGAAATGGCTTCCAAAACCTGGTTTAGATGACGTAAATGATCTTCCCAGCTAGGACTGAACACTATCACGTCATCCAGATATGCAGCACTATAGCCCATATGTGATCTAAGTATTGTATCTATAAATCGCTGAAACATGGCGGGTGCCCCATGGAGCCAGAATGGCATGGTTTTAAACTGGAAATGTCCTAGTGGGGTGCTAAAAGCTGTCTTGTCTTTGGCTAGGGGATCAAGGGGTATTTGCCAGTACCCCTTTGTGAGGTCCAGGGTACTGATATATTGGGCCTTCCCTAAATGGTCAATGATGTCATCAATTCAGGGCATAGGGTATGCATCAAATTTTGAGACAGCATTAAAACAGCAGAAATCGAGACATAGCCTTATGCCTCCTTCTTTCTTTTCCACCACGACCATTGATGATCTCCACTCACTAGTAGAGGGTTCTATTACCCCTAATGCTTGCATTTTTTTCAGTTCTTTAATAACCTCACCCTGTACCTTCTCTGGTAGACGGTAGGGCTTTTGCCTCATAGGGGTCTCTTGTTTTAGATATATTTGTTCTACTCCCAAGGCCTTCCCAGGTTGGCAGGAGAACAGTCCTTTGTAAGTCTCTAATATGTTATTTAGTGCTTGTCTTTGTAGAGTGTCCAATTCTGACTTTATATCCAATGATTCATATCCCTCATTGCCTTCTGACCTCTGATAGGCCTGTTCTAGCTCAGAGTTCCTTTGCTCAGGATATACAAACAAAACAGGGGATGGTTTTCTCCCTTGCTACTTCTTTAATAGGTTGGCATGATAGATTTGCAACCTTTTCCTTCTTTCGGGGACATCAACTTCATAGTTCACAGCCCCTACCTGACTTTGAATTGTATAAGGGCCTTGCCATTTCATGGTTAACTTGTTATCTGTAGAGGGTAGTAATAACAATACTTTGTCCCCTGGCTGCAAGTCTTTTTGACCCACCCCTCTGTCATAGGATTGTTTTTGGGTTGCCTGTTTTCCTTGATTATAGTGCTGTGCAATGTCAATGTATTTCTTTAATTTATCCCTTAATTGGGTAACATACTCCAATGGGGTGTACCCTCTGTGCCCTTCATGCCTTCCCACTGTTCCTTGATAATATCTAGGGTCCTCTAGGTTTTTCCCATAGAGCAATTCAAATGGGGAGAACCCTGTAGAAGACTGTGGTACCTCTAGGCTAACATTAAAAGGGTAACTATGCATCCCATGTCTTGCCGCCTTCTGTTATGAATTTCATTAGCATCTTTTTCATGGTTTTGTTAAACCTTCCACCAGCCCATCAGTTTGAGGGTGATAGGGAGAGGTGTATACTGCTCCTATACCTAAAGACTGGTAGAGGCGGTCAATAGACATGACTGAAAGTTACTACCCCTGTCTGTCAGGATCTCCTAAGTTCCCATCTCTACTGAAAACCTTCAACAATTCATCCACTATGCAAGAGGCTGTAACATTTCATGAGGAATCACCTCTGGATAGCGGGTGGTAAATCATATTACCAGGATGAATCAATTCCCTTTACTGCTCCTCGGTAATGGACCTACAGTGTCCATTGCCACGGATTCAAAAGGTTTGATTATTAATGGGAGTGGTTGTAGAGGTACTTTGTCCATCCTGGTAATATCAGCTACCTTCTGACACTCCAGACAACTGCTACAATATGTCGCCACTTGTGTATGGATTCTTGGCTAGAAATACCTATATAGTAATCTACTTAGGGTCTTATCTCTACCCAAATGTCCTGCCATAGGGACATCATGGGCTAGAGATATTAATTGTTCCCTATATTGGGATTGAACCACCAACTTTTCTATTACCAACCCCGTCCTAGGATGTTTACATTCTCTATACAACAGTTGGTCATTTATAACATATCTAGGATATTCATCCTTGCCATCAGATTTCACCACCTGTGAAAAACAAGTTTGTAAGGTCACATCTTTACTTTGTTCTATTTTGAACATGTTATATACATTCTGTTTGTCCATAATTGAGACAGTGTCTTTTCTACAGTTCCATAATGACTTTTCCGTTTTTCTTATACATCTTGTCTTTCGGTCCTTCCCGGGGCTGGAAAAAATATCATCTTCAAAGGGAAACAATTGAGTCACTGATGGTACCTGTTGGCTTTGTACCCTAGTGGTGACAGCAGCTAATTCACAGTTATTGGGCAGAAGAGTGTCAAAATCTGGATAGTCATGCCCAATTACCAGAGGCACAGGAAGGTTGGGTACTAAACCAACTGCCAACTGTTGTTCCTGTCCGTGCACCCCCAGAGTGGCATATTGCACTGGATAGGTGTGAACATCCCCATGTATGCATGTAACCCTGGTTGTATTCACATTATTTTCCCTCAGCAGCAAAGATGCTTGTACTAGTGTCTGTTTACTGCCAGAGTCTAAGAGGGCAGGTAACTCCTTTCCATTTAGACGCACCAGAAACATATAGTGACCCCAATTGGCTAGAGCTAGAAGGGAGTACTCTTTCTTTTTACGAGGGCAAAATCTAGCAATATGTCCCTTTTCTTGACATCCATGACAAATAAAGTCCAAGTTCTGGCCCCTCCCAGGTCTGATAGGCCCTGTAGATATAGTACTCGAAGTTCCCCCAGATTTAATAGCGTGTCAGTAGTATTAGGCATAGAGAGTCTTACCGTGGGTGAGGGTCCTCGTATTCCATAGTGGCTTTTTGGTCTAGAAGTTCTAGCAGATATGTAATCTTCTGCTAGGTTGATGGCCTTCTGTGATGTCTCTGGGTTATGTTCTCTCACCCACATTTGAGTTTCCTGCAGCAATATTTTGATGAATTGCTCTAGTATAATAGCCTCCATCACTTGTTCTATGGTCTTTGTCATGGGTTGTGGCCATTTATAGCACAGATCCTACAGGCTGGTATATGCCTCTTGTGGTGAGTCTGCATTATGATATCTGTAGGTTCGGAACCGCCACTGGTATGTCTCTACACTAATACCATAATGCTTCAGTATTGCCTGTTTCAGATA
This sequence comes from Neoceratodus forsteri, assembly GCA_016271365.2. Classification (NCBI taxonomy): domain Eukaryota; kingdom Metazoa; phylum Chordata; order Ceratodontiformes; family Ceratodontidae; genus Neoceratodus; species Neoceratodus forsteri. The sequence goes on from CM057453.1 coordinate 1,197,991,632, forward strand.
GTCATAATCATTCACATGTCTACTGTCAATATAACTGTAGGCAAGTTGGGCTCTTCCAGATAAATATGGGGCTAATCTCACAACCCATTGTTCCTTAGGCCATTTGCAGGCTTCCGCCACCCTTTCAAAGTTGTTATATAGGCCTCAATGTTGTTGATTTCTGTTAGCTTGGAAAGTTTGATATCCTTGGGTCCCTCCACTTCTCCGAATACTGGAGGTCTAGCCACACCTATAGCTTGGATGGCCCGCAGGGTGTCTGTACAACCTGCTTCATTTTGCACACGATCATATTCTCATTGTCTCTCCAGGTCCAATTGTTGGGTACACAACCACCTCAAAAGATCCTGTGTCTCCTCAGGGGGTCTCTCTTCAGGAATGTAGTCCTCTGCAGTGGTAGCACCTTCCTCTTTGTCATTTTCCTCTCTCTTGGTCTCCCTTCTCCTCACATCAGGTAAACCGGTCCATAAAGGTTCTTGAGTTAGTTCCGCCATCATGCTAGTCCCTACACACTCAGGTAAACTGGCAACAGGGGTGCTGGAAGCAGCTTGTTCCATCTTACAATGTCGTGAATACCTTGACCGATATTGAAATCTCCAAGACCGCTAAACACAGCCCTGGAGCATCCCACTTCTGACACCAGTGTGGAAGAGTTGTGGGATTCAGACTCAGACACCAGCGTAGATGAAACGTGTTGGACAGGCTTTGTTCAGAACAGGAGACAAAACAAAAATAAAACAAACTGTTGAATAATAAAATAAAAGAGGAATACTTCTTCCAATAAACAATCCAGATGTTCCAAAATCCAGGAAATAAACAAAGCAAATAACATCCCTTAGAATACACTAAGGATGGGGTCGGTTCCTTGCTGAGCCCTTGACTAGACTGCCTAAGAACAGCCCTTCTGCTACTTATATAAGACAAAGTTAACATGTGATCAAGAAAGCCCCTCCCCTTCTTACATAACTAAAACTAAAAAGCTTTATAATTCATTTCAATATCATTTTGAATATATTCAGATATTAATATTCAAAATCCAACATATTGGAGGAGTTGGAGCGTTTAAATAACTGTTTTTAACAAATATTAACACATAAATGGGCTGTACCTACGATCTCCAGACTCCTCCCACAGATTCTCTGTATAAATATATGAAGTGTTTGGCCGTCCGGCTCTTAGGTGAACAGAGAATAAACTGGAGGGAGGGAAGGGAGCCCTGGGATCGTAAGGCTACAGCACTAAGCTCGAAAAGAAAAAATCCCAAAAGGTAAATGTACAATTTACAACTCAAACAACCAGTATTACAGCTCAAACAATCACTATTATAGCTCAAACAACCATTATTACAGCTCAAACAACCATTATTACAGCTCAAACAATCATTATTATAGCTCAAACAATCATTATTATAGCTCAAATGAAATGTTGATGTGTTGGTTTCACAGAACCCAAAGTGTTTCACTCAGATCTGCATACTAAAGCTTTGTGCTTTGAAACCCCAAGCAACAGACTAATCCTCAAAACTAACGCTTGAGCTTTGCTCTAAGTTGAACTCACACTCAGCAGGAAGGCTGAGTCTCAAGTGAGCATTGAAATGAGTAGTTCTAGCCCCTGAACACCGAGGAAGCTGTATTAGAAGCATTTCTTTGCATTCCTAAGGTCCCTATCGCCAGATTCAGGCTTCCGTTTGCACTGGACAGCTTGTGCCCTATCTAGGGGCTCTCCATGACGGCAACAGGTATTTTTCACATATTTGTCCCTTCAGCAACATCCCCTTACAATCACAAAATAAATAAAGGGGGTTTTGACTTTTTGAAGATACCGACTCGCTACCGCAACGTGTGCACATTCGAGCAGGCATCGTGCGCACGTTCGTGTAGGCGAGTGTGCGAGCATTCGCGAAGTACAGAACAGAGTCGGAGCTACCTCTAAGAGACCATTTAAGACAAGGATCAGGGACAGGGAGAACATTAGGCAGGTGGCCTTCCTACCTAATGGGGAACAAGATATATCTTAGAAAAAGGAGGACAGACAAGAGAAAGCAAAGAGAAAAAAAATAAAAATGCTGTTGCAACAGACTTGGAGGGGGGGAGAGGTCTCAAGAAGGTAGAAACCCAGACACTGTCACATACTCCTCCCCACCTAAGAGGGAACCCTTTAAAGGGTTTCTATTTCTGTGCATTCATAACAGTTCCTAATTATGCAAAGGATAACCAGATCTCTCCGAGGAGAGATGGAGATTCAGCCCACCCGCTCTCCGAAGCTCCACCTCGGGGTCCCTTTTAAGACATCATAAAAAAAACAATATGATATCCAAAAATATATTCAGATACCTATTACTTCATTACCCCGAGGTCTGTTTCTACCTGAATAGATTCATTGAGTCCTACTCCATATCTGGACATGTAACCTGCATTTTTAGCGGAACCGGGTCTATGTTTGATAGTAAATTTATATGGCTGTAACGCCAAATACCTTCGCATGATCCGGGGATTCTTGTCTTTCATGGCGTGAAGCCAATATAGGAGGTTATGGTCTGTCCACACCTTGAAGTCCACCCCCAAAGATAAAATTTATGGCTTCTATCGCCCATTTTAGGGCCAAACATTCTTTCTCGATAGTTGAGTATTTGATTTCTCTTGCATGCAACTTCCTGCTAATGTACACTACTGGATGCTCTTCCCCTTCAACCAGCTGAGTTAATACGGCACCTATTCCTGTGTTGGAGGCATCAGTCTGTACCACAAAAGGAAGGTTAAAATCAGGACTCCTAAGTACAGGAGAAGCACATAGATATCCTTTTATGGTGCAAAATGCCTCCTCACATGCCGGTGTCCATTTCACCTTGGATGGGTTATTTTTCTTTGTTAGGTCTGTCAAAGGACTTGCTATAGATGAGAAATTAAGCACAAGACACCTATAATAACCAGCAAGGCCTAGGAAGGATCTTACATGACGTTTAGTCAAAGGACAGGGGCCATCGGCCACGGCGTCAACCTTGCCTACGTCAGGTTTCACCTGGCCATACCCTATCCTGAAGTCTAATTACTTAACTTCCCTCATAGCCAAAGCACACTTTGTTGGATTTATTGTTACCCCTGCCTGAGAAATGGCTTCCAAAACCTGGTTTAGATGACGTAAATGATCTTCCCAGCTAGGACTGAACACTATCACGTCATCCAGGTATGCAGCACTATAGCCCATATGTGATCTGAGTATTGTATCTATAAATCGTTGAAACATGGCAGGTGCCCCATGGAGCCCGAATGGCATGGTTTTAAACTGGAAATGTCCTAGTGGGGTGCTAAAAGCTGTCTTGTCTTTGGCTAGGGGGTCAAGGGGTATTTGCCAGTACCCCTTTGTGAGGTCCAGGGTACTGATATATTGGGCCTTCCCTAAATGGTCAATGATGTCATCAATTCAGGGCGTAGGGTATGCATCGAATTTTGAGACAGAATTAAAACGGCAGAAATTGAGACATAGCCTTATGCCTCCTTCTTTCTTTTCCACCACGACCATTGGTGATCTCCATTCACTAGTAGAGGGTTCTATTACCCCTAATGCTTGCATTTTTTTCAGTTCTTTAATAACCTCACCCCGTTCCTTCTCTGGTAGATGGTAGGGCTTTTGTCTCATAGGGGTCTCTTGATTTAGATGTATTTGTTCTACTCCCAAGGCCTTTCCAGGTTGGCAGGAGAACAGTCCTTTGTAAGTCTCTAATATGTTATTTAGTGCTTGTCTTTGTAGAGTGTCCAATTCTGGCTTTATATCCAATGATTCATATCCCTCATTGCCTTGTGACCTCTGATAGGCCTGTTCTAGCTCATAATTCCTTTGCTCAGGATATACAAACAAAACAGGGGATGGTTTTCCCTTGCTACTTTTTATTAGGTTGGCATGATAGATTTGCAACCTTTTCCTTCTTTCGGGGACATCAACTTCATAGTTTACAGGCCCTACCTGACTTTGAATTGTATAAGGGCCTTGCCATTTCATGGTTAACTTGTTATCTGTAGAGGGTAGTAATAACAATACTTTGTCCCCTGGCTGCAAGTCTTTTTGACCCACCCCTCTGTCATAGGATTGTTTTTGGGTTGCCTGTTTTCCTTGATTATAGTGCTGTGCAATGTTAATGTATTTCTTTAATTTATCCCTTAATTGGGTAACATACTCCAATGGGGGTGTACCCTCTGTGCCCTTCATGCCTTCCCACTGTTCCTTGATAATATCTAGGGGTCCTCTAGGGTTTTTCCCATAGAGCAATTCAAATGGGGAGAACCCCATAGAAGACTGTGGTACCTCCCTGTAGGCGAACATTAAAAAGGGTAACTATGCATCCCATGTCTTGCCGTCTTCTGTTATGAATTTCATTAGCATCTTTTTCATGGTTTTGTTAAACCTCTCCACCAGCCCATCAGTTTGAGGGTGATAGGGAGAGGTGTATAATGCTCCTATACCTAAAGACTGGTAGAGGCGGGTCAATAGACACGACTGAAAGTTACTACCCCTGTCTGTCAGGATCTCCTTGGGTACCCCCATTCTACTGAAAACCTTCAACAATTCATCCGCTATGCAAGGGGCTGTAACATTTCGCAAGGGAATCACCTCTGGATAGCGGGTGGCATAGTCACATATTACCAGGATGAATCAATTCCCTTTACTGCTCCTCGGTAATGGACCTACAATGTCCATTGCCACGCGTTCAAAAGGTTTGGTTATTAATGGGAGTGGTTGTAGAGGTACTTTGTCCATCCTGGTAATATCGGCTACCTTCTGACACTCCGGACAACTGCTACAATATGTCGCCACTTGTGTATGGATTCCTGGCCAGAAATACCTATATAGTAATCTACTTAGGGTCTTATCTCTACCCAAATGGCCTGCCATAGGGACATCATGGGCTAGAGATATTAATTGTTCTCTATATTGGGATTGAACCACCAACTTTTTTATTACCAACCCCGTCCTAGGATGTTTACATTCTCTATACAACAGTTGGTCATTTATAACATATCTAGGATATTCATCCTTGCCATCAGATTTCACCACCTGTGAAAAACAAGTTTGTAAGGTCACATCTTTACTTTGTTCTATTTTGAACATGTTATATACATTCTGTTTGTCCATAATTGAGACAGTGTCTTTTCTACAGTTCCATAATGACTTTTCCCTTTTTCTTATACATCTTGTCTTTCAGTCCTTCCTGGGGCTGGAAAAAATGTCATCTTCAAAGGGAAACAATTGAGTCACTGATGGTACCTGTTGGCTTTGTGCCCTAGTGGTGACAGCAGCTAATTCACAGTTATTGGGCAGAAGAGTGTCAAAATCTGGATAGTCATGCCCAATTACCAGAGGCACAGGAAGGTTGGGTACTAAACCAACTGCCAACTGTTGTTCCTGTCCGTGCACCCCCAGAGTGGCATATTGCACTGGATAGGTGTGAACATCCCCATGTATGCATGTAACCCTGGTTGTATTCACATTATTTTCCCTCAGCAGCAAAGATGCTTGTACTAGTGTCTGTTTACTGCCAGAGTCTAAGAGGGCAGGTAACTCCTTTCCATTTAGACGCACCAGAAACATATAGTGACCCCAATTGGCTAGAGCTAGAAGGGAGTACTCTTTCTTTTTTACGAGGGCAAAATCTAGCAATATGTCCCTTTTCTTGACATCCATGACAAATAATGTCCGAGTTCTGGCCCTCCCAGGTCTGATAGGCCCTGTAGATATAGTACTAAGTTCCCAGATTTAATAGCTGTGCAGTAGTATTAGGCATAGAGAGTCTTACCGTGGGTGAGGGTCTCGTATTCCATAGTGGCTTTTGTGTCTAGAAGTTCTAGCAGATATGTAATCTTCTGCTAGGTTGATGGCCTTCTGTGATGTCTCTGGGTTATGTTCCCTCACCCACATTTGAGTTTCCTGCAGCAATATTTTGATGAATTGCTCTAGTATAATAGCCTCCATCACTTGTTCTATGGTCTTTGTCATGGGTTGTGGCCATTTATAGCACAGATCCTACAGGCTGGTATATGCCTCTTGTGGTGAGTCTGCATTATGATATCTGTAGGTTCGGAACCGCCATTGGTATGTCTCTACACTAATACCATAATGCTTCAGTATTGCCTGTTTCAGATAGTCATAATAATTCACATGTCTACTGTCAATATAACTGTAGGCAAGTTGGGCTCTTCCAGATAAATATGGGGCTAATCTCACAACCCACTGTTCCTTAGGCCATTTGCAGGCTTCCGCCACCCTTTCAAAAGTTGTTATATAGGCCTCAATGTTGTCGATTTCTGTTAGCTTGGAAAGTTTGATATCCTTGGGTCCCTCCACTTCTCTGAATACTGGAGGTCTAGCCACACCTATAGCTTGGATGGCCTGCAGGGTGTCTGTCCAACCTGCTTCATTTTGCACGCAATCATATTCTCATTGTCTCTCCAGGTTCAATTGTCGGGTACACAACCACCTCAAAAGATCCTGTGTCTCCTCAGGGGGTCTCTCTTCAGGAATGTAGTCCTCTGCAGCGGTAGCACCTTCCTCTTTGTCATTTTCCTCTCTCTTCGTCTCCCTTCTCCTCACATCAGGTAAACCGGTCCATAAAGGATCTTGAGTTAGTTCCGCCATCTTGCTAGTCCCTACACACTCAGGTAAACTGGCAGCTGGGGTGCTGGAAGCAGCTTGTTCCATCTTACAATGTCATGAATACCTTGACCAATATTGAAATCTCCAAGACCGCTAAACACAGCCCTGGAGCATCCCACACTTGACACCAGTGTGGAAGAGTTGTGGGATTCAGACTCAGACACCAGCGTAGATGAAATGTATTGGACAGGTTTTGTTCAAAACAGGAGACAAAACAAAAATAAAACAAACTGTAGAATAACAAAATAAAAGAGGAATACTTCTTCCAATAAACAATCCAGATGTTCCAAAATCCAGGAAACAAACAAAGCAAATAACATCCCTTAGAATACACTAAGGATGGGGTCGGTTCCTTGCTGAGCCCTGGACTAGACTGCCTAAGAACAGCCCTTTTGCTACTTATATAAGACAAAGTTAACATGTGTTCAAGAAAGCCCCTCCCCTTCTTACATAACTAAAACTAAAAAGCTTTATAATTCATTTCAATATCATTTTGGATATATTCAGATATTAATATTCAAAATCCAACATATTGGAGGAGTTGGAGCGTTTAAATAACTGTTTTTAACAAATATTAACACATAAATGGGCTGTACCTACGATCTCCAGACTCCTCCCACAGATTCTCTGTATAAATATATGAAGTGTTTGGCCGTCCGGCTCTTAGGTGAACAGAGAATAAACTGGAGGGAGGGAATGGAGCCCTGGGATCGTAAGGCTACAGCACTAAGCTCTCCAAGAAAACATCCCAAAAGGTAAATGTACAATTTACAACTCAAACAACCATTATTACAGCTCAAACAATCATTATTATAGCTCAAACAATCATTATTATAGCTCAAATGAAATGTTGATGTGTTGGTTTCACAGAACCCACAGTGTCTCACTCAGACCTGCATACTAAATCTTTGTGCTTTGAAACCTCAAGCAACAGACTACTCCTCAAAACTAACGCTTGAGCTTTGCTCTAAGTTGAACTCACACTCAGCAGGAAGGCTGAGTCTCGAGCGAGCGTTGAAATTAGTAGTTCTAGCCCCTAAACACCGAGGAAGCTGTATTAGAAGCATTTCTTTGCATTCCTAAGGTCCCTATCGCCGGATTCAGGCTTCCGTTTGCACTGGACAGCTTGTGCCCTATCTAGGGGCTCTCCATGATGGCAACAGGTATTTTTCACATATTTGTCCCTTCAGCAACATCCCCTTACAACCGCAAACTAAATAAAGGGGGTTTTGACTTTTTGAAGATGCCGACTCGCTACCGTGACGTGCACACACTTCGGTAGGCATCGATGCTTGCGTTTATGTAGGCGAGTGTGCAAGCATTCGCGAAGTACAGAACAGAGTCAGAGCTACCTCTAAGAGACCATTTAAGACAAGGATCAGGGACAGGGAGAACATTAGGCAGGTGGCCTTCCTACCTAATGGGGAACAGGATATAGCATAGAAAAAGGAGGACAGACAAGAGAAAGCAAAGAGAAAAAAAAATAAAATGCTGTTGCAACAGACTTCGAGAGAAGAGGGGGGAAGAGGTATCAAGAAGGTAGTAACCTAGACCCTGTCACAGGCACCAAGATATCTCGTCAGCGAGAATGCCGACCTCCTCCACAGCAGCGGCACAATACCAACACAGGTATTGTGCCGCCTCTTGAATCACACCCCCCAGACTCTAGGATTCCAACTCCAGGTCGGAGTTGGTCCAGGGAGGGGGTGGAACACTGGGGGAAGGCGAAACACAGAAAAAGGACCATTACCGTGAATGTTGCCGTAATGGTCTTTTTCTGTGTTTCACCATCAACGTATCAACCACAAGGGGTGCTACGGAAAGGGTTCTATGGTCATCATTAGAGACCCCAATTCTTTTATTAGAGTATCTTAAAAACAACAACAATGACAAAGACAAGAACAATAATACATCCAAGCACTTGAACCTCATGCCATCTCTAAACTACACCAGTATTTCTTAAATGTCAAATCAAAGAGACCCCAATTCTGATTAATAACTGTATTTTCTTGTAAAATTTACTGCCATGATGGTGCAGAGGGCTGAGGCACAGTAACGCCTTACCTCGCACCATGCCAGTGAGGTGCGTGTACGAATGAGCTTGGGTCACTAGAGATCAGCAGAGGAGGGCGGGGAGGGGATTGAGTGGCCACTTGCCAGCTCACCTCCCCCAGATTGATGTGGTGGGTTATCTCGGCTCTTGGCTGCCACCAGGTGTATGTCTGGTGGTAGTTCCAAGCATAGGGAGGCAGATGGATGTCAGGAAAAGAAAGACCCGAAGGTTCCAGAGCAAATACGCACCTCTGTGCACGTGTCCTCCATGTTACCATAGGAAAGGGAGGGAGAAGACCACAAAAGGTCTGCCTCGGTTTTGTGACACCCTGCCTGCCCACCTTTCGCTATGCACTGCCACCTGCCCAGACCCAGCACTGCATATGGGTCTCAGGGTGGGGGGAGGATGGCTCTCCCCTGAATGCCCCATGACAGTGGGTAATCCATGGGGGTCTCTGGGCCCCAGCTGGTTTGAAGCAAGTTCAAGTTTATTGCAGGAGAAACTCCATTGAACAAGCTCATTCACAAGGTGGCCCTGAATTACATAGGCAGATTGAGACATACATAACATATTGGCAGGAGTAACAAGGCAACAAAATCACATTAAGGTAGATACAAACAAGGGAATATCTTAGTACAGGGTAAGGTAGCCTGTGTTATGGCGACCGCAATTGAGTGCTTTCAAAAAGGGCAGCTCAGTCACGGCATTTGTGCACAGGGTTACCAGGCAGGGAGGGTGGCTGGATGGGGGTCATTTAATATAACGACAGGATGTCGCGAGTAGGTACATGCGCGTGGGGGGGGACCATGCCGTGCAACAGGCAGAAGGAGAGGGAAGGTTTGTGGGGTGTAGTGCAGTGATGGGCTGCCAAGCTGGCCCTGTTGCATGGTGGGTTGATAGCAGGCTAGGGTTGCGAAGGTGCCTGGTTCGGTTCCAGACACACATTCGTTTTGTTGCACTGGTCTGTTATTTTTTTGTTTTCCTCTTTTGTACCCCCCCAACATGCACCCCCCTGGAGTTGAGAATCCTTTAGTAGGGGGGTGCGGGAGGGCCCAACCCCCTCTGCATAAAAAAAAAAGTCTGCAGTGCCCCTTTGCTGTGCATCAGGAGTGTACATCACTGAAACTTGATTTTCGACGATGTACACTCGCCCTAACGGTGATCGCCTTTCTGCAATCACCTTATCACGTGGAACCCAGGGTAACGATATATTAAAACATACAAAGGTCCTGTCCAGTCATATGCAGTAGAGATACAGACAGTAGCACACCACATGGTAATGTTAACATCAGCAGTATACTGCTAGTGCAAAGAAGCTAAGTGCAGAAGGTATATAAATCTATAAAACAAGGCACTGGCATACATACAGTAAGAAACGACTATAGGCAAAGTCATACACTGTTACATGGTATTTGTTCGTGACATGGATAGGGACGTAGCCATCAGGCACTTAAGTCGAGGGAGGAAGGGAGTTCCGGGAGGAAGGAAAAAAAAAAAGAAACAAACAGAGGAAAGAGTAAGTATTCTGAACAACAGTTAGGGGACCAAAAATAAGACATGATGGGAGTGGTGCAGTCCAGTGGCTTTGGAGCAGCAGTCTTCCGGGAGACATTCTGGAGGATGCGGTGTTGTCTCATCTGTAAGCACCTCACTGGGCTGAGGTAGGAGGTTGCTCATCTCCAGGCTGAGTTGGCCAGGATTTGTGGGACCTCCTCTCCCACCCATGGACCACCAGGGTCACTGTGGTTGCCTCAGAGGTTGCAAAGAAAGAGGAGCAGTTGGACCACAGTGGGCTCAGGGAGGGTGAGGGTGGTGGAACAGAGGTGCATCCCTCCAGCTGTACCTCTCCACAATTTCTATGCTGTTCTAGAAAACTGTGGTTCTTCTATGGAGGCACCCACAGTGGAGGCCAAGGAGGATGCTGGGAACCTCCACAAAGGAGACCCACAGGAGGGTGGCATGGGATCCCACAGGGGAAGGAAACAACTCCTGGTGGGGGACTCCATTGTTAGGAAGATAGAACTGGGGGAGGAAGGGGAGAGGGAGGTAAGGTGCCTGCCTGGCGCCATGGCTTGGAGGGACAAGGAGCGAATCCTCAGGATCGCAGGAGCAGCTGCACAGGGGAGGGAGCTGGATATCATTGTCCAGCTAGGGACAAATGACCTGGCTAAGAAAGGGATCAGAGCAGTGCAAGAAGTGTTTATGGAGATGGGGAGGGGCCTTAGACAAATAGCATGCACGGTAACCTTCTCGGAGGTGCTGCCTGTCTATGGCACGGGTGAGGATAGGGTGCTCCACACCATGGGATTCAATCAGTGATTGAAAACTGGTGCAGAGCTCAGGGATTTGGCTTCACTGGGGACTGGGGGTCCACCTGGAGGCATGCAGGCCTATACTGGTGTGATGGTCTGCATCTGTCCAGGAGGGGAACCAGGATCCTAGCTGATAGGCTTAAATGCTTCATTGACAAACATTTAAACTAGTCAAGGGCGGAGGCACTGAAGAGGAGCAGGGACAGAACAAAAGGGAAAACAGGGAGGAGAAGAAGCACTGTGGGTAAATTTGGAGACCGGCAATGGCGCCACAATCCGCACATGGGTTGTATACAGGCCCCTTTCTCAGGGGGAGGAAATGGACAAGGAAATGATAGAAAGTATACTTAGTATGGCAGAAAAAGGGGAGATATTGCTGATGGGCAATCTGAATATGCCAGATGTTAACTGGAGTGCAGTTGCAGCAGCCACTCAAGAGTGGGTTATTCTAGATGCCCTACAGGGGCATGCCTTAGACAACTAGTATTGGAGCCCACTGAGAAGGAGCAATCTTAGACCTGGTTCTCTCAAATGGAGATGAAGAGAGGATCACAGATGTAGAAGTGGGTAGCCATCTGGGAACTAGCGACCATCGAACAGTATGGTTCACAATAAACACAGCAATAGAGTCAAGCTTACAAAGGCAAAGGTGCTGGACTTTAGGAGGGCTGACTTTGCCAAAATGGGTGAGTGCCTAAGGAATGCACTAGCAAATGGGCAGGAAGGAGGGGTGGAAGAACAATGGGGAATAATAAAAACTGCCATCACAGAGGTAACAAGCCTTTGTGCGAAGCAAATAAACAAAACTAAACGATGTAAGAAACCACTATGGTTCTCAAAGGAAGTGGCAGTGAAGGTTCAAGAGAAAAAGAAAGTCTTCAGGAAGTACAAGGAATCACAGAAGGAGCAGGACAGAGAACTGTATCAGTTACAACAAAAGGAAGCTGGGAAGGCAGTCAGAACAGCAAAGGCCCAAACCGAGGAAAAGATAGCCAACTCAGTTAAGAAGTGGGATAAAACCTTTTATAGGTACATCAGGGAGCGAAAGAAGACCAAGGGAGGGATAGTGAGGCTTAATAAAGGGGGGGGGGGGCAGAGGGTGACTGTGAAAAGGCAGAGATACTAAATAAATATTTTTGCTCAGTATTTACAAAGGAAGAGGGGGAGGTACCTAAAACAAACAGTAGAAACACTCTGGATACAGAAGTTGATACCAGCCCATTTACAGAAGAAAGGGTTCTGAAAGAACTCTTAAAACTGAAGGAGGACAAAGCAATGGGGCCTGATGGGATTCATCCCAGAATTCTAAAAGAACTAAGAATAGAATTAGTGACACCACTGACTACCCTGTTTAACAAATCATGGGAGGATGGGGTGGTACCCGAGGACTGGAGGAGGGCAGATGTGATTCCCCTTCACAAAAGTGGGAGCAAGGCAGAAGCAGGAAACTACAGACCTGTTAGTTTAACCTCAGTGGTAGGGAAAATGATGGAATCACTTCTGAAGGAAAGAATTGTCGAGTATCTAGAGGCCAGAGGGGCACAGGACCCAAGGCAGCATGGATTCACAGCAGGAAGGTCATGCCAGACAAACCTGATAGAATTCTTTGACTGGGTGACCAAAGTAGTAGATCAGGGAGGACTGTGGACATGGCCTACCTAGACTTTAGCAAGGCATTTGACACAGTCCCACACAAAGATTAATATACAAGTTAGCTAGCCTGGGAGTGGGTCCCAAGATGACAGCCTGGGTAAAAATTGGCTGGAGAATAGGACACAGAGTAATAGTAAATGAGTCCACTCTGAAGAAAGGGGGTTACTAGTGGGTACCGCAGGGTTCAGTATTAGGACCGGTCCTCTTCAATGTCTTTATAACGACATTGCAGAGGGACTGGAAGGAAAAGTCTGCCTTTGCAGATGACACAAAGATCTGCAACAGAGTTGATGCACAAGGTGGGGTGGAAAGGATGAAAAGGGACTTGGCAAGGTTAGAGGAATGGTCAAATGTATGGCAGCTTAGATTCATGCTAAGAAGTGCAAGGTAATGCACCTGGGAAACAAAAACCCAGGGGAAGAGTACACAATGGGGGTGAGATACTAACAACAATAAAATGGAAAGGGACCTGGGGGTAGTCATATCAGATGATCTAAAGGTGGGCAAGCAATGTGAGAGGGCAGCAAGGAGGGCTGGGGGATACTGGGATGCATAGGGAGAGGCATCACCAGTAGAAAACAGGAAGTTATTATCCCTCTGTACAGACAGCTGGTCAGACCCCATCTGGAGTACTGCGTGCAGTTCTGGAGACCCAGTCTTCTCAAAGACATAGACAGGATGGAAGCTGTCCAGAGGAGGGCAACTAAAATGGTGCAGGGTCTGCATCGGAAGACATATGAAGAGAGACTTAAGGAGCTTAATATGTATAGCCTCGAGGAAAGGAGGAGAGGGGACATGATAGAAACTTTCAAGTACCTCAAGAGAATCAACAAAGTCCAAGAGGTAGCATCTTTCAAAAAGAGGTGTGCAAGAACAAGGGGCACAATTTGAAAGATAGAGGAGGGCAGCTCAGAGGTAATTTAAGGAAGTATTTTTCACAAAGAGGGTTGTGGATGCATGAAAGCGGCCTTCGGAGGAGGTCGGTGAGTCAAAAACAGTGGTGGAATTCAAGCATGCATGGGACAGTCATAAGGCAATTCTAGGGGTGGGGTAGGAAGAAGTAGGCTGCTGATTAACTAGGATCTGCAGCTTATCCAGTAGGCAGGGAAATGGGCAGATCTGGGCCAAGCTGGCCTTATCTGCCACAAATTCTATGTTTCTATGTTTCTAAATCCTAGCCCCCCCCCCAAAAAATCAGGGTACTAAGTGAGGTAGACACCAACATGGAGATGTCGATAGGGAGAAGTGCAGGGGTAAATTGAGAAAGTGACAAACGCAATAAGGACAGGGATGGGGCAAAAAGGGGTAAGGTCATCAAGAAATGGAGGATAATGAGTACTAACTCCCGTAGTCTGGGCAACAAGCTCCCTGAACTGGTGGCCTTGATGGAAGAGGGATGCCTGGATATAGTAGCAGTCACAGAAACATGGTACACAGAGAACCATGACTGGGATGTTAACATACCAGGGTACACAACCTACAGGAGAGGCAGGGAGGGGAGAAGATGGGGCAGAGTAGCTCTCTATGTAAGGGAAGAGATAAAAGCAACTGAACAAAAGAGTAAACAGGGAGGAGAGGAGGCACTGTGGGTCACCTTAGAGACTGGAAAAGGCACCACAATCCGCACAGGGGTTGTATACAGATCCCCATGTCAGGGGGAGGGAATGGACAAGGATATGATAGAAGGCATACTTAGGATGACAGAGAAAGGGGAGATACTGTTGATGGGGGCCTTAATATGCCATATGTTAACTGGAACACCTTTGCTGCCGGCATATCCAAAAGCAGGGCCATTCTCGATGTCCAGACAGCTAGTTTTGGAACCTACTCATGAGGGAGCAATATTAGACCTCATACTCTCAAAGGGGGACAGTGAGAGGATCTCAGATCTAGAAGTGGGTAGCCATTTGGGAACAAGTGACCACCAAACAGTGTGGTTCATGATAAGCTCAGCTACAGAGTCAAGCCATACAAAAGTGAGGGTTCTAGACTTCAGAAGGGCTGACTTTGGCAAGATAGGAGAGTGCCTTAGAAAAGCACTAGCAAACAGGCTAGAAGGAGGGGTGGAGCAACAATGGGGAAACATCAAAACTGCCATCACAGAGGCAACAAGCCTTTGTGTGAAGCAAATAAATCAAAATGAAAGAAAAAGCCACTGTGGTTCTCAAAAGAGGTGGCGGTGAAGGTTAGGGAGAAAAAGATAGCATTTAGGAAGTAACACAGACAGAGCAGGACAGAGAACTGTACCAGTTAAGGCAGAAGGAAGCAGGGAGGGTAGTCAGAATAGCAAAGGCACAAACTGCGGAAAAGATAGCTAACTCGGTTAAGTATCAGGGAGCGTAGAAAGACAAATGGAGGGATAGTGAGGCTGAATAGAATGGACGGTGGGTGAGCAGAGAGAGACAGTGAAAAAGCAGGGATATGGAATGAATACTTCTGTTCAGTATTCACAAAAGAGGAGGTGGGGAGGTGCCTAATCCAAATAACAAAAGCACTCTGGATGGGGGGGGGGGGAGTGATCCCAGTCCTTTCATAGAAGAAAGGGTTCTGAAAGAACTCCTAAAACTGAAGGTGGACAAAGCAATGGGGCCAGATGGAATTCACCCCAGAATTCTAGAAGAATTAAGCAGAGAGCTAGTGACACCACTGACAACACTTTTTAACAAATCATGGGAGGATGGTGTGGTACCTGAGGACTGGAGGAAGGCAGATGTGATTCCCCTTCACAGAAATTGGACCAAGACAGAGGCAGGATACTACAGTCCTGTCAGTTTGACCTCTGTGGTAGGGAAAGTGATGGAATCACTTCTGAAGGAAAGAATTGTTCAGTACCTAGAGGCCAGTGGGGCACAGGACCCAAGGCAGCATGGGTTCACAACGGGAAGGTAATGTCAGATGAATCTAATTGATTTCTTTGACTGGGTGACCAAAGTAGTAGACCAGGGAAGGGCTGTGGACATGGTCTACCTAGACTTTAGCAAGGCATTTGACACAGTCCCACACAAAAGATTAATAGTCAAATTAACCAACCTGGGAGTGGGTCCCAGGGTGGTATTCTGGGTAAAGCATTGGCTGGACAACAGGAAGCAAAAGGTGATTGTAAATGGAGTCCACTCTGAAGAAAGGGGGGGTTACTAGTGGGGTACCGCGGGGTTCAGTACTGGGTCCAGTCCTTTTTAATGTCTTTATAAGTGACATTGCAGAGGGACTGGAAGGAAAAGTATGCATCTTTGCAGATGACACAAAGATCTGCAACAGAGTTGATACACAAGGAGGCGTGGAAAGGATGAGAAGGGACTTAGCAAGGTTGGAGGAATGGTCAGAAGTATGGCAGCTTGGATTCAATGCAAAGAGGTGCAAAATAATGCACCTGGGAAACAAAAACCCAAGGGAAGATTACACAATGGGGGGGAAGTAGTAACAACAACAAAAATGGAAAGGGACCTGGGGGTAATCATATCAGATGACCTTAAGGTTGGCAAGCAATGTGAGAAGGTGGTAGGAAGGGCTGGGGCAATACTGGGACGTATAGTGATAGGCATCACTAGCAGAAAACAGGAAGTTGTTATGCCCCTGTACAGACAGTTGGTGAGACCCCATCTGGAGTACTGCATCCAGTTCTGGAGACCCCATCTCCGCAAGGACATAAACAGGATGAAGGCAGTTCAGAGGAGGGCAACTAAAATGGTGCAGGGTCTGCAAGAGAAGCCATATGAAGAGAGACTAAAGGAGCTTAATATGTATACCCTTGAGGAAAGGAGGGAGGGGGGACATGTTAGAAACATTTAAGTACCTCAGTGGAATCAACAAAGTCCAAGAGGGTAGCATCTTTCAGAAAAAGAGATGTGCAAGAACAAGAGGACGCAATTTGAAGATAGATGGGGGATGGCTCAGGGGCAATGTGAGGAAGTATTTTTTCACAGAGAGGGTGGTGGACATATGGAACAGCCTTTCTGAGAAGGTTGTGGGGTCTAAAACAGTGGGAGAATTCAAGAATGCATGGGACAGACTTAAGAACATTTTTGTGGGGGGTAGGAAGAAATAGGCTGTTGGTTAAATAGGATCTGCAGCTTATCCTCTAGGTTGGGAAATGGGCAGACTAGGTGGGCCAAGCGGTACTTATCTGCTGTCAAAGTCTATGTTTCTGTGCTTCTAAGGAATAATTGGCTGTCGAGTAGACTGGGTGGGATGAGGTAAGTAGGGGGATAGGGATCAGGATAGATGGTGAAGGGACAAATGTGTGGGATAGGCAGGGGGTTAAGGGTAAAGGGTTCAGGATAATTGGCAGCTGGAGGAAGGATGGGTATACTTGGAGGGTAACAGTGGGTAAGGAAAGGGGGACAGGGTAGCTGGTAGCTGGTGGACTGATGGATTTCGTGGGAGGGTGGTTAGCTCTTGTGGCAATGACATGCTACATTAAAGGCTTTCCTGGTCAGAGCCTTAAAACACTTCACAGAGACGAGCTTGGTGATGCAGGTCATTGAGCAATAGGGGGCAGGAGCAAGACCAATGAGTCCCGCCCAGGCAGACCAAAGGAAAAAAAGATGATGGAGAAAAGAAAGAAATGTAGTAAACTTTTATTACTAATAATCTCTTTTTTAGTCTAGTGGTATTTCTTCACAGGTGTACAGTGTTAGATTTTAATGCATTCTCTTTTTCAAACAGTTGCCACCCCCAAACAGACACGAGCTTCTGCGCGCACGACGCAGCACACACACATGCAAATGAAAAATGAACTGCTAGGAACACAGGGCATTAGAAATCTTTCTGTTATATTTTCACTCATTATATTTTCTATTTGGTATCTATTAAGGATGAGGGCAAGCTAAAGATGAAAGACACCAGTCAACAAAGTCAATGGGCTTGATTCTCAAAGTGTGGCACAAGCTGCACTAATGGCAGCTAGCGCTGATTGCCCATGCACCAGAACCCTGCACCTGATTCTCTGTCAGGTAAGGTTACAGCGACAAAGTCCCACATCTTGTGGCAACTGTGGCCATGCGCCAAACAGATGGCACATCTGGAAGGTTTGCAGCAAGCTGGGAGCATGGACGGGCGGCACACTTGGCAGTAGAAATATTGGCAACCCAATGTGTAAGCATTCTAATATAGAAACATTGAAATAAAGAAACTGTTGGCAGATAAAGACCGCCTGGCCCATCTAGTCTGCCCATAAGCCCTTGTAGTAGATTACTGCTTCCAACCCACCTGCTGCTGTACCTGTATGGTTCCCCTATGCCAGTCCCAAGCATGCTTGAATCTATCCACAGTGCTCGCTCCTACCACCTCCTGAGGCAGACCATTCCATGCATCCACCACCCTCTCTGTGAAGAAGAACTTTCTCACATTCCCTCTTAACCTCCCACCTTCCAATTTCATGTCATGCCCCCTCGTTCTTGTGCTCCGCCTGTATTGGAAAATGTCTCCCCCCTGCACCTTGTTTATATCCTTGAGGTACTTGAATGTTTCTATCATGTCCCCTCTCTCTCCCTCTCTCTCTCCTCTCTTCCAGCAAGTACATATTGAGGTCTCTTAATCTCTCCTCATAAGTCTTGTGTTGCAAGCCCAGTACCATCTTAGTCACCCTTCTCTGGACCGTCTCCAGCCTGTTAATATCTTTATGAAGGTGCAGCCTCCAGAACTGCACACAGTACACAATGTGAGGCCTGACCGTGGTTTTATATAATGGCATCACTACCTCCATCCTTCTGCTGGTGATACCCCTGCCTGTGCACTCCGTCATGCCACTGGTCTTCCCAGCTGTCTTAGCACTCTGCATTGACACTTTTAGGTTATCTGAAATAATAACTCCCAGGTCCCTTTCCTCCTTTGTGACTGTCAGCAACTCCTCCCCCCCATCCTGTAGCTTTCCCCAGCATTTCTGTGTCCCAGGTGCATAATTTTGAACTTTTTTGAACTAAACTTCAGTTGCCAGTCCTCAGACCATTTTTCAAGCTTCCCCAGGTCCCTCCTCATTTTCTTCACCCCTCTGGAGTATCCACTCTGTTACAGATCTTGGTATCATTTTCAAACAGGCAGACCTTTCTCATCAGCCCTCCTGCAATGTTATTAATGAAGACATTGAACAGGACTGGACCCAGGACCAATCTCTGAGGCACCTCTCTGGTCACCACCCTCTCCCCAGACTATACCCCATTTACCACCACCCTCTGCCTCCTGTCTGTTAGCCAATTTCTAACCCAGTTTACCACCATGTCACCCATGCCCAGCCTACCTAGCTTGTTTATCAGCCTCCTATGTGGGATGGTGTCAAAGGCTTTGCTGAAATCAAGCTAAGCAACGTCCACTGCCCCACCTTGATTTACTTCCTTTGTCACACAGTCGAAGAAATCAACCAGATTTGTCTGACATGACCTCCCCACTGTGAATCCATGTTGCCTATGGTCCTGGGCTCTGATGATTTCTAGATGCCTCACTATCCTTTCTTTAAGCAATGTCTCCATGATGTTCCCCACCACTGAGGTGAGGCTGACTAGCCTATAGTTTTCCACCTCCTCCCTGCTGCCAGATTTGTGTAGAGGAACCACGTGTGCCCTCCTTCAATCCTCTGGTATCACCCCTGTGTTGAATGACTTGGTAAACATGGCTGCCAGAGGTTCTGCTGTCTTCCTTCACAGTTCTCTTAATATTCTTGGGTGTATGCCATCCGGTCCCATCAATTTGTCCACCTTCAATTTAGTGAGCTCCTGCAGGACTCTTTCCCCTGTGAATGGACTATTGTCCACCTCTTCACCCCCTTGGCAACTGCGGTACTGCTGTGGCCCCCTGCCCCCCTGTTCTGTGAATACTGAACAGAAATATTTACAGTGTTCAATATTTCTACCTTTTTCATGTCACCCTCCTTGCATTCCCCTCCTTCTCCCTTGAGCCTTGCAATCCCCCCTTTGTTTTTCCTCCTTTCACTGATGTACCTGAAGAATGTCTTGTCCCCTTTCTTAACTGACTGTGCTAAACCTTTCTCAGTCAGTGCCTTTGATCTCCTTACTGCCTTTCTCACTTCCCTTAGACACTCTAGGTACTCTTCCCTGTCCTCTTCCCTTTGGGTCTCCTTATATTTCCTGAACCCTTTCCTTTTTGCCATGACCTTTAACGCCACCTCTCTCGAGAACCACAGTGGCTTTCTCCTTCTCTTGCCTTTGTATACCAATCTGATGCATTGGTTTGTTACTTCCAGTAAGGCTTCCTTTAGACGCTTCCACTGTTTTTCCATTCCCACTCCTGCCCTCATTCTCTCCAGGGCTCTTTGGATACCCCTCCTCATTTCAGCGAAGTCAGCATTTTTGAAATCCAAAACCTTTGTCCTAGTATGAATTGAGTGAGTCTCTGTCCCTATGCTGCACCACACAATGTTGTGATCACTGGATCCCAGTTGCCCTTTTACCTGTTCATCTGTGATTTGATCGCAGTTTGTCATTACTAGATCTAGAATTGCCCTGTCTCTGGTGGGATCAGGAACGAGCTGCCTGAGTCCAGCCTCCTGGAGTGAATCAAGGCTGCCTCTGCTTCTGGCTGAAGCAGCTACACTGGTGTTCCAAATCTGGCAGCTCCAGCTAATATGTCATGTATTTGCATGGTGCCCTTTTAAGAGGTCTCTCAGGAAAGGGTCAATCTTTACATCAGCCAATATTCCCCGGAGAGTTTCTCTGGAGACGAAAATATAAAATATTCCCTAGTGGCTAGTGGTCCCCCTTCCCAAACCTGATCTTTTGTTAACATAATTAACAGTTCCCTGGTGGCTAGTGGTCCCCCCTCCCAAAACCTGATCTTTTGTTAAAACAATTAACAGTTCCCTGGAGGCTAGTGGTCCCCCCTCCCCAACCTTGATCTGTTGTTAAATAAATTAACAGTTCCCTGGTGGCTAGCAGTCCCCTTTCCCCAACCCCGATCTGTTGTTAAAAAAATTAACAGTTCCCTTGTGGCTAGCACTCCGCCCTCCCCATTCCCAATCCCATATATAGGAAAAAGTCAACAATGCCCTAGGGTACAGTGGTCCCCTCCTCCATCCCTGAGTGCCCGTCCAACAATACCCAACAGTCCCTGGTGTCTAGGGGACCTTGCAGCCCCCACCCCAGAAGGTAGTGCCCCACCACCCCGCTCCCCCATCCCATCCCAGAGCCAGCTACCAGAATAGCCCTCCACTCTCCACCATGGCCAGACGCTAACTGAGCCATCAAGAAGCACATACTGTACAATCAGCTGTTACACTATGCACTCCTTGACAGCTCAGTTGGTGGCCAGCTGTGGTGGAGAGCAGAAAGCTATGCTGCTCGCTGGCTCTGGGATGGGATGGGGGAGATCAGGATGGTAGGACACTATCTGCCAGGTGGGAGGGTCTCCTAGACACCAGGAACTGTTGGATACTGTTGGACAAGGCATTTGGGGATGGGGGGACTGCTGGACACCAGGGCAGTGTTGACTTTTTCCTAAATATGGGATCGGGGATGAGGAGGGGGGATCACTAGCCACCAGGGAACTGTTAATTGTTTTAACAATAGATTGAGGTTAGGGAGGAGGGACTGCTAGCCACCAGGGAATTGTTAATTTTTTTAACAACAGATTGGGGTAGGGGAAGGGGGACCACAGCACATGTTCTGGCCCACCCAGGGAAGGCTCTGAGGGTAGCACACGTTCTCGAAGTCCTCCCAAAGGACACCCTTCTAAGTACCATTAGATCAGCCCTGGCTGGTCTAATGGTACTTAGGAGTGTGCCCTCTGGGAGGGTTTTGAGAATCTCGAATTAGGGATATGGCAGCTTGCATCTGCCACAAGCCCCCTTGTACCTTGCTGCAACACATTTTGTGACTCAAGGATGGTGTAAGCCCCCTTTGATGCACACAGCCTGCATCTGACACATGATGCTTTTGAGAATAGCTCCCAATGCATCTTTTGGCACAAATCGTACCTTGCACCATTCCTTGTGGCAAAAGCCCCTTGCGTCAGTCAGGGAAACTTTGAGAATGGAGCCCAATGTGTCCTTTCTTTTAATATGTCGTGTACAGAATATCTGTGATTTATTGCTACTAAGCAGAAATGTTGTGTACTAGATTTGATATTGCCTTAGTTCATGCAGCTAAACAGCAACATTTCATTTCTTAACTCTTAAATAAATTAATTACAAAGGCATGTAGTATTCCGAGAACCATATTTCCATGTTCTGTGCAAATGTTTCTTTCAGCATTTATCCACAAATGTATATTTCTACACATTTAAATTCACAGATATCACAGTCATTACAATAACAGAAAAATAACATTTCCAACTTATTTCCAGTTTGGCCTCAACTTTAAGTGTTAGCATTGCTCAATTAGTAGCACAACTGCCTGTGGGTCAGAAGGTAATGGGTTCTTTTATTTTTTGCAAATAAATTTATGTGATACATTGTACAACATGATGGAATATTTAAAAATCCACACAATACAGTGGTACATACTGGATATTGGTTTGAAACTTTACATGCTAAAATAGAAAAAATAATGTAATCAGACTGGGATTCTAGTCAATCAATCAATCAATCTTTATTTTACCATGCGAGACACCACTGAGGTAAACTCATTTACAAGGTGGACCTGGGCAAGGTTCACATAAACAATATGACAGTATATATACAGTGAAGACATATAACTTTATGAACAAAACGTGTAATACCACAAGCAGTGAGGAGTAGTAATCAACCAAAACAGCACGCTATATACATTCTAGTCATAATATATATACAATATGCATGCTAGTCATACAATATATACAAGTTAAACCTCATAAGGTGATGGATTAAGTAGCAACAGAATATAGAAACCAGGGGAAAGCATGTAAAAGAAGGGCAGTCAGGGGAGGAAGGTGGTCAAAAAAAAAAAAACAAAGCACAACTCTGAAATAAATATAATAGGTATGGAGAAAAGTAAAAGAGGGCAGCCAAAGGTAGAGTTGGTCAGGGCACAGGATTTGAGGGCCATCAGGGGAAATAATTACAGGTCTCCCTGATGGAACATGCAAACAGGGTTTTAAAGAAAGTCAGCTTTACAGGAATTGCAAGCTTCAGAGTTTATAGGAAGGGCATGACTTACAGCCAACCTTCCAAAGTGCGCTCTGGCCTTAGGTATGATAAGTTAATATAGGAAAGACTTCTCAGGGGTAGCTTCCAGCAATACAAACAGACAGGCAATCCGATATATATTGGGGTAGCTTGTTGATAATGGCTCTGTAAGTCCAGAGTGTTGCATTTTTTTTGCCATCTAAAGCCAAGTGAGCTCCAGCTTACTTTAGCATAGAGTGAGCAGTTATAGGTGATGTACAGTGCTCCAGTAATAAGTCCAAGTGCTCAATCAAACAGGGGTTCAGCATGTTTGTGGTTCATTTGCATCACCAGGTAAGGAAAAAGGTCCAGCTTCCCATAGGATACACAGGGGAAACGCCAGACCTTGCCCAACAACTAACACACTGAAATATGACCAATGGAAAATCACTTACACAAATGTTCGCAGTCTGAAAGCAAGATCCCAGACCTGCAGGCACACAAGACAGAGGCTAAACTGGACATAACAGCCATTAGCTGAGACATGGCTTACCAGTAACCACACTTGGGAGACATCAGTACCTGGCTATATACTGTTCAGAAGAGACCGAGGTGCAAAAAGGGGGGGGGGGGTAGAGTGGCCCTGTATGTCAATGAAAATATCAGAGCTACAGAAATTCAGAATACACATACGGAGCCAGAAGAACTGTGGGTCACCCTGGAAACAGGAAATGGGACAGCCATATGAACTGGGGTTGTCTACAGGCCTCCAGACCAGGGGAGGACATAGACACGTTACTGTTAGAAGATATACAAAACATGACAGCTAAAGGGGAGGTTCTGATAATGGGAGACTTCAACATGCCAGATACAGATTGGTCAATACCAGTAGGAACATCTGCCAGAACTAGACACACAGTGGATTCCCTGCAGGGGGAGGGTCTCAAACATCTGATACAACAACCCACAAGAGACAGGGCTATTCTAGATCTAGTACTGACTAACAGGGAAAGGATCACAGATCTCCAGGTAGAAGGTCACCTGGGGGCCAGTGACCATCACATCGTATGGTTCAATTTGGCCACTAGAACTAAATCATCCCATTCCCAGGCAAAAATATGGGACTTCAGAGGAGCTGACTTTGATAAGATGGCCAACAGAGTTAAACTAGCCCTGGCAAGAAGAAATACAGGTGAGGGAGTACAGGCAAAGTGGGCAAGCATTAAGGATGCAATACTTGAAGAGCATCCCATTTTGTTAGAGAGAAAAAGAAGTGCAAAAGAAGAAGGAAACCACTTTGGTTCTCAAAAGCAGTAGCAGAAAAGATCGGAGCCAAAAGGCTAGCCTTCAGGAAATATATGAGAACACAGTGGGACGAAGACAGGAAGGGATACCAAACTTCCCTAAGGGAAGCAGGGAAGGCAGTAAGACAGGCAAAGGCCCAAACCGAGGCAATACTAGCATGAACATTAAAAGAAGGTGACAAGATTTTCCATAGATACATTTGTGAAAGGAGAAAGTCCAGAGGGGGTATTGCTAAGATCAAAGAGGATAAAGGGGGCATGTGAGGAGGACCACATAAAAACATATATCCTAAATAGTTACTTCTGCTCAGGATTTACTGAGGAGACGGTAAGGCAGGGCCCACAGCTCAGCACCATGGACACAGGAGGGAGGGAGATGTGCACTAGTCCCTTCACAAAAGAAAGGGTCCTACAAGAGCTCGATAAGCTCAGGGTGGACAAGGCAATGGGACCTGATGGCATACATCTCAGGATACTAAAGAAGCAAAGGATGGAAATAGCAGAGTCATTATCAAAACTGTTTAGTGAGTCTCTGAGCACAGGAGAGGTCCCAGAAGACTGGAGAAGGGTTCATGTGATCCCGCTCCACAAGAATGGTAGCAGGAAGGAGGCAGGGAACTACGGACCAGTCAGTCTTTCCTCAGTAGTGGGCAAGATTATGGAGGCACTCCTTAAGGAAAGGATAGTGCAACACCTGGAATCCATAGGAGCACAGGATCCAAGACAGCATGGGTTTACAACAGGAAGGTCCCATCAAGCTAATCTCATAGATTTCTTTGACTGGGTAACCAGAGTGGTGGACCAAGGGGGAGCAGGTGATGTCACCTACCTTGACTTCAGCAATGCTTTCACTATTGTTCCACATAGAAGATCGATTAATAAGCTGGGTAGGCTCGGGGTGGGTCAGAAGTTGGTCAACTGGGTGGAAAACTGGTTGACAGGCAGCAAACAGAGTGGTGGTAGATGGTATACAGTCAGAAGAGATGCAAGTCACAAGTGGGGTACCTCAGGGACCAGTCCTGGGGACAGTCTTCTTCAATATCTTCATCAGTGACACTGCAGATGGACTGGAGGCTAAGGTTTGTCTGTTTGCAGATAACACCAAGATCTGCAACAGAGTAGATGATCCAGATGGGGTGGGCAGAATGAGAAGAGATTTGGATAAACTGACAAAATGGTCAGAAGAGTGGCAACTGGGGTTTAACGCAAAGAAGTGCAAGATCATGCACATAGGGAAGAGAAACCCTGAAACCACCTATAGGTTGGGAGGAAAGTTGCTGGCAATCACAAGAGAAGAAAGAGACTTGGGCATCATCATCATCATCACAGATGATCTGAAATCATCCAAGCAGACCACTAAAGCAGTAGGTAAGGCTAGGGGGATGTTGGGGTGTAATAGTAGGGGTATCACAAGTTGTAAGAGGGAGGTAATAATCCCTCTTTATAAGACAGTAGTTAGGCCTCCTCTGGAGTACTACGTGCAGTACTGGAGGCCACACCTTCACAAGGACATTAACCAAATTGAGGCAATGCAGAGAAGGGCAACCAAAATGGTGCAGGGACTGCATCAGAAAACATATGAGGACAGATTAACAGAGCTCAATATGTATACCCTAGAGCAAAAGAGGGAGAGAGGTGATATGATTGAAACATTCAAACACCTTAAGGGCATTAACAAGGTGAAAAAGTCTAACATGTTTCAATATAAGAAAAATAGCAGGACAAGAGGACACAGCATGAGATTAGAGGGAGGCAGATTAAGGGGTAATGTGAGGACGTTCTTTTTCACAGAAAGGGCATTGGATGCATGGAATGGCCTACCTCAGGAAGCGGTGGATATGAATACAGTGCAGAGCTTCAAACAGGCATGGGTTAGGCATAAGGGAGCAATACAGATGAGTATGAATAGATAGACCACTGACAGAGCAAAGGCCGATGGCACATTCATAAAGTAGATAAAGAAATGGGCAGACTGGATGGGCCTTGCTGTTCTTGTCTGCCATCAACTTCTATGATAAAGGGTGTCAAGTTTAGACAAGGCCGTGTTTGGGCCTTGCTCATATATGAAGTAGGCACAGTCCAACAGCAGCAAAAAGATGGTTTGAACCAACCTAGTTTTTGCTTCCTGAGTAGGTAGATGCTTAATCAGAAAAAAGAGACCAAGCCTTTTTTAATTTTTTTACTAGCTCCTCAGTGTGATCAATGAACGATAGTTTGTGGTTGACCCAGAAACCCAGATATTTAAATTTCACCACGAATTCCAAGGGTTCTCCCAGTAGAGTGGTTACTTGAGGAACCGTACCAAGGATGCAGTGTTTAGAAGCTTGACCGATGGCATGAAGAACATAGTTTTGGGTTTTTTGAGCATTTAGTAGGGGCTTTAGATGCAAAAGATTTTGCTGTAAAAGGGCAAAGTCAAGTTGGATATCCCTACAGGCAAGTTCCAGGGTAGGCCTATCTATGTAAAGAACCATATCATCTGCAAATAAGTGCATGTTTGCTGATTTGATTCCTGTGTTAATGTTGTTAATGTAAATTGCAAATAGTAAAGGGCCTAAAGCAGACCCTTGAGAGACACCTTTTAGCAGGGCTTTCAGCGGGGAGAGGTCCCTGCCTGCCTTAACCTGCTGCTGATGATGAGTAAGGTAACTGGTGAACCAGTTCAGGTTGAGTGATCCAACCCAATATTTCTAAGAACTACCAGAAGTAGGTCATGATCCACCATGCCAAAAGCTTTGCTTAGGTCAAGGAACAAGGCACACATATAATTTTTAGCATCCAGTGCAGTTTGCCAGTCATTTGAAACCTTAGCAAGCACTGATATTGTACTGTGACATGTTCTAAAGCCTGACTGAAACGGGTTAAGCAGGTTGAAGACCTCCAGATGCTTTCTAAGTTGCAAATTGACTACCTTTTCAAGGATTTTGGAGATTATAGGAATCCAGGATATGGGTCAATAATTATTTAGATTACTCAGACCTCCAGACTTAAACAGCAGAATAACATGGGCGGTTTTCCAGATAGAAGGGAGAACGCCCTGTTCAAGAGACATATTAAAAAGGTGGGTAATGGGGCAGACAAGACATAATAACCTAGTTTTAAGTAGTAGGGCTCAATAAGGTCAGCGCCCGCACTCTTTCGTAAGTCTTCCACTGGTTTCAATGAGACAGGACAGAAGGAGAAAACTGCTTCTTGTGCGGGGATGGCCGATGTTAGGCATGCCAGGTCCTGGGTGCACTGCTGAGCACATAGATTATTGGCCGGAGAGGTATCAAAAGCTAGTCCTGCTGTGACAAAGTGATTGTTGAGGAGGTCTAGGATCATCTGCTTGTCAGTAGTGGAAGAATTGCCAGAGGAAATTTTAGGAGGGATTGAACTAGCCGAGCTGTGACCTTCTAGGTCCTTTAGAGTCTTCCAAAATGTTGCTGAACAGTTGGAAGAAGATTTAAGTTCAGTATGAAAATAACTAGCTTTTTCAGCTGTAATTAGCTTAGTACAATGATTTCAAGCTGCTCTAAATGAAGCCCAGTCAGCTGGTTGTTGAATTTTTTGCACCTTTTTCCAAAGGGCATCCTTATGAAGCAGTGTGGCTTTTAGACTAGTCATGAACCAAGGACAAGATTTCTTCTTAGTGTGAATTTTGATTAGGGGTGCGTGACGATTTATAGCCTCAAGGACAATGTTTTGAAGCACCTCATAAGCTGCTGCCACCATAAAGGCCAGGTATAAATCTTGCCAGTTAGAGTATTGGGGATCAGAAAGGAAGGCATTTTGATCAGAATTCCGACAACTTCTCTTAAAGGGGCACTGTCAGCTTTGCCCCTCCGTTTTTAGTCACATGTGAGCAGTGTGCCTCGTGGCACACACCTATTAAGGAATGACTCTAGTATGCCCCTGTACATCTGAAACTTAATCCATTGTGCCAGTTTTGTTAATATTTTAATTATTAGTTGGTCACTCGGTCCGACGTTAACTCACCCACCAACCGGAAGCATATCTTGGGTGAGACCGCGCGTCTGCCATGAGCGCGATCCCGAAGTGCGTTTTTTGGCATGCGAAGTGAAAAATCCAGTTGCGCCTCTGCATTGTGGTATTATGAACTGTTCCTGGTTTATGCGATAAAAAACGAGCACTGAAAGTACTGCAAATTACTTTTGTAAACCGGGGGCCGAAATCCCGAGCATGCGCAAGCAAGCACGAGATCTTCATGCCACTTTTGTGCATCTTGGGAGTTCGGCCTCAGTTTACAAAAGTAATTTGCAGTACTTCAGTGCTCATTTTTTTATCACATAAACCAGGAACAGTTCATAATACCACAATGCAGAGGCGCAACTGGATTTTTCACTTCGCATGCCAAAAAACGCACTTCGGGATCGCGCTCATGGCAGACGCGCGGTCTCAACCAAGATATGCTTCCGGTTGGTGGGTGAGTTAACGTCAGACCAGTGACCAACTAATAATTAAAATATTAACAAAACTGGCACAATGGATTAAGTTTCAGATGTACAGGGGCATGCTAGGGTCATTCCTGTGGAAGTGTGTGCCCAGGCAACTGCTCTATGTGACTAAACGGAGGCAATCTGACGTGCCCCTTTAAAGATATACCTCGAGGCAGAGGCATTGCTAGGGCTGGGCCTCCGGGGCTGGAGCCCCGAATGTTTTGTCTGGGGCCCTGAATGTTTTTTTGTTGGTGGCGTTCTTGTTTAAAAAAAAACACATTGCAGATTGCAGCCCAGCCACCTGAATTGCTTACTTAGCAGTACACACAGAAATGCTCACTGACTGAGCCTTGCTCGTTTCAGCCCTGTCATCGTGTCACCATGGCAACCATCACAGCTTCTAGTTCAGACTGTTTTCTAATTGGTGGGAGTCTGTGTGGTTGCCCTAGCATGCTGATGGCAGACTCAAAGGGGGAGCGGGAGCGAGCGAGTACTGTTTGGGACTCGGGAGCCTGAAAAATTAAATGCCTCCAGTGTCAGTGTGCCACAGACAGTGGCATGTCTTGTCAGAGTCGGGGTCCGGTCACAGCACTGTCACATGCTGCTTGCAGATGCAGTCTGCAGAGTCAGAGGGGGATTTTAATTTAAGTGGCGCTGCCACAGCACCGGCAGGCGGGAGGGCGGCACACAACAATTTAATCAGTCAGTCACCGTCGGTCCAGCTGTCAGGTCGGGAAGCTGGGAAAGGGGTCACGGTGGGGGACAGGGAGGGAGCCAGGGGGGGGACTTCATTCGGGACAGTCACACTCAGGACACAAGAGGAGTAGAGGACAAAAGTGAGACATCAGGGAGTCGGGGGACTAGAGACTTCTGACTTGGAGTCTAAGTTGCATGCACTTGGGAGAGACGACGAGACATCCGAGACAAGACAGAGAGAGTGAGACAGAATTTAATTGGATGGATGCCATTGCCAACATTGGCAGTGCCACTGCCACAATGAGAATGATCGATTATGATGCCTGCCTGCAGTGTCTCTGCTGTTACATGAGTTGAGTCAGCTACTCAGACTAGACTAGTCAATGTGATATAATAATGGTGAGATTGGAGTCCGGTGGTGGGTGGCCACGGCAAAACTAAAAGTCAAAGTGACTGCATGTCTGCAGCATTTATTTGCAGTGGGGCAGGGGCCCTTAAGGGGAGCAGACTGAGCCAGCAGCAGTGCACTAGTCTGCAGCTGAGCTGCTGGAGGCACTTTTGCTCTACCAGTGCTTGTTGCATGCTGGCTGGTCCAGCAACGGGCAGCAGCCAGCTGTGTCACATGACAGTCACTCTTCTGGGCCACACATGTGCATTGTGGGATACCTATTTTGTAGTTTATACTAGTTGATAGTCATGTGACTATCAAGTAGCATAAACTACAGAGTGTCATCACAGCAATAGAGCCTTGTGAGTGGCCAGTGAGAATCATAGGGTGTGGCCTTTATTCAGTTAGAGACAGAGACAGACGAGAGGGAGAGAGACAGAGTGAAAGCAAAAGCTCTGCAGTTGTTCAGTGAGTCAGTGCAGAGTTCGTCTCCTCTGTGTTTGTGGAATTTGAGAAAAAAGGGAATACAACTTCTGTATTTTGGCATAAAAACAGTCATTTTCTGTATTTCAGCAATTGCTGCTGCTAACTTTGTAGTTCTTTTGTCACTGTCAGTGTCAGTGGCTCAGTAGGTAGCACACACGCCTCTGAGGCCGGGAGATCAGAGGGCTGTGGGTTCAGTTCCCACATCTGGCACTTGGGTTAATATCCCATTACTGACACTGTAATGCAGCATGAGATGGGTGCTGCACTTCCGAGGTGCTGTCTTTTGGATGAGACGTTAAACTGAGGTCCCAGCTGCCTGGATTGGTGGTGGTAGTTCAGGTGGATGTTAAAAGATCCCATGGCACTTATCGAAAAGAGTAGGGGAATGTCCCTGGTGTCCTGGCCAAATTTCCCTCATTCACTAAAAATACCACCAACAGCTTAATCTGGTTCAGTTTCAGTTGCTTACCATCTGTATCCCCTACCGGTCACCCCTGAAAAAGGGACTTCTAGGCCCAATGGGCTTACCGGGTCAACAAAACAAACAAAAAAACTACTGCTGTAAGGCAAGGAAGACCCGTTTTTCAATCTAGGCCTACTAGGCCAGAAGGTCTCAAAGGAACATAACTTTTCTAGTCTAGTCTGTATCTTGTGTGACAGAACTGAGTAAGCCTCTACAGTCATCAACTCAAGTCGAAGTCAGCACAATCTAGGTGGCCTGGCTATGAGGGCAGGGGGAAATTTTGTTGTAAAAAAAAAAATAATTTGTTGTAGTTGCAGTTTAAATCTGATCTACCTCATCAGTGACCCAGAGTACCTGAGGCTGAGATTTGTTTTTTGCCAGTACTGGGCTTGTTGTGGTAGGGCTGACAGGGCAGCAGTGTGTGTCGCTGTACTGTACTAATAAAAGAAAAAATTGTAGTTGCAGTTTAAATCACAGCAGCCTCTGATCCACCTCACCACTCACCCAGTGTACCTGAGATTTTTTTTTGCCAGTAGTACCGGGCTTGTGGGAGGGCTGAGGGCAGCAGTGTGTGACAATGTACTTAGTTAAAAAAATTGTAGTTGCAGTTTAAATCACAGCAGCCTCTGATCCACCTCACCAGTGACCCAGCGTACCTGAGATATCTTTTTGCCAGTAGTACCGGGCTTGTGGGAGGGAGGAGGGCAGCAGTGTGTGACACCATACTTAGCTAAAAAAGAACTGTAGTTGCAGTCTAAATCACAGCAGCTTCTGATCTACCTCACCAGTGACCTAGCATACCTGAGATATTTTTTTGCCAATAGTACCGGGCTTGTGGGAGGGCTGAGGGCAGCAGTGTGTGTCGCCGTACTTTGTTAAAAAAAAGTTGTAGTTGCAGTTTAAATCACAGCAGCCTCTGAGTGACAATAAACCTTAGTGTGTCTGTGCCATTGCAATTGCCTTGCTGTGAGCCCTGAGGTGGCAGTGTGTGGCTCAGAGTCAGTTGTATTGCAAAGAAGTACAGCATATCAGAACTTTTTGGTTTCCACTGTTTCATAAAAATGGATATCCAACATTTCTTTAAGTCCAAAGAAAAGAATACACATGAAGAAGTGCGAGTAATTGCCAATTCAGAAAGTAATGATAATGTTGCACTCCCTCATTCTACTGCATCATGTACCACTGTGCATGAGGGGAACGCTGAACCAAGCACAAGTGACCAGAACAGTCACAGTTATATTGATGCTGACACAGAAGGCATAAATAAAATGAACAGTGAACTAGTAAATGCTCAGAATATCACAGACTTGGGAACACTTGAGACAGGGTCTATTCAGAGTAAGTTACCTTGTTACCCACAGCGCACATTTGGAGGGGAAAAAAGGTCATTCCAGTTTCACTGGTTTGAAAATTACAACTGGTTAGAATATTCTGTTACTCTGGATGCTGTTTTTGTTATCCTTGTAGATGCTTTGGAATGAAATATGGAGCCACTCTCCCTAATAAAGATTCTTTGTTAAGCACAGGATTTGTCAATTGGAAAAGGGCACCTGACTCATTTAGAGAGCATGAAAAGACTTCATATCATGCAAACGCAAACACCTTATGGGCTGGATTTAAAGACACAAAGAGTACTGGTGATATTGTTCACAAATTACAAGCTGCAAACATCAAAAAGTAAATGACAGGCGATACTATCTTGAGCGCATCATTGCTGTCACATTATTTCTTGGTAGGCAAGGACTTTCTTTCAGGGGTCACGATGAAACGCATGGTAGTTTAAATAAAGGAAATTTTCTGGAATGCTTGGATCTATTAAAACAATTTGATCCTTTTCTACAAATGTATGAGGCACCTTCAAATGCCAGTTGTATTTCTCCCCAAACTCAAAATTAGGTGATTGCATGTTGCACAGAAGAGGTCATTTCAAAGATAGTTGCTGAACTTAGCTCAGGAATGTTTGCTGTTATGGCAGATGAAGCAAGAGACCAACATAAAGAGCAGCTGGCAGTTTGCATGAGGTATATTGTACCTGGAACTGGAAGCATTACAGAGCATTTTATAGGATTCACAGAACTTAAATCTTTTAATGCTGACTCCATTGTGGAATCACTGCTAAAATGTCTCCAAGACAATGGAATTACAGGTGCAAAATGTGTGGCACAGGCATATGATGGTGCCTCTGTTATGAGTGGGGCAGTAGGGGGAGTTCAAGTAAGTTCCGCCAGCATCATCCAGAGGCTATGTATGTGCACTGCTATGCACATGAGCTGAATCTTGTACTTTGCCATGCATGCAAATATATTACTGAAGCAAGAGAATTTTTCTGCACTATGGAAAGTGTGTATGAGTTTTTTACCACTTCCCTTGTTCATCATCATGAGTTTGTCAATATACAGTGTCAGTTAGGCTTGAGCCCATCAGAGTTGGTCCAGTTGTTAGATACTCGCTGGTCTTGCCAGATCCGATCATTCAAGGCCTTGATGAACTGCTATGTAGCTGTACTTCAGTGCCTTGCTACTATTCGCACTCTAAAAGCTACTGGACTGTTAGCATCCTTGCAAAAGTCAACCACAATTTACTGCCTGGTCATCTTTCATTCTCTTCTAAAGGTAACAGAAGGCATCCACAAAGTTTTACAAAGGGAAGATCTAGATCTATCAACTGCAGTAGATTTTGTTGACTGAGTTCATCATACTCTTGAAGAGATGCGGAGTGAGGACAGTAGCAATGAACTGTTTAAGGAAGCTGTGGATTTCTGTAACAAGAATAATGTGGAAATACATGATACAAACAGAAGAAAAAAACAGAAAAAGATAGATGATTTTATTGTTGAGGCATCAGTGGGAGTGCGGGACCAAACTTCTTCTCAAGTGGACTTTCAAAACAAGCTTTATTATCCATGCCTTGACAGAATGTCTGTTGAACTAAAGCAAAGATTTTCTAGTGTTGCAGTTGAGATAATAAATGGCATCCATGCATGCAACCCATCGCCTGCAACATTCCTTTGCTCTGAATCTCTGGCCCCTCTAGCTCATCACTATGGGATTGAACTGCCAAAGGAGGAATTGTTTGTTTCAAAAAATTACCTGAAATGAAAAATGGAAGAAAAACAAATTAATACAAATGAAGTTTATAGGCTACTAGACCCTCTTATGTTTCCAAAACTCAAGCAGTTGGTCCAGACAGCACTAACTATTCCAATGACAAGCTGTAGCTGTGAGCGCTCCTTTAGTGCACTGTGAAGGGTACATACATGGCTCAGAGGCACCATGACTCAAAACAGATTACATGATCTTGCAATTCTAGCAATTGAAAAGTAAATGTGTTCTGTGTTATCATCAGATCAGATAATTACATGATTTGCAAAGAAAAGCAACAGACAGCATCAGTTGTTATTACTAGAGAAAGAGAGAGAACAGTATGGAGGAGAACAAGAGAATGCACAAAAATAAAATTGAGTAGGCAGTATTATTTAATGTTCTTTGTTGTTATTGTGTGTTTCACTGCTGTATTTTTGAATGTGAACTTTCCAGTCTGAGTCTGAGCAGAAAAATTAAAACAAAATATTTTATTAAAGGGTCCATGTGATGTGAATATAAAAATAATGTCATGCGCCACCTTCATATGCCTGTGCTTCACATTTTCCAATTTTGGTTAGCACCGTGGTTAGGTGACATAGGTAGGATTCAGTGTTGCTGCATATAAACATTAAAGAGCAGCTGACACCTTTCCTTTGGGAACACTTTGAAAAACTGTAAAAAAACATTTTAAATTTGGACACCATTCACCTTGCATTTTGTTATGTATCTTCTATAGCTTTCTTTTCTACATTACTTATTTCTGATAGCCTCTGTAGCTTGTTCCCTACTTGAATTGTATATGCTGTGTTGTGACATCACCTTCTATTGCCTTGGGAATAACAGTGATGTGACAAGCACAGTATTATAACATCAAGTTGGGAAGAAAGAATAGGAGCCGATGAACACTCAGAGAGCAGTGCCAGCAGATATCCTGTTTCTGTTTTCATGCATATGACCTCAATAATAACCAATAAGGATAAGAAATACAGAACAAATAAGTAATATATAGCTGCTTTGTGTACAAATATTTTGTAAAAGTTATTCTCAAGGTGTCAATGGTTCTTTACTTCTTTAAATTCCATTTTCTTGTACTTCCCTAAGTTCCCTTAGTGCATCAAGTATCATATTTTACTCAGTCAGATCATGGACCTGTGTGAGTGTGTGGAAAGTAATTTCATAAGGGTCACACTCAGGGAGGCCACTTGTGGCCTCCCTGAGTGTGACCCTTATGAAATTGGATGCCATTGCCCAGCCCTCCTCCGTGCACAGCATACTTATTAAATAGCAATAGATTTAGCCCAGATTTACTGATATTTACAAAATATGCTATTGATTCTATAACTTTTAATCTGCAACATGTAGTTTTTGTCTGTCAAGTCACAAGTCACGAGCCAACCCCCCAAAAAAAGACACAAAATAATGGAAAAGGAATGGGGGGAAAAAAACAAGGCTGAAGTAGCAGAAAATGTATTATTTTGCATGAGAGAGCACCAAAAGTTCTACAGCTTCTGGGGGCCCTAGGTGGCCCCAAGACCCCCGTCCTTTTGTTTGGGGCCCAGGCCCCCAATGTTTACTCATTCTGGCAATACCTCTGCCTTGAGGTGGAAGTCAATTTGGAGACAGACCTCACACAGGCAATGGCATAGTGATCACTGAGGTCACTGAAAAAGACTCCAGAGTGGATAAAGAGATGTGGTTTATTCACCAGAATTAGATCAAGTAATGTGATATGTACTGTGTTGTTAATATTAGGACATGTAACTTCTGTGATAAGTTGAGATAAGCCCAAAAGTATCACAGATAGCCTTTAGAGGTATGGAGATAGCAGAGAACCATCAAGGTTGAAGTCACCCATGATATTGACCTCTGAGGCCATAGTGTCTGCAACTTAAGCCCCACAGAGGGAGACCTGTAACATCCAATAATGCAAAGAGGCACTGAATGTGAAAAGTTGAGCCTTCAGTGTAAGGCATTCAGATTCCTTGGATATCATAGTAGAGTCAACTATGGAGGCAGTAAATTTGTCGCAAATGTAAATTGCTACCCCTCCCTCTCTTGTATATATGTCAGCTCTAAAGACATTGTATGAGGGAATGTTAATTTCATGGTCCTGCGTAGAGGGTCTCAGCCAGGTCTCCATAACCACCAGAACATCTGGCTTGGTATGGGAAATCCAAGTCTGTAAAGCATCACATTTTTTTAACAGACTTCAGGCATTTATATGTAGTAGACTCATCCCTTTTAATTGGGGCAGTTCCATTGGAGCAGAAATGGGATGGAGAGGACCATGATTCAGTTCAGTGTTGCCTGTGCATATAAGCAGCAGCAGAAACAGTTTTTTAAGGGCATTTAGTAACAACTTAAAGAGACATGTCCTTCCCCTTTTGTAGAGGCAGGAGGAAACTAGTGAAGTGTGTATAAAGCACTGGCCAAAAGGCCCCAGGGATGCGTATAAAACACCCTACCCATAACGGTATAAGGAGACATGAGAGAGGTAGTGGGAGTGATTTGGTAAGCATAGCTCATATGATGAGCAGCTCAAGTACCACAAAGCATATTGGGTTGAATAAATGACTCCATGAGGGGCAATGGAACAGTCATGAAAGATAAAGGGAAAAGTGTATACAAACTTGAGATATCAAGTGGGTCTGCAGATAAGGGTTTAGTAAATGGATTGAGGGAGCAGAAGAATGTACTTACTAAGCAACACATAATTAAAAGTAAGGATAGTCCCCTCTCAGCTCACAAGTACTGTAGATCTCAGCCCATCTAAAATGCCACAAGCTGAGCTCCCTCCCAAGCACATATGGAAGCTGCAGATCTCAAGAGCTCTCTGTAAGATAAATTATAGATCAAGGGAGTGCTCCCAACTAATCCGAGCACTCCTTTCCCTTGCACATTAGACTCTCTTATTCTGTGAAGAGCACCGCACATGCAGATGCCCTGGAAACAGGCACGTTACAGGAGCAGTTTTTTTTAATATAATATTAATCACGCTTGAT
Organism: Neoceratodus forsteri; assembly: GCA_016271365.2. NCBI lineage: Eukaryota > Metazoa > Chordata > Ceratodontiformes > Ceratodontidae > Neoceratodus > Neoceratodus forsteri. The sequence continues at coordinate 1,198,028,183 of CM057453.1, forward strand.
CAATAATATATTAATATGTCCCCTGTCCCCACTCGTTCCTGTATAAGAGTGGTTTCACTTGCCTTCAACTTGAGCCAGAACAGCTCAGCTTCGTTTTGTTCTTGCTCCAGTCAAGCGTGCATGAAACCACTCTTGTACAGCAACAAGTGACTCTGGGGGACATATTAACATATAAAAGTGAGGTTGATGAAGGACAGGCAGGCAGAGTGGCCACTGCCCAGAGCAGAAGCAGTTTATGGAACAATGTTTGGGTTTATACCCATTCTAAAATGCATTCAGGGGAGCAATCAGGAAGCAACAGTAGCACGTCACTGATAAAGTAGGCAGTGCCAGCAAGCAGCAGTTAGCCCCATCATTCAGTAGAAGAAGTAAAAGTCTGGAGTACAAAATAAGTGCTAGAACAGCCAAATTAACTCTTGCCACAAATATATCGTCAGCTCAGTGCAGAGAATCACTGCAGAAATTACACTACCTCAGCCATGTCTACTAGTGTGTCCTGCTTATACAGCTGATCATAGTAGTCCCTGAAGGCTGTTGATACTTTAGCAGCCCACTATACAGTACCCCTGCAATCAGGTGTTTAAGTTTGGCTACCATTGCCTTAGCTTACTGATGGCAGAGTTGGGAAGCAAGAATTTTGGCAAGTCTTGATCCAACCTCGCAGAATCTCTGCCTAAAGAATAATTGTTTTATGCATAAATCATCCAGGTCCTTCCCTACCTTATCTAGTTGTTCAGTTTCAGAGGAGTCTCGCTGCTTTGGGGCTTCTTGGAGAAAGTGTAGGTTATCCTCAATGTGTTTTTTATGCTGTGCACACACTTGCTTTCTGTGAATGGAGTAAGCTATTATGTCACCTTATAGTACTGTTTTTACAATGTTCCATAGCAAATTAGAAGGAACACCCTGTAGCTAGCTGCCTGCAAGTACCTCAGCTAGCTTGTCTGGAATAAACTCCCTAAACATAGGGCATTTCAAGTGCAGCATATTACTCACCAGTAGGTATTAGTACATTCCCCCGGAGGTTCATGGTAGTCAAAATATCAGAGTGGATCAGATGGAAGGTATTACATATCCTGCAGTCCCTAATCCTGTGTAAGTCTTCTACTTTTTTTATGAATTGTCAGTTCTTGAGTACATCCAATTAGCAGCAGAATAATGCAAGTAGTCCCTGACACCAATATAGAGCCTCCTCCAAATGTCTACCCCTCCACGAACCCCTATCCACAGGACACAATATTTTTGTGCTGGTATTTGCTTCAGTATATTTCAGTTCCAAGTGTCCCATCTTTTTCACATTAGCAAATTAAAATCATAAGAGAGAAAAAACATTCCTACCACGCTAGTCACACTTTGGTCCAGTAAACTCTTGATAAAAGTTTAGAACCTGGAGAAATGTGTAGGTTTGCTAACATTACATCAATCTCATTTGTGACTCTGTGCACCAGACCTAAACAAGGCAGCCTTCCTGGTCTGTGGCTACCTGTCTTTCAATAAAGTTAGTATAACATGATATTAGTTGTGACCGTTTTTGTGGACCCCCCCCATCACCACTAGACACTCCTCTCTACCCTGGACCCTATTTCTAAAAAAATCTACTGCAGTAGTACTTGTCTTCTCTATAGGTCTCCCTTGACCTTTTTTTTCACCTTTCTACCACAATGGGGTGGCCTCCTATTGTGGTATTCTTCTCTTTTTCTAACCCGCTAATTTTCTACTTTTTGTCTAGGTGGTGATACTGTAGAGGCTGACCTAACTGCCTGTTTTGGCTAAATGAATACTGGGAAGTAATCAAATTAAGCCACATCCCTTTCAGTTTTTAAAAGGGAAGCTTGGAAAAGAATTCATTCTGTTTAATTAAAATGCAGTAAAGCAAAGCCTGGTTGGAAAATAGAAAAGGGGTGGTTGCTTTGCACCACTAGATAAATGCATTCAAATTCCCAAACAGACCCTGTTAATTACGTGCACACTTCTCATCAGTACTTTTCCCTTGCCTTATACCTCCCATATCTGTACCGCTAATGTGGTGCTGTTCACTTGTTTAGGGCTTAAATTGTATTGCATGCAGACTTAACACTTTTGGAGGCTTTTGGAGCTTAAAACTAAAGTAAAATTCTTCTTGGAAATAAGCCAGTGTACTGCAGTTGTTAGTTAATGTTAAAGCTCTAGTAGGAACTGCTTCAGGACACACTTAATATATGTTTTGTTTTCAAGTTAATTTAAGCAAGAAATCAAGGAGGTACCTGTATGCTCTTGTGGCCTGCTCAGATGTGCCCTTGAGGCCTGCTCAGATGAAAATGAGTTTCCTTAAGGGCTGCAGGCCCCCTAGTGGACTCTATTTACTATACATTTATGGTGATGTCATGATTTGGAGGAGGAGACAAGGGTCATTATAGGACCCTTGCTTATTCATCTCTATTTATTTCTCCTATGAATAATGCTATTTTATAGTTTGTAATGATTATTGCAGTACTCTTCAAGTGTGATAGATCTAGCAGAGTCTGAAGCCCCATTTCCTGTATTAGTATAGGATTATTCTCTGTACTAGATTAGGGGGCAGATCACGTGATTGATGATGTCATGGTTTTCAGTATATAAAAAGACTTGGACTCAGTATGTGGTCAGATAGGTTGTGGAGCACAGATGATGGTGGTGGTCATGCTGAGAGGGAGCTAGTACCACTCTGTGTCATTTGTTTTTTTTTCTTCAGAGAAGAGTATCTGAAGCTATTTCTTTTGGAATTAAGTTTATTTGCTTGTTTTCCTGAAGTTTTCTTTATTTTGTTTGCTTTAATAAAAGCCACTACATCAAATGGTGTAGTTTCAAGAGAAAACTTGTGTCAAGTGTTGTCACTACCCACACCCGCTCACATTAGTATTGCCACCGCATCATGTCTGCCCCGGCACCAAGGAGTCATGTATGTGTGGAAAAGCAAATTTCCACATCTCATGGTGTTCTAACTTCTCCAGGTGGGTCTCCCAGGTAGGTTAAGTCAGGTCTGTATGTCTTAATCTGAGCTTTGCAACAGTCACAAGTGCTTCCTATCCCCAAAGGCGTGATTTAGTATGCTGTGAGACATGGCCAGAAAGCACTCTCCACCTCCTCCCTGACCCCTAATAATACTGAACCGTGGTAACAGTACAGAACACTGGAGCATTGCATGGAATAAAAACAAACATGTGAGCCTCCTGAACTAGGCTAATAATGGAAACAAACATAATAACAAATTACACATCAGGAAGCCCAGTCAGACTAGCCACATTAACCACTGCAGCAGGCAGTTGAAAGACTGGCATGCAATCAATGGCATCAGACCTTAAACAGTAGGCCTTACTGTAACTTCAGGCAAGGATCATAGACCTGCATTCACAGGTAATGCCCTTCTGACACTCAAGGGGCCTCTGATAGTCAAAATACTATCAAGGTGCAGGAAACAGGAATGGAAGTCATATCCTGTGTAGTATTAATTTGGTCACGTAAAAATATTTATTTTGGAACACATTTTTTTTTTCCTTTTTTATTCTTTGTGTTGTAGACACATAGGTCAGGAAGTATAGGCAAACCAGGAGAAGTTGTAAAGTTCGCAAGTAGCACTGCATTATTATCAATAAACAAAAAAATTAAAAAAGTTATGCAGGATAGCTCTTATACAGGCAGTTCAAACAACACCAAATCCTTCATCTGAGCGTGTCTCTAAATCTAAATCTAAGTCTCTCTCTCTTTCCCTCTAATGAATGATTGCTCTCTTTATATAGAATGGGCTTGATTTTCAATTGGCCCTTAGAGTGGTGCAAGATGGGCTGATCTATGGCTGTGGCAACTTCTGGGTATATCAGAGATCATGTGCCCTATTTTATAACAATGAGGGTCCCTGCACCAAACTCCTGAGACTTGCCACAGCCACAGGGTTGTGCCAAACATTAGGCACACCTGAGGGGTTTGATGAAGGATCCCATCAAGCTCCCCTGCCTGGCACAAGCCTAGACAAGCCACAGATGTGGGAGGATGATAAGCCTGGAAGGTGTGGACCGGGGGACAGTCGAGCACTGGAGTTGCCATGGGGGGTGACGGGGACAGGGCAGCAGTGAGAAGGATCTGAAGAGGCACCCAGCAGAGGTGCTATGTGTAGTGGCACAGAGCCGATCAGCCTGGGCAGGGGGCATTGACATGGCTGAAGCAACAGCCCTGACTCCTGCCCCCTGCCCCACAGAAGCCACAAACCCCAGCACTATAGCTAGGCATCCAATGGCCACCACACAGGGGTCTGTGTACCAAGGAAATGTTGCAGTGCCCAAAGCACATACCCATCCACATACCCACTGTACCCAGCAACCTGCACCCACTGCCACCAGTTGCATGTAGGGGACAGTGGCACCTCTGGGGCAGGTGCCAGGGCTGTTGCAACCTGGGATCTGGGTCATGATACTATGGCCGTGCCAATCCCCCCACCCAGGCTGATTAGCTCTACCACTGTGCATGGCACCTCTGCTGGGTGTCTCCACAGATCCTTCTCATTGCTGTCATGCTCCTATTGTCCCCATGGCACCCCCACTGCTCCATCACCCCCCTGGTCCCCACTTTTAATGTTCCCCCCAATCGCTGTCCTGCCAGGCAATGGCACAAGGCCCTTAGACCAGCTCCTGGCTGGTCTAATCTTAGCTTCTTCTTGTGACCACAGCGGAGCTTCTGGAATTTGAAATAAGGGGATGTGCAGCCCCATTGTGGCACAAGCCCCCTTGTGACCTGGCTCAGGGGCACTTCTTTCCCAAAGGTGGTGCAGTGCAACTTTGGCACAAGGCATCCTGATTTTGATGCAGCCTGTGTTCATAAATTGGGATGGCTGCAAACTTTAATGAAAGGTGCCACTTCCGTCAAAGCCGTTTGGAGCAGGCAACTTGCGCCAAAGTTTTGGTTTTCAAAATCTAGCCCAGTATCTTTTCCTGGCAATTAACTTCCACATCCTGTTCTCGTTAAGATATATCTCCTGTTTTTACACAATGTACTAAAGTTTGTCAGTTTCTTTCCTGAGAACAGTACATCCAGTCTTCTCAACAGGTGCAGTCAATTAAGACATTCTGGGCAGAGCTGGTTTTCCTGCTGACAGGTCCGCAAACAAGTTTGTGGAAAGTGAAAAGGCAACTCAAGGTTAACCACCCATGTTCCAGATAAACCCAAATAGCTTTCTGCAATTCATTACAACAATATAACTACTATAAATATATTTCCAAACCAAGGTATCACAGTTTCAGCATAAAGATTCACATATAGAAGAAAGGGGAAAAAGAAAGAACAGAAACAGCAAGTAAAGGAAGGAAGATAACAGAGGGGAAATTGTGGGACCCCTGGAGTGGCCAGTTCCAAGGTTCCACACAGAAAATTTGATTGCACAATCAGGCAGGCAAGATACAGACCAAGTGAAAGAATAGGGGAGGACAGAAAAACAGAGCCTTGCTTTTAAGTCTCTCTCGCTCTCTCTGTATAACAATTGGGACAGGGTCTTATACAACCCTGTCACACTTTGGTAACCAGTAAAGGTCTGCTAGGCACAATGCCTGTTTTCAAGGGCAACCTGGGAGTACTGGGCAGGTTAAGTAACCTAGAGGTGAAAGGCTCTGTAGCCCTCTACCCTTGAGCCACCCAGTTCCCTTTTCTCTGTGTGACCATTCACATGAATTATAAATATGGGAGTAGTTCCTATATGCTTATATCAGTAGTTTTTATTCTAGCGGTTAGATTATTTGTGTATGGGTGTATCCAAATACCAGCAGCTCTGTTTGTGGATTACTTACTGTGTACACCAGTGGGGAATAGGGAGGTAGGGGGAGGGCTGTGGTTGATGGTGGGTTATACAATAGCAAGAAAAATCCCTGGGTTCGGATTGGCTAGATCCATGATGTTATCCCAGCATGACATTGCAGATATAGTCCTGGCACATGACCACATGAAACGTTAAACAAATTCCACAGTCATGTCCAAAGTGTAAACACTTAGCATGGTTACGATGGCTTACGCCAGTACTTACTTACTTTTTTTAAGTAAATTCCTCTTTCCCACAGCACACAAACTCACCGTACTCCACAACAAAACCCTTCTACATTCCTTGAATGCATTTACTGTACTGAATTCACTATTATTTTATGACAAAAAAAAAAGAAATCTAAAACAAAGCCATCAGTTCGATAAGCTTCACTGTTGGCAGTCCCTTGCTCTGCCCTTTACATCCGTGTGTCAGTGCACCTGTTTGTAAACTAAACACAAACTATGCTTTTCTGTCTGAAATCATTAAAAAAAAGGAATCTAAACCAAAGCCGTCACTCCGATCGGTGTCACTGTCAACAATCCCCTGCTCTGCCTCTTACATCTGCGCGTGAGTGCATCTAATTTTAAAGTGAGCACAAGACTTACTGATTGATACCAGTGGTTTCAGTCTTTCAGTTTTACTTCTCCCAGTACAAATCCTAACACGCTGACAGTACCAGGAGAATCAGAACTGTCGCTGACCTTGAGTGACAGCGGGGTGGGGGAGAGGGAGACAAGTAACAATATAAAGCAGCAGTAACAGGGAGAGTCACAGACTGCAACCTTGAGTGACAGCGGGGGAGGCAAGTAACCATACAAAGTGGCAGTAATGGGGAGAGTGACTGACAGCAAAAGAGGATCTCATATATAACTTGCATATGAACAGAGAGTGGGGGAAGGGACAGAGACCTAAATACAAGCATTCAAATAAAACAGAGAAAGCTGGATAGCACGAGGGGGGAGAGTGAAACCTAGATTAAAAAAAAAGGCTAAAGAGACAGGTGAGACAGCCAGCAGCACCACCACCTGGTCAAAGCAATACATCAGCAGTTCAGCACTGTTTTTTTTTTTTAAGTATTTACATCCATTGAAAAATTGGCTAAAAGTCTGATTTTAAATGTATTTTTTTTTCTTTCCTTTTCTGTCACAAATGAGCCATTGTATAACAGCAGTAATGCACTCCAGGGCATGTAGTGTGCCTGGATAATGTCACTTCTCGCGTGCTGGATGCACTCAGCCTGTGGCCTAGTGCCCAATCACATGAGGCGTGATGTTATCCTGGCGCAACACTAAACCTGTTGTGCATTAATGCTTGATTTGAATACTTGCTATCAGTTATTACCTATCTCTATATTTGGGTAATACTTTGTGGATGGGTTTTTGGTGGTGGTGGGGAAGGGGTGTATGGAAGATGGACAACTTGATGGTTGCAGTATCCACTGCATATTAGTGAATGTCTATGTAAATATACATATTCTTTGCACACACAAAAAATGTAATGCAAAAATTTGGGTCTCTGGACCCTTGGCAAATCAGTGGTGGGATGTCTCTCGGGGTTGTCAGCCCTAATGCCCACCCCAGGCTGTAGCCTCTGTCTAAAGCAGAAGGTATAGTTCCATGCAGTGCCTCATAGTGATGCACTCTGCGGAGGCAGAAAAGTATGGCTTGACACATGTTGCCAGCAGAATCAGTCCTAGCTGTCTGCACACAGGGCCCACAGAAAATACATCACGTCTGACCTTGTTTGCTCAGGGGAGTAGTGGGCATTAGGGTTGACAACCCAAAGGAACACTCCACCACTGATTCACCAAGACTCCAGAGACCGAAAACCCTAATGTTTTTCATTTCCATTGTTTGTGCACTTTGCATTCTTCAACCCAAGTACATGCATTAACATTGTTTTTTTGCAATAAATGTCCTTTCTTTGTATGACTGTGGAATTGTATCCTCTTCAGGGCCTGGGAGAAATGAAATAAATGAATAGTGGAAATAATTCTAACCCTATTTTACCAACCAGCCAACAAGTGAAAGATACCAGTGTCTTAGTACTTGTAGTTGCACCGTTACACCGTACCACCCTAGCTTAGCTAAAGTACTAACAATAAATACGTCTTACCTGGGTCCTGGGTATTGAGGGATGGGGGTTGGGCAGCATGTGGAAACATTCAGTCATACCTGTAAAATAAGAATAGCAAGGGGGTAACAAAGGATCTGCAGCTGTATTCACAATGGGAAGTACATAATTAACAATGGGAGGTATGACATTAATAATAGGAAAGATGTAATTAATAATGTGAAATATATCAATAATGGGAAGTATATAATTAGTAATGGGAAGTATATCATTAATAATGGGAAGTATGTCATTATATCATTAATAATGGGAAGTATGTCATTGATAATGGGAAGTATATAATTAATAATAGGAAGTATGTAATTAATAATGGGAAGTATATAATAATAGGAAGTACATAATTAATAATGGGAAGTATATAACTGATAATGGTAAGTATGTAATTAATAATGGGAAATATGTAATTAAGTTATCATCTGATTCATGATGTTTAAGTGATGTTTGAGATGTCATCCTGCCACTCAGTTGTACCATGTAGTCATGTTGTTGTTGCATTTTGCAACTTCTGATGCACATGTGAATATACAGTACAGTAAAGATTAGATATGATGGAGAACTCCACAGTGAAGTTATTCCTAGATATCAAACATATTTCTCCATGCCCATATTATTTTTGCTGTACCACAAACCCATGCAGATGGTCATGTTCGCAAGTGATTGTGACGGGGTTCTGCAAGTTTTATGTTATATGTTCTGGCACATTGCCTTGATGGTTTGCTTACCAAGAGTATAGCGCTCTGTTGTGCTGATACCGTGCACCTGCCTATTGAAGGATCATGGTGTTATGAGCAAATGGCCAGTTGTTAAGCTTCACTACATATAGGGTATTATCGTCACTCTACCAAAATACATTCCACCGTATGTGGTGTGATGGATTATTCAGGGCAGCAGTTGAATAGAAATGCATCAGGGGGACACTCTGTCACATGTGTCATAACAAATTGTGCAAAAAAAATGCTTTATTTTATTTCATGGCCCAGGACCACAGTCTGTATTTATTTATTTATGTCTTTGATTAGCAGGTCAGCACACTCCGTTTTCAGGCACGTCCCGGGCCACAAATATGGCACTACCGAGTTACATACAGATCATCAGGAATACAGCAACACAATAAATACAGTACAGTTTACAATATGTTGGAGAAAGTCAAAAAGAAAAAAAACACGACAGTTTAGTTCACAGCTAAATGATGCAAAACAAGTTATAAGAGCAGAGTTAGCAGTTAAGATGGTCGAGAAAGGTACAATGTTGTTGGAGGGACATATGTGAAGGATATTTGTTCTTGTTGTGCTTAATGCACTCACATAGACACCTGGTTAGTGTATTGTATTCTTATGAGATGCATATTTTAATTGATATGCTGTCACAGGGCAACAGAGGTCACCTTAGGTGGTACTTTAGCCTCACCTCAGTAGTGGGGAAGATCATGGAGGCACTGCTTAAAGAAAGAATAGTGGTACACCTGGAATCCAGCAGTGCCCAGGATCCGAGGCAACATGGATTCACAGCGGGTAAGTCATGTCAGACTAACCTGATAGATTTCTTTGACTGGGTGACAAAAGAAGGAAATCAGGGGGAGGGGGAGGCAGTGGACGTCACCTACCTTGATTTCAGCAAGGCCTTCAATACCATCCCACATAAGAGGCTGGTTAACAAGATGGGTAGTCTGGGCATAGGGCACAAGGTGGTATACTGTGTCAGAAACTGGCTAATGGTCAGGAGGCAGAGGGTGCTGGTAAATGGGATACAATCTGGGGAGAGGAGGGTGACCAGCAGGGTACCTCAGGGATCAGTCCTTGGGCCAGTCCTGTTCAATATCTTCATTAGTGACATTGTGGAAGAGCTAAAGGGAAATGTCTACCTGTTTGCACATGACACCAAGATCTATGAGAGGGTGGATACTCCAGAAGGGGTGGAGAAAATGAAGAGATATTCCAGCATGCATGTATGACGTAAATCATGTATGATGTGGAATAGCTCTACGTAGACTAACCCTGAACCCAGGGGCAGCCAGACTGGGGGGGCCAGATCACCATGCCTCCCAACTGTATATCAAGGTAGGCCATATTATCTTTTACCCCCCAACACACACATTATTTGACTTTTTTTTAATACAGTGAGCTGGCCTAACTGGTGGCAGTTAGCCAGAACATACAGTTGGGCAATGGTTATTGTTTTGTTTTGTTTGTCCCCCCCAAAAAAAATTGTTTTTCCTATTGGTGCAGTGCTTCAGTTGCCTGGGATGTTGTGGATATTTCGTGTTGTTTTGCACAAGACAATCCACAAGCTGCATGAGGATAGAACTAAAAAAGAGGGTCTTATTTGCCTGTGCAGCCATTAGCTCCCACTACTGTCATGTGCTGGTGGATGGTAAATCACAGTGCAATTGTCACTCTGCTGAAGCTGGAGTACAGAGCAGTTTAGTTGCAGTTCAGGACACAGTCAGAACAAGTGGCAAGCAGTTTCTACTTCCGTATCCCATGCGTCTGCAAGAGAAAGGACTGAAGGACTGTGGTGGTGGTGAGTGCCTTGGCTTTGCTGCTGCTTTTCCATCCTCTCCCGAATATACTTTATGTGTTCTGAGAAACAAATATCTCAAGGAAAAGAGGGAATTATTCTGTGCAATTCTATTGTTGTTTGGTACGGGGGCTGGTAGAGGAGCAGTAGGTGTTTAAACAGAGAAGATAAGCTTGTTATTCCTTTCTGCACACCTGACTATCAGGGGCATAATCATTACCAGCTTGTCCAGGTACAACTTATGTACATTAGGTGAAATGTCTTTTTGTGCCATGATGACATAGTATTTACAATTTTCTGGTTGTCTTTTTATAATTTACTAGAAAGCAGAAGATAATGGAGCCAGCTAGCCACAGCACAGCCACAGAGGATAGGGATTGGTAGGCTGAGTTTGGGCTCCTTCAATGGTGAAACAAAAAATCTTTCAGCAACTTTAAAGAGGGGATCTGGCCAAAATTTCTAGCATAAGTAAATTCAGAATTTGGATCAGCATATCCCCAGTCAGCCTCAAGCCAAAAATGAGATCTCTACCTTGCTTTGTTTAAAAGTTACAAGTCACTTTGTAACCATAAATTTGCTGCCTGTTCAAAAAAGTCAGTTTCAGTAGAGAGCTACTGATGATGTCACAACCAGAACTCACAGCCTAGTCCTTCTTGCAAACTACCTGACAAGACTTATTTCTCCCACATTACATAAAACTGCAGTTGTATCAAACATCTGGAAAAGGGAAGCTGGCAATGGGTGTCAGGTCATGCATTTCCATAATATGCAGATGCAAGGTACAGTACTTAAGAATGTGATGGGGGAAGGGGTTGGAATACAGTGGCAAACATGGCTTTAGAATGACAAAAATATATGACATTTTTATCATGGTACAGGAATAAGATTTCAAAATGTCACCAGACTGCAACTGTGGAATGCATCAATGACACAATCTCAGAAAGGAGGTAGGACACACAACTTTGAAAAGTGGCAGGGATGCTAAAGTTCTTAATGTGGTGATGTCATATAGTTTTAGAATATGGCAGAGATACACAATTTTGAAATATGGGAGACACATAGTTGTAGAAGGTGGTAGGGATATGTAATTTTGCAATGTGTCTTGGATGGATTAATGTGGCATGTGATGTAGTGATGCACAATTTCAAAATGTGGTCAGTAAGCTTGATTTCAGATTGTGGTGGCAACATTCAATTTCAGAATGCAGCATGGGCATGAAATCTCAGAAAGTAGCAGTGATGCAGTTTCAGAATCTGGTAGCCACATGGAATTTCAGAATGAGGCATGGATGCACAATTTTAGAATGTAACTTGAGCATGCAATTTTTGAATGTGGCAGTGACACTTATCTTCAGAATCTGACGGTGACGTGCAGTGTTGGAAGGTGGTGGTGACACCTAGTTTCAGAATGAGGTGGTGATGCACAAGTGTGCAGTTTCAGAATGTGACAGTGACACGCAGTTTTGGAATGTGGCTGACACACAATTTCGGAATGTGGCTGATGCAGAATTTCAGATTATGGTGATGATGCTCAATTTCGAAATGTGGCAATGTTGCACAATTTTGGAATGTGGTGGTGATGTTGATGTACAGTTTCAGAATGTGGTGATGATGCACAGTTTCAGAATGAGGTGGTGATGTAGTCATGCAGTTTGGAATGTGGCAATGCTGCACAACTTCAAAATGTGGCAGTGGCACTCGACTTCAGAATGTGGTGGTGCCACGTGACTTCAGGATGTGGTGGTGCCGCCTGACTTCAGAACATGGTGGTGCTGCATGACTTCAGAAAGTGGCAGTGCTGTACAACTTAAAAATTAGGTGATGATGCACAACTGTGCAGTTTTGGAATATGGCAGTGATGCGCTACTTTGGAATGTGGCTGTGACGTGCGATTTCAGAATGTGGCAGTGACACGTGACTTTGGAATTAATTGGTGACACACAACTTCAGAATCTGGCAGTGACGTGTGACTTTGGAATGTGGTGGTGATGCATGACTTTGGAATGTGGTGGTGACGCATGACTTTGGAATGTGACAGTGATGCACAACTTTGGAATGTGGTGGTGGTGCACAGTTTCGAAATGCGGTGGTGACACACAGTTTCAGAATGTGGCATTGACACACAGTTTTGGAATGTAACAGTGATGCACAATTTTGGAATGTGGTGGTGATGCATTGTTCGGAATATGGCAGTGACACAATTTTGGAATGTAAGTGACAGTTTCAGAATGTGGCATTGAAAGACAACTTTGGAACGTGGTGTGGATGTGCCATTTTGGAATGTGGCAAGGATGCACCATTTTGGAACATGGCTGGAATGCACAATGTTGGATTGTGGTGGGTACGTGATGCACAATTTTAAAATGTGGTAGAAGCATGCAATTCCAGCATGTGGCAAGGATAAGCAGTTTCAAAATAAAATGGTGTGTCCTGCCATATTCCAACAGTGTACATCCTTACTCATATTCCAGAATTGCTAGTCCCCACTAAATTCTTTGATGTGTGTCCCTGTTGCATTCTGAGATTGAGTGTCCCACCACACTGCGAGATGACACATCCCTGCCACATGCAGAGATTACATGTCCCCCTTCCCCCAACATTCTAAAATTGTGCACCACTTTGACGGTGTTCACCTTGGTTTGGCATTGCATTCCAAAACCACCTACTGATGTGTTCTAAAGTACAGTACCATGCATCTGAACATTCTGGAAATGCAAGCACTGCAGGCAACCCTGTGTCAGGTTTTGTTTTTTTAAATAAATACTACAGCTACAATTTTGATAACTTTGAAGAAATAGGCCCTATAATGTTGCTGATATGGAGGACTAGTCTGTGAGTTCTGGTTGTGACATCATCAATAGTTTTTCACTGAAACTGGCTTTTTGGAACAGAGAGTGAAATCAATGTTACAAATTAGTTCATAACTTTAAAATGAAGTAACATAGAAACCTAATTTTTGGTATGAGATATTTTGGAGGTAGGCTGATTCTAATTCTGCAATGTGATTCTTATGACCAGACTCCCTCTTTAAATATAAGGGCAGGTGTTCATGTAAGAATGTAAACAAGTGAGGGGCCTTCTTTGCCTTCAGATATCCTCCAGGCTCTATGTCTTCTCATTTCTCCTTGAGATGATTAAAGGAGTAATGCCCTCCAGGGTGGGTGTTATGCTGGGATAACATCCCACCTCGAGAAGGGATGTTATCACAGCATAACACCCACCCTGGAGGGCATTATTCCTATTATAAAATGGTTCATTGTTTTATATAAAAAAAATAATTTTAAAGAATGTTTTTGTTAGTGTGTAAATTTTTTTTTGTTTCCAAATAATGATAAAGCAATAAGTGATCCAAATAATAACAGAGGTACAAATGGTCCAAATAATCAGCAGGGATATTATGCCAGGATAACATCCCTGCTGTGATGGCCAACTGACCAATCAGAAGCCAGGATTCTTTCTTGCCATTGTATAATTATTTATATATATACTGTAAGTGAACTCTCCAATATGACTTTCCACCTTACCCAAAACAATATAGAATTCTAGTGGGAATGCTTGGACCTCCCCTACGATGGTGTCCAACTTAGGGTCAGATATATCTGAGGAGAGGTTATGGCACATATAGGCACCATGTTGGAGGCCTTTGTCCAGTGACAACCCTAGCCTCTCAGTTTCTGGGTCTACCCTCTGAGGCCATGGTCTTCTATATTCTTTATATAAAATTCACCATGCCTTCATGCTCCAGCCTCCTTTTGCAGCTGAGTCCAAAAGCCATTCCCTCTTTTTCCTATTTATTCTGTGAAACCCTGCCTTGTTTGTTTTGATGCTAATTACACAAGAAAACTTGGTTAACACTGATGATACCACAAAAAGTAGTTAATAAATGTCTGGGGGGGTTGGGGTCGCAGTTGCCTCTTATGAACCCTTAGCATGCTTTTGGACATGTTCTGGAACATTTTCATGTTCTTACAGAGTACTTTATCAATAACATTTAACCCATGACCTGGGTAGCACTTTATTTTTTAAAGTACTCTGAAAGGCCACTAAGATGCACCAAAATACTTTAAAAAAATAAATAACTTTTTGAGGGGCCTAGGCAGCCACCAGACCCCCGATTTGTTACAGAGTTTTGCCCCCCATATTAAAGCCACTTAAACCACTCCAGCCTGAACCACAACCAATTTACAACCCAGCACACTGAATGTGTGAAAGTAAGACAATTTTGCATAAGCAGGTATCAGATTTGAATGCTAAATTTTCTTAATATGGTATCATATGCTTTCCAAGATGAAACATATATGTTATAACTTTTAAAAGAGAGATTCAATAGTGTAACTTAATTTAAACTCCAAGTGCACTGTGAGTGGAGTTGATGGGATTTGAACTACAGGCTCGCATATGTGAAACTGACACTATCAAAAGTCTAGATAACTCTGACCTAATTTGTGTTATGAAAAATGAACAATTCACAGTTATTTTGTCAATAATTCACATTGTTCAGTGCATTCAGACCTCTCACTCTCAGATCAGCATATAACATATGTAGCCAATGAGAAAGAAAAAAGAAAACAAACAGAATAAAAAATTGAAACAAGAACCACAACCATTTTACCCACGCTGCCCCCACCCCCTCCTGTCACCAGAGTTTTAAAAAATGCTACACTGCCCAAAGCAGTGCCGTTTCATGTTAATATGAGGTTTCTGTGTGGAGTTACTTTGAACTAAAAAGCCTATTTTGCAAATAAGTCAAACCTTCTGTGACCACCATTTGCAGATAGTCTGATTCACAACTGGGGAAGCAGCAGAAAGTCAAAGCCCTTGTCAGAGAAACGTCCTTGGTTTCTCAAACTGCAAATATAATGTAGCATACTTAAGAAAAAAAAAGAAAACCCTAATCAGGTACCTAGCTGACAGATGCTGTGATGGACTGACAGATGTAGACTGAGTTTGTCAATTTAAATGGACTGTCTGTTGCCTGAGAAACAATACAGACTGAAGGGGTTAGGGAATTATGAAGTGCCATCACAGTGTGTGCAAAACAGAGAAAGCAGAATAGTAGCATTTCTTTAAGTATATCATTTATTTTTACTTTTATTAGACATAAATGGATCACTTTCACGTTGACATATTAAATACATTGTCACTAATGTTAATTAATGATTAAAGCAGCAGTACTAGTTTGCCATCAAAAATATGTCATCCTACAATGTATTCCTGATGATCTTAGATACTTCATTTGGGTATGTTAAATTCAATCAGCTATTTTTAAGATTGTGTTAAATTACAACATTTGCAATTTGTGTGGACCTACAATAAAGAAGGCAGCCCACATCAACTTTCAAAAATCTTCTCTCCAGAGCACACACTAGCTGCACACACTGTATTTATAATTCAGATATGTCAAGGGTGTTGCCAGCACATGTTTCTGATGGCCAATATCACATTACCACCCTGATCTGCCTACATCTGCTGTATGATGGTGAACCTCACAAGGGACCATTTACTTCTAAGAACTAATACTCTAGCTTGCCTCAGGAATGAAATGAAGCTGCAGTGTTTGTGGACCTCACCAAGGCCTTTGATTTGGTTAATCATTCCCAGCTTTTGGAATCTCTGAAGAAGGTCTATGTCTCTGATGATGTTATTCTCCGGTTATCTGATTATTTGCACAATAGAGAGCATAAGACCATTATTGCAAACATCTGTTCCAAATCTCTTCCAATTTCTTGAGGGGTACCACTGGACTCAATATTGGGCCCTTTACTTTTTTCCCTTTTTATGAACGTCGCTCCCAGTGTTTGTGTTAGGTCAAGAATAATCCTATACACAGATGATGCAATTTTGTTTGCAGAAGGTCCTGATCCTGATTGCACCTTAGTCACGGTCCAACAGGATTTTGAAAAATGTCACATTTGATTATGTTCCTTTAATTTCATTCTTAATTCATCTAAGACTAAGGCAATGGTTTTCACTTGTCCTAGGAAATCAAGAAATATCTCTGTCCCTATACTTGATTTGCAGGGTAATGTTATTGAATTTGTGGATAGTTTTAATTATCTAGGGATCACTCTGGATCCTCATTTTTCTTTTGAAAATCAGGTTAATACAGTAATTAAGAAAATTCATCCGAGATTAGGAATGCTTTTTAGGATAAAATCTTTCCTTGTCCCAGAATCAAGAAGGTTAGTGGCGCATAGTTTACTGTTAAACTTGTTAGACTGTGGATTGTTGATCTACTCAGACACGAATGAAAAAATGTTGCAGAAACTCAAGACTACCTATTATAGCATCTTACGGTTTATGACTGGTTTGTCATACAAAACTCATCATTGTTTTTTGACCAGGGAAGCCAGTTGTCCTTCATTTTTGGATAGAATAAAAATTAAATTGGGAGTATTTGCTTTTAAGGGTACTTTAGGTTGTCTGCCCCCACCATCCATGAGATTTTTTTTTATTCCAATGGATTAAAGAACACTAGGTTCCAGTTTAGGGAACTGTTTAGCATTCCCCTATATAGGAAAGTAATAGGCCAAAGATCAGTGATTTATAGGGCTACAGTATTTTTTAATACTATTCCATCATCAGTGACAAACTGTAGAATAGTGAGGATATTTAAGTATAGATTAGTTCAATGGCTTGACACTTTATCAGAGTGCAGATGTTTTCACTAATATATTGCATGATTGAATCAGAAAATTACGCGTAATAGCAAAGTTTCATTAGGATTTTTTGTATGAATGTTATTGTGTGTTTTGTACTTAAAGAGTATGTATTTTTTAATTGTAAAATGTGTCACTTGTGAAAACGGGCAGTTTGCCCATCTTGCTAACAAGTATAAAAAATACAAAATGAAAAATTAAAATGAAAAGCAAAAAATCAGATATATTGAAGTTTTGGTTTGCCCTAACTGCTAACCAAATTATTTAATTTTTTATGTTTGCCTGCACAAATGTGCAAGAAACATAGTGCCACCATACAAGTTTTCGTAAGTCTGCCACCCCCGCTTCCAATGCCCTGATCCTTTTTGCAGGCACGGCCGCACCACACCAATGAATTTCCGAGCTGTCTATGACAGCAGTTCAGATGCAGGGGCATACAGCTGAAAGTGAACAACCGCTACAATCAGTGGTGGTGATGTGAGGCAATTTGCATACTGCTGTGCCGTCAGCAGTATGCAAATTGCCTACACCTCACCACCGCTGATTGTAGTGGTCGTTTTCTTTCAACTGTACACCACTGCATCTGAACTGCTGTCATAGACAGCTCATTTTGTTTTGATTTTTCTTTAAACAGCAGACCAATTTGTGAGGCACACACAGGTTGCCCGACCATTTACATGCAACACTTCCAGTCCAGACAGATGACTCCAGTCCCGATACATCACAGATTTATTAGCCGACAGGGGTACCCAATCCCCCTGTTGGCATGCCCCCTCCCCAGTTCATTTGCCAGTGGGGTAGCCCAATCCCCATCGGCATGATGTGCTCCCCCATTTGTTGTGTGCTGAGGGGGTGCCCAATTCCCCTCGGCTCATGCACACTCCCCACCCCCCAAGCACACTGTATGTCTGATGGGGGTGCCCAATCCCTGTCGGCTCCAGTGCCCCCCAAAAAACAAACTTTCAGGTGCCACGCTGGGAGCTCACCCCAGCATGGCAAACATCTTGTGTTGTCTTTGTAAAACAAAAAAAAAAAAACACCCTGTAACAAATGAAAACAGTCCCTTGTTGACTCTGTTGCCCCCTTCCCAACCCATACCCACCATCTGCGTACCCCACCTCCCCAAACCCCCCTTACCCCATACTTACCTCCAGAGGCTGGCACGCGATCTTTGGTGGACCATGAACATGTCTGCACTCTTCAAAGCCGACCGCGAACTGAAGAAATGCCAATAAGCAGTATAATGGCATAAATTTTTTTTTTTTCAACTTTGGTGCATATTTCGGTCATTTTTTCAAATTTGTGCACCAAAGTTTCAACATGAGGTTCTTGGGACCCCATCTCATGAATTCAGTGGCTGTCATCTAGTTATTAGGTCCCAAAAGGTGATTTCGCAGTCACTACGTGGAATCACCTTTCAGGACTGATTAACGAAACGGCAATGTCACTCTTCATGAGGTGGGCTCTCAAAAAGCCTATGTTGCAAATTTGGTGAAAAAAGACCCAACAATGACTGTGTTATGAGCGTCCGTTGTGCAGTTTCCATGCCCACTCGTAAGTTTGTGAATTTGTAATATTTTCACTCCAGATTTTCAACACTGGCATTTTTATGAACATTTTTTGTATCATTTAATGATTGTTTATTTTTTATGGCATTTTATAGAATCCTTATGAACAGTGCAGCTGTCATTTTTCACATCCTGGCTAAAATGTGGTTTTGCACTTCTGGCGCAGAATAGCGCGGTCACTGTGGGAAATCAGTGTTCAGGACACAGTAAGAAAATCACAGTGACACTGTTCATGAGCAGAGGTCCTAAAATGCTATGTTGAAAATCTGGTAACAAAAGTCCATAAAATTACTGTGTTACGAGCGTGCATTTCACAGTTTCTACGCACCCTCGTAACTTCATGAATTTGTAATATTTTCATTCCAGATTTTTAACATTGGTATTTTTCCCCACTGTGGGGAATCAGTGTTCGGGACTGGTTAAGAAAATCACAGTAACACTGCTCATGAGCGGAGGTCCCAAAATGCCTATATTGAACATCTGGTGCAAAAAAATCCCCCAAATAATTGCATTACAAGTGTGTGTTGCACAGTTTCTACCCACGCTCGTAACTTCACCAGCTTTTTTATATTTTCACTCCAGATTTTCAACATTACCATTTTTTTACACCTCCTCATGAACAGTACAGCTGTCATTTTTCACATCATATTCAAAATGTGTTTTCGTACCTGTGGTGCCAAATGGTGCAGTCGCTCTGCAAAATCACCTTTCCGCTAACAAACTGATAGTGTCACTGTTCATGCAGTGGGGTCACAAGAAGCCCATGTTGAAAACTTGGAGCAAATATACCAAGAAATGCCCAGAACTTTAGGATTTTTGACCATAACACCCTATCCTGTAGGGCATGACAGGCATCCAGGGTGTGACTTGGGACTGTCGACAGTAATGCTCATGCCATTCCACCCCCCCCACCCTGCAGCCAGTGACAGACATCGAGGTTCGCCTTGAACTCTTTGGCCTCAGAGTTCACACCATTCTCCTATACTGCACCCATTTCAGCATATTTCCTTATGGAATGAGGTGAGTGTAAAGCCCGAACACTCCAAGGCACACCTCGACTCTTGTCAGTGTCTGCAGGGTAGGGTGAGGTGAAATGTCGTGACCGTAATGGGCGACAACCCAAAGGCACACCCCAATGCCTGTCCATCTCTGCAGGGTGGGGATGGAGTTGACATCAGTTCAATACATCACTGCCATTCCTATACTGCATCTGTCTAACTCCTGCACTTCCACTGCTAATGCCAGCAAGCAAACATTTGGCGTTGACAAATGCTTGTTATGTTTGCTTGCACACATGTGCAAGAAACATAGTGACATCATCGGAGTTTTCGGAGGTGTGTCACCCCCTCTTCCAATTCAGTCAGTGTGTTGGCAGGCACGGCCCCAGTCCACCAATGCATGCTGAAGCTGTCTATGACAGCTCCAAAATGCAGTGGCGTACAGTTGAAAGGGGGAGCTACGCTTCAGTGAGCAGCGATCAGATATCGCCTGCTCATGCGCGGCTCCCCTGCACCCCCCACCTACGCCGCGCACTGCATGCTGCCCCCCCCACGCACACTGTATAGCGGCCGGGGTGCCCGATCCCCGTCGGCTGTGCTGCGCTCCCCAAAGCCTTCCACATGCCACGCTGGGTGCCCACCCCCAGCATGGCAAGTTATCACTATAACCGATGGGGTGCCCAATCCCCGTCGGCTCCACTGTCCTCCCCAGTGTACTGGGTGCCATGCTGGAGCTCACCCCAGCATGGCAACTGATGCAATGGCTAACGGGCTCCATGCCCCCGAACCAGTCTCATTGCGCCACACTGGGAGCCTACCCCAGTGTGGCAAACGTCCAACGTCCATTTTGGTAAAAACCTGCAAATTAAAAACTGTCCCTCGGCGCTTCTCCTGCCCCCTCCCACAACCCGCACCCATCCACTGCGCACCCTGCCTCCCCACACCCCTCACCCCATACTTACCTCCGAGTCTGGCGCAGCGATCTTGGTGGACCGGGAACCGTCTGCACTCTTCAAAGCCAACGCGAACTGAGGAAATGCGGTAAGCTGTATAATGGGATAGATAGGGTTTTTAAACTTTGTTGCATATCTCAGGCATTTTTGGAATTTTGCACCAAATTTTCAACATAGGGTTTTGGACCCCTTCTCATGAATGATGTCACTGTCATGGCATTATTCAGGCCTCAAAGGGTGATTTCCGTCATCATGCGCCAAATCACCTTTCGCATGCTCAGAAAACAGTCATTTTAGGAATTTTTCACCAAATTTTCAACATTGCCATTTTAAACCTCTGCTAATGAACAGTGTCACTGTGATTTTCTTACTGTGTCCCATACATTGATTTCGCTTACCGACTACGCCATTGTACTACATGGGGGAAAGACATTTTGGGCAGGATGTGAAAATGACAGCTGTACTGCTTATAAGGAAGTGTGGTAAAATGCCAATGTTGAAAATCTGGAGTAATATTGGAAATTCGCAAACTTACTAGCGTGCGTAGGAACTGCCAGCATAAGCGGCAAATAAAACAGTTATTTGTAGGAATTTTTTGCCAAATTTTCAAGCGTAGCCATTTTAAGATCTCTGCTCATGAACAGTGACACTGTGATTTTCTTAATGTGTCCCATACACTGAGTTCGCACACTGACTGTGCCATTGTATGCTACTAAGGGCGGAAACACGTTTGGGCAAGATGTGAAAATGACAGCTGCAGTGCTCATAAGGAGGTGTGGTAAAATGGCAATGTTGAAAATCTGGAGTGAAAATATTGAAAATCGCAAACTTACAGGCGTGCATGAGAACTGCGCAACGAGACTCATAAAACAGTCATTTTTAGAATTTTCATCAAATTTTCAGCACAGCCATTTTAAGACCTCTGCTCATGATCAGTGTCACTTTGATTTTCTTAATGTGTTCCATACATTGATTTCGCACACCGACTGCGCCATTGTGCGCTACATGGGCGGAAACATGTTTTGGGTGAGATGTGAAAAATGACAGCTGTACAGCTCATAAGAAGGTGTGATAAAAGGGCAATGTTGAAAATCTGGAGTGAAAATATTGAAAATTTGCAAACTTACGAGCCTGCGTAGGAAGTGCGCAATGCACGCGTGTAAAACAGTCATTTTTTGGAATTTTTGCACCAAATTTTCAACTTGGGGTTTTTGGGACCCCTTCTCATGAATGATGTCACTGTCATGGTGTTATTCAAGGCTGAAGGGTGATTTCATGCCATGACTGTGCAGTGCCTGCGAAATCACCCTTTGGGCCTGAATAATGCCATGACGGTGACATCATTCATGAGAAGGGGTCCCAAAATCCCCATGTTGAAAATTTGGTGCAAAAATTCCAAAAAAATGACTGAGATATGCAATAAAGTTGAAACCCCCCTATCTAGCCCATTATACAGCTTACTGGCATTTCCTCAGTTCGCGGTCAGCTTTGAAGAGTGCAGATGTGTTCCCGGTCCACCGAAGATCGTCGCGCCGAGTCCGGAGGTAAGTATGGGGTGGGGGAGGTGTGGGGAGGATGGGTGCGTAGTGGGTGGGTGCGGGTTGTGGGGGGGGCTTGGAGACGCGCCGCGGGGCAGTTTTTATTTTACAGGTTTAAAAAAAAAAAAGACGACATGAGACGTTTGCCACACTGGGGTGGGCTCCCAGCATGGCAGAAGATGTGTGGAGGGGTCGAGGAGCCGATGGGGGATTGGGCACCCCCGTCACCAAACAACATTTGCCACGCTGGGGTGGGCTCCCAGCGTGGCACGAAAGCTTTGGGGGGGCGGCATGACGCGCATGGGGGGAGCGCGTGATGCAAGGAGGGAATGGCGGTGCTCAGTATGGCAGCGGTGCTTTCCTTTGAAGCAGAGGAACACCGCTGTCATACTGAGCTCCTGCACCCATTGGTGCAGGACCGCCATGCCTGCTCAAGGGAGCAGTGCATTGGATGGGAGAGGCACACCTCCAAGTGTGCTACTCTCCCAAAACGTTCCTTGCGCATGCGCGCAAGCGAACGTAAAAATGACTGTTTTACGAGCGTACGTTGCGCAGTTTCTATGCACGCTCGTAAGTTCGCGAATTTTCAATATTTTCACTCCAGATTTTCAACATTGCCATTTTATAATACTTCCTTATGAACAGTACAGCTGCCATTTTTCACATGTCACCCAAAATGTGTTTTCGCACATGTAGCGCACAATGGTGCAGTCAGTGTGCAAAAGCAATGTTTGGGACAGATTAAGAAAATCACAGTTACACTTTTCATGAGCAGAGGTCTTAAAATGGCTATGTTGAAAATTTGGTGACAAAAGTCCATAAAATGACTGTGTTACAAGTGAGCATTGCAGTTTCCACGCACCCTCGTAAGTTCATGACTTTGTAATATTTTCAGTCCAGATTTTCGCCAGTGGCATTTTTCCACACTTCCTTATGAACAATACAGCTGTCATTTTTCACAACATGGCCAAAATGTGTTTTCACACTTTCAGCGCAGAGATGCGTGGTCACTGTGGGAAATCTTTGTTCGGGACAGATAAAGTAAATCACAGTGACACTGTTCATGATCGGAGGTCCCAAAATGCCTGTGTTGACAATCTGCTGTAATAAATCCCCAAACTAATTACATTACGGGTGTGCATTGCACAGTTTCTATGCACGCTCGTGCCTTCACCAGTTTTTTTAATATTTTTACTACAGATTTGCAACATTCCCAATTTTTTCACCTCCCCATGAACAGTACAGCTGTCATTTTTTACATCCTGTTCGGAATGTGTTTGCACCTGTGGTGCTAAATGCCATAGTCACTGTGCATAAGCAGCTTTCGGCTAACAAACTGATATTGCCACTGTTCATGAGGTGGGGTCACAAAAAAAATATGTTGTAAATTTGGAGTGAAAACACCAACGAATGCCTGAGGGATTACGGTTTCCAACCATAACGCCCAACCCCGTAGAGAATGACAGGCATCAGGGATGTGACTTGGGATTCTTGCCTGCAATGTTCATACCATTCCACACCCTGCAGCCAGTGAGAGGCATCGAGGTATGCCTTGTACTCTTTCGCCCCAAAGTTCACCCCATTCTCCTATACTGCACCCATCTCACCATATTTCCTGATGGAATGGGGTGCACATAAGGGCCAAAGACCCCAAGGCACACCGTGACACTTGTCAGAGTCTGCAGGGTGGGGTGTGGTGAAATGGCGTGGCCCTTATGCCTGATGACACAAAGGCACACCCCAATGCCTGTCACTGTCTGCAGGGTGGTGGTGGGGTTGGCTTCAGCTCAGTACTTCACTGCCATTCCTATTAAGCAGCTCTGTAACTTCTACACAACCACTGCCAATGCCAGCAAGAAAAACTTTCGGCATTGACAAATGCTTGTTTTTAACTAATACTGCTGCTTTAGGAGTGGTGTACTACAGCTCCTTAAAATGACTTGCTATTATTATTATGTGTCTTTACCAAATTCCAAGTCTCTGAACATAATAAAAGGATGAATATTAACCAGTTAAAGGAAGACCATCAGTGTTTTTATCAAGGTACAAATTAGTAGTTTTACTTTTGCAAATTGTTTGGTGTTTAATATGCAATTATGTATTGACTTTGTTTTTCATTTTTATCTAATCAGCTCTGTGTTTTTTTTTCTTTCTGTTCAATAATTGTATGAATTTATGTTTGTCTTATGTAAATTTACTGTAGTGCAAGCCAGCTAGCATTATAGATATACACATAGTAGCTGTTTAAACAGTTGCATGCACATTCTTGGTGTTATGTGGGCATGCCTGCATAGGATATAAACTGTGGCCACACTTGTGTTGGCTCAAAACACATATTTATCACAAGAGTAAGTGAAGTTCTTTTGAAAGCAATAGCACACAATGGAGTGTGGATTATACTCTGATAAATGTATGACTAGGAGCATAGTGAGGCACAAGGCCACAGACTGAGTGTCTTAACACCCCTAGAAGTGCATTTATCAAAGCATAGCCCACGCCTTGAGGTGTATTATTCTGCTTCTAAAATGGGTATATGTGAAGAAATTGTGGTATGTATTAAAAATTGGTAAAATTAAAATAAACTGTTATTTATTTGAAATAGTCCCTCTGCTTTCTCTTGGGGTACTGTTCCACTTGCTGCTGTCACTAGCACTGTGGTGTGCTGTAGGTCATTGCCTTGGGCCACTGACAAGGCCTCAGTTTCCTGACTATCTTGTCAGCAGCCCACTACCATCTGCAGTAGCATTTTGACAAAAGTCTTGGTGGTCTCCCTCTGCTTGTGGGTCGGGAGGAAGTTCACAGAGTCTGTGATACCTGGGGCAGAAGAGGGGAAGGGAGCAGCTTGGAAGGGACAGCAGAAAGATTTCCAAACTAGAAATAGCACTTAAGTGTTGTGAGTGCTTTTATTTACCTTGTGGCTTCTGATTTTGCTTGGTTTTCATGCCTGTTTTTGATTTTTTTTCTAAGCATGCAAACAAGATGATGAATTTCACAGTGGGAAAGCAGGGTGGCTCAAGCATATTGTTGGCAAGTCAGTTGCTGTTTTTGGCACTTGTTATTTACTGTGGTATAAGCAAAAAAAAATAGACATAGCTGGCAAGAGGTGTCAAACAATCATATTCCTTTAGTGTCTCTACCCATTTTATAATGTAGAGTGAAGTAAGAATACTTCAGAGACTGAACTGAGATGTAGTTTACAAAGCAACAGCAATTTGTGCTCTCTCAATTTTATTACTTAGAAAATGGTTTGCCCCTTTCTGGGTCATGTCACAAGTAACTGCATTTCCATGTCAGATTTCTCTTTGCACTTTATATTAGTACAATAGAACCCCAGAGTTACGAACTGCATGGGAAATCAGTTGTTCGTAACTATGAAAAATTCATATCTCTGAAATCAGATGATTTAAGCCTTAAAATAAACACTGACATTGTGTGTTGTCATAATTTTTAATGATACAAATATTAGTGCGTAAATTAGTATAGAACTTGTATGGAACTTGTAAAAAAGTGATAAAGCGCTTTAAAGGTGCATTTTTATTTCATTATTATTATGGAAGATTCAGTACACCAGACGTAATACTCTGCCACAGAGCGACTGTTGCTGGGTTAAAGAATTGCCTGATTGTGCTTTGCTTTAATGTGTTGTATCTTTTTTGCAGTGAGTGTGTGCAGGTCATTCAGCAACATATAATAAGTGTCATCGGGGTAGCTTCAGCTTGTTGTTCAAGCCACTGAACACAAGAAGAAAAGCATTCCTTTGCCTTGTTGTGTGGCACTACAGCTGACTCCTCCTCATCCTCCTCCGTATCACTCCTACTGTCAGCATTTGTGTCCCTGGCAAGATCAATTACCTCGCTGTCTGTTTGCATCTGGTGACCATTTTCTGAGTTGTCAGCAGTCAGACATTCTTCCTTCTCTTCTGCAGTGAGATCAAAAGGTAGCATTTCATCTGGTAGATTGGGGGAGCAGTCCTCGAGTTCTTGCTTGTCCTCTGTAGCATCGCTTGGCCAAAGCTTGTTCCAAGACTACTGAAAGGACTCATTACTGATCTCTGCCCAGGAACCAGTGCACATATAAACGGCATCCTTTATGGACAGCGGCTTAACAAATGCCGTGTACAATTCAAACTCTGTTGCTCCAAGAAGCAGACAACGCAACAGATTTCTTTTATAGCGTCTTTTTAGGTTTTCTAAAACACCTTGATCCATTGACTGGATTAAACATGTAACATTGGGGGGGCAGAAAAATGCATTTAAAGCAACCATCACTTGTATTCAGGCTTTCAGAGAAAGGATGAGAGGGGGCATTGTCCATTCACAGAACAGCACGCATGGGATGGGATTTCTCTCTCAGGTATTGTTTGACAAGTGGCACGAAATGGTGAAAGAACCAGCCGGAAAAGATAGACCTGTCCATCCATGCATTCTTTTGGTTGTAATAATGGATGTTTACTCACCTGGTAAAGGTGATTGTGTTAGTTGCATCCATGACACTCCAGACATTACTTCATGGATTCCCAACCCACCTGATAGGCTAATGATGCACATGTGACCGAGATCAAATTTCGCAGTACACCTTAGTCCCAGAAGTCCCCTGCCTCCAGTTCGACTCTTGTATAGCTGAAAAAGATAACTTATGCCAAAAGATACACTCTTTTCTGTGACTCCCCCACTAAAACCTGTATGAGGAACAAATGGATTTCTGAGTGTGAATTTACCACCACTTTATGTTTATTTTCTATCTGTACAATTCTAGATTCAGTCCCTTAAGGTACCGACAGATATCAAAACATTTGAGCTACATGTAAACAGAACTGCAAGTAATCAATTATGCTTAAAGTTTTAATGTGACCTTGCGGAGCTCAGTATTCAGTGTACGTGGTATTGCCGCCATGATCGTCCTGAAGGAAGGGTCATGGAGTGTCATGGATGCAACTAACACAATCACCTTTACCAGGTGAGTAAACACTCATTGTGTTAGTTGCCATCCATGACACTCCAGACATTACCTCTGGGTTACTTATAAGAAGCAGTTCACCAATCCCTCATGGTGGGTCAGGGTGATCACAAGGCAAGGAGTTTTGGTACACTGTGGTTAAGATTTGATTTGCAAAATTAGATCTTTGTCTATACAAAGTCTCAAGTCTATAATGTCTTGCGAAGGTATGGACAGAAGTCCAAGTTGCTGCTCTGCAAATGTCTTCCATGGCACATTAGCTCTTTCTGCCCAGGAAGTTGCCATTGCCCTTGTGGAATTAACTTTTATTCCCTCCGGTGGTGTGAGACCTTTTGATTTGTATGCCTCTTGTATTGTCCTTCTTAACCAGCTGGCAATGGTGGTCCTGGAAGTTGCCATTCCTTGCCTGTGACCTTTCGCTATAACAAAGAGTCTCTCCATTACCAAGATCCAGAGGATGGAGGGTTCTTATCTCACCTTGTTGTGGTTGCATGTAGAAGGTCGGCAGTTCCACAGGTTGCTCTCTGTGGAATGTGGACATGACCTTGGGTCAGAAGGCAGGAACTGTTTTCATGAACACCCCTTCTGCTGTGAATATGGTGAATGGCTCTTCCAAGAGAATGCTCCTAACTCACTAATCCTTCGAGCCGAGCAAATGGCCATTAAGAAGCATGTCTTCAGGACCAACCAGTAAAGGTCTGACAACTGAATGGGCTCAAATGTGGTTTTGCCTAGGAATTCTAGGACCATTGGAAGGTCCCAGGGGGCCACTGGCGTATGTGTGTGGGGACGTATGGCCTCTGCCACCCTGAGGAAATGGATAGCACCCGGATGAGCTCTGGGCTGTGTAAGGCCAACATTTCCTCTGGCTGCTCCCATGGCTGACAGTTGGGCTCTTAGGGAAGAAGGGGAGAGGCCTTTGTCTAGCCCCTGTTGTAAGAATAACAGAATCAGGGACATGTCAGCTGCAGTTTGTCGGCTTGCGCCATCTTGCACCAACTTACAAAAATATTCCACTGCCTACCATAAGTAGTTGTGGTGGAATATTTTCTGGATTGTAAAATGGTTGAGATGATAGAGTTGTGATAACCGGCGGTTAGCAAACTTTGCCTCTCAGGAGCCAAGCCGATAACTTTAGGGTGCAGAGAGCGGGATGCATCATTGGACCCTGCAACAGCATGTCCGCTCGGTATGGGAGGGACCATCTGTCCAACGTCATGGCTACTGCTGAGGCAAACCACGCTCTCCGTAGCCAGTAAGGTGCCACCAGAATGATCAGCCTCCGAGATATTCTGAACTTTGCTAGTACCTGAGGAATCAGAGAAAATGATGGGAAGACATACGAGTAGTCCTGGTCCCATGTCTGGGTTAGGATATCCACTGCCAGTGGCTGCTTCTCCCTGAATCTGGAGAAGTAGGACCTGACTTGGGTGTTTGATTTGGATGCCATTAGGTTGATTGGAATGTATCCCCACCTGATTTGAATCAAGTTAAACAATTCCGGGTGCAGCTGCCACTCCCCTGGGTGCAACTGCTGTCTGCTGAGCCAGTCCGCCCTGACATTCAGTTTGCCTGCCAAATGGATGGCATGAATGTGGATGAGATTGGACTGTGCCCAGTTGAGCACCTTGGCCGCTTCTCTGATCATAGCCTTGTTGTGTGTCCCGCCTTGCTTGGCTATGTACGCCATGGTGACTTTGTTGTCAGACTTGACTAGGACTGACCTCCCGATGACATTGTCCCAGAATGCTTTCAGGGCATGGAGCACTGCCCTGATTTCCAAGACGTTGATGGACAGTCTCACCTCCCCCTTTGTCTGCCTGCCTTGAGCTGAGTGACTGTCCATACATGCTCCCCAGCCCGACAGGCTGGCATCGGTCTCTAGTGACACCTGATATGACACCTCCAGTGGGAAACGCCTCAGGAGATGTGGGAGATATATCCACCATCATAATGATTCCCTGACCGTCTGTGGTAGGAATACCTTCCTGTTGAGGTTGTCCTCCAATGGGGAACCTTGCTGT
This sequence comes from Neoceratodus forsteri, assembly GCA_016271365.2. Taxonomy (NCBI): domain Eukaryota; kingdom Metazoa; phylum Chordata; order Ceratodontiformes; family Ceratodontidae; genus Neoceratodus; species Neoceratodus forsteri. The sequence continues at coordinate 1,198,057,325 of CM057453.1, forward strand.
AGAACACAGTTCTGCAAGGGGCGCATGTTCCACCTCGCCCATGGCGCTAGGTTGATGCATGAAGCCACGCACCCCAATACCTGTGCTGCCTGACCCATCGTTGGTTCCGGAGTGGCTCAAAGGGTCTGAACCAGTGCAATGACAGAGTCCAGTCATTTGTACATTGGTCTTGACATTCCCTCAGCCATGTTTATCTCTGCGCCGAGATGCTTGATGCATTGAGATGGTTGCAATGAGCTCTTGCTCTGGTTCACCACCCAGCCATGCTGCAACAAGGTAGTCAGTACTAGGTCTGTGTCCTTCTGAGACTGTTCTCTGGAGCGTGCCCTTATCAGCCAATCATCCAGGTATGGGATAATATCCACTCCTTTTTCCTGTAACCTGGCTGCCAGGACGATGGACACTTTTCGTGAACACTCTTGGTGCCGATGTGAGACCGAATGGTAGGGCCTGATACTGGAAGTGTTGTCCCAGTATGTGGAAATGAAGGAATCATTGGTGACTGTGCCTGATTGGGATGTGGGTGTACACATCCTTCAGGTCCACTGAAGTGAGGTAGTCGCCTACCCAGATGTTCTTCAGTGTGGATTTGAGGGTTTCCATCTTGAACCTCAGGCTAGTTATGAAATTGTTCAAGAATTTTAGGTCTAGGATCGGTCTGAGGTTGCCGTTCTTCTTCGGAACAAGGAAGAAGATGGAATAGACCCCCTTGCCCTCTTTGTTGTCCAGAACAGGCTGTATTGCCTTGTTCTTGAGCAAGTCCCAGAGAACGTCCTGTACCTGGTGGGCTGTGGCCCTTTTCTTTGAGATGGGTGAAGAGTATTGCTCTGTCTCTGCAGGGCTTCTTTGAAAATTCTATAGCGTATCCTCGATATATGATCTCTAGGACCCACTTGTCGGAGGTTGTCTGTTGCCATTGTTGTAGGAACAGTGACAGCCTTTGGCCTACGGGTGGGTAACTGTATTTTGTGCTGAGGGAGGGGGCGGCATGGCAGTGGTAGTTAAAACTGCTCTGGCTTGCCACCTCGGCTCTTCACCCAAATCTGGGATTTCTGCCTCTAGAGGTGAAGTAGGTGCCTTGAGAGGGGCTTCTGAAATTATTGCTGTGCCCTCTAACCCGAAAGGAGTTACTGGGGTATGTTTGTTTTCTGTTTTGTTGAAATCTGCCATTCCCCCAAAACCTACGATGGGATTAGACAGCAGGTAAAGGGTTCTTTGCTTGCCCTTGGCGAGATCCTTTCCTTCTTCCTTTTGTTTGAGAAACTCATGTAGGCCCTCACCAAAGAGATTGTGTCCCTTCAGGGGCATTCTTTGCAACAGTGCTTTTGACTCACTGTCTGCTTCCCAGATCTTTAACCATAATGCCTGCCTAGTCCTGTTTGTTAGGGCCCCTGCCCTAGCTTCCAATTTGAGAGTGTCCACAGCCATATCCTCCAGATATCTGGCAGTATCCAGAGTGTATTCTAAAAGTTCCGCTTATCTGGATTTGTGGTTGGATTTTTCCATAACTTCCTCTAGCCAACGAATTTGAGCTCTGGCCGAATACACTGCTGACACTGCCGCCTTGGTAGCCATTCCTGTGATCTCAAACAGCTTCTTTAGTATATCTTCCACGTTTTTGTCAGTGGGATCTTTTAGTGAGATGGTGCCGCATGGTAGCACCATTTTCTTGCTCGGTGCTGCAACTTGTGGATCTATGATAGGCACTGTGCACCACAATTTGGCCTTTCCTTGCTGTATCAGATACATCCTGTCCATATTTCTTTTCTCAGGCAACCGGCCTGGTTCGGCAGACTCCCATTCCTTTGAAATTGTATCATCAATGGCTGGACAGCTTGGGAAGGTGTCCTTGACCTGATGAATCTGCTGGATCATTGGATCCAGCTTAGACTCTGGCTTCGGAGTCTCCATGTCGAACCCCATTGTGAAGTTAATGGCCCTCATTAATCCTGGAACCAGGTCAAAAGAGCAAAGCTTTGATGTTAATGAAGGATAATCGGGTACTGTGTCCATGTCGTCCTCCCCTGAATCTATATTTTCAATGTCCTCCGGATTATCTCCCCGGTCCTCCTCCAGTAGATCGGGGGGGCTATACTGTCATCGTTGTCTGGCTGGGGGTTTTGGGGTGGACCTGGGTTTGGCACTGGCATGGGCGGCATTAGGGGTCTAGACTTAGTTAGGGCCTCCAACTTCTCCATAACTTTAAGAATAAAATTCTGCTGACTCTCCATCACTGTGACTGTCGTCTGCTGGGTCTGAATGAGAAGAGCCCCCGGGTCCATCCAGGTAGATGTATTAGGTCCCTGGGTGTCCAGGTCTGTGGGATTCTGCTCCGCTGTCCGTTCTTCATCTATATGTTCACAGGCGGGGCATCGTGGGCCCAGGTTGTGGGGCAGGAGGGCGGCAGTACACAAGGTGCATTTCTTTGCCTTCACCATCTATAGGATGACAGAAGGACAGACAGAGAGGAGAGTGTTAAAGAAAAACACGTAGTTCAGGGGTGTTACCTGCAAGAGGTAAAAAACTGTGATAATGTCTGTAAATTATAATGCCGCAAGCCTACATCCATATACTAACATACTAATTGCCAGCAGATTAGGCCTTACAGTCTATCGAGCCTGCTCAAACGTCAGATCCCTAGTTGGGTGCCGGGGCCCTCCCTCCCCTTGTGTTCCAGAAACCCCTATCATCCATCCCCACCCCCCTGGGCCAGGACATCATCTGATACATCCACTTTCCGTGTCTGTCCCACCCTCTCCTGAAGCCCTCCACTGTGGACCTCTGAACCAGCTCGCCAGGCAGCGCATTCCAAGGGTCCTCCACCCTCTCAGTGAAAAACCTCCTCTTCTTTTTCCCCGTCACCCTTCCACCTTCCAACTTCAAACCATACCTTCCTGCTTTAGACTAAAGATCCTCTCCATGTTTACCCTATTTATTCCCTTGAGGTACTCGAAGACCTCAATCATGTCCCTCCGTCTCTCCTCTCCTCCAATGAAAACAGGCAGAGCTCCTCAAGTCTGTCCTCATACGTCAAATCCCCTAGTCCTTGTATCATCTTAGTTGCCCTCCTCTGTACCCTCTCCAGGAGCTGTATGTCCCTCTTCAAGTGTGGGTCTCCAGTACTGTACACAGTACTCAAAGTATGGTCTAACCAGTCCATTGAACAGTGGCAGAATCACTTCCCTGCTCCTAGAGGTGATCCCTCTTACGATGCATCCCAACATCCTGTTTGCTTTGCTAGCCACTCTCTTGCACTGCTCAGAGTTATTCACACATGCATCCACCATGACCCCTAGGTCTTTTTCCCCTGTTGAGGCCTCCAGTGCCTCCCCTGCCAGGGTGTACCTGCGTTTAGGGTTTCCCTGCCCAAGATGTAACACCTTGCACTTGGTGATATTGAAATTTAATTTCCATGTGTGAGCCCAGCTTTCCAGGGTGTCCAGATCCCTTGTAGGCCAACCTCCCCTTCCCCCTCAACTACTGCTCCCATCTGGAGTCATCAGCAAAGAGACTCATTTCACACCTATACCCTCCTGATGTCTGATATGTATGCATTAAACAGGATCGGACCCAGGACCGACCCTCGCGGTACCCCACTACCGACTTCTCTGGGTTCAAGGAGCTCCCACCAACCACTACTCTCTGGTGCATCCAGCTAGCCAGTTTTCAATCAATCTGACCATCAAAGGGCCTACTCCCAACCCCATCAGTTTCTCCACCAGATCATTGTGGGGGACAGAGTCAAACGCCTTGCTGAAGTCCAAGAATAATACATCCACAGGCTTTCCCCTGTCCAGTTCTGATGTTATCCATTCGTAGAACTCCACAAGACGGGTTCGACATGATCTACCTGGCACAAATCTATGTTGCCGACTATCCAGACCTCCCACCTCCTCCATGTACACCCCAATCATTCCTTTAGTATACTCTCCATTAATTTTCTCACCACCAAGGTCAAACTGATGGGTCTATAGTTACCTGGTACTTCTCTCGAACCCCCCCTTTATGGATTGGCACCACATGTGCCTCTCACCATTCCCTAGGTACCCTCCCTGTCTCAAGCGACCTGTTGAAGAGCTCCACCAGGGGTGCAACCAGTATGTCTGCCAATTCTCATAGTACTCTCAGATGAATGCCATCTAGCCCAGGAGATTTATCTTTCTTTAGGGCCTTGAGGGATAACCACACCCTTTTGGTGGAGATAGCATTATACGTCCCCTCCACCTTACTGGCCTTTTTTCCTTATCCTGATGTGACACCCCGGGGGTACCTCTCCCTTCCTCTTGCTCCATTTCTGTTGTTCCCCTGATCCCACTCACTACCACTTCTATCTCCATCATGCCTTGCTTTGTAGATATCTCATCCCCCTCCCTAGTGAACACAGAGGCAAAGTACTCTGTTTAATACCTCTGCCTGGTCCCGCCCTTCCACCCCACCCTCCTTCTGATCTCAATCTGCCGAGATCGCCCTTAGTTTTCTCTGCCCCCAATGTACCAGAAGAACCCCTTTTCCCTCCATGTGTCCCCTGTGCCAGCCGCTGCTCTTTACTGGACTTTGCCCCTCACCATCCGGGTGACTTTTCTAGATGCAAGATGGTACATTTCCTTTTCTCTATCCCCTCTTGTTGTTTTATATTTTTTGTAGGCTGCCTTCTTTTCTCTGACCACTACCTGAACCTCACTGGACCACCAGCATGGTTTATATGACCTTGCTCCCTTACGTTTCACCTTAGCGCAGGTCCTGACTGCCTCATGAAGTCCCCGTTTTATGACCTCCCATCTCTTTTACACATTTGTCATTGATGTAATCCCCTTCAAGTGATCCTTGAGAATATTTACCATGCCCACAAAGTCTGCCCCCCTGAAGTCCACTGCCAGTGTCCTAGATCTCTCCCCCCTCCCCTCATGCTTATTTGAAACCAGACAGTATTGTGGTCAGTCCCAGTCAGGGGATCCTTTACAACCAGGTCCCTTACCAGATCCCCATCTGCCAGAACCACATCCAGGACATGCGCCTCCCTTGTAGGCTCCATCACATGCTGTGTTAAGAACACATCCTGGAAGCCGTCCAGCAGCCTCTGCTCCTTGGCCACCTTAGAGGACATGGTTCCCCAGTTGGTACCTGGCATATTAAGGTCCCCCATCAACACCACTCCTTCCCCTTTTGGTCCACACTGGGCAATGATGTTGTCCAGCAAACCATCATCCAGAACATCACCCATCCTGGGGGGGCCTATATACTACACCTAGCTTGACCTTACCTCCTGCTGGGGTTCATAAGGTGACCCATAAGGCCTCCACATTTCCCTCTGCCTCTTCTACCCTAGCAATTTCTATGTCATCTCTAATGAACATAGCCACTCCACCCCCTCTGCCCTCCTTTCTATCCTTCCTAAGCATAGTGTACTCCCGCACGTTTAGGTTCCAGTCATGGTTTTTGTTGGCCCATGTTTCCGTGATCACTGCCACATCCACTAACTCCCCGAACAGCATGGCCTGGAACTATGGCAGCTTGTTTCCCAAGCTCCTGGCATTTACTAACACCACCCCACCCTTTTCCTGATCCTTTGTCAAACCCTTGAGTTCCTTATCTTCCATCCTCCTCTGCTCCTCCTGAAACCTCCTCCCCAGTCTGTTTCCCCCCTCCCCCTTGGGTTTGAGGCTACTCCCTCATCTGGAGGAGAGGGCTTGGTCAGCCTCTCCCTTATCCCCCCTAACAGTTTAAACCCCACCTTTCTTGAATGTAGTCAGCTACCCCTGTTTGGGACTTCCTTCCTAATGGGGCAAGATGAAGCCTGTCCTTGGCATATAGTCCCTTATCCTCCCAAACTCATTTCCAGTTCCCTAACACCCCCAACCCACTCTCTTCATCCCACTTCTTGAGCCAGTCATTAACCTCTGTGATCTTCATTTTTTTCTCCCTTGAGGCCTTTGGCACTGGCAATATCTCCGAAAAGGAAATGTTGCATCCATTATCCCAACAGACTCTGGCAAATTCTTGGAACCTTGCTTGGATTTCCAAAATGCTACTTCCTTCTAGATCATTAGTTCCCAAATGCTCCAGGAAATCCGGTTTCCCTCCACAATCCCTAACCAGATCGTACACCATGAACTTTGCTCTGTGCACTGTCAGCCCAGAGATACTCACTACCTTCACCTGGCTATGGCATCCACATCCCTGTCCCTCCCACTGGATACCCCTAATCATCGAGTCTCCCAATAACAGAACCTTAACACCGCCATCATCCTTATGGTTACCTCCACTATGCTCTCAACCCCCATCCCACTTTATTCATGATCTCAATTTACATGGGAGTCTTCACACTTATTAGAACCCCCTTGCCCTCTTGCTTTCTGCCTCCTTGTTATTTTACCCACTTAACTCAGACCCCCTGAATAGGTGTCCCCTTTAACCCTCTCTTATCTGAACCATTTATCCTGGCCTGATGGTTTCCCCTTCCCCCACACTGCCATCCTCCCCCTTGTAATAGTACCCCTACCTCCAGAGGCCCTCTGTGGGTCCCCTTTACCTAGGGCCCAATCCTTGGTACAGACCCCATGCTGAAAGGGGCCCCTCCCCCACCTCCTTGTCTCCCAGTTTCTCTCCAGTCATGCTCTCCTCCCTCATGTCTGCAATATGTTGCATCTCCCCCATCTGCTTAACATTTATGTTTCCCTTCTCCCTCTGGGACTATTTCTATCCTTTCCATTGCCAGTCTGCCATCCCTAGGGTATCCGACTCCCTCTCCCTGGCCTCTGTATCAGTTTCCTCATTTCCACCAACCCCTTCCTCCCCCTCTAGGTTGCTAGTAGCTCAAATTTATTGTAACACTCTATGCCAGCCTCCATCAAGTAACCTGAGTTTCCCCTGACTGCCCCTCTAAACTGCCCCTCTTCCTCCCCTCTTGCCCTGTTCTCCTTAGGAGCTCCCTTCCCACAGTCTGCTCTTTTAGGCTTCCCCACAACAGCCCTTCCTGACTCTTCCCCCTCCACTGTCTTTATATTCGGAATGTTTACCCGCACGTTTTCCCCTTAGTGCAACATCCCTATCTAAGGGTCCTCAGTCCCTAATATCCCCCCTCCTGCTTGCTGTAACATAACGTCCTGTAATTTCTGAGCATTGCCCCAGCCTCCCCTCAGCCCCATCCTTCTGCCGCCTATATCCACACCCTTTATCCTTGGACACCCCCCAACTCCCCCAGCTTACTCCTTAACCAATATACTTCATTCCTGATACAAGATAGCTGTCTACAGAGTGGGCAGCCTCCCTCTCTCCAAGCCCAATTGAGAAGTATTGCCATCCCACAGCCTGTGCAGCCTAAAACCCTTCCGGAGTTGCCTGCCATTGTGGAATGTGGCCACCCTCTTTGTCTCTCTCTGTTCATAATGGCACACACCCCTTTTCTCAGTCTCTTCCCCCTGGAATAAAGTCTCTCTCTCTCTCTCTGTACTGACTGCAGTTATTTACAAACCCAATTTCAACCCCACCAATAAAGTTCCCAAGTCTCACAAACACATACAATCCAGTGTGTGTCCAGTCCCATTAACAGTGTGTATATGCAGACATCAGGTACTGTATGTCACAGGCCCATCAGTTCCTGTTGCTTCAAATTCCAGTCACAAACAGAAATACACAGCCCTTCAATCCCAACCCCCAGTGACTTTTCAGTATTTAAGAAAGCCTACAAAACAGGGTGGGTGGGCTCTACCACCACCAGGCAAACATCACATTTAAATTTCACTCTAATTATCACTGCCAAACAAGTGTTCTCACACCCAGCACACAAGCCCCAATAGTTACAATATCACAGCCCAAGTAACAGTTCTAACTCAAAGTAGTAATTTTTAACACACAGAACTAATTTCAAGTACAAAACTATTCAAATATGTCAGTTAAAACAAAAGATGAAACCAAACCTCTTTCCTGAACAACCTCCTACTTCTGTTCCCAGGTGGACAATGAAAGACAAAATGATTCTTGTAATTACCCCTCTCCCTAACACCAGGCAAACATCACATTTAAATTTCACTCTAATTTTCACTGCCAAACAAGTGTTCCCACACCCAACACACAAGCCCCAATAGTTACAATATCACAGTCCAAGTAACAGTTCTAACTCAAAGTAGTAATTGTTGACACACACAACTAATTTCAAGTACAAAACTATTCAAATATTTCAGTTAAAACAGAAGATAAAATCAAACCTCTTTCCTGAACAACCTCCTACTTCTGTTCCCAGGTGGACAATGAAAGACAAGATGATTCTTGTAATTACCCCTCTCCCTAACACCAGGCAAACATCACATTTAAATTTCACTCTAATTATCACTGCCAAACAAGTGTTCCCACACCCAGCACACAAGCCCCAATAGTTACAATATCACAGCCCAAGTAACAGTTCTAACTCAAAGTAGTAATTTTTAACACAGAGAACTAATTTGAAGTATAAAACTATTCAAATATTTAAGTTAAAACAGAAGATAAAACCAAACCTCTTTCCTGAACAACCTCCTACTTCTGTTCCCAGGTGGACAAGATGTGAATGGGAGCCATGGGACAATGGCATGGGGGGGCAGAACCCCAAAGCCTTCTTTGTCCCCTAAAAGTACACAGTACGTGAGAACTCATAACAATTAACGTGCCACTAAGTTTAGGGGCACCGTATGCTTGTGACTCACTGGCCCTTTTACCTAAAGTGGCGGTGAATAGTTATAAAAAACATCCTAAGATTGTATGGCTTCTGAGGCTCAATACTAAGATGCCATGCAATGGCTCATAAGGCCACCCCACCTAAAATGGCAGCTCAGGGCGAGGAGGACATCCTAAACAAAATGGTGGCTGACTCCAAGCAAAAGCTAAGGGAGGGGGAAACTCATGGCATGCCATCTCTAAGGATTCCACCAGAATCTAACTAGTCTGCTTCTTTTAAAATTTAGTCTGATTCCTTGAATAAAGGAGAGAGACAAAACAACTGAGGCACTCTGTTAAGATGCAGAAGCCATCTAATGTCCTGTACTGTGATTCAGGATCCACACCAGTAGGCCGCTATAACAAGGGGCCTGAACAGGCTGAGGAACAATGAAAAAGAATTTTAGGAGGTTTCAGAGCTGTTTCTCGTCTCCCCGGACGGCCGCTACAATAGGGGCCGCCTTGGGTGCCAGCTGTAGCGTCCAGTTATTTCGCCACTTGGATATCAGGGAAGGTGCCTCGTGTTCTCCGCTACAGGGTCATGGGGGCAGCACTCACCTTTCTCTGTGATGCTGTGCACTAGGATCCCACTTGTGAGGGGGAGATCAATCGCTAAGACGTGCCTCTGAATTCGGCGCTTCTGATAATATTTAAAATATTTCGATCGTGAGCCACAAGCCTCCCGATTGTGAGGGGGAAACCAGAGACTGGAAATTGAATTATGCAGCCGAGAGCCTCCCGCTTGTGAGGGGGAAAGAACCAGTGGCTGCCAGGCACTTCTGAAGTGCACGGTGAGTTTGAATTCAGTCTGAGAGTAGGTACATCATGAGAAAACCGCGATATAAGTCGAGCTGATTTCGGGCTATAAAAACTATTAACATGCAGGGCTGAACTTGCAACATTTATCCTAGGATCTACCTAATATGTTTTACCAACTGTGACTCTTTCACAATGAATAAAATAATATATAAAATAATCTAAACAAATGAAGCCCCTGCTGAGTCTATTCTAAATCACTGAAGGAAAAACTCTAATAATGAAGCCACAATCCAGCTCTGGGATAGCAGACAAAAGAGATACCCCTTTAGATCAGCAGCTGGAGGCCTAACAACCATAGGCCAAGTAGCTGAGTCCCATTCACATAACTAATAACTGCAACAGAAAACACATAGAGCTACTGACTCTTATATCAGCATGGGTACCATAGGATTTTTTCAAGAAACTTAAGGCATGAATACTGTGTAACTCTCACAATCTTTTGGCCTACCTTAGTCAATTAGCTGAACAAGGGACTCCTGGTGTGCTTGTAGCCTCTTCAGATGCAAAGGTTGAACTGGAGACAGGGGACTTCTGGGACCAAGGTGTACTGCAAAATTTGATCTGGGTCACATGTGCATCATTAGCCTATCAGGTGGGTTGGAAACCCATGAGGTAATGTCTGGAGTGTCATGGATGGCAACTAACACAATGGACGGGGAGAGAAAGCATGTTAACACCACAGAAACACCTTGGCTTTGCACTTTTGTGGATGAACAGTAGAGGGAGCCTGTAGTCACCGCGGAACCTTTTAGTTTAGCCCTGAATTTGGTGTCTTGGCCTGAGTCTCTGAGTGTTTTCTTTGAGGAGGTATTAAAGAAGAAGGAAGGCAGAATTGATCCGTTCATTTGGAGGAATTATTTGGTGTCTTGATTGGGAGAGGGTGAGAGCCCCTTCCGTTTTAAGAAATATCTTATTTGAACTCCCAGGATACTCTCTATATTTGGACGTTGACTTATTGTTACCATCGTGGGACTTGCAATATTTGACTTTGTTTTCTAGAACTGAGAGAAGGCGAGAGTCTCTTTTGCCCAAAATACTTACTGAACTTTGGACATTATATATTTGGATATTTTTGTTATTATTCTTTTGTTGTGATTTAAAATGTTGTTTTGTGGGGTTTTCTTTCTTGTATTTTATTTTAATATAGATTTAGTTTGGGGCGGTTTATATTTTTGTTTTGTTGAGTCTCCCCTGGTGTGAGTGTGTAGGGATTCTAAGAGAAACTATAAGGGTTTTAAAGTGATTAATTTTAACATTTGTAGAAGGCCTGCTCCCACAGTCGTACGCTATTTGTCCTCCGTTCTTCGTACCCTCCACCCTTTCTCCCCCTTACCATTATAGTTGTCAACATATCAGCACTGTAGAGTGCTGGGTATTTTGCAAAGGGGGAGGAGGGGTTTTGGGGGGCGCAAACAGTGGAGGTCGGAAGAGCGGGGACACTGTATTGGAGTAGTGGAAACCAGAAGACACCCTGGGGCGAAATGGACTCTGGAACAAGGTCACTTTTGTCTAGTTTCCCTTCCCAAGGGCACCACCAATGATGTTGGGCAAGTGGTCTGTACAGCTCCAAAGGCCCGTCCAACCCGGGTGGTGTAGTGCAATGCCAGATCCATAAGTAACAAGACTACAGTTATTGCAGATCTTGTTGAGTCTGTGGATTTGGCATACATTACCGAGACCTGGCTGGATGAAAATGCTGGTCCAATTTTGGAGGCAACAGTTCCAGCTAATTTTCAGTGTTCCCTCCACCAGGCTGCACCGCCAGAGGGGTTGGTCTGTTTCAAGACCGAACTGGGCCTCACAAGTGTACCAGTAGAGGGAGCTGAGTCCTTTGAGTGTACTGTAGTGGCAGGTGTGGGTTGCAGAATTGCTCTCATCTTTCGTCCACCAGGTGATGAGAAGCATTTTCTGCAGGAAGTAGCAGACTTCGTCATTGACGTGGCATTTGAGTCACCCAGACTGATGGTCCTGGGTGACTTTAACGCCTGGGTCGATGATGAACTCTCGCAGTTTGGACAACACTTCCTCCAATTAATGACATCTTTGGGTCTTACACAAGTGGTTACTTCTGCCACTCATAAGAGTGGTACTCCTTGGACTTAGTCTTCCTCCTAGGGATTGAGGCCTTGACATGGGGTGGAACTGTCAGTTGATCAATCACTATACTGTAGGGTTCAGTTTTGCACCCTTATGAGCCTACCCCTGTGGAGATGGTCAGGTACGCTCTTTGTGAGATGTTAGCTCTGCAGGCCTGGCAGTGGTGCTTGACCTATCAGAGTTCTCTGGAGTGAGCAATGATCCTGATGCCTTGGTGCTGGCCTATAACAGGGCCATCTCCTCGTCTCTGGATCTAATTGCTCCTGTCCATGTTCGTCCTCTCCCCCTTTGACCTCGGTCTCCATGGTTTGATGGGACCTTGCAGGAGATGCGGTGACAAGGACGAAGATTAGAGCGTTGTTGGCGGAGAACTGCCCTTGATGCCGACCATCTTAGATTGATGGAGTATTATCAACTCTATCATTCCGCAATCTCCCATAAGTTGGCAGAGTTCTTGTCTGGGGAGATTGCGGCTGCTCAGAACCAACCAGCTCAGCTTTTTCAAACTGTCGACATACTGTGCAACCCAGTCTGTCTGCAGGTTCAGAAAGCTTTTTCACAAGTGTAGTGTGACGAGCTTGCTCGCTTCTTTGCGGCTAAGGTGGCCGAAATCAGGACAGTACTCCAGCCTGCACCCTCTATGGGAGAAGCTATAGATCGGTGTTTGGCTGCAGCTCCTAGTCTCTCCTGGAATTCCTTTGACCGGCCTGAGTTCATTGATGCCATGCGGCTTGTCCAGAGTATGCACCCTACATGCTGTAGTTTGGACCCTGGCCCAACTTTCCTGATAAAGGGTTGTCATGACATCATTGGCTCAGTACTAGCACAGATAGTCTGGTGCTCCTTAGAAACGGGTGAGTTTCCTAGCTCCCTGAAGGAGGCAGTGGTGAAGCCCCTCCTGAAGAAAGCTTCCTTGGACCCTGACTGCCATGCTAACTACAGGCTAATCTCTAATCTTCCCTTTGTAGGGAAGATTATTGAGAAAGTAGTGTCCATACAATTGGAAACCATTTAACCATCCATGACATCTATGAACCAGTCTAGTCTGGTTTTCAAAAGAGGCATAGTACTGAGACAGCACTGGTTCGGGTGCTCAATGATCTCCTGATGGCTAGAGATCAGAAGAGCCATTCCATCTTGGTTCTTCTTGAACTCTCTTCAGCCTTTGACACTGTGGACCATGGGGTACTTCTCGAGCACCTGGAGTTCATCTGTGGCCTGTCAGGTACAGTTCTCAGTTAGTTTAGATCTTTTCTCACTGACAGAACCCAGAGAGTGGTGTCAGGGATTAATTCTTCCCGCCCAGTCTCTCTGTCATGTGGGGTTCCCCAGGGCTCGGTGCTGTCCCCCATGTTGTTCGCAGTGTATATGCTGTCCCTCGGAGATATTGTTGGAAGGTATGGGCTGAGGTTTCATTGCTTTGCAGATGATACCCAGTTCTACCTATCTATTGCACCTGACCAGGATAGAGCTCTCTCTGAGTTTTTAATAGCTACCTCACTGAAATCCAGTGCTGGATGAATTCAAGCCGTCTGAAGTTTAATTCAGAGAAGACTGAGGTAATGGCTGTGGACCTGGGTCACAGAGTAGAGGGGATAGGAGCTGGTTTACCCTCAGGTTTATTTCTGGGGGGTGTCCAGCTCCTTACCTCTGAACAGGTGCGGAACTTGGGGGTGATTTTTGCCAATGAGCTGACACTGCATTCACAGGTGTTGGCAGTTCTCAAACTTTCCTTTTATCATCTTAGGAACAACACCGAGATTAAGCACCTTGTTCCGCCCAGTGATCTGCCTACACTGATCCACGCTTTTGTGACCTCATGTCTTGATTATTGCAACTCCCTTTATCTAGGGCTTCCTGGGGTTGATATCCGCTGCTTGCAGCTGGTGCAGAATGCTGCGGCCTGGTTATTGATGGGTACGTCTTGTGCCTGTCATATTTCTCCGGTTCTGCATAATCTGCACTGGCTGCCAGTACAGTGGCGGATCACCTTTAAAGTTGGTCTTTTGACTTACAAAGCCCTACAAGGACAGGGCCTGGACTAATTGAAAGAGCTTCTGGTTCCCTACTGCCCTAAGTGATCTCTCCGCTCGGCAGACGAGGGGTTGCTAGAGATTCTGAGGGTTTCTTTAAAATCTTCAAGAGCTCATGTTTTTATGTATGCAGCCCCTACCCTCTGGAATTCTCTACCCCATCCGCTTCATCAGTGTGCATCCGTGGAGGAATTTATAAAGGCCTGGAAGACCTATTTATGGTCTAAAATCTATTTTAATTGACTATTGTGATGTTATGATTTATCTGTAATTATTGTAAGGCCCCTTGAATTTGAGAAAGGCTCAGTATAAATAAAGTTTTGTTATTATTATTGTTAGCCGTTGCCATTAGCATTACACGGTCTTTGCAACTTTTGTAGTTTTTCACCTGCTTCTCGTTCCCATCTGCCAGAGTCTTGTTTGGCAGAAGATGCCAGTAAAGCCCCATCTCGTCGCAGTTGAACAACTGATCACGGGTAAGTCCATTTTCATCAATGAGTGACTGTAGGGTGTATTTAAATGCTTCAGAAGCAGCACCATCTGCTGATAGGGACTCCCCTTGTAGCCCCAGCTGCCGTATGCCGTGTCGGTTCTTAAACTGAAAGAGACATCCAGAGCTGGCCTTGAACTCTGCTTCCCCTCTCTCAGGGTACATTTGCAGATGCAACAGCTTGACCTTCTCCATAACAATCACCCCACTTAGTGGTGTTCCATTTCTGCGCTCCTGGGTGAACCAAAGGTGCATGGCCTTATCGAAATCCTAGTCAGCAGCCTTTCGCACTATGCAGCACTTTTTTACCGCACCACTCTCTGAGGCTTCTTTAGTGAATGTTTTTATTTTTTGATGTGCCTTACGTATATCACACACAGTGCTTTTCCCAATGCCATGCTCTTCTGATACGGCACTTACACTGATACCTCGTTCAAGTTTTGAGACAATTTCTAGCTCCATCTCAATAGACAGGATTACCCGTTTGCATTTTACAGACTTTGTGAAGAAGAAATGTTTTAAATGTGGTCCTCAGAAGGGATTTAACAAGAGAGCAGCACCAGGATTGGTCGCAACGCACAGAGTGGGTGGGTAAGGGCAGAGCGTTCAGTTGAACAGTCAGTCCGGTTCTCTGGCGTTCTTAACTCTGGGGTTCTACTGTAATCTTAATACAGTGAAGCCCACTTAATTGCATACTGCATAATCGCAAATCCCGCTTAATCGAATAAAATTCTAATTCCCTGATTCTTTTCCTATGTTCTCCATAATAATTTCCTTGCTTAATCGCATACTGATAGCCAGTATAAATGCATAATTTTCAGGCCCTTTTATCCTATCCATCCAATTCACACTCCATTTTCCTGCAGTCAAGCTTTGTATGAGAAAGAGTTAACACACTTTCTAGTGCATAATAGACCCTCTGGTCATGTTAAGCACTGAATAGCAGCCTGTTAATTATCTTTGAAAAGGTGCTAAGTGTAAAGTGCTTAAGTGCTTAACTGCGTACCTGATAAAAGTGTAAACTCTTTCTATGCCATTAGATCACTGTGCTAAGTTACAATGGATAAGAGACAGTTACTGAAGAGGATGATGTGGATGCAGAAATGGTGTCAGGCCCAGAAAATGTCCCACAAGCTGTATTTGACAAATTGGTAGCTGAGGACGACAAGCTACAGTGTGTCAGTATGCTTACCGATGAAGAGATCGCATCGGCGGTTATGGTGACAGTGCCCATAGTTATGATGATGATGATGATGAAGATGACAGAGAAGAAACACTGCTGTCAGTGCCGTCTGCTAAAGAAGTCTTACAATCACTGCTGAACATATGCTGGTAAATAGAACAAAATGCGAGCAGTGAGGCCGATTACCAGGCGTTCTATGAAATTGAGAATGTATGTAACAGAGCTATGAAAGAAAAAACTCAGCAGTCAAAAGTCACAGACCATTTTAAGCCATTTTAACCCTGAGTTTTCTTGAATAAAGTTTAAAATGTACCCCTAACACCCTGCACATTTCAGTGATCACCAATCAACATTCAACAATCAAGTTCAAGCACAAAATGCACCCCTGGCACCCTG
The DNA here is from genome assembly GCA_016271365.2 of Neoceratodus forsteri. Lineage (NCBI taxonomy): Eukaryota > Metazoa > Chordata > Ceratodontiformes > Ceratodontidae > Neoceratodus > Neoceratodus forsteri. Next base: position 1,198,073,031 of record CM057453.1, read on the forward strand.
AACCCCACACATTATTGTGGTCACCAATCAAGTTCTAGCACAAAATGCACCCCCTTGCACCTTGAACCCTTCGCAGTACAGTGGTCACACAAAAAAAAATACAGTACCATACCATACATATCAAAAACACACTAATGCTCAAAACCGGGAGGGGGGAGCAACCAGCACAATGACACAATGCCCGGAGAGTACTGCCAAGCCACAGAAATACAAGATTGCACAGATGCATAGCCCGATTAAACGCATAATTAGCCGTGGTCCTGCGTCGATGCGTTTAAGCGGGTTTCACTGTATTATCATTACTAGTGTTATTATTATTTATCAACAATCTTATTTTTACCCAAGTCCATCTATGATAAACACTATCTGAGAATCAGTGCTACCCAAAATTTGAGTGCTGTACATGACATTCTGTAAATCTGAGAATGTTTGTACTGAATTAGTAGTAGTCTGTTAATTACTATTTTTCTGCAAGCTTTACATTTTTTAAAAATCAGGTTGTTGCACCATAATTTTCAAATCTGTCTTAAGTATTAAAGATTTGTCTGAAAATAAATGAGGGCTAGGAATGAAGTAGAATGGGAACATGGAGGATGATGGAAAGTAAAAAAAAATCTGGTGTCTTAAAGGTGATTAAATGGAAATGTCCACGTAAAAATGGGCCCCACCTCACGTAAAAATGGGCCCCACCTCAGTGTGAGGCAGGACCCAATTAGCACTAACAGAAAAGGTAATTATTTTTTTACCTCTGGCATGGTTATTTATTTGTAATTTATCTGGTTGATCCTGCCTCAATCTGTGGCAGTATTTCGGAATGCAGCACTTGGAGTGGCATGCCCACATCCACCCGCGGCTATCCCGAGAATATGTCATGCGGGAAGCAGCTACGGGTCTGTCCATTAGATTTATATATAGCTGTATCCACTAATAGCTCCAGCTTGGAGACTACATGTCTCGCTGCTATACTGAGACCAGGTATAGACTGGAAGTCCACTACCAGTCTATATCTGGTCTTGGTTTAGCACTGAGACTTGTAGGTGCCAAACTGGAGCTATTAGAGGGTACAGCTATACATAAATCTAATGGATTGACCCGTGGCTGCTCCCCGCATGACACGTCATTCTCGGGACAGCCGCAGGTGGTTATGGGCATGCCGCTCCGGGTGCTGCATTCTGAAATGCTAGCAGAGAGGGAGGGAGGCAGGATCAACCAGATAAACTACAAATAATAAACCAAGACAGAAGTAAAAAGAAGTTACTTTTTCTGTAATTGCTAATCGGGCCCTGCCCACACTGAGGTGGGGCCAGTTTTTACGTGGAGGTGAGAAACTAATGAATGTGAAAGTGTTTTGACTCATTTATTTATTTATTGGTTTCTTTTCTTTTTTTAAAAAAAAGTAAAGTATCTGAGGAGCAGTGGCAGGATTTTTAGGACAGTAAATTAATAAAAAGGGAACTAGGAGAGCTTCAGTAGCAGACAAGTAGTGGAATAGCAGTATACTTGCAGTATAATGTGGGGGAGTGTGCAATGCAGTGGCTGTGGGGCAGCCATATTCAGACAGACCTTCTGGACACTGAGGTGCTGCCCTATCTGCATGCATCTCTCTGGACTGCGGGATGAGGTAGCCAGACTCAGAGAGGAAGTAAACTAGGTCAGGAGTACCATCACCCATATCCAGAGACCACCCAGTCCAATGCAACTGCCTCAAAGGATGCCAAAAACAAGGTACACTTGGATGACAGTGGGCTCAGGGAGGGTTAGAGCGGTCAGGCAGAGGCACATCCCAGATCCTATTCCACTCAAGAATTCATATGCCACACTGGCAAACAGGGACAACCAAATAGAGGTACCCAGAGAAGTGGAAGGAAAGGATGTGGAGGTTAGCCAATGAGGTGACCTCAGCGGGGAAAGCAGTGGACCCCAGAGGAGGAGGAAGCAAATCCTAGTGGGGGACTCCATCATAAGAGGGATCCAGCTAGGAACACAGGAGGGGGAGGACAGGAGGTGAGGTGCCTACCAGGTGCCACGGCATGGAGGGATGGAAGGAAGACCTGGGGATCACTGGGAAGGCAAGACGGGAGGGTGATCTGGATGTCATTATCCACCCAGGTACTAATGACCTGGCAAATGGGAGCAAAGGAAGTTCAGGAAGAATTTTGGAAATTGGGGACGGGTCTCAAGCAAGTAGCTACTTCTATCACTTTCTCAGAAGTACTACCTGCGAGAGGCAAGGGAGAGCATAGGGGTGCATGCACCAGGAACCTTAACTCATGGTTGAAGAACTGGTGCTGTGAAGAAGGGTTTGGATTCATTGGTGACTGGGGACCTACCTGGAGGGATGGAGGTTTGTTCAAGCCTGATGGCCTGCATCCATCCTGGAGGGGAATCCAAGCTCTCAATGATAAGTTTAAATGCTACATTTTCAAGCATTTAAACTAGCAAAGAGGATGGCAGGCCAGCAAGGAGGGTACCTACTTGCTCACCCCCAACAGCTAGCAGTGGAACCAGTGAACCAGAGGAGTGGCTATCTCTACAAAGCAGTGTGCAAAAGTTGGACATTAGTGCCCAAGAGGCGGATAGGCAGAAAAAGGGCCAAATTCAGCAGAAGGGCAGACAGCATGGAGAACCAGGGATAAAGGACAACCAAGGAAGGGGCTGGAGTAGAACAGCGAAACAGTCTAGGGAGGTCAAATCATGGAAAGCCATGTGTGCAAATGCCAGGAGCCTTAGCAACAAGATGGAAGATCTGGAGGCTGTCATGGTGCAGTCAGACCTGGACATTGTGGCCATCACTGAAACCTGGTGTAATGATAACCACGACTGGGAGATGGCCATACCTGGCTACAACATATTCAGAAGAGACAGGGCAGGCAGGAAGGGAGGAGGTGGCACTGTATGTGAGAAATGACATAAGGCCACAGAGATCCAGGAGGAACAAAATGGGGGATAGATGCTGTGGGTTAAGCTGGAAAGGAAAATGGGGACAGTCATCTACACAGGTGTGGTCTACAGACCTCCAGCCCAGGAGGAAGAAACAGATAGGGAGCTGTTGCTAGCCATCCAAAGGATGGCAGACAAGGGTTAGGTAGTACTGGTTGGAGACTTCAATATTCCAGACATGGACTGGAGCACCCCAGCAACAGCATCAACTAGGAGCAGATTTATCCTGGACTTCCTTCAGCGTGCCTTCCTCAAGCAACTGGTCATGGAACCAACTCAGCAGAAGGTAATACTGGACCTTGTGCTCACAAACAGGGACAGTGTGATGGTGGTAACAGTGGGGGAGCACCTGGGAAACAGTGACCACCAGTCATTGTGGTTTGAAATCACAGGAAGAGCAGAAGCAAACCACACAAAAACACGTATCCTGGATTTTAGGGGGGCAGACTTTGGGAAAATGGGGAGATACTTGAAAGAGGCATTAAGGGGAATGTGGCAGGAATCAGGGGTTGAGGAACAGTGGGCAGTATTTAAAATGGGGATTACAAGAGCAACAGAATTATGCATTAAGCAGGTTAGCAAGAGGAAAAGGAAGAGGAGACCATTTTCCAAGGAGGTAGCAAAGAAAGTGAAAGCCAAAAAGATTGCATTCAGGCAATACAAAAAGACACAGGCAGAAGGAGATAGGAAGAAATACCAGGACGAGGCAGGGAGGTCAGTAAGCGAAGCCAAATCTCAGACAGAAAAACACATTGCAAAATCAGTGGGTAGAGGGGACAAAACCTTTTACAGGTACATAAGTGAAAAAAGAAAGGAAAAGGGAGGGATAGTGAGACTGAAGGGGGAAGATGAGGGCTGCATAGAGGATGACAACAGTAAAGCTGACATATTGAACAGGTATTTCTGCTCAGCTCTTACTGAGGAAGAGGAGAGTAATGGGTCTGAAGGAGTACAAGGGGTGAGAATGGTGCAGAAATGGACACAAGTCCCTTTACACGAGAAAGGGTCCTGAAGGAACTGGAAGTAATAGAGTTGATAAAGCAATGGGGCCAGATGGGGTGCACCAGGGTCCTTAAAGAACTAAGAGAGGTGGTGGCTGAACCTCTGGCTATCCTGTTTAGCTGATTACTGGAAACAGGGATGTACCAAAGACTGGAGGACAGCAGATGTAGTCCCCTTATACAAAAGTGGGAACAAAAGAGGCGAGGAACTACAGACCAGTCAGCCTCACCTCGGTAGTGGGGAAGATCAAGGAAGCACTACTGAAGGAGAATTGGTGGAACATCTGGTTGTCCAATGGACTACAGGACCCAAGGCAGCACAGTTTCACCAGGGGAGGTCATGTCAGACCAACCTCGTTGAATTTTTGACTAGGTGACTTGGGAGGTGGATCAGGGGATGGCAGTGGACATGGCCTATCTGGACTTCAGCAAGGCCTTTGACACTGTACCACATAGAGACTATTACACAAACTGGGGAATATGGGTGTGGGCAGGACAGTAGTGTGGTGGGTAGGTAACTGGCTGGGTGGCAGGACACAGAGGGTGGTGGTAAATGGCTGTCACTCCACAGAGGGAAGGGTGACCAGTGGGTTACCACATGGATCAGTGCTGGGACCGGTCCTATTCAACATCTTCATCAGTGACATTGCGCAGGACCTAGAAGGCAGAATTTCACTGTTCACTGATGACACAAAGCTCTGTAACAGAGTGGACACACCAGAGGGTGTAGACAGAATGAGAAGGGACCTGCAGAAATTTGAAGAATGGTCAGGGGTTTGGCAGTTGAAATTCAATGCAAAGAAGTGCAAGATAATGCATATGGGGCACAAAAACCCTGGCACAATATATCAGCTGAGGGGTGAGGATATAGCATGCACCAAGCAGGAAAGGGATCTTGGAGTTATCATCTCTGATGACCTCAAGGTAGGGAAACAGTGTGACAAGGCAGCAGGTAAAGCAAATAGGATGCTGGGATGCATAGGCGGGCATCACCCAGCAGGAAAAGGAGGTCATAATTTCACTATACAAGACACTAGTGAGGCCCCACCTGGAGTACAGTGTACAGTTCTGGAGACCTTACCTCGTAAGGACATAGACAGGGTAGAGAAGGTTCAGAGGAGGACAACAAAGATGGTGCATGGATTGCATCACAAGTCCTATGAGGACAGGTTGAAGGAACTGAACATGTACTCCCTGGAGGAGAGGAGAGAGAGAGGGGATATGATAGAGACATACAAGTATCTTACAGGAGGAACAGGGTGCAGGAATACACTATTTTTAAGCAAAAAGATGTTCCAGGACTAGAGGGCATGGGATGAAGTTGGAGGAGGACGATTCAGAGGAAGCGTGAGGAAGAATTTCTTCACAGAATGGGCGGTGGACAAGTGGAACACCCTGCCAGAGGAAGTGGTGGGGGCTGAAACAATCACAGGATTTAAGAATGCATGGGATAGACATAAAGGAATTCTGGAGGTCAGGGGTAAGAGGCAACAGACTTCTATGAAAACATAAACTGAACTTACAAGCTCAAATGGGCAGACTGGGTGGGCCATAGGCCCTTATCTGCCAACACTGTCTATGTATCTATGTATCTATGAATGTGCACATATTATTAACTGAAAAGAAAGTAACAGGAGAAAACAAAAGAAAACACTGATAAAATAAAAGTATATATAGGACAGAACTGAAAGAACTAAAAATAGAGCTAGAAGGGACAAGCAAAATGGGAGAAAAAGAAGAAAAAAAGGAAATATTGTACAAGCAGGTGAAGCAAACCCCCACCCCACAGGAGATTCTGCTGGTTATTACCTCATCCATCTTCATTGTCTGTGTGTGTGTGCAAAAGTAACCCCAGCAGAAGGAAAAGTCACTATCAAAGCCATGGCTTTACGTTATATCCTACAGATCAGGAGGGAGACAAAGTTTTATTTTGCCAAGAGACAGATATTTTATTTCTCCCTTATGGGTTTATATGTGAGATGTGTCAAAAAGATAAAATAGATGGCTAATACATAGGCAAAAGAAGTTGTTTTGGCATATGTGTCATGAGATTTTGCAGGGCGGAGATCAGAGTTGGAATTTAAAACAGATAGGAACCTCCTGGGTATTCATGCTAAAATAAATATTTCTGCAGCCCTGGTTCTAGACCCTGCATAATCTATGTTTGCAGTTTATTTCAGGACAGGGCTGCTAAAGGCCTTCTGAAAAAAAAAACTTTGTATTACTGACTTTGTAGTATGGTCTGGTGTTTCTGTACAAAAAAGTACTCTTTCCTTCTTTTGGATAAGACATTAAACAAGGTCCTACCTACATCTCTTGATGGTTATTCAGAGACCAGCACTTCTGCCGCCATAAGCACTGTAACTATCTGTGGCTGTAGAAGGCCAGGCACCACAGTGGCCAGCAATTCTGCAGCCAGAAGTTTGTTTCAATCTGTGGCTACAGAACTGCAGCCAGAAGTGGCAGTATATTTCTTGTACTGTGATTGTATATCTGTGGCCAAAGAAGTACTGGCCCCACAGGGGCTAGTACTTCTGCAGCCAAATGAACTGTTTATTTATTTGTTTTTTGTTTACCGGGTAAGTACACTAGACAACAATGTTGCCTATATTCAGGCACAACCCGGGACAGTACAGGCAGGGGAGACCAGAGTCAACATTAAAGAGTATTTCATGACGCAGCATGAGGTGAGAACAAACATTTGAACAGTATACAGCCAGGTACAGTCATTATCAGTGATGACAAAGAGAAACAGATAACATTACATTAATTATTTTCATCTGATGATACATCAATGACTAAACTGAAATGACAAACAGCAAACAAAACTTAAATGAAGTAGCATTATAACAATAGGATTTCTGCTGGATGTGAGAAACTTTCAGATTTCGGAGACCAGCAGGAAATCAGTAAGTGCCATAGCGAGGAGAAAATGCTAGGAGAGAGGCTCAAGTTACAGCACAAGAGCAGCAATCAGATTCTAATAGGTGTGCCCACAGACCCAGTTTAAAGGACTTGTGGGATTTAGAGAGTTTGATGTGGGAGGGAATGGAGTTCGGGGGCAGATATAACGAAGGATCGTTCTACTTTTTTTGTGAGATATCTGGGAATTTCAAGTTGGGTTTGAGCAGATGCCCTGAGGAGGTATGCTTGGGAGGGCTGAGTTAATAGTTCGGTAAGGTATTTAGGGGACCCCATTCTGATCATATTATCAATTATACAGCCCGCAGAATAGTGTCTGAGCGAGTCTGGGGAGAGCCAATTTAGCTTCGAGTAGAGCAGGCAATGATGGGTAAGTCTGTGAGCGGAGAGAGCAAATCTGCATAAACTGTTATAGCAGGTGCTCCAGTTCTGGAGCGCTCCTTTGCTAGCTTTAAGGTAACCCTGAGAGCAATATGTCAGAGCAGGTAGGAGAAATCCTTGTGCAATAGCAAGCCGGGCAGCATCATTGAGGGAGGACCTAATTTTAAAGGCAAGACCAAGTTTTTTTTTTTTTGAAAATTCTGTTTATTAGAGTTTTCCATCACAATACAAAGAGAAAGAAAAACATAATACATGCTACATTGGACAGTAGACAATAAAAAAACAAATACCGACAGACATACAAGAAACGAATACCCCAGGTTATTTCATTGATACATTATCCTAATTCAATTTATAATAGTGTGACCGAGTGTGCGGGCCTATCTCCAAGCCCCAGTGCATTGTGGGCTCCTTCCTTCCCTGCCTAACACTTCACGCAATCAAACTAGGAGGATAATCCTCCAAATTTGCGCTGTACTTAATTTACGGGAAGGGGCACAAGACACATCAAAGAAAGACCCCCATAAGCAATTGTACATTCCGAATGTCCCCGCCCCCGGGAGGTACCCGTATTCGATTCATGCAACCCCGTTTCCCCTAGACTTCCCATCCCGTGCGGAGCATTATATTTTCAGAAATGCTCAGAGTTACCAAGAACGGAGCCCACTCCCTCATAAACCTCTCCTCCCCACCTCTAACTGCCCATGTGAACCTCTCCAGGGCCAGTGACCTCAAAACCAGCCTCCTCTAATCTACCATTGTAGGTCTATTTCCAGAAACCCAAGTGTTCTGAATACAGTGCCTAGCCAGCATAAACACGACTCTGACCCATCTAGGTAAAACTTGCCATTCCTCCTCTCCTGCTTTCATTTCCACCCCAAACAGACAGATCAGGGGATCACGGGGATAGACAGCCCCCTACCCCCCTATTTACCTCCTGCACAACTTTCCCCCAAAACTTAACCAAAACTGGGCAAGTCCAAAAACAATGGTAAAAAGTGCCTAGACCTCTGCCACATCTCTTACAATTCGGCGATACCCAAGGGCGTACATGGTGTACCGCGACTGGTGGCCAATACACTCTGTGCAGGAATTTAAAAAAAGCTTCCTTAAATTTATTGCATATCATGATTCCTTCTGGCATTCCCAATACCAACTCCCAGTTACTTTCCGATATCAGCAAACCCAAATCCCTCTCCCATAGGGCTTTTGTGGGGCCTGTCAGATCTGGCAAATTTAACTTGCCTTGCTTGGTAACCTTTCCAATGAACCCTTTTTGGGTCTTTCTTGGCCTGACTTAGCACCTGCTCTATTCTGTTTGGGCACAATCCCACGCTCCCTCCCTTGCTCAGCCCCCTGACATATGCCCTCACCTGGAGGTACCAGAATAAATGTGAAGCCCCTACTTTTATCTCTCTACTAACCTTATTAAACTCTCTCAGCTCCCCCTTTTCCAACAAGGTTCCTACACACACCACTCCTCCTTTCTCCCATTCCAGAAACCCCTTGTCCTCCATTCCTGGGACAAAAAAGGGATTCCTTGCAATTGGGAGCAAAATTGTCTCCCTCCCAACTAGTCCCTCTCACCTCCATGAGTGACCCCAGGCCTCCAACGTCTCCCGCACCAATGGATTAACCTTCCCTATTCTTCTATACGCCCATAGCCCCTTACTGTGTAGGTATGCTGATATCCTCCCCTGGACCCCTTCTTGTTCCAGCCCCACCCAGCTAGCTACCTCCAGTCTGTGGATCCAATCCGCTACGCTTCTGAGTTGCACCGACCTGTAATACACACCCAGGTCTGGAAAGTTGAGCCCTCCCCTAGATCTATCCATCTTAAGTCTTGCCAGACTTATTCTGGGTTTTCTTCCCTGCCATATGAATTCCACAAACCCTTTCTCCAATCTTTTGATATCTCTCTGTATTAATCTCACCTGCAACATTTGCATCAGGTATAATATCCGAGGTATAAGGTTCATTTTAATGAGATTGATCCTCCCAATCCAGGATATGGGCAAGTGTAACCATCTTTTCAGATCCGCCAATATCACCTTGATTAGTGGGTGATAGTTCAGCTTGTACAATTCTTCCCATTTCTGCCCAATATGTAACCCTAGATACTTGAAGTCAGTCTTAACCATGCTAAAACCTCTCTGCTGCGCCTCCGGACTAATATCTGGGAATCCCATTATTTCAGACTTCTTGACATTAATCTTGTACCCAGAAAAATCAGCAAATTTTCCAATGATATCTATCAGGTGCCTTAAGGAGTCCCCCATGTCCCCTAAAAACAGAAGCATGTCATCGGCGTAAAGCGCCACCTTATGTTCCCTCCCTTCCCTGTCCCTTACTCCTATTACACCCTCATGCCAGTGTATCACCAATGCCAGGGGTTCGATCGCTAGGGCAAACAATAGGGGCAAGAGCGGGCACCCTTGTCTAGTTCCTCTCCTCAATTCAAACTTCTCCGAGAGACAACCATTTACCACTACTCGTGCACAGGGCTTAGAGTACATGGCTCTAACCCACCCTATAAACGAGTCCCCCAGACCAAACCAGCCCATTACCTCAAAGAGGTAATCCCATTCCACTCTATCAAACGCTTTCTCCGCATCCATAGAGAGTACCCCCATCTGGACTCCAGCCTGTCCCGCCCACCAGATAACATTTAACAGTCTCCGTAAATTATGATAGGACTGCCATCCCTTGATGAATCCGGTCTGGTCTGGGTGGACTACGTCCGGCAAAAAATTCTCCAGCCTCATGGCCAAAACTTTAGCCAGAATCTTCGTATCCACATTGAGGAGAGATATCGGCCGATAAGCTGAACACTCCAACTCCTGCTGCCCACTCTTATGGATCAAACAAATAGTGGCCTCATAGCACGAGTCAGGCAATGTTGGAACCTGTCCCTCCTCTCCTCTCCCAAATATTTCTTTCAACACATCTGCCACTGACTCCCCCCCCCCCCAAATCCTATAGTACTCAACGGGAAATCTGTCTGGACCGCAGGCTTTTCCCTCCTGCAGTTTCTGCACGGCCCTTAATATTTCCACTGGTGATATAGGCCAGTTTAATATCTCCTTCTGTTCATCTGACATCCTCGGTATGGGCACCTCGTCCAAGAATTCCTGGATCCCCTTTTCTTGTCCAGCTTGCTCTACCCTATATAATTTTTTATAAAAATTCGCAAAACATCCTGCTATATCCTTTGACCTGGTCATAAGTTGCCCCCCCCTCCCCTTTGATTTGTAGGATCCTGGTTGGGCACCTCCCCTCTTTCATCAGCCTGGGACCAGGCTTGTTTCCCCATTCATAGACTGTTCTCTGGCAACCAAACCACGCCTTCCCTGCTTTCTCTCTCAAGAGAGAGAGTTTAAAGCTTCCCTCGCTGTTGTCAGCAACTTCCGGGCTTCTCCCTTTTCTCCTCCTCCTCCTCCTCCTCCTCCCACCTGTTTTTCTAGTTCCTTGACTTGCCTTTCCAATTCAATCCTCTTATTCCTTTTCTGCTTCTTGATTTTACCTACATACGCCATTATGGCCCCTCTCATATAGGCCTTACCTGCTTCCCAGAAGGTGTCCTTAGAAACATCTCCCATATTATTGTCTCTATGTAATACTTCCATTGTTCTATCAGGTGTTCCTTAAATGCCCGGTCCTTGGCCAAATACATGAGGAACTTCCAAATTGGTGGGCCTCTCTCAACCCCTCTTCCTGTAAATCTCAGTACCACCATAGCATGATCTGAAATAAAAATGGTACTGTGGCTGATTTCCTTTATTCTCCCCATCCAGCTCCTAGGTAGAAATATATAATCTAATCGGGACCACGTTTTATGAGGGTTGGAGTAGAATGTATACTCCTGTTCAGTGGGGTTGGCAGCCCTCCAACAATCCACCATGTCCAAATCTGCAATGCCAACTTGCCACTGGCCCATAGCCTCTGTTACCTGCCCTTTCCCTGCTGAATGATCCATCCTCGCGTCCATCACCCAGTTGAAATCTCCTCCCATAATAAGACCAGGAAATTGTTCTTTAACAAGCAAGCCAAGCAAAGAGGAGTAAAACTCTGGATCATATACTGCCGGTGCTTATATACACCCAAACGTGAGTGTTTCGCCTTGACAGACCCCCATAACAAAGACATATTGACCCTCCCCCGGGTCTCTCACTACCCTCTTTACCTCAAACAACAGGTTTTTATGCAGAAGTATTGCCACCCCCCTTTTATGGGACAAATAAGAGGCCGCGACACACTTCTCCACCCAATTTCTAACCAGCTTGGCATGCTCCAGATCTGTCAAGTGGGTCTCCTGTAGCAAAGCCACTTGCACCCCCTTACACCTCGATGCAGTCAGAAGTGCGGTCCTCTTTACCGGGCTTGCTATGCCTTTAACATTCCATGATATAACATTTAAATCCCCCATCTCACCCCGAAGTATATTTCATTAATATAAGCATTGCTATCTGCCCTTATGTTACAAGCACCAAGGGTGCCCCAGGTCTCACAGGCACACATACATCTTTCCCCTTGAATTCCACACACTCGGCCACATCTCCATAAGTATAACCAGGTTTCTATCCTACTAGCAAACACTGTAATACATCCATCAATTTTAACATTCAAAACTAACCCACCCCACCATGTCTCTCCCCGCACCCCTCCTCCCTCCCTCCCCTCCCCAACCTTTTGATTACTTTTCCTTATCCAGCCCCCACATTTACACTAATTGCTAACATAGCACAAGTGCATATTGAGAAATGTAGAAAACAACACATAACCACCATTCTCTTCCACAACTGAGATCGTGTCCCACCCCCACTGGGCCCCCAGTTCCTCTTTCGAAGCTTGTCCACCCCTAAGGTCCCTAGGATGCTCCATTTCAGGTCAGAATCATCCCCCATCTCCATGTCCTTGCCTCAAAGGTTTCCCTCTACACTTCCATAAATCCCAACCATCTCCCTGTCACCGCCAGTTATCCCTTTCCTTTCACCCTATCTCCTTCGAACCTTCCCGCCTCACCCACACCCTCCTTATCCCCCTTTTCCCTTCACACTAAGCCTTCCCTTTACTCCCTTTATTCCCCGCCCTCCCTCCCCCTTTCCAAAGCCAGCGAGCAGAGGTGTGCCAGATTTACCAATGCCTTCGCTCGTCTAGCCTAGGGTAAGGTCTCACCAGCACATTCCTTGGTATTTACTCATTCCCCCTCTCCTCCTACATCAAATCAGACCCCTCCTCCCCCTCACATAATTCCCGATTACCTAACCTAGTCTAGGCCTGGGTGTGTATTCGGTCCCCCTCCTCCCATGGTTAATCCCCTACGCCTTTAATCCTCCACACTGGCACATCCCCTCTCCCCCCTTGGACCCACCCCGCTACCCTTTGCCATCCTCACCCCTTCCTATCACCTCCCCGAGCCTTTCTTCAGCAGCAACAGGTATCAAGCTCCTCGAACCCAGAGTCCAATAATCAACATCCGAGAGGAGAAAGGCTCAGGGGGCTAGGCCGCACCATCAAATATCACGCGCATAGCCCTCCCCCGCTCCTACCTTGCAGGCCACAGCATTCTTCCACAACTTTACAGTCCTTCCATAGCTCACTGAGCAGGCAGGGTGTTAGCATACATCTCAGTTTATTCTCCATATTAATCACCCCTTGCTAGTCCAGATTTCATGACTCTCAGTAGGCCTTCTCGAGTGTCCACTTTTAAATAACAAAGCGCAACGGCGCCATTCAGAACAGTTTAAAGCTCCTATGATGAGAAAAAGAACCACATAACCAGAAACACCAGAGAATTATAAAACCAAGTCAGCAAGGATTCCTCCTGTTCTACTTTCGCCTCTAACCCTCTCCGTGGTCATCACTCAGCTCACTTTCCTTTTCAGGCCCTTGACAAACTCTTCTGCCTTCTCAAGTTCCCAAAACGAGTAGGTCACCCCTTCATGCTTAATTCGAAGTGTAGCAGGGTATGTCAGAAAACTCTCCACCTTCATGTTTCTTAATTGGGTCATCACTCCATTAAAAGCTTTCTGCTTTTTAAGCAGCCAGGTCGAATAATCCTGCGATAGGAGCTGATCTTCATAGCACAGAGAGCCCCTGGACCTATACGCCTTCAATATTGCTTCCCAGTCCTGAAAATTGTGAAATCTCATGATAATCTGACGTGGAGGCTGATCCGCGGGAGGCTGCGGCACCACCACCCAATGGGACCATTCCAATTTAACCCTGCCATTTTTCAGCTTTAGTCCCAATAACTCGGGAACACTTTACTGCAGAATTCTAAGTCATTGTTCCCCTCCAGTCCCTCAGGGAGCCCTCTGAGGTGCAAATTCAGCCTACGATGGTAATTTTCTTGATAGTCGTAGGCCTCTTTGAACTCCTCCAGCTCTCTCTGTAACATACGAACTTGCTCAGGGACCGTTAGCACTTCGTCTTCCAACCTGGAGATCCTTTCCTCTGCCTCCGCCAGTCGAGAGCTCTGGTGTGACTGCTGCTCCAAAACCTCTTGAAGTTTGCCTTCTAGTTTATCTTCTAGCTTAATTAGCCATGGCTCTAGGGCTGCGATCACTTGCCCAGTCAATTCCTTGCCCAGGGCTGCTACTTCTGCTGCAGAGAGCGAGACCAGGCCCGAGTTCTCCCCTCCAGATCCCGCCATTACTTTTTTGTTTGCCCTACCGGTTGAACTCTGACTCTTAGAGGGCATGGACGTCAGGTATTTGTCTGTATTACTTTCCGACACTGATTACCACCTTTTTTTACTCCGGGGTGGAAAAACTCCTTATTTAATCTTTTAATTACTGGTTAACCCGGCAGAGCAAGCGGGAGACACGTCTTTCCAGTTAGCTGCTCATTAGCGCCCCCCCAGACCAAGTTTTGAGTAAACTGTCCTACATGTACCCACAATGTGGAGGTTAAAGTCAAGAGATGGGTCGAGAGTGACTCCTAGATATCTGAAGGAGGCAACGAATTCAAGAGGGGAGTAATCTAGAGAATGTATCAATAAGTCTGGAGTAAGAGATCCGATTCTTGACAGGGGGCCAAAAATCATAGTTACAGTTTTCTTAACATTCATTAGGAGCCTGTTCTGTAGTAACCACTCCTGCAAGCAGCTGAAGTCTGCTTTAAGATGTGCTCTTACTGATAAAAGATCTTTACCACTGGAGAGAAGCACCATGTCATCAGCATAAAGGATAAACGAGGAGAAGCAGGGAAGGGAGGGCAAGTTGTTAATGAAAAGGGAGAAAAGTAGTGGGCCAAGAATAGATCCTTGGGGGACTCCAACAGAAGTAGGGGAAAGATTTGAGACGGCGGATTCAATTTGGACAAATTGCAACCTCCCTGAGAGGTAGCTATCAAACCAGGAGATGATCGACAGGTCAAAGCCAAGTTGGGACAGTTTGGAAAGTAGCAGAGAGTGATTTACAAGGTCAAATGCCTTTGTGAGATTGATAAATATGGCCCCAGTGGGCAGGCTCTTATCCATCACTGTAAGGACTGCATTTGTCAGCTGAAGTAGAGCAGTTGTGGTGCTGTGTCCTGTTCAGAATCCGTGCTGGGTAGGGGATATAAGGTTGTCAAGGTGCAGGTAATTTGTGACCTGAGTAGCAATGGCCTTCTCAAGAAGTTTATTTAGGGTAGAGAGAATGGCAATCGGTCAATAGTTTGACATATTTTTGGTATCCCCTTTTTTGTGAACAGGGGCAACGCGAGCGGTTTTCCACAATGTTGGTACCGTTTGGGTTATTATGGAAAGATTGAAGATTCTTGCTATAGGAACAGCAAGGGCAGGGGCTGCCTGCTTCAAGAAGCTTGGTAGTAGCCCATTCAGGCCAGCAGATCCATAGGTGGATACTGATTTGAGGAGATGTAGCACTTCAGTGGAGGAGACTAATGTGAGACGAAAAGGGGTTTCATGTGAAAGTTGCACCTCTGGAGGAGGTGAAAGAGGTTGGTTGAATTTCTCAGTGTATTCGGAGAGATCCGAGAATTGTGCATTAAGAGCATTAGCAATAGTAGGAAACTTATTACAGTTTGCGTCATTCAGTGTCATGTCAGTAATGGCCGTCTTGAGCCTTTGCCCAATTAAATTTTTGATGTGGTTCCAAAAACCCCTGGTATCACCTGCTGAAGACCGGAGAAGCTTAAGGCAGTAGCTCCTTTTAGCCTTCCGAATATCTTTTTTGCAGGCATTTCTCAGTTGTCTATAGTTAACCCAGTCTTCTGATTGTTGGGACTTCTTTGCCAAGGTCCAGGCTTTGTCTCTTTTTATCATGGCTCAAAGGAGGTCTTTTTTTAGCCATTTATTAGGAGAGCCTCTGAAATGCCTTTTTTTCAGTGGGATGTGCAGATCCTGAAGGACCAGAAGCTGAGACATCAGGAATTCAAGTGCTGTGTTTACATCATCAGTGTGATAGATGGGAGACCAGTCTATATTATTAATATCTTTGAGAAGTGCAGTTCGGTTTAGTTTGGCAAAATCCTGAAACTGAATGATTCTTGGGGGGTTAAGGCAGTGGCCATTCCAGATACAGAACATAGGCAGGTGATTACTAATAGAATCTGAAAAGGTCCCTGCAGCAATTATTTTATTTGCTCTATTTGTAGCCATCCAATCCAGTAGTGATTGGTGCTCCGAGTTGGAAGAGATGCGTGTAGGGCTAGAGATAAGTTGAACGGGGTTAAGTCGGGCAAGAGCTTCAGTACATGTACCGACATGACTCCCTGATAGGTCTAGGTTGAAGTCTCCCATTAGTATGACTTTAGATCTACCCTTTAGAGTGCCCAGATAATTCAAGAGCCCATTTAAGCCAGGGAGAGCCCCCTTTGGAGGATTGTAGACACAGATCAGGTTTAGCCTTTTATCACCCCCTAGTTGAGAGAGCTTCACAGTGATTTGTTATCCAAGACTGGACTACAGAGACATTGAGATGCTCTTTATAATAAAGGGCAACTCCTCCACCCTTTTGTTTGGTGGGGCGATCGGATCTGGACAAGCTGTAGCCAGGTATTTTGTATGTGGAATCAGGCATCTCTGGCCTGAGCCATGTTTCAGTTAGTCCAAGTATGTCCAGACAGTAGAGGGCTATCCAGGCTTCAAGTTCAGGAAAGTTTTCTGGTAAACTTCTGATATTCATGTGGGCAATTTTCATGCCCTTAGTGGAGAACCATGAGGAGTCATCCATGGACCTGGCATTCCAATGGGGTCCAGGGTTAGATTCTATGTCTCCTGATAAGCATAAGTGCAGAAGCATCACCCAAACTTCTTTGTAGAATCTGTAATTGTGCTTGAGGTATTTGGGCATGCTAGGGGAGTGGTAGAGAAGGAAATGCCCTAATTTGGAAGGATGAGTTATATAGAGGGACAGGTTAGGAGAAGGGAGCAAGGTTCTAGTTGGTATAAGGTTGGAGAAGACAAAGGAGAATTCTTCATGGCAGTGGGACCTAGGATATCCACCTGGTATGTTACATGAGAGATAGGAGAGGACGATTACTGTGGGTAGTAATCCTGATACCACCAGAAGTGACCTTGGGCATGCAAGAGAGAACATTATGTATGCCTTGTATGAAACCTCTATAAATCAGATGTGGATTGTCCCTTATAAGAGTAGAATATAAGTGACAGAAATGGTGACTTAAGGGCAGGGTGACACCTATAGTGAAGGCAGTTTGAGTGAAACCCTTAGTGGCCAGAGGTTGGCAGTCAATTATACAAGTTATTCACAAGAGGTAGGTATTCCAATAGAGTGCAGTTTATGAGGAGTGGACAGGAGCAGGGGGAATCTGAAAAGGTGAGGCGAAAAGATAAAACTGGGACACCCTCAGTCTGAGTTACTTTTCCAGACAAAATAAGTGTAGAACAGAGGCAAACATGGAGAATAAGCAAGAGTGAGTGGAGGAAAAAAAAAGAAAAGGACTGCCTCGCTGGTTTGAATTAGGACTGATGCAGCAAGGGGGAAGGGTAGGACTGCCCTTCAAGTGAGTTTATAGGTTGGAACAAAAGTGGGCGGGATTACTAGCGTATGTAATTAATGGTGGAGGAGGGGGTGGGGGCTGGGTGAAAATTTCAATTAAATTAATTAAACAGCAGCTGCAGTGTACCAGAATCAGCAAAAGTTAATTAAATCAAGGTAGGCAGGCTAGAGTGTATCGTAGGCACAGTCTTAGGCAGAGTGAGTGCTACAGCACCAGGGAGCTGAACAGAAAAAGGGCACCAAGGTTTAAAACCGAGCGCGGCTTTGAGATGGCGTACCTTCTTGCTGCCAGCCTTGTAGCTTCAGGGAACTGAGGGGAGCTGGGGAAGGCTTTTCAACAATGGTTGCTCTCTCGACCCTTTCTGCTGCCAGCCTTGTAGCTTTGGGGAACTGAGGGGAGTTGGGGAGGGCTTTTCAACAACTGTTGCCTTCTCAACCCTTCCTGCTGTCAGCCTTGTAGCTTCGGGGAACCGAGGGGAGCTGGGGAGGGCTTTTCAACAACTGCTGCCCTCTCGACCCTTCCTGCTGCCAGCCTTGTAGCTTCAGGGAACTGAAGGGAGCTGGGGAGGGCTTTTAAACAACTGTTGCCCTCTCGACCCTTCCTGCTGCCAGCCTTGTAGCTTCAGGGAACCGAGGGGCGCTGGGGAGGGCTTTTCAACAACTGTTGCCCTCTCGACCCTTTCTGCTGCCAGTCTTGTAGCTTCAGGGAACCGAGGGGCACTGGGGAGGGCTTTTCAACAACTGTTGCCCTCTCGACCCTTCCTGCTGCCAGCCTTGTAGCTTTGGGGAACCAAGGGGAGCTGGGGAGGGCTTTTCAACAACTGTTGCCCTCTCAACCCTTCCTGCTGCCAGCCTTGTAGCTTCAGGGAACCGAGGGGAGCTGGGGAGGGCTTTTCAACAACTGTTGCCCTCTCGACCCTTCCTGCTGCCAGCCTTGTAGCTTTGGGGAACCGAGGGGAGCTGGGGAGGGCTTTTCAACAACTGTTGTCCTCTCGATCCTTCCTGCTGCCAGCCTTGTAGCTTCGGAAAACTGAGGGGAGCTGGGGAAGGATTTTCAACAACTGTTGCCCTCTCGACCCTTCCTGCTGCCAGCCTTGTAGCTTTGGGGAACCGAGAGGAGCTGGGGAGGGCTTTTCAGCAACTCTTGCCCTCTCAATTTTGGTTATTGACTTTCTCAAAAAGAAAGGAAATTTATTGCAAAAAACTGCATTAATGCACCAATTAGGGTTCAGCTCAATGCCACAAAAGTAGGTAAATGTGGCATTAGGGTTCCCAACCCTAAGTCCCAACAGTCATACAAGCAGCAAAGGAACAAGACCACAGACAGCCATCACCAGGTAAGACAAACCACATACAACTGTTTCCAGATGACACAAATGCAGTAGTACTGATACGCTACCTTTGGGGATTTTTATCTACAGCTGCAGAAGTGAGTGTGAATGTTTTACACTGTGCATGTGTACCTGTGGCTGCAGAAGCACTGGCATGGCAGGGGACTGCACTTCTGTAGAGAGAAGTAGGGTAATTCGGGTGTGTGCTTTTGTATCTGTAGCCAGAAGTGAGAGTGCATATCTTACAGTGTACATGTGTACCTGTGGCTGCAGAAGTATGGCCTCATTGGGGCCTGTGCTTCCCCAGACAGAAGTAATGTTGTAATTTGGGTATCATGGATTTGTATGTCTGGCTGCAGAAGTGCAGCCTCACAGGGGCCTGTGCTTTTGCAGGCAGAAGTCCATGTGTATGTCTTACACTGTGCATATGTATCTGTGGTTGCAGAAGTTCAGGCCTTGTAGGGGCTTGTGCTTCAGAAGAAATAAGAACTGTTGTAACTTAGATATCATGGATTTGTATCTATGGTTGCAAGGGCCTATGCTTCTGCAGACAGAAGTAGTGTTGTGATTTCAGTATCACATATTTATATCTGCAGCCAGAAGTGAGTGTGTATGTCTTGCATGGAAACTGTTGTATGTTGTTTATCTTACCTGATGATGGCTATCGATTTTTGCTTGTGTGCTCTTGTTCTTTGCTGTATGGGGGCCAGGGAGTTAGGGTTGGGAACCCTAAAGTCACATTTCCCTACTTTTACGGTATTATGATGAATCCTAACTGGTGCACTAACAGTTTTTTTTGCAATTAATTATATCTTATACACTGAACTGGTTAAGTGTTTTTTTGGTTTGTTTGTTTTTTAACTTTCTTTATGCATCCAGACCCCTGGGCATTCTTCATGAGTGCCCACATGGATGCTACCCTAACTCCAGGCCTGAACCTCCTGCTTCCCACAGGCTCTCTCCCCCCCAACCAACCTAGGCAGGCCCGAGCCCCTGATCACCTCTGGGGCTGGTTCTGCCCTCCCCCGGCAGTCAACTCCTAAGTGTGAAGGTGCCTTACCTTCAGTCATCAGGTCAGCCATGGAGAGAACTGTGCATGCTTGGGCCGGCAATGGTATGTGGATGCTCCACTGGGGCCACCGTCATCTCACTGAAGGTCTAGAGGGTTTTTCCTTTTTGTTTGCCCCCCCAAGTGCAGACATGCAATGGCATCAGCACACAGCTTCCCCCATAGACGCCATCTGCGCTTGTCCCCGATTCTGATTCCTGTGCTAATAATAGTAGTAACCCCGGTCACCACCGGAGGTCTCTTCTGTGTCAGGAATACCCTGCATCCCTCCCCAAGGAGAGGAGCGCTGTCCTACATTTACTCAATCCAACTCCCTCCCCTGCCAACCCCCAGCATCCAGGCTCACTCCCGAACCCAGGTCGCTGGTGTGGCGTGAGGTGTGGCATCCAAGGCCTCAACCCTCAGCGCCACCGGGTCAGTTCAACTGATTAAGTGTTAATTGCTGTTGCACATATGAGTATTGTGTGTATGTTTATACTAATGTTTAAATCTTATTCATGTATTTATTCATATGACTGCAATTGTAAAACAACCTTATATTCAATTTGCTTTTCATCAAGAAATTTAAAATTCATAAAATATTTTTCCTTCTCCTCCACGGTACAACCAGAGGTGGGTTGAAGCATAGCTGAAAAAAGTCACAAAAGTCAATCTTATTTTTCTCCTCCTTGGCTCCACCAGAAGTCTGCAAAAGCACAGCCAGATAAAGTCCCAGGAGTTCGTCTCCTTCACATTCACCTCCTCCTCCTCCTCCTCCTCCTCCTCCTCCTCCATGACAGCACCAGAAGTCCACAGAAACATAGTAGACAGTTATAGCAGAAAAAGACCCATGGTCCATCCAGTATGCCCAAGTTCCTTATTTAGCCCTGGGACTTACTGTCTCTCCAGAGTCCTAGCTATCCTCAACCTCCCACCATTTTCCTCCCAGTTTCTGCCACCCCAAGCAACCACTATACCCTTCATTCTGTTCCAATCATGCTTGAAACCACCAATGGTTTTTGCACCTACCACTTTGGCTGGTAGGCTGTTCCATGGCTTCAGCACTGTTTCTGTAAAATAGTACTTCCTCATGTCCCTACTGAACCTCGCTCCTGTTAGTTTCCATTCATGTCCACATGACCACGAGCTACAA
The DNA here is from genome assembly GCA_016271365.2 of Neoceratodus forsteri. NCBI lineage: Eukaryota > Metazoa > Chordata > Ceratodontiformes > Ceratodontidae > Neoceratodus > Neoceratodus forsteri. Next base: position 1,198,093,778 of record CM057453.1, read on the forward strand.
TTCAGGCTAAATAGTTTCTACAGTTCACTTTGTTAATTTCTTTTAGGAACTTGAAGCTCTCAATCATATCTCCTCTCTCCCTTATGGTTTCCAGACAGTTCATGTTCAGTGCTTTGAGGCACTCCACATAGGATCTGACCTGTTGGTTCTGAATAATTTTTGTCACCTTTTGCTGCACTGTCTCCAACCTATCCCTATCTCCTGAGGTGAGGACTCCAGAAGTGGGGGCAGTACTCCAGGTGTGGCCTCACTAGGGATCTACTGTATATAGGGGAAGCATTGCAGCACCTCTTCCCTTCTGCTATCAATACTGCACCCAATACAGCCCAGCATCCTACTTACTCTGCAGTATGCCCCGTTGCACTGCCCCAATTGTTCGAGAGAGTCACTGATGATAACTTCAGGAATCACAGCTGAATAAAGTTACAGCAGTCAGTCTCATTCTACTCTTCCTTCTTGGCACCACCTGAAGTTTGCAGAGGCACAGCTGAATAAAAACACAGCAGTCATAGTCACTCCCTATCTCTTTGGCACACCAGAATTTCTCAGAAGCACAGCAGAATAAAGCTGCAGTAACCAGTGGCATGCTTTACTTATGCTTTCTGGAATGAAATATCTAGATGACAGCATTTCCTTTCATTCTGCCATGGTCGTTTTTGGAATAAACTAATGCAGTGCCACACATGAAAACATTACAGACAGAGTAATGGGAAAAACTGTAGAATATTTTATTTATTTATTTAAAAGTTTAACCAGGAAGTACATACTGAGCTAACAGCTAATTTCCAGATGAGTCCTAGGGGATGGGGGAAAGGAGGTAGCTAACAATAAAATAACAAGGCAAAATACAATCATATAGTAATACAAGCAGAATCACACATATTAAAGGCAAAACTGTAAATGAAGACAACTAGAAAATAAAACACTCTCAATAAATGAAGATAGAAAACACTATCAGAACAGCAAGAAGAGGGCAAGACTAGAGAATAGAGAAAAAGAGGAAGAATCAAAGGCAGTTACAGGTGGGATGACAAAAGTCAGAAAGAAGAGACTTTAGGGAGGAAGGAGAAGAGGAAGAATGAATAGAAAGGGAAAGGGAGGACCAAAGCTTTGGAAAGCAATAAGAAGAAGCAGATTGGCCAACAATAGATTTTCTAGGAAGGCCATTGAGAGAATGGAAAGTATTGTTGCGAAGAGGGTAGGAGGAAGAAGGGGGGGGGGTTTGAGATAAGAAGGAAGGGTGCCAAACCAGAATTTGGACAAAAAAGAGACATATGGGAAAGGTGCCTAGCATCAAGAGAGGGAAGAGAAAGACAGCAGTGGTGAGTATGAGAGGGGCAATCTAAAGCAAAGCAGCAGAAAGAATAAAAAAGGGGGTCCATTCTGGCAAGAGAGGTTTTAGGAGCACTACTGTAGACTAAGTCATTAAAAGTGAAAGCTTGGAAGGATAATTTTTAGTATAATTTCTTGGCAGGCAGGGAGCGGTATACTCGCTTTGTTCCTGTACAAAGCACCAAGCTTAGGGTGAAGCTTATGGTGAATTGCATTGATGTGCACAGAGAAATCAAGATGCGAGTCAAGGCAGACCACGAGGTACTTAAAGGAGGATACATCTTCAATTTTAGCACCATCAAGGGTCTTAAGTAATGGAGGAGAAGTAAGTTTGGCAAGCCTCTGACAGGTACCAAAAGTCATTGAGACTGTTTTTTTGCATTAGGAGACAGTTGCTTAACCTTGAATCAGCGCTAAATGTTGTCAAAATCCAGCTGTAGTTGGAAGGTAAGATCACAGGGAGAGGAGCCAGATGCAAGAAGAACTGTGTCATCAGCATACATATGAATGGATGCAGAGGAACAGACAGAGGTTAGATCATTTAGGAATACTGAAAAGAGAATAGGACCCAGGACAGACCCTTGAGGGATACCTGAGCTAATGGAAAATGAAGGTGAAATGGATTTTACTGTCTGGACAGCCTGAGACCTGCTTTTAAGGTAGGAACAAAACCAGCTGACTGAAAAGTCAGAAAGGACCTCAGATTTAAGTTTGTCTAGTCAGAGGGGATGCGTCACAGTGTCGAAAGCTTTAGCAAGATCAACAAAAATGGCAGAAGTTATCAATCTTTTATCCATACCTGTAAGTATGTAATCAGTGAGCCGAAAGAGGGAGGTAGAAGTGGAGTAGGATTTCCTAAAACCAGACTGGAAGGGAGTGAAAAAGGAGGAATTGACGAGAAAGGAAGTAAGCTGAGATAGAACAATGCATTCCTGTAACTTAGCCAAGGTAGGAAGGAGAGAAATTTGACAGAAGTTACCAGGAGAAGTGGGATCACCACCTTTGTGAATAGGGATGACAATAGCCTGTTTCCAGACATCAGAAACAGTAGCAGAGGAGAAGGAGAGATTTAGAAGTAAGATAATGGGAAGACCAATGGCAGGTGCTGAGTGAAGAAGAATCTAAGGGTCGAGACCATCAGGACTACCTCTCTTTAGTGGAGTTAGGGAAAGCAGGGTCTTTAGGGAAATAATAGGAGTGATATGAGAGAAATGAACAAAGGAGGAGGAGAAGAAGGCAGGGAGAGGGGGATGGTAGAGGAAGCGATAAGAGAAAGGGTGCAGGTAGTAAAGTAGAAAATAAATGAAGTAAGCAACAGCAGAAGGATCAGAGATAAGGAAGCCAACAATCTTTAGAATGACAGAGGGAGACTGGGTCTGAAGGGAGAAAAGGGAATGGATAACCTTCCAAAAATTGAATGGGTTATTTATGTTATTTTGAAGTGTGGAACCAAAATACTCAGACTTCGCAAGTCTGATGGCTTTGATACAGGCGTTACAAAGGCTTCTGTACTGGGCTAATGAAGACTGAGAGCCAGTGATTTTAATAGTATGCCAGGCAAGGTCTTTCGAGCAGAGACAAGTAAGTACCTCAGCCAATATCCAGGGAAGGTGTGAACCCCGCACTCTGGTTCTATATAGGGGTGCATGACTATCCCATACAGCCAAGAATTTAGGCTGAAAGTAATGTAGGTCAGAATTTATATTACGGTTGCAGAGATGGGGCACCAAAGATCAGCAAGGAGAGATGTCAAATTTTAGTGAATAAACATTTGGTTAGATGCCTTGTTGTGGTAATTTAGTATTGCATTCAGGCAGCTGATGTAGGTTGTCCACATGTAAGAGTAATTATGAAAACCAACCATAACCACATTTTTACCATCAAGATATAGGGATGATTATAAAATGGATACAAAGACAGTCTACGTACGATTGTAAAACTGCCTCACATGACTGTGCATTGATTGATTTTGCTCAAGGCACAGTCATCCTGGTCCTCAGCCTGATCACATATCAGTGTATGCCCCTGTACTTGAAAAAAAAAAAAAACAATTATCAACCATGTTTTTCCCTGTCAGTAAATGCCTCTCTCTCTTTCTTTGTATCCATTTTATAACACTATCCAATATATACATGTGTACTAATTATTAGGGGTATTTAAAAATAAGCACTCCTTTGTGGTCTCTATTGCCACACACTGCTACTCGCAGCCTTGTTCTCTATCTTACCACTCACTAGTCTCTCTCTCTTTTTCTCTGCATACTTTTCAGAACATGTTGTGCCATACTTCCAGCCATGTATTTCTTTACACCAGCAACATCGTGAGCAGTAAAACACCTATTCCCAATGCTAACAGTCCTCTCCTTGTCTTGCTGCATATGCGCACTCACAGCTGTACGGTCAGTTTGTGGAAAGGAGAACATCCACAAGCAAATTAAATGAAATGACTACAATCGAAAACAGCAGTGCCTCAAGTTATTATGGCCATCTGGTGCGCAGCAGCCCCTGTGGGCAGGCCATTGAGCTTGCTCTTTCCACAGGGGTATACTGCAATGTCAAGGTTAACAGGCACAGCCCACATCAGGGTAAGATGGAGGTCAAAAAAGGGATAACATTGCATTACAAAAATCCCCTGCTGTCCAAACAATGGAAAAAAATCACCTAAACAGGGTATAGCCCTGATCAACCCCTTTGAGTGTGCAGCCATTGTGGGGAGGGGGGGCCTGGTGCAAAGGCTGCAGGATCTTGCTTATCTACTGCCTGCCTAGTGGGGAGAAGGAATTTCTGCAGGAGATCAGAGACTTCGTTGCTGACCTGGTGATGGAGTCTCCCAGATGGTTGATTCTGGGGGACTTCAACACCTGGGTCAACAACAGACTCTCATCATTTGGTCATGATCACCTACAAGTGCATTGGGCCTGTTGCAGGTAATTACCTCAGTGACCCACTCACATGGGCACTCATTGGACCTGGTGTTCTCACTGGGGCTTGAGATCGTTGATCTCAGGATTGATCCAGTGGTATGGTCGGAGTATAGCACTATGAGGTTTATGTTTGGGCCCCCTCCCCAAGAGTCTTTCCTCTGTGGAGGTGGTTCGGTACCGCTCTTTATGGGGACTGTCCCCAATGGGACTATAAGCGGTGCTGGATCTATCATGTGTGGAAGGTACGTGCACGGTGGGTGTGGAGGGGGTAATGGATGCCTATAATAAGGCTGTCACCGCTGCCTTTAACACTATTGCACCTGTTTGTGTACAGTCCTTACCTACTCACTGGAAACCCCCATGGTTTGATGGGGAGCTCAGGAAGTCAAGGATTAAGGGCCAAAGGTTAGAGCATCGCTGGAGGAGGTCCGGGTTGATGGAAGACAAACTGGCCTTGAGGTCACATTACAGTGACTATCAAGGTACAATCTCCCAAAAGAAGGCAGATTTGTTTTGTCCGGGGAGATTGCTGCAGCAAGGAACAGACCAGCTCAGCTCTTTTGTATGGTGGACAGGTTATTACACCTGGCCTGTCTCCATTCCAGAGGAGCTAAGTCAAACATTAGGTGTGATGAGTTCACTGTGTTCTTTGCTGACAAAGTGTCCTCTATCAGATCCAATATCTCATCCAGGGCCACTCAACTGGCTTGCAGGGTTGGGTTGTCAGCATGCAGAGGCACCCCTCCTGTGTGGACTGAGTTTGATCCAGTTGAAGTGGAGGAGGTGAGCAAGATAATTTCAAAGCTGTGACCCACCTATTGTGATATAAACCTGGGCCCAACCTGACTGTATGGACCTGGTTGATCTTGCAGTTGCTGAGATCATCTGGTGTTCCATGAGGAGTGGGGTCTTCCCGATTCCCAGTGGCCTTGAAAGAGGCCCTGGTGAGACCCATTTTGATGAAGCCTTCATTAGACCTGGACTGCCTCACCAACTACAGACCAGTAACAAACTACCCATTTTTAGAGAAGGTTTTAGAAAAAATGGTGGCTACACAGCTTGAGACCTGTCTCACTTCTTCGGCCATTTTCGAGTCATTCCAGTCCAGGTTTAGGACAGGACATAGCATGGAGACCACCCTGGTTAGGGTGTCTAAGGATCTCCTGAGAGTGAGGGATAGAGAATGATCTATTCTTGTTCTCCTTTATCTCCCTGCAGCATTTGACACCATGGATCATGAGGTGTTGCTGGACTTCCTTTGGAATTGGTGTGGACTGTCTGGCAATGACATCAGCTGGTTTAAGTCCTACATCATGGACAGAGTGCAGAGGGTCATGATGGGCTGTCCTCATCTGACCCAATGCCCCTGTGCTATGGATTTCTGCAGGGTTCAGTCCTCTCACCTCTTTTGTTCAAGGTGTACAGTATATGCTGCCCTTAGGAGACAGTATCAGGTGGTATGGTGTGAGTTTTCATTGCTATGCTGATGACAGCCAGCTATACCTGCCCTGTTCACCCAGATACCAGATGGCAGTCTCTGTGTTTAACACCTGCCTGGCTGAGATTCAGGACTGGATGACACAAAACTGGTTATGACTCAATCTAGACATAACAGTGGTGTTGGTGGTGGAGCTGGGCCATCAGCGAGGCAAAGGAGTACAGAGTAGTGACCTGGGTTTAAAACTGGGTGGCTCATCCTTGATTCCCTCTACTCAGGTCAGGGATCTGGATGTTGTTCTCTATGATGGCTTGATACTTGATGCTCAGGTGTCGGCCATTGTCCAAAGTGCCTTTTACCATCTGAGAAACATTGCCCGGATCCGGGCCCTGATACCGCCTGATGACCTGACCACCCTAATACATGCCTTTGTCACATCAAGGCTAAACTAATGCAATGCCTTATTCCTGGGGCTTTCTGGAGGCAACCTTCACTGTCTGCAACTGGTGCAGAACATGGCAGCCAGGCTTTTAATGGGTATTTCTAGATTTAAACATATCACGCTGGTTCTCCATGGGCTGCACTGGCTGCCGGTAAGGTGGAGGATTGCCTTCAAGGTTGGTTTACTGACCTATAAAGCTCTACATGGTCAGGGACCTGGGTACCTGCAGGATCTCCTGGTTCCTCACTGTCCCTTTCATGCCCTTTGTTCCTCCGAGGATGGCCTCCTGATGATTCCCAGGACAAGGTTGTGGCTGTCAGGTGACTGGGTTTTTTTGGTGGCCGCACCTGTCCTGTGGAATTTGTTACTGATCCATATTAAAGAGGTCCCCTCAGTGGTAACCTTTAAGAGGGGGCTCAAGACACTCCTGTCTGAACAGGCATATACAGTAGCCTTATATAATGTTATATGGCAGGTCAAATAGTTGCTGCTAATAGCATGATTATTGAATTTTAACTGACGATTTGTTGGGGTGGGGAGATTGGAGATATGCTCTGAAAATATGTTTGTGAATAATGTTTTGTGAATAGTTTATTGTGATTGATGTTTGTGTGTATTATTTTGTACAGCAGTCTTGGCCCCCGGGAAGGGGTGCTATATAAATAACATTTTGATTGATTGATTGATGACAGCATGGTGAGGGAACAGAAAAACCTGAAAAATCTACAACTACAGAAGCTACATTAGGACACATGTCATGAGGCAAAACCAAAATGCCATCTAGTTTCAGCAGACAGAAGATATATTTGACCAAACATTCCTCTAAACATTTATATTTTTAGATATTTAAACATGTTTAAGTCTTAAAAACATTTATTTACCCCCAAACAAATTTTTCACAAGCACAACAACACACTCCAGGGTGTGTATTATGATAGTGTGAAGCAATTCCTAGGTGGTTGAAGGCATTTGGCTTTGAGTCTTGTGCCACACAGCACACCTGGAGCATGGGGCCCACTAGCATAATGTGAAAAAAACTCAAAAAGAAAGCTCAGCACTTGTGGTTTAGTAAATCAAAAAGCTTAGTGCAAGTTTATTTTCGGCAAGATGCCTGGATAGCACCCTTCAACCCCAGCGCTTCAACACTTCTACAGGTCTTCGTCAGGGGTGGGTCTGGGGAGTTAAATATGACCATGATTTATATAAATTTAATTAAAGTGATACACCCACAGTGATAATAAATGTAAAAAAGTTTTTTTTTGGTTTTAAGAAAAGAATACACAACTTTTCAAGATACACCAGGCTAGAAGTCAAGATTTTCATAAATCATTGGTTCAGTACCATATTAAATCAGCAAATATAACTTAATTTGCAGCTTATGAATGTCTAAATCCTGATGTAGTTAAACTCTACAGCAAAAGGAAATAAAATTAATTCAGAAAGGCATGAGTTTAGTTAGGAAAAAATGTGTCCACAGATCGGGGGGAGGCGGGGCTAATGTTTGGAGATGGGAGAAGAGTATAAATGTTTACAAGACTTACAACTATACCTGAATCTGCTGTTCCTAAGTATAGACAAACTTACAAATTTATATAATTATTTAAGAGAATTGGGTACAGGAAGTCTCTTAAATGGAAGAACCTAATGGTTCGTGATTTGAGTTTAAATGGTAGGTAGGGTGGGTACTCAATGAGGGAGGCGGATGGTTTAGCAAGGGGAAAGGGCAGACTGGATGGACCATGGGGTCCTTTTCTGCCATCAAGTTCTATGATTCTATGAGGTAAAAGGTAGGTAAAACTTTATTTTTATACAGGAATACATTTCACTTGGACTTCTGTAGTCCGGTTTACAAGACAGTCCTGCATTTATCTAAAGTTACATTAAAAGTTTCACATAAGATAACAGTATCAACAGTGACAATTCAAGTACAATGACATACTACTGATCATGCAAATAATTATTAAAATTTTATATTTAACTTTAATAGCAGGATCAGTGCCTGGGGGAGGGCATAGTTTTACTAAAAGAGGAAATGGATCTCAGGAAATGTATGGATATGTTATGCAACCAGGACAACTATAAAAAACTAAAAGGGGACCCAGCTGTTAATTCCAAGATGAACTATGTGAATTTATGGAGTGGGACTTCAAATGTTGTTGGCTAACCAAGACAGAAGCAGAATATATTAAAACAGATTACCCAGTAATACCTACTTTTTATATTCCGCCCAAGATACATAAGAAGTTGGAGGACCAACCCGGTAGGCCCATAATGTCAGGGATAGGGTCCCTAACTCATAATTTGTGCATTTTCATTGACCGTTTCCTCCAACTCAAAGTACATAGATACATAGATACATAGACAGTGTCAGCAGATAAGGGCCTATGGCCCACCCAGTCTGCCCATTTGAGCTTGTAAGTTCAGTTTGTTTTCCTAGAAGTCTGTTGCCCCTTACCCCTGACCTCCAGAATTCCTTTATATCTATACCATGTATTCTTAAATCCCGTGATTGTTTCAGCCCCCACCACTTCCTCTGGCAGGGTGTTCCACCTGTCCACCACCCGTTCTGTGAAGAAATTCTTTCTCATGTTTCCTCTGAATCGTCCTCCCTCCAACTTCATCCCATGCCCTCTAGTCCTGGAACATCTTTTTCACTTAAAAATAGTGTTTTCCTGCACCCTGTTCTTCCCTGTAAGATACTTGTATGTCTCTATCATATCCCCTCTCTCCTTCCTTTCCTCCAGGGAGTACATGTTCAGTTCCTTCAACCTGTCTTCACAGGACTTGTGATGCAATCCATGCACCATCTTTGTTGCCCTCCTCTGAACCTTCTCTACCCTGTGTGTGTCCTTACGTAGGTATGGTCTCAGAACTGTACACTGTACTCCAGGTGGGGCCTCACTAGTGTCTTGTATAAGCAGATTATGACCTCCTTTTCCTGCTGGTGATGCCCCTGCCTATACATCCCAGCATCCTATTTGCTTTACCTGCTGCCTTGTCACACTGTTTCACTACCTTGAGGTCATCAGAGATGATAACCCCAAGATCCCTTTCCTGCTTGGTGCATGCTATATCCTCACCCCCCAACTGATATATTGTGCCAGGGTTTTTGTGCCCCCATATGCATTATCTTGCACTTCTTTGCATTGAATTTCAACTGCCAAACCCCTGACCATTCTTCAAGTTTCTGCAGGTCCCTTCTCATTCTGTCTACACCCTCTGGTGTGTCTACTCTGTTACAGAGCTTTGTGTCATCAGCGAACAGTGAAATTCTGCCTTCTAGGTCCTGCGCAATGTCACTGATGAAGATGTTGAATAGGACGGTCCCAGCACTGATCCTGTGGCACCCCACTGATCACTCTTCCCTCTGTGGAGTGACAGCCATTTACCACCACCCTCTGTGTCCTGCCACCCAGCCAGTTACCTACCCACCACACTACTGTCCTGCCCACCCATATTCCCCAGTTTGTGTAATAGTCTTCTATGTGGCACAGTGTCAAAGGCCTTGCTGAAGTCCAGATAGGCCATGTCCACTGCCCTCCCTGATCCACCTCCCTAGTCACCCAGTCAAAAATTCAATGAGGTTGGTCTGACATGACCTCCCCTGGGTGAAACCATGCTGCCTTGGTCCTGAGAGTCCATTGACAGCCAGATGTTCCACCAATCTCTCCTTCAGTAGTGCTCCCTTGATCTTCCCCACTACCGAGGTGAGGCTGACTGGTCTGTAGTTCCCTGCTTCCTCTTTGTTCCCACTTTTGTATAAGGGGACTACATCTGCTGTCCTCCAGTCTTTGGGTATCTCCCCTGTTTCCAGTGATCGGCTAAACAGGATAGCCAGAGGTTCAGCCACCACCTCTCTTAGTTCTTTAAGAACCCTGGGGTGCACCCCATCTGGCCCCATTGCTTTATCAACTCTTATTACTTCCAGTTCCTTCAGGACCCTTTCTCGTGTAAAGGGACTTGTGTCCATTTCTGCACCATTCTCACCCCTTGTACTCCCTTCAGACCCATTACCCTCCTCTTCCTCAGTAAAGACTGAGCAGAAATACCTGTTCAATATGTCAGCTTTACTGTTGTCATCCTCCACACGGCCCCCATCCTCCCCCTTCAGTCTCACTATCCCTCCCTTTGTCTTTCTTTTTTCACTTATGTACCTGTAAAAGGTTTTGTCCCCTCTACCCACTGATTTTGCAATGTGTTCTTCTGTCTGAGCTTTGGCCTCCCTTACTGACCTCCCTGCCTCCCTTTGCTTCTCCTGGTACTTCTCCCTATCCCCTTCTGCCTGTGTCTTTTTGTATTGCCTGAATGCAATCTTTTTGGCTTTCACTTTCTTTGCTACCTCTTTGGAAAACCATAATGGTCTGCTCTTCCTTTTCCTCTTGCTAACCTGCTTAATGCATAATTCTGTTGTTCTTGTAATTCCCATTTTAAATACTGCCCACTGTTCCTCAACCCCTGATTCCTGTCCCATTCCCTAATGCCTCTTTCAAGTATCTCCCATTTTCCCAAAGTCTGCCCCCTAAAATCCAGGATATGTGTTTTGTGTGGTTTGGTTCTGCTCTTTCTGTGATTTCAAACCACAATGACTGGTGGTCACTGTTTCCCAGGTGCTCCCCACTGTTACCCCATCACACTGTCCCTGTTTGTGAGCACAAGGTCCAGTATTGCCTTCTGCCGAGTTGGTTCCATGACCAGTTGCAGGAAGGCACCCTGAAGGGAGTCAGGATAAATCTGCTCCTAGTTGATGCTGCTGCTGGGATGCTCCAGTCCACGTCTGGAATATTGAAGTCTCCAACCAGTACTACCTCACCCTTGTCTGCCATCTGTTGGATGGCTAGCATCAGCTCCCTATCTGTTTCTTCCTCCTGGGCTGGTGGTCTATAGACCACACCTGTGAGGATGGCTGTCCCCATTTTCCTTTCCAGCTTAACCCACAGTATCTCTCCCCCATTTTGTTCCTCCTGGATCTCTGTGGCCCTTATGTCATTTTTCACATACAGTGCCCTCCTCCTCCCTTCCTGCCTGCTCTGTCTCTTCTGAATATGTTGTAGCCAGGTATGGCCATCTCCCAGTCGTGGTTATCATCACACCAGGTTTCAGTGATGGCCACAATGTCCAGGTCTGACTGCACCATGACAGCCTCCAGATCTTCCATCTTGTTGCTAAGGGCTCCTGGCATTTGCACACATGGCTTTCCATGATTTGACCTCCTAGACTGTTTCACTGTTCTCTCCAGCCCCTTCCTTGGTTGTCATTTATCCCTGGTTCTCCTTGCTGTCTGCCCTTCTGCTGCATTTTGCCCTTTCCTGCTTATCCACCTCTTGGGCACTAATCTCCATCTTTGCACACTGCTTTGCAGAGATAACCCTCCTCTGGTTCACTGGTTTCACTGCTAGCTGTGGGTTTGACAAATAGGTTCCCTCCTTGCTTGCCACCCCCCCTTTGCTAGTTTAAATGCCTGCCAATGTAGCATTTAAACTTATCGATGAGTCTTGGATTCCCCTCCAGGATGGATGCAGGCCGTCAGGCTTGAACAAACCTCCATCCCTCCAGGTGGGTCCCCAGTCACCAATGAATCAAACCCTTCCTCACAGCACCAGTTCTTCAACCATGAGTTAAAGTTCCTGGTGCATGCATCTCTCTCCTTGCCTCTCACAGGTAGTACTTCTGAGAAAGTGACAGAAGTAGCTACTTGCTTGAGACCGCTCCCCAGTTTCCTAAACTCTTCCTGAACTTCCTTTGGCTCCCCATTTTCCAGGTCATTAGTACCTAGGTGGATAATGACATCCAGCTCACCCTCCCATCTTGCCTTCCCCCGTGATCCCCAGGATCTTCCTTCCATCCCTCCATGCCGTGGCACCTGGTAGGCACCTCAACTCCCTGTCCTCCCCCTCCTGTGTTCCTAGCTGGATCTGTCTTATGATGGAGTCCCCCACCAGGATTCACTTCCTCCTCCTCTGGGGTCCACTGCTTTCCCCACTGAGGTCACCTCCTTGGCTAACCTCCACATCCTTTCCTTCCACTTCTCTGGGTACCTCTATTTCATTGTCTTCATTTGCCAGTGTGGCATATGAGTTCTTGAGTGGAATAGGATCTGGGATGTGCCTCTGCCTGACCGCTCTAACCCTCCCTGAGCCCACTGTCATCCAAGTGCTCCTCGTTCTCGGCATCCTTTGAGGCAGTTGCATTGGACTGGGTGGTCCCTGGATAGGGGTGATGGTACTCCTGACCCAGTTTACTTCTGCTCTGAGTCTGGCTACCTCCTCCCGCAGTCCAGAGAGGATGCATGCAGATAGGGCAGCACCTCAGTGTCCAGAAGGTCTGCCTGAATATGGCTGCCCCACAGCCACTGCATTGCACCACTCCCCACATTATACTGCAATTCCACTACTTGTCTGCTACTGAAACTCTCCTAGTTCCCTTTTTATTAATTTGCTGTCCTAAAAATCCTGCCACTGATCCTCAGATAATTTTTTTTTTAAAGAAAAAGAAACCAATAAATAAATAAATGAATCAAAACACTTGTCGTGCTGAGGGTGGGCTTCTTCCCCCTTAAGCCCCTCCTACTTCACACCCCTTACTATACCCTGTGTTTAGCTCCTGTCAATCAGATTTAACAGGGCATGTAATTAAGAGTTGAGGGAAGGGGAGGGAGTGAAAATTTGCAGCAATTAAAGACAGCACAGAATTACACCACCACTATGTTTTAAATTTTCAACAGCCCAAAAACAATTATAAATAAAGACAACAAAGAAAGTATAGTGTCACTAAAAGCCCACAATCTAAGTTTAAAAGAAAAGTAGCAATTACCAGTTACTCTAAAGCACTGAATTGAATATGTTTCCTTCCTTCTCCTTCTGGCTTCTTCAGCATTTCTTCAGCAAAGTGTCCATATTAGATTCTTACTGAAGGGACAGTATGAACCTACTAAATAAATTGGAAGGAAAAAATTGGGATGTGGACTTTTGCTGGCTAACTATTGATGTCAACAGCCTGTATACATCTATTAGGCATGGACTAGACATTAAAGCAGTAGATTTCTTCTGTAAAGACCAAGCAATAATTTCAGTCCGTTGTTTAAAGTGGGCAATAGATTTTGCCTTAACCCACAACTATTTCTGTTTCAACAAATAATTTTTCCTACAGATATGCAGAACAGTGATGGGGCAGCATTTACCCCATCGTACGCTAACCTATTCATGGGGCATTTTGAAGAGAGATTCATTAAAAATGGCATAAATTATGAATTTTTGAGACATATTGAAATGTAGTCTAGATTTATTGACAACATATGGAAAGGGGATGAAAAAAACACAACTGAATTCACCTCCTACATAAACAGTGATAATGATATTGGCCTTCAATTCACCCATGAGCAGAATAAGGAAAGTATAAAATTTTTAGATCTTGAGTTGATAGGGATTGTAGGTGAAACTGTTAAAACCAAAGGATTTAGAAAGTCAATAGCTGCCAATAACATTCTGCATGCAAACAGTGCACACCCCAAAAAGATGGTATCCTCTATACCAGTGGTTTTCGACCAGGGTCCGAGGCCCAAAAGGGGTCCACAAGGACATGTAAGGGGGTCCGTGAAATAGTTGGCAAACCAGAAAGTGAATCGTGCTAAATTTAAACATTTTTTATTCCCGTGACAGTTCAGTCGCGTAGCCGGTCAAGCACAAGTAAGCACGAACAAAGCGTTGCACTCTGAAACCTGCTTGAAACCTGCCTTTAAGATTTTTTAATCAGCCCCAGCCCAAACACTCGAAATTCAAAGGCTCAGCAAGACATGTAAAATAGGTGGCAGACTGACTTGCTAGGGTCACTGGCAGCTATTGCGATCTGCTGTCTGATTTTTATTAACTTGTGCCTTTTGATTTTCTTGAGCCGCAGGTAGGTGTTAATAATGTCAGATGGGACAGAGAAGTGCAGTTTACAGTCTGTTAACAGTTAACTGATGGCCATGTTAGAGCTCCCCCCAGGTTGAATGAATTACAATTGTTCAGGTTGACAACTATTCATGGGTAGACAGAAAAAGCATAGAATCCCAGGGGCAATTTGCAGCTCGTTTCAGGGCATTGTAAATCAGCAGCTGCATACTATTGTCTCTGATTCGACTTATGGTCTGTTAACTGATAGCCATGTTAAAGCACACTCCAGGTTTAATGAATTACAATTGTTAATGCTGACAACTACTCATGGGCAGACAGCAAAAGCCTAGAATCCCACTGGCAATATGCAGCTCGTTTCAGCGCATAGTAAATCAGCAGCTGCATACAATTGAAAATTATTTGTTTTTAATTGCAAATACATTATTAAAAACTACGTTGTTTATATAAAATTTGCTTGATGTTGTTTTTCACACTGAAGTGTACAAAATGCGTATTTTTTGGTAGGATGTCCCTGACAAGGCCAGTAGGTTGACAGGGAGTCCCCGGACCAAAAAACTTGACAACCACTGCTCTATACCATATGGTGAGCTCATCAGGTTAAAAAGGAACTGTACAGATGACAATGCTTTCTTGGAACAAGCAACCATGTTAAAGTTGAGGTTCACAGAAAGGGGCTATAATTGCAAAGTTTTAGAAAAGGCATTTGATAAAGTTCAAAACTTAAAGAGATGTGACCTTTTAACCCCCAAAAAAGAAAGGTTAGCCATCAATGTGGATAGAACATATAGTGTATGAAAAGGAAAGAAACACAAACATTTATTATGGAGTTTAACCCACTAACAGGTTAAACAGGGGGACTGGTTTATAAGTTCTGGCCATTACTTCTCTCAAATCCCATACTGAAAAATAATGTTGTTGAAAAATCGAGAGTAACTTTCTTAAAAGGAGGAAACATTGGTGATAGGGTTATCAGAAACTACTTTATATCTACATTAGATCCCCAAAAGGGGACTAATTGGCTTCAAAACAAACCAAAGGGCATACACAAATGTGGCAGGTTCAACATTTGTCAGAATGCATAAACAGGTAAAACCTTTACAAAAGATGGGAAGATTTTTGGCATCAATAACTTTATCACATGTACCACACCTTTTTGTCATATACATGTGTTGGTGTACCTCTCCTTACTACTACCTGGGAAGACCACTAGAGCAGCAAAACTGAGGATACAGGAACACATCTGTGCAATTGTAAATGGAAATATTTACAATGCATTAGGGGCCCACTTCTTGCAAACCCATAATGCAAAACCAGATTGTTTGAAGTTCACCAAACTGGAACATGTTGAAAGGGTGTCACCACTAATTACCAAAACTCAGAATCCCAACATACAGGATCCCGAGTTCGACTGCCTGACACACACCTACCCAATAAACGGAAGCTGGTGCCAACAGGGGTAAAGTAGCAGATGTGAAGAATTGCTACCCTAAGCCTAGTCGTGCATCACAAGAGAGGGGAAAATCCTGAGGTTGGCCGAACTTCTCCCCTGGCATGGAAGGCTAAGCCACTACAGCATCGCACTCAGACCCAGGTTCTGTTCTGGGACAGAAAGGTTGGCATGGCACTCTTTTGCCTCCATAATTTTTTTAACCTACTCCCGAGGTCCATTCACCCTCAGAGTTGGTTATTTTAGTTACAGGGGGTGCAGGGGTCTTGCCCTCTGCATTGCACTAAGACCTTGTCGGTCTTCCAATTGTTGGTCTCCCAAATTCGGGCTAATGAAGTTCAGGAGACCAACTGTCAGTATATCATAGTAGATCCATTGAAAGACACCCCAGAGGGGGTAATCATGTGAATGTTTTGTCTCAGAAAGAGTCAAAATGGATTATGATGCTAGATACAATGGTACCACTTGGACTTAATGAAGAAGTAGACTTTTCTCCATACTTATGAAGAAAATATGTACTTACTAATTCATTTTATTTTATCTTTTTGTCTTTTCATAGGTGAATTACCTTACCCCTCGTTCTGGAAAATGCAATGTGAGAGCTACAGGTTTTGTATGCCTGTGGAACACAGATGAAGTTCATTAACTATATTGTACTTGGGTTGGATTTTCACACTTTGCTACCTTGCTCCTTCTACAGATGTTTATCCAATCTTTTTCCAAGTTTATTTCTTGCAACTAGATCTGCCATTTAATTAAAGTTCCTATACTTCTATGGAACTTGTATTTACACTTACAGGTGTTTTATACCCTATTTACTACCCTTAAATTCATGATTAATTTTATTTATTTATTACATTTTGTTAACCAGGTAAGCCCACTGGGCCCCGAGGGTCCCTTTTTCAGGGAAGACCTGGAGTTAGTTACATAAAGCAAGGCAATATATACAGGTAGTACAGGACATAGCGTACAGGATTACAATGACAGTATACAGTTTTCACAGTAGACAGCAGTTATATAAACCAAATTTACAAAGTTCAACAGTAGCAGCTGAAAGTCTTGGGGCAAGAGTATATGCACCAAATCACAGGGTGCGAGACATTTAATTTTGATCCTAACTTTATCCCATGATTCCTCCCTTAACCATCAAGCCTGCCCTTTTTCCCCATCCCCCCAGCCACTGATTCTGCTATTAGAGTTAAATATTAAATTGTAATAATTATTTAAACTCAAATCACAATCCATTAGGTTCTTCCATGTAAGAAACTTCCTGTACCCAATTCTCTTGAGTAATGATATAAATTCTTAAGTTTGTCTATACTTAGGAACAGCAGGTTCGGGTTCAGGTATAGTTGCAAGTCTTGTAAACATTTATACTCTTCTCCCGTCTCCAAACCCCATGGTTTGAGAGGGGCACAGTGTTGTAGACACTGATGGTCTGTTGATGATACTGGCTGCCATGCTGGGTGCAATCAGGTAGCCATGTCTGTGGTGCCAGAGTCAGGTACCCTGATTTAGGGGGAGGGGCACAGTGTTGCAGACACTGATGGGCTGTTGTCCAGGATGACTGGTATGCTGGATGCAAACAGGAAACCTTTTTCCTGTGCTACTAGAGTCAGGTACCTTGGTTTGGTGGGGAGTTTATAAAGTAATAGGCTGACCTTTTACGTGTTATGATACAAAGTACATGTAATGACTTATTTTACATTGTGTAATTTCATTTTACAGCTGGTAATGGAATGCTCTTCAAATAATTTGAGTGATCCACTGCAGACAGTTTATGTGAGGAGCAGGATATGGGTATCATAGAAAGCATCACTACTGTCAAGGAAGTACTGTGTGACACATCAAGTATGCCTGTGATGCAGATGACACTGACTGCCAAGCTGCTGAGCCTTGTAACCAACACCCAAAGGTCACACACTGCCCACAGGGGGTGCAGGGGTCTTGCCCTCTGCATTGCACTAAGACCTTGTCGGTCTTCCAATTGTTGGTCTCCCAAATTCGTGTTCACTAATGAGCTATAAAAAATGTTTTTTTTTAATTTTTGTCCAAAAACAGTACTTGTCAGCAAGAAACAAAGATAATATATTTTGTCTTCATATTAAGACATAGGCCCAGATATTCAAACTGCACCCAAAAAGTGCACAACAGCAGGAGCAAGTGCAAGTCCACTGCGCCCATGCTCAAGAAGTGCCATATTCAAAAAGCTGCACAGGTCAAGATGCGCCTGTGGCATAGGACTGAATATCACGTCACCTGCATCATAGCACAACCAGGGATGTGCAGTGGCACAGTTCATATGTGCCATAGCGCAACCAGAGATGCTCAGTGGAGCAGTTCAGATGCGCCATAGCGCAACCAGGGATGCTCAGTGGAGCAGGGCAGCAGTGCAACAGCACAACCAGGGATGCGCAGGGACAGGATGCAGGGGCCCACCACCCATGCCATAGATGGGCAGAGGTGCACACAGCAGAACAGACATTGGCCCCCACACCCCATGCACTGCACAACCGGTGGAGAGCTGGAATAACCACCGGCCCATGGATACCAGCAACAAACCCACAGCCGGGGTATGGTGCCCCAGCACACCCCCTGGCAAGCTGTGAGTGGCACACAAGGAGGGCCAACCACCCTGTGCCACACCATCCCACCAATGCAGAGCACACCCTGCGCCGTGATCCCCAGACACCCTGCCCAGGAGCAGCGTCCACCAGTACAGGACACCCCATGCATGCCACCACCCCCACTGTGACAACGCAACCCTGTGCATCACAGAACCACACAAGGCAGCCCCACCATGAGCACCCATCAGTGGGTGGCAGTGCACAGTGATGCAACAACTGCATACACAGTGCCACCATGCACGTTCCCCCCAAAGTACAACTGAGAGAATGACCATGCGTTGGCACACGAGGTACCCCGCACGTGACAGGGCATGCCTTGGACCCCACCACCAGTGGTACCTCACCCTGCACACCCTCCCAAGGACACACCCCAACCCAGCACTGGCCACAACAGCCAGCGCAGACACCCACAGTGGAGCATGGAAGCATGCGCCACACGGGATGCAACACAGTGCATGGACAAACACCTACCCATACCCAAGGGCACACCAACACAGGGACACAGTAATGGGGCAACCAAGCCCCCTGCGTGTGGCCACAGAAACCGTGTACACACAGCCAGCACCCCTCCATGGTACAGGAGTGCCAGCCGCCCTGCGCAGGCACCATGGAGCTGTATGCCACCAGCATGCGCCCGGAGCACAAGTGACAGACAGTGGTGCACATCCCCTGCGACACACACAAGCGACAGCATGGAGGTGGGACAACAACAGCGGAGGCCACAGTGTCACCTGAGGCAGACATGCACCACACCAGTGACAGGAGGCAACCCAGCATTGTGCCAGGTACAGTGGCTGTCCAGCATGGACAGCCACCACTGACATGCCAGTGGACCGTGCAGGTCACAGACATGCAAGGGTGTCAGCTGCACAAACCATGGACAGTCTGACAGGTGCACCATGGACACAGAGCATGCACCGTGGACCACTGCACACAGTCATCCAGTGCACAGGGACCAACACACACACCACAGACAGTGACTAATAGCTACTCCCACACCATAGTCACTTCCCCATGGACACACACACACGCACATGACTGCACCACCCCTGCCGCCATACACATCACTGCAGCTGAGTACCTATAGCCCGCTGCAAATGAGAGACCACCACAGTAGGCATATCAAAGCAAATGTATTGTAAAAGATCAAACAAAACTATATACAGATATTTACAAAAGGTTGGGGGGAGGGCCACAAACAAGGTGGGGGTGGGTAAGGGGCAGAGGTGAACAAATTGTAGAGGGAAGGAGGAGTGTGAGGGTGAGTCCAGGGGGTAGGGGAAATCATGGGCTTTTGAATGCTCAGTGGGAGCCCCATCCCCACTCTGGCTGCGCCACCCACCATACCACCGTCGGACTCCCAGATGGTCTAGTCTTTCGAGTATCTCCAGGGAGACCCTGGGAACCTGCAGTATCTCCCACAGCATCTCTCTTATCATCTACAACTGCTGTCCACCTAGGACAAGAGAGCAGAGTCAATAGGTGTGAATGCACAGCCTCCTGCAGCCCACCCACTGTGCATGGTATACGGCCATGGGACATGCCTCTGTGATGGTGTGTGACCACCCACAGTGATCGTGTCCACAGGACCTGCCCACCCAGGTGCACACAGCCATGCTGACCGCTGCACACACCCACCGGCCAAGTCCCGCACAGCACCACCGTGGCTGTACAGTGTCATGGCTATATGGTGCGAAGGCAGTGGCACAGCCATGTACCCGGTGCACGCATGGACCACCACTGATGCACTCCCAGACATGCAGTGCCACTGGACAGTGCTGACTGTACCAGTTGTGTGCATGGCAGTGGTGTCAATGGATGGTGGCCATGCCTCGCTGCCCACCCTGTTACACAGCATGCAAAAGTAAGCATGGATGTAAGGCACTTACCATCATCAGGCTGGTCCCTGTGCTGGTCTGGTCTGGCCACCCTTTCCGCATGCTGTGGCTCACATTGCAGCCTCCCCCTCCCTGGCATGCCTGCACTCTTCTGGGCCTAGGGTGCAAACATGGAGAAAGGAACATCAGTACAATCCGGTAGCAAAGTCCCCCCGCCCCTGTGTGTGTGCAATCCCACACAGCCATACACATCTGCTCCCCACCCCTATACCACTACAATGGCCCACACTGGACACCCCCCCATGTGCTGCACACATGCCACCATGATACCCGTATGGACGTTATCAGTGTATGGATGGGGCACCTACCTAGCTGTGGCACCGTGCCCCTCCTGGCATGCAAGCCTGTCCAAGTCCTGGCACTGCAGGTCCCTATAGCGGTGCCTGCACTGCTCCTCCATGCGTTCCATGCCAGTGGCCTCCTCCAGGGCCACAGCCACCTCTTCCCACACAGCACTCCTGGGCCTGTCCAGGGGTGCCTCCCCACAAATAGGGCAGCAGCATGGGGCTCCACCAACTACATAAGATTGGCCAGTTCCACCTGGCTCCAGATCAGTGCCCGTCTCAGTGCCATCCTTCAATTTTTCAGTATCAAAATGGTGCTCTGTAGTGCATGTCTGCCACATGTGGGATGCTGCTTGATACTGCGCTGCCATTCCACATCGCGCTGTTATAGAGGTGCACCCATGTGGACACATGGTGCCTAGGGGCAAAGGTCGGCACAAGGTCAAGGGTCTCTCGCGCATGGACTGCCACAGCGCCAGTGGTACTAACCACATGTAGTGTGGTAGGGCGCCTGTGTGCCACTTCCTGTAGCTGTGTACTGCACTATGGCCCCAGTGCCAGAGTGCTATACATGCGATCAGTGCAGTAGTGCCACTGGCACAATGGTGGCCATGCCCTGCATTGCCTCCCATGCACAGCACGTCAACAGCGTGGCAGGCATCGGCGTCATCACCACAGGCATGTGCCGTTCGGTGTCTACTGCGCATGTCACAGAAATGCGCCCTTGCCTGAGCACGTTCAACTCAATTGCACAAAGCGCAACAGCGTGATATTCAGCCGGCATATGCAAATCAGTTAATCAGCTATTAAATGGCACAGATACCGCATTAGCATCCACTTAAAATTGTGCCTCACCTCATTTGCATGTGTTGCGCTATATAAATGTGACATTGGGCTGCAGTGGCCATAGTCTGGTATTGCAGTCTATTGTGGTGAGTTGCATGCTGTTTGGGAGTGTGGACTGTGGTGTGTGGGACATGCATGGGACTGCACAGTCACAGGTAACACCTGTCATTCCCACAGGATCAAGAATGAGCGACTGTGA
Source organism: Neoceratodus forsteri (assembly GCA_016271365.2). Classification (NCBI taxonomy): domain Eukaryota; kingdom Metazoa; phylum Chordata; order Ceratodontiformes; family Ceratodontidae; genus Neoceratodus; species Neoceratodus forsteri. Next base: position 1,198,115,106 of record CM057453.1, read on the forward strand.
GGTGAAGAAAGAGGAACAGAGATGTGGGTAGAAGAGGAGGTCTAACTTCACCAAGGCAGAAACAGATGCCCTGTTTGAGGCCTACCTTGACCAGGAGCTGCTGTTCAGCAGACAGCGTGGAACACCACAGGCCCATGCTGCTGCATGGGGAGAGGTGGCACGTGCCGTCAACCTGCATGACAGCCACCAGCGGTCCGTGCAGGAGTGCAAGAAGAAAGTGGACACGGACAGCTGGAGGATTAAGGACAAGGTGGCTGCCATCAGGGCAGCATGGGCAGCGACCGGTGGTGGACAGCCGGCCGTGCAACACCTGACCCCACAAGAAGAGCAGGTTGCTAGCAGCATGTGGCATTATGCCATCGAGGGTGTTCCAGGTGGTGGATTCCAGACGGGTGGTAGCCCATCACTGCATGGTAGGTCCTGATCTGTCACTGGGGGGGGGGAGACAGGGTAGGGCAGATCCATTAATGCTACTGTGTTCCCTTACAGCTCCTGAGCATCTACATGGGTCAGCGGTGGTGGGCTTGTCCACTGCGGGCGATACCATGGACATAGAGGAGGGCCCATCCACCTATACAGGTGTCCAAGGGTCAGGGCAACAGTGGGTCCACCTGGCTGTCCGGACTGATTTTGGTGGAGCAGGTGCGGAGGAGGCCCTGCTCGTGTCCCAGCATGCCGGCATCCATGGATGCCGGCATGCTGAGACTCGGACTGGTGCCGGATCCATCATTGATGATGATGGAGCTCACTTCATGGACAATGATACGTGTGGGCCACAGGATGGCCACACAGCAGGTAACAGCACAGGCATGGCCGTGGGTGGTGCTGCCGTGGAGGCCTGCGTGACATCACAGTCCCAGTCTGTGCCTGTTTGCACCAGTGGGGCAGCACTGGTGTGTGTCCAGGACAGTGGGGCTGTTGTGGCTGCTGCAGCAGCACCGTTGAGCCCTGGAGAGTGGCAGCCAGAGAGGCAGTGTCAGCAGTCGGCCAATGGCCATGGGGGTACAGTGTCAGGGGGTAGCATCAGTGCACCACCAGTGGACATGCCCAGGCATGGCCCTGGTGTGCAGCACCCACCCTTAAGGGGCGCTACCCATCAGGGCCACAAACACCATGATGGACAGCATGCCGATCAGGCAGATGACCGCTTAGATGAGCACACCTGCATACTCCAAGATTCAGTCGATCAACAGTTGCGGCTTGTGACGGAGGTGGATGCACTCAGTGCGGCCCTGCGCTAGGCAGAGAAGCGGCGCAGCAGGGACACCGGTCTGCTCCTGGCAGGGATGGACCAGCTGTGGGAGGATGTGACCGCTGCCATTGACAGGCTGACACAGATAATCACAGCTGTCATGGCCACAGTGGGCACACAGTTATTTACCCATGCGTCGCAGACACCATGCAGTGCAATGTCCATCCCCCTTTCCCAGCGTCGTGTGACACCCTCCTTGTCGACACCAGGTTCAGCTGTGGGCATCCCGAGCATGCCTGGCGCAGGCATGTTTGGTGTGCTGCAGACCCCTGCGCAAGCACAGTCGTATTCACACAGTAGAACCCCTGGAGGACCGTTGGTGCCACCCCATGAGGCCATTGGTCAGCCTGTCACTGCTGGCAGGTCTTGGTGGTGGCTGTGGCACTGTGGCTTGTGACTGACCTGTCTCCCACCAAGGCTACTGTCTGACGCTGCCCTGTGTGCAGTGTGTTGTTCAACGTGCAATGCATGGGTGGGGTACCTTGCCCTGCACACACACACACACACACACACGTTCCATCTGCACACCCTCCCGGCTGCTGTCCGCTGAGGTGTGTGCATGATGATGCCTGTGTTGCGCTGTCCACCACTGTGCAATGGTGCCCAGCGTCTGACACACGCACAATGACAGGCACTGGGTGTGGTGGTCTGTGGACGTGCATGTGGCTAGGGGTGGCGGTTGGGGTCGGCGTGCCTCCTACCCTTTGTGCATGTCTTGTGGGGGGGTGTGACCACGTGCCGTGTTAGACCTTGCCCATCCCTGATGGTGTGTGTGGTTCCATGCTCAGCCAATTCCCTATACGACATGCACCCCTGGGGTTTGTCCATGCATGTATGTGGGTTGTGCCCTAGCCATTAGTGGTTGCACATGGCCCCATGACTTACCAGGGTTGGTTGAAATGCTCCTCTGTGATGGTGTCCCGGTGCACCTGCACCATCCAGAGCAGTCGGGGATCCCTTCGACCAAGGGGGAGGCTGCCCATCACCATCTTCACCAGCGTCCTCATCATCCCCATCGCTGTCCCCCTCTTCGACCTGTACGGCTATCCCACAGTTGTTGGCCATGTTGTGCAGGATGCAACAGGCCAAGAATAGCCCACAGGCCTTTGAGGGGCTGTACTGTAGGGCACTGCCAGACGTGTCCAGGCAATGGAAATGTGCCTTCAGCATCCCGAACACCCGCCCGATGACATTGCATGTGGTGGCATGTGCCTCACTGTAGAGTTGCTGCGATGGGGTCGAGGGCCACTGGTATGGTGTGAGCAGCCAGGGACAGAGTGGGTATCCAATGTCACCTGGGTGTAGAGGGTGGACATTAGTTTGGTGATCAGCATCGCACTGCCATGGGCCACCTAGGCCAGTAACCATGTCACCTCTGACTATGCCCTCCCAAGCTCCATGTCTTTCTGCATGATTTGCATACTCACCCACTAGGTGGCCAGTGGAGATGTCCCCCACTCTCGAGCCTGTGGCACAGTGCAGACTGGTGCCAGATGAAGGCATCATGTGCTCCCCCAGGGTGCGTGGCACAGACATTGATTATGCACCCCCTGGCATCTGATGCTTGCATGCCCCTTCCAATTTATGTATGCGGCCCCTTCGGGGCCAGATGGCATGCAGATGGCCACATGGGTGCAGTCTATTGCCCCGAGCACGCCAGGCATACGTGCTACACTGTGGAACTCCTGTATGTTTGCTGTGCGCTCCACCGGTGTGCTGGGGAAAGGGATATACTCCACAGCATGTGGCAGCAGTGCACTGAGGAACTGGGTGAGAAGGCATGATGCGGCTGACTGGGTTATGCCTGTCATGTCCCCTGTTGGTCTCTGGAAGGTACCCATAGCAAGCAGGCACATAACAGCTGTCTCTTTGGTCTCCACTGACAGAGCATGGCTCCGTCGTGTGGGTGTCTGCATCACATCACTGCATAGCTCACAGAGTCACCTCAGGATCACCCGGTTCAGGCAGTACCAGCCTACAATATCAGTGTCAGTGTACAGCTTGAAGCTGGTGCGGACTCGGTACTGCCTGTTGGGGGCATATCACTGACGGGCCCTTCCACAGCTGCACCCCCCTGCTGCCTACCTTCCCACCCCCCTCATTACTGCCTCCATCTGGATGGTGGCACTGGCCATGTCCCTGGCTTGTGTTACCCCAACGGCAGCTGTTTTACCATTCCAGCCGCTGTCCTTACTGCTACTCCCCCTGCACCAGGAATACCTCCCATTAGTGGCCGTACTGCCCACTGTCTATGCCCTCAGTGCTATATGGCACTTGCCCCTTTTGTCCTGCACAGTGGCACAGGCTCCCCACACCTTTCCTGTTCCTGGTGGTTCCAGGTGCTCTGTCCTGCTCCTGCCCTTTCCTGCTCACAGTTGCTGTGTGCCTGCTTGCAGTTCTCCCACATGTGGCTTCCCTGTAGCGTTCTTGTGCCTCTCTCTTGTTCCTTTTTATTCTGGATCATTTCCGCTATCGCGCAACTTCCACTTGCTCCCCTATTGTGCATGGCGCATGTTGTTGAATATCGCACTGCGCCATTTATTCATGGTTCCTTCCCCTTCAGTTGCACATGCATTCATTACCATTGCGCTCTTGAGCATTGTGATTTGGGAGGCGCATCTGCCTCCCGCTGAATATAGCACAATGGTGCATTTTCGGACTTGCGCTGGTGCATCCCTGTTGCGCATAGCGCAACCTTTTTGAATATCTGGGTCAAAGTGTTCATCCATACGTCTCAATGTCTGAAAAGTTCAATTTTCTGCTTGCACTCTGGTAGTTTCAAGATACGTGAATGATGTTGGTCAGCATGCTTATGTACTTGTCTTTTTTTCATTGCTTTGTTTGTGCATATCATCACCATTTGTTGGCTTCTGGTTGTTTGTCACAGAACTGCACTGTCTCTGTACATAAATGTGAAAAAAAAACAATACTGTGACAATGGAAAGTTAAATGGCAGTGTTGTGAATATAATGCTTTCACTCAACTATTTCTGTATAGGTACAATAATGGACAAAATTATGACGTCAGACGCTGGTGGTCTGTGTAATCTCTTTACTGATTCTGCTGATTTACTGTGCTCTCTTCAGCCTGTTTATTCATCAACACCACTGCAGTCACCATGTCCCTCAAAAGCATCATCAGTTGTCGATGAGAATGCATATTCAGACTCTGAATACATTCATTTTGAGGAATCCATTGTGGCAGCACACAGGAAGTTGAATGAAAAAACAGAGCAAGTAATCCCAACTGAAAAGAACACAAAATTATTTATTTTATTTATTTAGTTAGTTTTTGTTTATCAAGTAAGTGCACTAGCCATAGCAATGACTATTTTCATACATGAGCTGGGAGGGAACAGTACAAACAGAGCAGGTACACATAGCAAATACAAGTTTTTACATAATTGAAACACTTGAAATACAGAAAAAGTATAACCATAATAGACAATTTGATAACAGAGCAAAAGTAGCTAAAGATACTGTAACAGTGTTAAAATATACAAGAAGAGAGAAACAGAAGACATTCTGGTAAATAGTGGCAAATAACATGTTGTCTGACTTGTGGAAAAAAAACATTGTAAGATAGTAGTACTATGCTGTTTATAAAGGATTTATGTAAGGTAGTGAGAGAGGGAAAGGGAAATAAAAGTGAGCAGCCAGAGTAGAGGTACTTATGAAGAGCCAGGCAATAGGAAAGGAAAAGGGGAAAACAGGAAAAATGGGGAAAGTGCTGTAAGTTGGAAGGTACAAACAGAGGTGGCAGAAAAGGACCAGCTTGAAAGGACGAGAGAAGGGCTAAGGGGGTTTAAAGCAGGCACATCTGTAGGAAGTGGCAAGGTGGTTATGTAAACCTTTCTTAAAAGAAGCGTGGGATGAAGATTGGCACAGGGCAAGCAGGAGGGAGTTCCAGAAAAGGGGGGCATGACAGGCAAAAGCCATAGCGCCTTTGGAGGAATTATGTCTAGGAATGAAGACAGGCACATTATCAGCAGACCGCAAGCCATAGTGTGGTGTAAGATTAAGGAAGAGATCCGCCAAGGGTTTTGGTATTTGTAAACAGACAATATTGTCAATGATGGAGCCATAAGCATAGAGCCTTAAGTCAGGAGGTGGAAGCCAACCCAGATCAGAGTAAAGGAGACAGTGGTGTTTCAGTCGAAAGGAGGAAGCATAGCGACAGATATTATTATACGTGACATCCCATTTTTGAAGGCTTGATTTGGACACAGAGGTATAAGTGTCAACCCCATAGGTGAGCGAAGGAAGGAGTATGCCACGGGCAAGAGCAAGCCTAGGAGAGGGGGCGAGCATATAGCTGGTATGGTATGTTATCCCAAGTTTAGTGCTGACCAGCTTGCAGATCTGTTGTATATGTAGATCATGGTTTAATGATGGATCTAATGTGACACCTAGATATTTAAATGAGTCCACCATCCTCAGAGTTAAACCATTGGAGAAAGAGACTTTAAATTTAGGTTGGGAGAGTTTAAGCTTGGCATTTGAACCAATTAGCATAGATTGAGTTTTGGACTTGTTTATAACAAGCCCGTGACTAGTTAGCTATCGACAAATTTGCTGAAAGTCAAAAGAGAGTTTTTGATTGATGACATCAATGCTGTTATCACTAGTGTAAAGTACAATGTCATCAGCATATAGTAGTGAAGCAGTCCTATGGAGGTTGGTGGTGATGTTATTGATGAAAATAGAGAATATCAGAGGCCCAAGGATGGACCCTTGCAGCACCCCTAGGTTTATGGTGGCCTTGTCTGAGAGGGTGGAGTTATATTTCACAGTTTGAGACCTGTCGGATAGGTAGCTGCCAAACCACCTTACAATGTTTTGAGAGCAGCCAAGTGATCCAAGGGAGGCAAGGAGGATGGAGTGGTCAACAAGGTCAAATGCCTCGGTCATATCAATGAAAATAGCCCCAGTGAGAAGGGCAGAGTCCACGGCCACTCGGATATCTGACGTAAATTTGAGAAGGGCAGTAGTGGTGCCATGGCCCTTGCGAAAACCATGCTGGGCTGGGGACAGAAGGTCATATTTCAGTAGGAAATCAATCATTTGAGCAGTAACAAGTTTCTCCAGAATTTTATTGAGAACAGATAGGGTGGCTATGGGATGGTAATTTGTGGGATCTTTATGATCACCTTTTTTGAATACAGGGGAAATCCTTGCAACCTACCATATATCCAGGATATAGTACTGGGACAGGGATAACATGAACATTTTGGCTAGAGGAGCAGCAATGTAGGGGGCAGATAGCTTCAGAAGTTTCGGTTCTAGGTTGTCTGAGCCAGCAGCAGTGTAGTCTGAGATTTTATATAGTAATTTGAGCACCTCTCGCCTAGAGACTGCCCTGAAAAAGAAATGAGGACCACTGACAGTAGATGATCTGGGTATATTTGACTGGACTGGAAAGGAGGAGGAGGTGTAATTGGATAAGTCCGAGAATTTATCATTGAAGAAATCTGTGTGACTTTCAAGTAACATTCAAACAGCATAATTAGCCATTTACTAATTATCATTTTAGGTGTGGTAACACAGCAAGGTATTCTCTTCATGATGAGCACACATTTATAGTTTATAGCTGAAGCCTGGGTGAACTTTTAAAGTTCTGCTTTTCACATGGCTCTCCCACATTGGTCATATTTTCAATGGATGGTGTTGACTGAAGGCATGGCACATTATTCGTTGTTGATGTCAATTGCTGTACTTAATAATTCCAAAACAAGGCAAGGCAATCTTTATTTACAGAACACCCGATCCTGAAGGCTCTGGGAGCTTTATGTAAAACAAGTCAGAAAATACAAAACAGGCTGGCCCAGTGGTGTAGAGGACTGAGGCACTGGACACCTTACCTCTTACCATGCAAGCAGCCTGAGTGTGGGAACAAGATCAGGTAACCAGGGGTCATCTAGAAGAGAATCAAGCAGCCAACATTCAGCTCTCCTCTCCTGGACTGGGGAGGCAAGCCTTCCCAGTTCTTGGCTGCCACCAAATGCATGCTCAGTGGTAGTGCCACACAAATGGGGGCTGGTATTAGGTGGAGTGAGTGGAGCGGGTCCACCAGTCCTAGAGCACATGTGCACCTCCACACACCTGTGCTTGTGTGTCGCTGAGGCCCCAGGGAGTAAATGGAAGAAAACAGGGAAAAATCATGTCCCACACCGCTGTATACGACAGCCCTCAGGGACTCTTGGGTCTCGCACTGTGCAGATCACAGTCAGCAGGACTGGCTGGGGGGAGCGGATGACAGGACTTGGGGACCCCAGGGCAATGGCCAGATGAAAGGTGCAAAAATATGACAATGGTAGAGGCAAAAAGCTCTATAAAAAAAAGTACAAAACAGGTTACAACATAGCTCAACGTTTTAAAATATGATCAGATAAGACAGACACTAGGCAGATCTAAGATTAAGTGGCTGGGGAAAGCTTGTTCAAATAAAAAAGTCTTCAGAGAGGCTTTAAAAGCCTCCGTCAAGCAGGCCATGTGACTATATCCAGGAAGTGAATTCTACAGTATTGTAGCTGCCACTCCAAAAGCTCTGTCTCCTGAGAGTCTCAGCCAGAAAGGGGGCAGCAAGTGGGCCCACATTGATGGAATGGGGGGAGTGAACTGGGTGGTAAAGGACGTGGAGATCTTTCAAGTAGTCTGGTCCCAAACCGTGTAAGGCCTTGTCAGTTAGCAAGGAAATCTTGAAGGTGATGCACCACCACAAAGGCAGCCAGTGCCACACCCACAAGACTGGCATGATGTGGTCCCTCTGAGAGGAGCTGACTATCAGTTGGGCAAACCTTCAAATAACCCTAAGTAAAGAGCATTGCAGTAGTCCAACCTAGAGGTGATGACAGCATGGACAATTATCACCAGATCAATGTAGGCTAGATGCAGTTTGAGCCTGGTGATGCTTCAGAGATAGTAAAAGCAAGACCAGACCACAGCCAACATTTGTTCTTCTAGTGTCAGTCTGCAGTCTAAAATGACCCCCAGGTCCTTAACTGTATCAACAGCCACAAGCGATTGGCTGCCCACTGAAGAAAGAACCAGATCTCCCATTGCTGCTGAGCCCCAGTTTCCCGGCTCAATCACCACGACCTCTGTCTTTCCTGGGTTGAAATATAACCAGTTTGAGGCCATCCTGTTATTTACTTCTGCAAGACATCCCAGCACTGAAGCCACATGATCCGCACCAGGAGAACAAGACGAGTACAGCTGAGTATCATCCGCATAGAAGTAAAACTCAACACTACCGTCTAATGATCTCGCCCAAAGGCAGCATGTACACAGAGAACAACACAGCAGTGAGTATCTAGTCTAGAAGAACTCCACAGGACAGCACAGAGGCCCAGAGGTAAAATGACCTAGGGCAACTTGTTGCATTCTCCCACTTATGTAAGACTCAAACCAGTGTAAAACTGTGCCAGTGAGACCCACATAGTTCCTCAAGTGATCCAATAGCACCCCATAGTCAACTGTGTCAAATGCTGATGAGAGATCCACAAGGACCAAAACAGAGCAAAATTCGTAGTCCCTCGCTAGGAAAAGATCATAGTTACCCTGATGAGTGCAGTCTCAGTACTATGATGGCACCGAAAGCCTGACTGGAGAGATTAAAAGATGGAAAGAGTCTCCAGGTGGTCCACAAATTGCTCTGTTACCGCCTTCCCAATAACCTTACCCAAAAGGGAAGGTTAGAGACAGGTCTGTAATTCGCCAGAACTTCAGGGTCTCGCCATTCAGTTGTTTATCTCGGCAAGCTGGCAAAATCAACTACCAGGTGGTCATTTGATACATGGAAATGTGTCAAAGGTTACTGCTATTTTTGCTTCTGGCTGTCCTGTGTCAAAAGTTTTTAGTATTTTTGAGTTTATGAATGGGCCTAGTACTTTACAAAGCACTTTTGAAAAACACCAGAAAGAAATAGTGATGCCAAGTATTGAAAACATATGGTTAAAACATAAGGAAAACGTGCTCAAAGTAGTAATGTAAATGCCTGCTGGTTTGATTCTGGGTGATGATGGCAAGGCTGAAAGCCCTGGACACTGCTCCAAATTTGGTTTCTATACTCTGGTTGTATTTCAATTGGCCCAAAACTGGTACAGGAGAGTCATATCATTGTGCTACCTCTATAAACACATTATTATACAGTTATGCAGTGCACAGTACACAGTACTGAGCTGTATTTTTTCTACTTAACGTAAAAAGATGAAACACTCCATATGGATGGAGCTGGAGGGGTTAAAGAGAGCTCTGACTGTGCTCATTGAAGAAAACAACCTTCATGTTAATGCACTAGTAACTGATTGACATAAGCAAATTAACGCATGGCTTGCAAGCAGTCCACTGATGGTGGATGGCACACATTATTACAATGTGTGGCATGTTGCCAAAGGTATAATTATGGAATATTATATTCAAATTCTTAAACCTATATTGTTGCTCTGCTTGGAAAAATGTAATGTAAATATTAATTCCTAAGGAAAAAAATTGTGAAAATAATTATTGCGTGGCACACTGGGGTGCCAGATGGGTACTCTTCTCAGATACATCACTTCAGTGTGGGGCTGGCAGGCATACAGTTCCAGGATGCAGACAGTCTAAATACAGGACACACCCATCACTCAGACAATATTTTCTTTCTTTTTCTGTTTATTCGTGTAACCCCCTTGCAAATGGGGGTTCCTAGAAATGCCAGTCTGGGTTTATCTTAGCCCGTTTTGTTCTGTCCTTCTCCCGCTGTCTCTCAGGCTTCTTCTGACTTGGCCTCTAATTTTTCTGGCTTCCCAGGTCCTGTTTGCCCTTGTGTGTGCCCCAGTTTGCAGTCAAATGAAAATCCAGCCCCTCGGGACTTAAACTGCTGACTGTGAACTCCCGCTGAAAAGCACTGCCTCCAGGGCAGCAGGAGTCGCGTTGGCATGCAAAGCGCCTTTTATGTGGAGCCGCTTGTTTTACGGTCACCTTGGGGACTGTGCCATGGGTCCCGGGATCCCTTCCACCTATTTGGGACCTGGTGACCATGGACAGCCTGCTGGGGGACCGCTCAGTTGGGAATTAAAGGAGTTCTGACCAGGGCTCATTTGAGTATGCCTGTGCAGGGCCCTGGTCATCTGAATAATGCATAACAGTGTGTCTGGCTGCCTCCAGGGTAGTTATGTTCAGCTCCAGCCGAAAAGTAAAGAATTAAAATGTTTTTAAATAATGGAACTGTTGCTGCTTGTTGGGAATATATTGTGCATGTGGGGAAAAGTGCTTATAGTTAAAATGAGTGCTGTTTCCCTGGCAATTCCAGTATCTGGGACTCTGTGTGTCAGCCTGTCAGCTGCTGCAAGGGAAGCTTGCATAAGTGCAGTAGCGACAGGAAAAGTAAAAGAGCCATGTTTTTCATCTGTGCAGCGACTGCAAGTACAGCCTTTAAGCTATAGAACTGTGGGGCATTTGAGGCAAATAATTACTTCTTTCTGGCTGCACCAGGACATTATTCAGGACTGTATCTATTCTGCTATAAGGGACAGTGGGTTAACTTAAGCAGCCATTGCCAGAAGTACAGCCAATTGGAACTGCAGCAATAGATAGCCAGGACTTGTGGGACATTCACTGCATCTCATGAGTAAGCACCCAAGTGCTTATGGGGGCTTACAGGGACATTATTTTAGGTGCAACTTCCACAACCCAATTGTGCCTCAAGTGTTCTGAGTGACAGGTCTCTCAACAACTTGGAGACATGTTACCCCATCCCTGCTACCAATCAGGAGTCGAGCTAGGAACTCTATAAAGAGACAATGTTGCCAGTCTGTCTGGAGATTCAGAGATGCTGAGCTGAGAGAGAGAGAGAACGAGAGAGAGAGAGAGCAGCAGAACAGGCTCCAGCCTGCTGGGAGACCCCCATGGGGGAGGGGCTCAGGCTCCAGCCATGCCATCAGGCCTGGGCCACTTAATTCAAGCCCTTTCAGTATTCAGGGGGCATTTGTTATTTTCTTCAGTTAACAGTTAACTAGTTACAGTAATTGTGCTTTCTGCAACAACTAGTCTGGAGGTTGCCAGTACTGTCCTCCAGAGGCTAGCCTTCCCTCCCACGTCGGGGAAGGATGTGGACCGAAGAATCAGATGTCCAGCAGGGGTGAGAGCGCTGACCAGACCAGATGACATCATGCAGCGGTGAGAGCGCTGACCGAGTACCTCAGAGGTAAGAGAGCTGAAGAAGTCTTCAGGATGCCTTCGATTGCAGATGAGACCCGTGGAGGACCTGAGTGAGTATCCTCGAACCCCCAGGTGCAAGGAAGAAGCTAAGAAAGTAATCTTGGGGGCTTCATGGCCCATTAAGAAATGTGTGCTGTTAAGTGTGAAGTATTGCAGTCATCAGTCTGGGCTACTAACCCCATAAGAGACTGCCTAGTTCAAGTAATGGATGCATCTTGTCTGTGGCCCAAATGACTAAGTTGCATGTGCAGCAAGATGCTGGGCTTAGTGAATCATATAAATGTGTAGCTATGGGTTAGAGTCTTGCCATCGTGGAGCTGTCTGCCAAGATGCGCTTGTCACTTCATGACACAGGAGGCCCTAGAGCATATTAATGTCTAAGATACCTTAAAGAGAATGTATCTGTGTTTGATCAGAATTTCATCTGAGAGCGCTTGGGATAAGTGTACAATGTCTAGACATGCTGGATAGGACTCCGCTTGTGGGTAATGTTTTTGGTATATAGAATGTACTGGATGTGACTGCCTGTGACTAAAGTATGGGATGCTTGATAAAAGTGTCATTGCCAACTTACTCTGAATAGATGCTTTTTGGTATATAAAGTACTGGATGTGACCGTATTTGAATTGCATATAGGATGCTTGACAAAAGTATCACCCTTATTGCTTTGGATGGGACTTTCAAATATTGTGCTGAATGTTCTGGATGTAAGATCCACATAGTTTGTTCTGGAATGTTCAGAAGTCTGCTAGTGCAGGACAATCCCTGATTTGTCTGCAAGTGCAGAGAAATCTCTGCTTTGTCTGCTAAAGTGCAGGGCAATCCCTGCTGTGGTTGTAAATAGTAATTTGCTGCTTTACAAAAATCTGTTTCCAAGTTGCCCCCACCCTCAAATTAATAGCTAGCTACCTCGACCAGCTGCAACTCCATCAGGCCTGCAACATCTTGGACTGTGGTATCTGTTTAACCAGTATGGTATGAGATTGCGGGGTTTCGGCTGTATCTGGGACTGGTACCAGTGTTGGTATTATTAATAAATATGTTTAACATCTGATTTATCAGCAGCTAGATAGCCAGGGCTCTGGAGGTCTTAAGTCGAATGGTAAAATGTGATTTATGTCTGACTGTTAATATGTAGCCACCCAGCTGGAGGGTTCACCAGCAAAATCCAAAATGATCTCTGTACATGTGTAAATATGGTAAGATAACCTCTACTCCTCCTGTTTCCCTTTTCTAGCTCCTTTATTCCCCCATAAATAAATATCTTGTTGTTGTTGTTCGAAATCTTGAGCATATTATTGGAGAGAGTCTTTAATTCAAAATGTGGAAATGTGGGGAGCTGTATCTTGGGGCATGTCTGGGGAAGGTAACTGGTCCTCATGGGTGGTGTAGCAGCTCAGGGGGCTACACCCAGCACCATCTCACCCACATAAAGCACCCTGAGTGGAGGCACTGCACAAAGGTTTTTAAAAAAATGTTACAAGTTAGCGAACCAAACCCACTCAGTCTATGTCCAGGGTAGTAGGTAGGGGTGTAACACTGGGGGGTGGCGCCACCCAGAGGTTACATTTGGAAAATTCCAAAGTGGCCCTTGGTTCTGGTCCAACATTTCGCCACTTTGACTTCATCAAAGAATTGGGCCTACGTAGATCAAAACATTGTTGTTACAATATAATACATGTTGTGTGGCATACTACTAAAACTTCTTCAAAACAAGCTATTCCAAAACAAAACCACACCCTTCGTCCTGCATCTATGAAAGCACACTACTTGCATAATGCAACCTTCTTGTGTAACTTGTTGCTGTGTTATTTTTTGTGTGAACAGTCATAAAAGAGGTGCACCTGGTAAGCCTTAGTTGCTAGACAACTGTGTCCCCTACTGCTTAAAAAGAAAGAAACCCATACCCTTTTACGTTATGCAGAGAAGCTTTTCACTGTATAAAAATAATAAACATCGCATCAAACCATACATTTAGGAATACTTATCTAAGAAAGAATTTGGTGAGTAATAATACTTCTGAAGCAGTATATCAGGTGCCTGTGCATGTTATCACAAAAGTTCTTGGTTCACTTCAAATTCTTCTGTTAGTAGTGGTTAATCTGCAGGAGCTCAGACTCATTGTTCTAATATTCTTTTGATTAGCATAAGTAAATGTCAACCTGCTGACTGTTAACGTTATGGCTTAGTACCAGTTTAGGAAGTTCCAGTGTTTAAAAACTGCAGATACATTTTAAGAGTAATGTTCTTGACATTTCATTCTTTCTATCAAGCTAAATTAGTTTATAAGGGAGAAACTTCAGGACATTTTCCATTGATAGTTTTTTCCAGATGACACATCCACTTCTACATGGTTAAAAAAGATGTTTTCAGTTCTGTGATGAAAGGAAAATACAGTTGCATAAGAACTTACCGTAACAGTAGATCTTCGAGAGTATCTCTCGCAGCAGGCCATACTACATGGGATATCCAACTGTAGGCATCACTTCCTCTGGATGACTTCCCAGCAGTGTCTTCCAGGGGCCTCCCCTTCCTCTCACCTGATGTGCTCCTGCAAATATATGTAACCCCCCTACAAATGGGGGTTCCTAAAAGCGTCCCCGGAGCTCATTTAAATGCTCCATGCCTGGTTGGTGTTCTGCATTTAAGCCTTTTCAAATGGATAGCCAGTGAGTGCTTTTAAGGCCTCCGTATACTGTCCCGATAAGGGCTGCCTGTTGCAGTCATAATTAGTTAAAATGGGGGGAGGCTGTGTGGTTGTATGCCCGAGTCCCACCCGGGCTGCTGAGTAGGCGCTCCAGTCTGCCATCGCTACTGGTGCATAGGGAGTCCTGTTAAAAAGGGGCAATTACTTGCCAGTAATCTTTTTGAATAGTGATGATAATGTAAGTTGTTCTAACCTGCTTCCTTCGCAGCCAGAGACTGTTCTGCTTATCTCCTCCATTTTGGTCCAGAACTGCAGAGTTGGACCAATCAGTACCTCGGGACGTCTTTGAGCCAGCTGACCAATGGGGAACTGTCTGCCCTTGGAGAGAGGTATTATGGGCTATGGTGCTTTTTTTCGCACCACTGAGAGCAGGAGTGAATGACTGGCAGGTGATGCCAGCCAATCGAGTCGGGTAGCGCCCGAACTGAAAGGAGTGCCCCAGGCTGCAAGGGGGCAGATGCATTCTGGCTAGGAATAAGAAGGGAGCTCTAGGCTCCAGCGCTGTGTGAGTGTTCGCGTGGGAAGCGGCGTGAAGGCCTGAGGCGGCGTTCTCCCTTTGAGTATCGGGACTAAATCCCCGGCGTCGCGGTCAGAGGCTGGTGCCAGCCCAGCTACCTACAGGCTCAACCTGAGAGCACTGGAGAATCTGCTGAATCGCGCTCGGTCCACCCGTGAAGTTGAAGCTGCCGTTTGTTGCCCAAGTCTGCTGCAAGTTCGTGTGGGGCCTGAAAGCAGCTACCTGGTATGGTACCCCTCTGTTGTTTGCCATATAAGTGTGTGAGGAGGCTGGTGAAATTCAGGCTCAGCCCTGCTGGTGGTGATGGAAACGGTATTTGATGGAGCCATGAGTACTGAATCAGGGTAGCTCCCTGCCTGGTTTGCAAACAGTGGTCTCAAGTTGTTCGTTATACTGCTGACTGCCTAACTGAACTTTCTTCCCATTCTGACCAGCTCAGGATTGTAAAGGTTATCTGTGTCAGGGCCCCAACCAGCTGCCACGATGGACCAGCCATTAGGGCTTGGGTACCCAGGGACAACAAATCTTAGGTTTAGGCCTGTGCACAGAGCCCTAGGTAGATAGGTATAGTGATAAGCCAATCATCTTGATTTCCCCCTGCCCCTGTTATTTGTCTCCCTTGAATAAATCAGATTGTTCTTTCTGCAACTACACCCTGGCTACTGTGTGCATTGCTGGTGAACTGCTGCATAGGGACTGTGATATAACTGTACCTTACTTTAGAGGGGGTCCCTGGAATGAGTTGAGAGATACTAGCCAGGGGGTAAGTGTACTGGGGAAAAGTATTGTTGGTACACCGAGTGAGCCACTAGCGGGACGAAAGGGGGGTTACAGTAACCAGAGGGCTGTGACGAGGCAATCTCGACAGTGTTAACCCCGACCTCTGGGTGGAGGCACCCGTCGATGGATCTGGGCCCCTCACCCTGTCTCACCCTCTTCGTCCCCGCTTAGTGGCACACTGGTGTACCAACAATATTTTCCCCAGTACACTTACCCCTGGCTAGTATCTCTCAACTCATTCCGGGGACCCCCTGTAAAGTAAAGTACAGTTATATCACAGTCCTTATGCAGCAGTTCACCAGTAATGCACACAGTAGCCAGGGTGTAGTTGCAGAAAGAACAATCTGATTTATTCAAGGGAGACAAGTAACAGGGGCAGGGGGAAATCAAGATGATTGGCTTATCACTATACCTATCTACCTAGGGCTCTGTACACAGGCCTAAACCTAAGATTTGCTGTCCCTAGGTACCCAAGCCCTAACGGCTAGTCCATCGTGGCAGCTGGTTGGGGCCCTGACACAGATAACCTTTACAATCCTGAGCTGGTCAGAATGGGAAGAAAGTTCAGTTAGGCAGTCAGCAGTATAATGAACAACTTGAGACCACTGTTTGCAAACCGGGCAGGGAGCTACCCTGATTCAGTACTACGGCCCATCAAATACCTGCTTCCATCACCACCAGCAGGGCTGAGCCTGAATTTCACCAGCCTCCTCACACACTTATATGGCAAACAACAGAGGGTACCATACCAGGTAGCTGCTTTCAGGCCCCAACACTAACTTGCAGCAGACTTGGGCAACAAACGGCAGCTTCAACTTCACGGGTGGACCGATGCATCCAGCAGATTCTCCAGTGCCTCTCAGGTTGAGCCTGGTAGGTAGCTGGGCTGGCACCAGCCTCCTCCGACCGAGCGCCGCGGATTTAGTCCGAATACTGAAAGGGCAGAAACGTCCGCCTCAGACCTTCGTAGCTTCCCTGCCGCGAACACTCAGCACAGCGCAGGGGAGCCTAGAGAGCCCTTCTTCTTCCTAGCCACAACGCATCTGCTCCCTTGCAGCCTGGGGACTCCTTTTCAGTTCGGCACTACCCACTCGATTGGCTGGCGCCACCTGCCAGTCATTCACGCCTCTCTCAGTGGTGTAAAAAAGCGCCATAGCCTATAATACCTCTCCAAGGGCAGACAGTTCCCCATTGGTCAGCTGGCCCAAAGACGTCCCCGAGAGTACTGATTGGTCCAACTCTGCAGTTCTGGACCAAAATGGAGGAGATAAGCAGAACAGTCTCTGGCTGCAAAAGAAGCAGGTTAGAACAACTTACATTATCATCACTATTCAAAAAGATTACTGCCAAGTAATTACCCCTTTTTAACAGGGCTCCCTCTGCACCAGTAGCAATGGCAGACTGGAGCACCTACTCAGCAGCCCGGGTGGGACTCAGGCATACAACCACACAGCCTCCCCCCATTTTAACTAATTATGACTGCAACAGGCAGCCCTTATAGGGACAGTATACGGAGGCCTTAAAGCGCTCACTGGCTACCCATTTGAAATGGCTTAAACGCTGAACACCAACCAGGCATGGAGCATTTAAACACGCTCCGGGGAAGCTTTTAGGAACCCCCATTTGTAGGGGGGTTGCATATATAAAGGGGAGGCTCCTGATACTCCTCAGTTCTATTTTCCTTCTTAACAACCGATATGAAAAGTAAATCATAGGTCTCTGATGGGAACTGAGGAGAGGAATAGAAAGCAGCAGCGCAAGGCTGCCATGTGAGAATGGAACAAAGAACCCTTCTGAAGCAAGTGGGATGTGGGGCTGGGTAGCATGACCTGCTTCAAGAGATACTCGAAGATCCACTGTTACATTAAGTTCTTATACAACTGTACTATCTTCGAATCAGTCTCTTGCAGCAGGCCATAACACATGGGAAGAATCCCAAGCAGTTGTGATGCCCACATGAGGAGGTAGTGAACCGCAGCAAATTAGACAGGAGGCCGTTGAGGATGGCCCACCCAAAAGCGGCATGCTTCTTAGAATCAATGTCTAGACTGTAATGTTTTGTGAATGTGTGTATAGTAGACCAGGTGGCAGCCTCGCAATTGTCTGAAGCAGACACCTCGAAAACACTGTGAAGGTAGCCATGCCTCTAGTGGAGTGAGGTTTCACGGATTCTGTGAGAGGTTTATCATATTTGTTATATATGAACATAATGCAGCTGGCCAACCATGTGGACAAGTGCTGCTTAGAAACCCAATCACCCAGTCATCCTGGGGCGAAAGAAACAAAGAGTTGCTCAGTTTTACGCAACTGTTCAGTGCAGAGAAGATAAATTCTTAATGCTCTTTTCACATCAAGAGTATGAGAGCAGGGCTTCCCCCTTGATTCTGAGGCTCCAAAAAATATACTGGCAACTGAATGGACTGATTTAGAGTAAATCTAGAAAACACTTTAAGTAGAAAGGAGGGGTTAGTACGTAAGGACACCCAATCCTTATGAAACTGTAAATAAGGTGGCTTGCACATAAGCGCCTGTAACTCAGAGATACGTCTACCTGATGTAATCACCACCAAAAAAATTGTTTTCCACGACAAAAACCAGAGCACACATGTATCTGCAGGCTCAAAAGGACCTTCAGTCAATTTTCAAGTACAAAATTCAAATCCCACACTGGGACAGGGTCCCGAACAGGGGGGTGCAAATGTAGGCTACCTTTCAGGAAGTTTCTAATGAGAGGTAACTGGGACAATGGTTTGTTGTCCACAGGTAAATGAAAAGCAGAAATAGCCGACAGGTGTACTTTTATTAATTAATATTTTAGACCAATCGCTGACAGAGAGAGGAGGTAGTCCAGTATTCTCTGTGGGGAACAGTCATAAGGGTCCAGTTCCCAGGAAGAGACCCAAATGGAGAAACACTTCCATTTCATAGAGTAGGATGACCTAGTAGAGGGCTTCCGTGCCACCCGCAAAATCTCTGCTACCCCTATGGACACCTGGTAAGAAGACTCCATCCTCAGGAGCCATGCACCCAGGCACAGGGAGCATAGGTCTGGGTGTAGGAGGAAACCATCCTCCTGTGAGAGGAGGGTCCAGACAAAGAGGCAGAGGAAGAGGATCCTGATCTGAGATTTGCAACAGCACAGGGAACCAAATCGCCTTGGCCAGTAGGGAGCTATGAGAATTGTTGACACCCTCCGTCTTTGACCAGTTTTTAGGAGTACTCTCTGTATGAGAAGAAAGGGCAGGAAAGTGTAGAGAAAGTTTCCTGTCCAGGAGCGAGATAAGGCGTCCAGCCATAAAGTTCCAGGACCTTGCTCTAGAGAGCAATAGAGAGGCAGTGTATGCATTTTGCAGAAAAGCAAACAGGTCTAACTCTGGGGACTCCACCTGAGAAATACATCTGCCAAGATGTCTAGGTGTATCTCTCTTATTCATGAGCCTGAGCAGGAGTTCTGCTCAGGGCATCCATCAGGGTATTTGAAATCCTTGGAATGTGGACCTCCAGAAGGTAAATGCCTCTCTGGATCATCAAATGCCACACCCCATGGACTCTCAGCAGATAGGGTATGAATAGGTACTGCCTTGTTCATTCAGGTAATGAACTTCCATGGAACTGTCTGATTGCACTTGAAGGCACCCCTGAGGGAGCAAGGTCTCAAACGTTTGTGAGACATATAGAACAGTCCTCATGTCCAGGATGGTGATATGAAGACAGGCTTCCAGCACCGGCCAAGAGCTCTGGGACGGAACCCCTGGAAGATGGGCACCCCAGCCCATCAAGGAGGCAGTCATCGTTTAGGATGAGGTCCGGGATCGGAGGATGGAATGACTTGCCCCGCAGGAGCGTGTCCCTGGACTCTCATCATTGCAATGTGCGAAGTGGTGGGGAAGACAAAAGGATTGGAGCATCGAAGTCATCCCACTTCTGATCAAAATGGACCCTGATATTCCACTGAAGGATCCTCATCTGAAGGCAGACATGAGGGACAATGGGGAGGGTAGCCCCTAAATGTCCCAGGAGCTGAAGGTAGTCTCTGGCAGAGATCTACTGAAGAGTCTGTGACCTCAGAATGAGGGTCAGAATGGCATGCGTTTGAGTGTCAGGGAGAAACACCATGCCCTGAGAGGCATTTAGAACCTCTCCTATATGCCAGAGAGGCTGCGATGGGTACATCATAGACGTTGGGGAGATGACCGTGATGCCCACCATGGAGAACATCTCTAGGGCACCGGTTAGGGTGTATTCCAGCATGAGGCATGTAGATGCCAGTAGGAGCCAGTCAGCCAGGTATGGAAAGACGGACAGACCCGTCAGGCGAAGGGCCCCCTGACACTGCTGTCAGGCACTTCGTAAATACCCTGTGGGCCAAAGAAAGGCCAAAAGGAAGGGATCAAAAGTGAAAATGATGGTCCTGAAACTGGAATCTTAAGAACCATCTGTGGGCGGGGTGCAGCAGGATATGAAGTCATTCATCCTGCATGTCCAGGGAACAGAGCCAGTCCCCCATATCTAGAAGGGGGGAGCAGCTGAGTTTCTAGTACTGTATGTAGAGGTGGAGACTTCTGAGAACTGAAATGGGACGAAAGTCTCCTGTCCATTTGGGAACCAGAAATAACCAGGAGTAATATCCTCAGCATCTGTTATGGGCGGGAACAAATACTATAACATGTTCTTGTAACAGAGCATCTTTTACTGCTTTTAATACCAAAGCATAGTCTGGAGGACAGTGCGATACCCGAGGGGCAAGGGAGGAGGTACTGGTGAAGACCACCGTAGGACCAGACTGGATCAAGTGAAAGAGCCATAGGTCTGACGCGATCCTTTGTTAACCTCCGAGGTGCAGGGAGAACCTGCCCCCGATGGCGGAGGAGGGAGTCTGTGCCACCACAGCCAGAGACATACCCGCAGGCCAAATGGTGTCCCTGCTGAGGAGCAGCAGGGATATACTGTGACAGTTCCAGGGTATTTCTTGGGCTCAGAAGAGCTAACCGAGCCTTACATTCGTTAGCATGCCACCTCTGAGTAGTAGGTCTGTCTCTGAAGGAGCGGTCTTGAAAGGATCCCGTGCATGCAGACTTCGCCCAAGGTTGTCGTATAGGGTTCTAAACAGACCGAAGGGTATGACACAAGTCTTGCAGGGCTTTCAGAATGGTTTCAGCCCATGTCCCAAAGAGTTTGTCCCTGTTAAATGGAGCATAAAGGATGGATTGTTGTACATCCAGTGAGAATCCTGAAACCCTCAGCCATGTATGGCATCTGAGGCAAATAACCACAGAGGAGGCTCTAGCTGAGGAATTGATGGCATCAGAGGTAGCCCTGAGCAGGTGGTGGCAGACAGCCATCATGGAGGTCTCCTGAGACTTGGCCAGGTGAAAGAGACTGGACAGAATCTGAAGTAACCTGAAGGAGCTCCTCCTGATATTGGAGGAGGTGGTCCATATAATGCAGAATGCAAATAGACATAGTGGTGTTACCCATGATATCCAATTTCTTGGATACAGCATCCGTGGGTGGAGTTCACATATGTAGCGGTCTAGCGGATCTATCATGAGCTGCAGTTAGTAACTATAGAATCTGCCTGTGGAAGTGGAGAAAGATATGGATGGTCCACAGGAGCCCCAGAAAGTCTGTCCACTTTGCGGGGATTGGAGGGAATCTGGAACAGTTGTTACCAGGTGGCCAATATGACCTCCCAGAAAGCATCCATCTCTGAGGACAACACTTGGGATCCATAATTCAGATTCATCTCTTTCTCCTTCCCTGTCAGGGTCACCATATCCTATTCTAGTAAGAATGAGATGCCAAATTTTCCTCCCAGGGACAGAACCACAGTTAGGAGGGGGCAGAGGCTTGAACCACAGCCTCCTTGGAGGTGTGGACAAAAAACCTGGATATCCACCATGATCAAGGGATCCCTGGAAAAAAAAGGGGTCCGGGACCACAGGGGTATCACTGATAGAATGGTGCAAGGGACCCAGCCATCCGTCGGCGTGAAGGGGTGCACATAAGGACCCAACATCATGGTAGATGGAGGAGCCATGATAGGGCTCCCATCCAAGGAAGTCCGAGGTGGAGCCTATGATCGTCAATGGGAACACCGTCGATGAGGCAGTAAGGCCAAGAGCCACCGTCAATGAGAGAACCATCACCATGTGTGCAGAGGGGCACTGTTACCTACAGCTTCATATTTGTTTGGGGTGTTTGCCTGTCTATGCTTTGCATCGACTGTCCCTCCCTCTCCAGCCACCCACCTAAGAGGGGTGGAGGGACATGTATAGGAGGGGCTGGGTACAGCAGAATGGGTGGTGGGAGGGATGGCACATGTATAGGAGGGGCTGGGAATAGCAGAATGGGGGGTGGGAGGGAAGGCACCAGGGGAAAGGGGGGCAGGCATGGGGAGGATAGTGGGATGCAGTGGATGTGGTGCAGCAGTTTGGATTAGAATACTGTGGCAACTAGGAGGGTGCCCCATCTGCAGCAGACTGAGGAAGCTGGAGAAAGAAATGCAGGGACTCTGGAGGATGCTAGAAGGTGTGAGGGGTGGGAGGGGCTGAAACAGGAGGGACAATAAAGTGCAGCAGATGGTACAGGACCAACAGGACTGGTTCTGGTGAGGGTAGGGAGGAGGCGGAAAAGGAGGCGAAAGGGAAGGGGATGGGGGAGGAGGTGATGAGCATGGATGTGAGAGAAGCGAGGAATAGATTTGCAGTGTTGACAATGGAGGTTGAAAGGAGGTATCAGAGCTTGGGGGATGGGAGGGAAGGAAAGGGAGAGTCCAGGGAATGAAAACAGGTCTGGGTTAGGGCAAAGGGGAAAAGGCAGAAAGAATGCGGAAGGAGAGACAGAAAAAGGGGGGAGCAATCAGGTGGAGAGGTTATGGAGATTGAGAAGGGGGAGAATAATGCAAATAAGGAGCAGGGAGGAGAGTATGAGGGATATAGGAATAGAGATAATTGGAGGAGGGAGGGAATGAGCTGAGAGGGTGGGGTACTAGTGCTAGGGGATTCTAAACTGAAAGGGGTAAGATGGGGTGGAAAAGGAGAAGGCATAGTCACATCTGGGTGGAGGCTATTCCAGTGTTAACCATGGAAAGAATAGGACAGGTGATTCTCAAATGTACAAGGAGGGAAGGAAGAAACCTCATGTGAGTGCCTTTGACATGCGAATGACCTGGCGAGGAGACAGTAAGAGGGGTAAAGGGGAAGTTTGAGGAGTTGAGAAAGCAGCGTGAGGGGGTAGGGGTGTCAGTGGCATTCTCAGAGGTGCTCCCAGTCCCCTGTGCAAGTACAGCAAGGAAAGCTAGGATACAGGAGTTTAACAAGTGGCTAAGTGAGTGGTGTCACACCAGGAAGTACAGACTGGTGGCAGGCTGGGATAACATATGGGGCAATAGTGACCTGTACACAGGAGACAGGCTACACCTGAGTACAAGAGGGAAGGGAATACTGAAACAGGGGTTGGAGGGGTATATATCAACTAAAGTGTATTTAAACTACAAAGGGGGGGTGACAGAGAGAGGCCCACTGGTAGGGAGCGGGTCCGAAAAGGTAAGACTGGGAAGCTCACCCCCCTAATTACAAATGAAGTTAGTGAGCAGGGTGCACAGGGAGAAAATAGGAGAGGGAAGAATAGTGCTAAGGATGGAAGGGAGCTGGGCTGGAACCATTGACGGGAAAGACAAATGGCCCAATACACATGCCATCAGTGGAGAACCATTGACGGGAGAACCAAAAAGTCAAAAATATGCTCCATCAACGGGAGAACCATCAACTGGAGAGTCGAACATCCCGAATATGCTCTGTCAATGGGAGATCTGTCAGAGCAGCAGAGGCCATCGTTCGTAGACGATGGCTAAAAAGGACATGTTGGCAAAGGCAGTGGTGGAAGCTGCAGCACAACAGTGGTCATCGATGGAGGAGCCATCTACAATGGGAGGGACCCACCACCGTTGACAGTGGAGAAGACGGGGTGTCAGTGGGTCCCTCCTATTATGTTTGTCAAGCTCCCATCGGCACCAGATGTTGACTCAAAAGACTGTTGGCAGGCAGCATGTAAGAAGCCTCAACAACAGAGATCGCCGATGGAGAAGCCATTAACGATGGAAGGGAGGGACCCACGACCGTTGACAGTGGAGAAGATGGGGTGTTCAGTGGGTCCCTTGCACTACTTACCTGAGATCTCGAGGACTGTGAAGAGGAAGAGGTTAGTGCAGGGGAATCATGCCTAGTGCTATGCATGCTTCCCCCAGGCTCCATCGACGACGGGGATTCACACCTTCGAGACCCCGAGGAGGTAGTAGAGGAACTCCAGGTGACTTCATTGACAATGAACTGAAGAAAGCTGGTACTCTTGGAGGACAACTTGATGTTGACTCGGTCACGGTTGGAAAAGAACTGAAGAGAATCAGGGGCCTTCCCTTTATTTATGTGCAGGAGCACATCAGGTGACAGGAAGGGGAGGCCCCTGGAAGAGACTGCTGGGAAATCATCCGGAGGAAGTGATGCCTACAGCTGGATATCCCATGTTTTATGGCCTGCTGCAAGAGATGGACTCAAAGAAGATCTCTAGATATTCATCGCAAATTTGTGGCTGTTAATTCAAGCTTACTCTACATAGTAGTTTGCTTCCTATGGCTGTATGGTCTCCACCTATGAGTGTCGGACACTACTGCACTCTTCTTTATGTACCTGGGAGCTGAGGGTGAGCTCCAGTATGCAGTAATTGGGAGGTGCCATACCGATGGTGCTATTCGTAATGATGTCACACATAGTGATGTCAGAAGTGATGACATTACTCAGCCAGCCACACCTAGATTCTGCATACCAGTCTTTGCTTGGCAAGGATCGTGCACTGCTGTCTAAGTGAGCATATCATGGGTAATCTGACAGCCCACACAGAAAAGAATGTTTCATTTAAAAAAAAAACTATGCAATGAAAATTAGTACAGTATAAACAGAGTTAAATCGCTCTTTTTTTTGGACCAGCAGTCAGTGCTACCTATTTTAGTGTGAAGATAATATGTACAGGACTTGCTGAACCATTTCCTGAAGTTTCCCTCTGATAAAGCTCATTTAGCTTCATAGAAAGAATGAAATGTAATAAACATGATATTTAAAATGTATGTTTTAAACACTTAACTCCCCCCCCCCGAAAATGGCACTAAGCCATACCACTAACAGTCAGCA
The DNA here is from genome assembly GCA_016271365.2 of Neoceratodus forsteri. Lineage (NCBI taxonomy): Eukaryota > Metazoa > Chordata > Ceratodontiformes > Ceratodontidae > Neoceratodus > Neoceratodus forsteri. Next base: position 1,198,139,746 of record CM057453.1, read on the forward strand.
GGCTGACGCACACTAATCAGATCAATCAAATCATAATTTATTTATATTGCACTTTTCAAATACCAAAGCGCAAGTACATAAAACATAACATCAATAATAAATAGGAATTAAAATTAAACACAATTCGAAAAGACAGCAAAATATGAACTAATCAAAAGCCGATATAAACAAAAAGCTCTTCAAAGAGGCCTTAAAAGATTCTGTGGACAGGCACTCTCTAATCCGACAAGGTAGAGTATTCTACAGGGTTGGAGCCACAAAAGAAAAGGCTCTGGCCCCGGAAGATTGAAGACAAACCCTGGGAATCTCTAGCAATCCCTCATCGGTGGAACGGAGTGAGCAGGAAGGGCAGTATGGCCGAAGGAGATCTTGCAAGTAGCCCGGTCCCTGTCCATGTAGAGTCTTATAGATCAGCAATGTGACCTTGAAGGTAATCCTCCAACGCACTGGCAGCCGGTGCAGTTCGCACAGAACAGGTGTGATATGGCAAGTTCTTGGTAGCCCAGTCAACAACCTGGCTGCAGCGTTCTGCACCAGCTGCAAGCGGCAGAAGTCCACCCCCAGTAGCCCTAGATATAGATATTTGATAATCAAATAAGCATTAGAACAGAGAGCCTGAGCTATAGTATCCTTTACTCCTGCAGATTAACCACTACTAATGGAATAATTTGAAGTGAACCAAGAACTTATGTAAAAACATACACGGGACCTTATATACTGGGTCAGAAATATCATTACTCACCAAAATCTTTCTTAGATAAGTACACCTAAGTGTGTAGTTTGATGTCCATTTTTATGCAATGAGAAGCCTGACTACATAAAGTAAAAGGGATGAATTTCCTTCTTTTTAATCACTAAGGGACATGTAGGCACAATACGGCCAGGAGCCGCAGGATTCTGCCAAAGTGTAAGAAAGACGTACACCTTAATCTCGGCTGCCATAGACATGTACTAAAAGCCTGTCACAATGCATTTCTTTCTTTTTTTTTTTTTATACTCCTCCCCCGCACCCGGCCGGTCTCTCCTTCAGGCCCCCACACAAACTCCCCACCACGGCTACTCTCCGACCCCTACCACCCTATATCGCAGCCAACCCCAGTGTATCCCTTCACCAGGCGGGTCTCTTACCTTCGTAGGAGAACGGTCCTGGTGGCCAACCAATGATCCTGGGGCACTGCTGGGATGGCATATGGAGGTCCAGGAGCCCGGTGGTGAGGGTTCTGGAGGGCCGTCACCCGATCGGCCTGGCACCATTTTCCACTTTGCTCCCCTGGGAAGAGCGTGCACTGGCGCCAAGGCATCGCCAACGTCTGCTACTCCTTAGTGTATTGGGCAATGCCTCACATACCCCCAGCCTCCACCAGGAGTCAGCAGGCACCCGAGCCACGTATCCATTCTCCCCCCTGAGAAGGCGAGCCATCATCGGACGCTCATTTCCTTCTCCCCCGGCCGGCCTTCCAGCAACCCAAGTCCGTTCCTGAACCCGGGTCGCTGGCGTCACAAGCGGAAATCCAACCTCTGCGCCAGTGGGCCGGCCTGCATTTATTTCTAAGCTTTTACAGCTAAGCAGTCCTACAAGTACTCACCCCTGGTATATGGACCCACCTTAGTTAAGAAATCATTGAACAACCTACATCAGACAATATTCTCCAAGCTATCCAGCCTTAAGAACATTTAAAATGTCAAAAGGACGTATTCTTAAACTCAGACATTGTGCAAGAGCTGACAAGCCAAGAAGTATTTTAAAATCAAAACTCAGCATTTATTATGTCACCAGACCAAACTACCAGAGCTTGCAACAGATTTACAACCCAGTCAACTAATGGACAGGTTCCTCAAAAATGAGACCATCTGCCACTAGCAACCACAGCACCCTAACCACAAGTGACATAACTTTCAACACCTCATTCTTGAACATGTGCAGTGTGAGGTCTTGTGGTTATAAGTCTATTTATTGTCACCTCATGCAGGGCAGGATTTACATTCCCAGGGGCCCTATGCACAGCAGTATCCATGGGCCCCCCTCCCTTGTCATCCCGTTCTCCATGATGGCCACAATGCCCCCCCCCCCCATCTTTCATGAGAATCTGCATCACATGCAGTTGTACTAGGACAATTTGAAAACCATTCATCAAGTAACAGTAACCTATGCTTGCAATGACTTATCACCTTCTGGTTAATAACTGGTATAAGCCAAGCTGGCATTCTGTTCACAGTCACAAATAAACAAAAAGCATTGTATAAGACAGTCACTCTCCACATAATATCTCAGAATTTTCTGTTTTTGGTTCGGCTTAAGCAGACTTAGCAGTCAGTTCCATTTCCAGCCATCTAAAGAACTGCTCAGGGGCAGGGGTGCATTATGAAACACATAGTGACCCAGTATTGAGGTGGGACTCAAACCTGGACCTCCTGTTTTACAGTTCAGCTCTCCTCCAACCACTAATGCAAAAGTGGATGCAGGGGGCTAACAAATTTGAAAGCAAAAAGCAAGGTTCCCTTTGTAGTGGTGCAAGATAAAACAAGCATTTGTCAATGCCGAATGTTGTCTCGCTGGCATTGGCATTGGTAGTACAGGAGTTAGAGATGCATAATGGGAATGGCAGTGAAGTATTGAACTGACACCAACCCCACTCCCACCCTGCAGAGACTGACAGGCATTGGGGTGTGCCTTTGGGTCATCAGCTATAACGCTCATGCTATTTTATGTCACCCTACCCTGTAGACACTGACAAGTGTCATGGTGTGCTTTGGGGTCTTTGGGCCTTATACTTATCCCATTCCATAAGGAAATACACTGAGACAGGTGCAGCACAGGAGAATTGGGTGAACTTTAAGGCCAAACACTCCAAGGCACACCTCGATACCTGCCACTGGCTGTAGGGTGGGGGTGGGGGTGGAATGGCGTGAGCATTACAGTCAATGATCCCAAGTCACACCCCTGATGCCTGTCAGTCTCCTGGCTTGGGGGTGGGGTGTTACAGTTGGAAACCCTAACATCGTAGGCGTTTGTAGGTATTTTCACTCCAAATTTTCAACATAGACTTTTTGTAATCCCACCTCATGAAAAGCAGCACAATTAGTTTGCTAGCTGAAAGGTGGTTTTGCTCAGCGGCTATGCCATTTGGCGACACAGGGACAAAAACATATTTTGGGGAGGATGTGAAAAATGACAACTGTATTGTTCATGAGGAAGTGTAAAAAAAATGTCAATGTTGAAAATCTGGAGTAAAAATCGGTAAAGTTACGAGCATGCATAGGAACTGCACAACACACATCTGTAACTCAATTATTTTAGGGATTTATTTAGCCACATTTTCAACATAAGCATTTTGGGACCTCCCCTCATGAACAGTGGTGCTGTGATTTTGTTAATCCGTCCCAAAAGTTGATTTACCACAGTGACCAAGCTATTGTGTGCCACAAGTGTGGAAACACTTATTACCTGTGAAAAATGACAGCTATACTGTTCATAAGGAGGAGTGAAAAAATGCCAGTATTGAAAACCTGGCATAAAAATATTGCAAATTTGCGAAGTTACAAGGGTGCATGGAAACTGCGCAACACATGCTCGTAACACAGTTATTTTATGGACTTTCATCACCAAATTTTCAACATAAGCATTTTAGGACCTCTGCTCATGAACAGTGTCACTGTCATTTTCTCAAACTGTACTAAAAACTGATTTCGCACAGCGATTGTGCTATTGTGTGCCAGACGCAAAAACACAGTTCAGCTTAGAAAATGTAAAATGACAGCTGTACTGTTCATAAGGAAGGTGTGGAAAAATGGCAATTTTGAAATCTGGGTAAAATATTTACAAATTCACGAAGTTATGAGCGTCGCGTGGAAACTGCGAAGCGCACACTTGTAAACAGTATTTTTTGGTTTTCACCAAATTTGCAACATAGGCTTTTTAGAGCCCACCTCATGAATAGTGGCACTGTCATTTCTGTTAATTAGTCCCAAAAGGTGATTCCGCACAGTGACCGCGAAATCACCTTTCAGGACCGAATAACACCATGACAGTGAATGAATTCATGAGGAGGGGTCCCCAGAACCCCATGTTGAACATTTGGTGCCAAAATTCGTAAAAATGCCCAAAATATGCACCAAAGTTAAAAAAAAATATATATATATATTTATGCCATTGTACAGCTTACCGGCATTTCTTCAGTTCACGGTCGGCTTTGAAGAGTGCAGACGTGTTTCTGGTCCACCGAAGATCGTCATGCCAGACTCCACAAGTAAGTATGGGGTAAGGGGGCTGTGTGAGAGGTAGGATTGCACAGAGGGTGGAGTGCGGGTTGGGGAGGGAACAGGAGAGACTGGGGGACCATTTTCTTCTTTACAGGGAAAAAAAATTGGTTTTTTTTTTTTTTTACAGAGCATTTGCACGCTTGAGGTGGGCTCCCAACATGCCACCTGAGTGTTGGGGGGCTAGCCGATGGGGATTGGGCACCCCTATTGGCACATAGTGAAAGGGGCAAGAGCCAAGGGGGATTGGGCACCTCCCCTCAGCACAGAACAAATAGGGGGGGTCATTATGCCGATGGGGAGTGGGCTCGCTCATCGGCACATGAACTGACAGACAGCATACTGACAGGGGGGATTGGGCACCCCTGAAGTCGGCTCTCTGCGCAGCAGGCAGTCAGTGCTGCAGCAGTCAGCGCCACCATGTTTCTTGAAGGGCTTCAGGAATGGAAAGACACGTAGGGAGGGTGTGTTTTGGGGCTGCTGCATGACACCCGTGGCTGTCATTGCAGTGGAACTTTTGTTTGATCTGTTCACCGCATTATGTATTCCTGGTGTGGTGCCTGCATGCTGGCTTATTGGGGAATGAGGGACGCACCTACTGATGCCTGCCCTGCATTCGCCCACCAGTGACCGCGCCTCCAAATCTGCCACTAATGCAATATGTTGGCTGGCGCGCAAGCACGAGCCAACATAAACACATATGTAGATCATTACATTTTGCTTGGCTGAAGCATCATCAGACACAGAAAGGCAGCAGTCAAAATACGTGCCAAGATGACAAATGATGGGGACACAAGGTACCACTTCATTACCAGTAAAAGAACAGTAGCCACGCAGCTCCTACATTTAAGCAGAGGTTTGGCAAAACCTGCAAGAATGGATTTTTATCTCTTTTCTTCTTAAGCAAGAATGTGTGTGTGTATGTGTGTTGGGTGGGGGGTTGTTGCAGAAAATTAAACCATTTTTTCCTGCAGATAGTGATGGAAACACAGATAAACCCATTACTCCATACTCCAAATTCCCCTCTCCATCCTGTCTTCCCTCTCAGGCAACAACAAAAAATCAAGCACTTTCTGGGGATGCCTTTTGAGCTGGAAGCACAAGGAGTTCCATTTAGAAACATAGAAACATAGACTTTGATGGCAGAAAAGGACCAATTGGCCCACCTAGTCTGCCCATTTCCCTACCTATTGGATAAGCTGCAGATTCTAGTTACCCAACAGCCTACTTCCTCCTACCCCTCTCTATTTATTTTTTATCTATTTGTTATAGGATTACAAATACCTTTGAGCCGAGGCTCTTTTACAAAGGTTCCACATCATTGGTACAATGAGACAAACATAAACAAAGATAACAGTTTATAAAAGAAAAAAATAAAGAGAAAAAAAAACACATAGTCTCGTAGAGGAAAAAAGAACAATAAGGTGAAACTTTGGGGAGGGGAAAGGGAAAGGAGGAGGGTGAAATCAGGGAGACTAAGTGGATGGGAGAAATGGGGAGGTAGGTGGGGGGTGAACAGAGAGAGGAGAGGTGGAAGGCGGGTAAGAATAGAAGTAGAGCAGCCAGGTGGCATTTATCATGGGCCAGCAGGGGAGGTGAAGATAGAAGGGGGGGTGCTGGCAAAGTGCAGGAGTAGATGTGGATCCAAAAGGGCATCTTCGGCTATGGAACCAAAAGACACGTTTAGCCACAATAGTCACAGAGGTTGGAGGCAGTGAGTGTTAGGCGGAGCTGAGTCTTAAAAGTGCTGAGTGATAGTGAGCATAAGATGTCACTGGGAAGACCATTGTACCAACTAGCGGCCCAGTAAGCAAAGGATATTTGGCCTTGTGTTGTGCGGCAATGCGGGATTTTCAGAAGCTGAGGTTTCGATCCCCTGGTATGGCGGGTGTGGATTCTCGGTTGTGAGGGCACAGACTCCAGGGGGCAAGGCCCAGCAAGATTTTCTTAGTAGTAATACAAGTTTGGTGTTTTATCTGACTGGCAAGATTCAACCATCCAGTTTGAGAATAGAGGTCACAGGTGTGAGTTAGGCGTGGGGAGCCAGTGACAAGTCAACAGGCCTTGTTGAGGGCGGTGGATACACGTTTGAGTGCGGTGGTTGTAGCAGAGCCATAAATGATAATGCCATAGTCAATGATGGATATGATGGAGCTCTGGACAGCGACAGTGAGGGCTTCAGGTGTCAGGTGTTTCCTATGATGGAATAGCAGACCTAGCCGGGAGTTAGCGACTTTGGTGACATGGTCAATGTGGGCAGTGTAGGAGAGATGAAGGTCAAGGGTGATCCTGAGGTACAGTATTTAACATTTTTGACCTGTTCCAGTGCGGCACCTTGTCTGGTGATAACGGAGAGTTGAAGTGCTTATGTTTATTATGGGAGCTGCTGAAGATCATGGCCTTGTTTTTTTTTTGATTAAGGATCAGTTTGTGCTTTGTGAACCAATTCTCAACTGAGGAGAAGCCGAGTTGGAGATTTTCTTGCAATTTCTTTGGGTCCTGGTGTGTGGCAGGGATTACTGCATCATCGGCATACAGGGTGATATGTTCAGTGCAGGAATCCGGTAGGGTGTTAAGGAACAGCTAAAGAGTAGGGGGCCCAGTATTGAACCATGGGGGACTCCAGAGAGGACAGGTTTGGAATCAGAGTGCACATCCCTGATTTTTACATGTTGGGAGCGGTTTTCAAGATAGCTTTTGAACCAAGAGATTGAATCATTGGAGAGACCAGCATTTTTTAGTTGGCTCAGCACAAGGGAGTGGTGGACAGTATCGAAGGCTTTGGTCAGGTCGATGAAAATAGTGCCAGTTAGTTGTCCATTGTCGAGGGAGCTGTGAATAGAGCCGGTGAATTCGAGTAAGGCAGAGGATGTACTATGACCTTTTCTAAAGCCATGTTGCTGTTTACAGAGAATATTATAATTGTCCAGATGCTCGGTAAGTTGGTCTGCTACAATACATTCCAGTGCCTTCGATAGGGGAGGCAGAATGGGGATAGGGCAGAAGTTCGCATGGTCAGTCTTATCACCACTTTTGTGAATCGGGGTAACAGTGGCCATTTTCCATTTGTCCGGGAATTGGTTAAGAGAAAGAGAGAGAGATTAAAGATCTTGGTGAGGGGCCTAAGTACCTCGTTAAGCGTTAGGTCCAGTAGCTTGAGGTCAAGTGTGTCATTGCTTGTTCTAGATTTGCTGATGGCTTTGGCAACGTAATTTCGGACTTGATGTTTCTTTAGTGCTTTAAAGTAGAAAGGTGGGTGACAGGCATGGGTGGAGGAGTTGGGGGTTGGAATTGATGCATCTTGGAAGAAGTCAGAGGGGAGAACACTGCTAAGGTCAGTGAAAGCGATGTTAAAAGTGTTCACAATAGTTTTAGGGTCGAGTGTAGTGTGTCCATTTATGTTGAGTATGTTCAGTGAAGATTTTGACTGCTTTCCAGTGACATCTTTAATGTTTTTCCAGAAATCCCTCCCATTTCCCCAGGAGTTAGTGAGGGCATTTTTATAGTAGTCAGATTTCTGTTACCGAATGGATTTGATGCAGTCGTTTCGTGCCCGTTTATAATTCTGGATGTCGAGTTGCTTACCGGAGTTTCTAGCTAGTTCCCAGAGGTGGTCCCTGGATTTAAGTTTTTTTAGGAGGTCTCCTGACAGCCAAGGGTTACTGAGTGATTTAACTTTATGCTTTTTGAGGGGGCCAATTTATTACAGGCTTCATTGAAAATGTGAATAAATTGCTCCAGTGCAGTATTAGTATCTGTTGCCTTGAAGATGGGGGACCAGTCCTGCAGACGGAGGTGCAATTTGAGGTAGGGTAGCTGACCACTGGGTAGGACTCTGCTGGTGATGATTTTTGGAGGGGGCTTATAGAATTTGTTTGACCAGGTACAGCTGATGGGAGAGTCGTCACTGAGTGAGTCAGGGAGGACTGAGGTTTCTGATATTCGAGAGGAGTGGTTGGTTAGGATCCAGTCGAGTAGGGTGCAGGTCCCAGTTCTGTAGTTCTTTCTGGTTGCATAGTCAACCATTAGAGTCAGGTTAGCTGATACAACGGAGTCCTTAAATGACCCGCCTTCAGCTGAGAGCCAATTAATGTTAAAGTCACAAAGAAGGATGATTTTGGAGTCTGATGAGTGGGATTTGACAAAGTCAAGGACAGCAGTTAGACCAGATCCCTGTTCCTTAGGAGGTATGTAAACAGTGACAACTGTGAGGGCCTTATTGTGGGCACCTAACAGGAGTCTGATGGGAAGAATCTGAGTAGGAGTTGCTGGAAGATTGGAATCAATGGGGTGTCCTCGGGAAAAGTGTCTTTCACATATAAGGCACACCCTCCATCTCTTTTGGACTTACGATCAACCCGGAAGATATTATAGCCAGGAAGGGTGATTGCCTGGTCAGGAATCTTTGGGGTGAGCCAAGTTTCAACAACTGACAGAATATCCGGGTTGTGTTGGGTGGTAAAGGCTTGCAGTGCATCAAGCTTAGGAAGTAAACTGCAGATGTTCAGGCACATGATCGAGAGAGTGCCTGTTGGTTTGTTTTGGTTGGAGGTGTTTGGTCCGGGGTTAGGGTGAACAGTCCATGATAGCAGCAGGAGGAGGAGCCCAAGTTTCAGGGTGCATAGGCGGAGTTCAGTCAGAGACAGGTTGCGTTTCTTTTTTGAACAGTAGTATGCCAGGTGGTAATGTCGAAAATGCAACATTGGAATAGTTGTATATGATGTGGCTAGATGTGCCCAAGGCTCACACATGAGCAGGGACAGATCAATTTCGGTTGTGCGCCTCCAGGAGGAGGATTTGCCCCATTGCCAAATGATGTAAAATAATCAAATCCACAAGAAAAGGATCAATAAACTGTTTGATCTACTTTACAGTAACAAGACAAAGGATGTATTAAATTACTGGAACACTGGCCTGGGGCATATGCAGGAAGTTAAAACCCTGTCAGTGTCTTCCCTTTGTTTAAATAGTTGTGAATGGTTCTCAAAGACATGCAGATCCCTTTAGCAACAAGGTAGATGGAAATGTGGATTCAGTTTGCACTCCCCAGGTCAGAACTTGTAGAATTTCTTAGCTGTACTTACGTTGATTGTGATGGCTTCCAAAAAAGTTGATTTCTAATGAGAATCCCAATATCTGCTGGTGATGTTTTCCAGTTTCTTAGTCCAGGGAACTTTCATAGATCTCATATCCAAGAATTGTCTAGTACCTCCAAGCCAAAACACATGAAAATCCACAAAACTAAACTACTGATAGAGACAAACACAAACACCCAGCCACACAGCCCAGGTAGGCGAGCTCATAATTTCCTTATGTCTGTTACATGCATTCTTGAATTCCCCCACTGTTTTTGACCACATGATCTCCTCAGGAAGGTGGTTCCTTTGAACCCCCTCCCCCTTAAAAGCAGTCTGGAAAAAAGTACTGCGAGCTAATAAATTCCAACACAGACAGCAACAACCTGCCAAAAATCCACGAACCCTAGCGTTGTTTCCCAGACCAGGACTACTAAACAGACAGGCGCCTTAGCAAAACGAGATGCACGCACCCAATTCACAAAGCATTTTTAAATTTTTGAAGGGGAGTCCTGTGATTTTTTTTGGGGGGGGCAGTTCCCATTTATTAACCCTTACCTTGCCAGCCCAGCCAGGTGTCGAAACATTTCTGTCATTAGCAGCCATTTGCCCCAACACACTGTCCTTAGCCTTTGCTCTTCTGACCCAAAAAACATTAATTTGCCTGCCTGATCATGACAGAATACCATTTTTTCAGATTCTGCGATTCATTGTTGTACTTACTCTTGATGAGTCTTACTCTTCTTGACTTTGCTCCAGGCTAACAGCGCTCCAACAACCATGGCTCTTTCAGTAGATGGAGGGTAATTAAAAATTCATCCTCCAACCCAAGTCCATGGCACTGCCACTGACTGTCAGAATGGTGCCAAAACACAGCCACGACCACCCAGCATCAGTCTGTACAGCCATAACGTGGAATGCCACTGCAACTCACACACGTTACTCTCGCTCACCTCACAACTACCTCTGCATGGTGCATGTGCCCGCCCGCCCATTAGAGACTGACTGAGTGTTTAGATAGCAGTCTGGAATGTTCCTTCAACACACAGCCCTACCATCTGCTTCTGCCCAGTGCACAGAAAGAAAACAGCCCAAAATAATCTGGACTTGGTCTGAGGACGGTCGGAGTCAGACCTTTAACATGTAGATAGTTGTGCAATGCCGTGCACTTATATACTCACAAAATGCAATCACACCTGCTCAAAAGGGGCCCCCCAGAAAGCAAGGGCCCTACTCACAGGCATCTTTGGCGTCGTGGTAAATCCGGTCCTGACGTCATGGACAGTTCAAGAGTACAACAGACAAAATGCTGACCCAAGGTCTGGTAAGCTGGAAATAACCCAGCACATAGGCTCCAGACTGCCGACCAGGTCAGAACAGTAGCAACATAGCTAAGCCAATGAGAGACTGGCAAGTGTTCATGGTTGTGCAATTGCAAGACATCACGCCATTTGAAAGGAATCAGTCTTCTATAAAATAAGACACCAGGACCCTAGAAGTTCATTTTACCAACTTGCTTTCATTGGAATCTGTGTTTCTTCATCGCTGGAAGAGACTTCATATCTACTCTACTGACTTTAAAAACTATTATTCTGCTAAACTCTAAAGAATTTTGACTTTTGCCAAAAGAAAGAAACATTGAAATTATACTAACTTTGTCATTTATTTCAAGCTACAAGGAGAAAAGAATTCAAAGAACCAGGAACAGATCTGCTTCAACCAGCCTCTCAAAAGACTCTTCAAATCTCCAGACATCAGGGAGATGAGAGACTGTCTGAGATATTGAGCTGAGTATATTTTAAAGACTTTCAAGGTGCTTACCTAACATGTGTCTTTTAAGAATCCTGATTCCATATTAAGCACATAAAGATAAGATGCAATAAGATATTGTTTAATGCCAGCAAAAGCTTATTAGTAATAAGGAATTGTGTACTTGTGTTTGTTAAGATTGTTCTTGAAAGAACATTGCTTTAAGGGCCTACAGATGGATTTAAATGGGCCCCCATACGTACATAGTAAAATATTGTGTAAAGAGATAAATTACACGAATAAGACAAAAGTCTACTAGAATGTCCTAAGATTACTTGTACTTGTTTAAATGTCAGTGTGTTCTAATGTTATTTGTGGTACTGAAAATAAAACAGTTTTTGATTGCAGTTCAACCAAATCTGTCGTCTCAGTGTGACCACTAGAAAATAAGTGAATACAAGATACTGTTTAAGTGAAACAGCCAAAAGAGATATTTCCCTTTTAAATTCAGAGTCAGAGTTCATTACTGGTAATTGTGTTCACAAAATGGCATCCCTGTTGATGTGGGCCTGAGGTATCAGGTATTGGAATCTGTGTTACTTCATCGCTGGAAGAGACTTCATATCTACTCTACTCTACTCTACTGACTTTAAAAAGTATTATACCTGGCACAATTGGCAGTAGCTCAGTTTTTTCCACTCTGCCTTTCCCTTTGACAATGCCCTTCTGGCAGCTTTAATTCATGTAAATATTATTTGTTGTGACTCATCATTCTTAAATGTATGCCTGATTATGTTGTTCTAACTGTTATTTATATCACCTGTAGCTTTAGATCATGTATACCCTGTACTGAATTTTGGATTCAAACTGCTTGCCTGCTAATCTCACACAAACTGTACTTCTATTCTTTGTATACTGACGTGGAAGCTTTGTAAAAGAGCCATTGGCTCAACGGTATTTATCTAAAATTCTAATAAATAAATAAATGAGGTTTACACTAATTCTAGCCACGTCAGACTATTTGGGTATGAATTGCAATTAAAATATTCTTAAGTTGTGTCTAAAGATTAAATGTTCCATAAAGATTGTCAGAGAAAAATATATTTTACTGTTTACTGCTGACTCAAGGGTATGTTATCCGATATCTTCAATAAATAAATAAATAAATACCCTGCCAGCTGAGGCAAAGGAATCGCTTCCTTAATTTTTACATGGGGTTTAGTCATTCTAAAGAAAAAAGGAGTCATTCATAACCACAAGCTGTTATCAAAACACAAAAGATTTTAAAGGGACAGCAGTGTTTTTGCAGTGCCCTGCTTTATGTTAACAGCTAAAAGGTGAAATGTGTTTTCATCAGGATTTTTCCCAGGGGACCAAGAGGATGCTCCTGCAATATTCACCCCCTTAAATAGTTCTCAGGAGGAAGAGATCAAAAATAACCCTACGCTAGAGATCTCCTTTGAATATCCAGGGTAGACTCTTTCCGCTATTCAAAAGGAAATAAACACCTTTTATCACAAAGCAAATTTTTATAAAACAAAATTCCCTTAGAACGCATACCAGCTAATGAACTACACAGCTCAGAGCTTGATGGTTATTTAAGTACACTTTTTGCTGAAGCCAAGACTAGATTAAAGAAAAAACAGCTTAACCCTACCCTGATATGATATACCTTATACCTGCAACATAGAATTTGTCATCAGGAAGCCCAGAGCAGCCTACAGACAGTACACTGGGGGAGCGTAGCCTTTCCGCTTGACCAATACAGGCAAAACCAGACCACAAAAATTCAGGCCTTGCAGCTTGAATTAGAGTCAGAAAAAGCAAAATATTTGGGCATTCTTAAAGTAAACGAAGCAGACAGAAACAGCTGAAAAGCAATAAATCAGAGGTTGAAAGAAGAAGTTGGGGATTTAAAACAGGAACTTATCCCTAGCTAAGTCAGGGACCTGCAACAGCAAAACAGAACTTTAAAAGCTGAAATAGTTGGGTTAACAGCAGAAAAATCTGAGTGTCAGGAGAAATTAGAAAAGGCCGTAATTCAAATGAAGGCAGCCCAGGAGGCAGCCCAGAGAGCCAAAGAACAGGTAAGTGCAGTTCATCAGGAGATAAAACAGCTGCATGAAGCATTTACTGAGTCCCTTGTTGCTATTGGTCAACAACTGGGGTCCCTACAGCCAGCTGATCCCTTGCAAGTTCCTGTCCCAGATACCCCCCAAAGCCTGTGGCAGAGGACCTTGTAGTCGAGGTCCAGGATTTAGTCAAAGAAATTCAAGATCTAAAATTGGGGGGGTGCACAACCCTCAAATGACCCTCGGGCCTCTAATAGCCAGAATAGTACCCCTTCAGGGACAAGCCTGCCACTACCTGGTCCTGCCACATCTGGCCCCCCTCTGATCCAGCAACTCTGTACAGACCAGATCCAAAACAGTAGATCTGAGTCATAAAGGCCATAGGTACTAGCTTTGATCCCAAGACTAGCACTGAGGTGGAGGATTACATTTCTGATTTGAAATCTCAATTGGAATGCTTTGGCATCAATAACCCTGAGGATCGGTTGTGGGTCTTAAGGTTTTCTGTTGTATCAGAAGTTCAAGCCTGGATGGCTAGACAAAAACCTGAGATCAAAACCAATTTCGATAAAATGTGTCCAGCCTTGATTACAGAGTATACCACTTATCGAAGTCCAATAGTGCTTTTAAAGAGATTTGCCAAAAGAATCAAACCCCAAAGGATTTCTACAAAATCCTGAGCAAAATGTTCTTCACAGGAGGAGAAGAGAAAGACCCTGATCTTTTCCCCACCTAAAGGAGGCATTTGTAAAAGGCCTCCATCTCTCTGTTAGGGCATTAGTCCAGCCATGGGTAGAAACCGATACTCCCATGAATTATATTATAGAGAGAGAGACAATTGGGCCATTGTAAACATTCTTCAAAAGTATATCTACCACAGGAAGAGACTGGGACATTAAGCTTCCTGTTGTGCTGATGGCCATTCACGCCACACCACACCACTCCACAGGTGTTATTACATTTGAAATGATGATGGGTAGAAAAATGGTTCTTCCCTTACACCTACTAGAACAGGCTGATGATGTCAACTTGGTTAGTGCCATGACCACACATAAATATTTGACCGATTTGAGACAGCATTTACAGGCAACATTTGCTTTTGCTCAGAATAACCTGGAGAAAAGTGGCAAAGGTAGGAAGGCATACAATGACCAGAAAACTACCCCACAAGAATATCAGATGGGGACAGATTTTCTACTTCAATTATGCTAAAAAGAAGTTGCCAGTCAAGAAGACTTGTCTTCAACTGGACAGGCCCTTATGAAATCACTGGAAAACTCCCACCAGTTGTTTATCAACTTAAAATTCATACAGAGTATGGAAACTTAATCTATAAATTGGTTCACATTAATCAGCTGAGAAAGTATCACCCCTACAAAGAAACTGTAGACACTCTTGAGGGAGACCAGTCATCGGCCACACCCTCATAAACCCTGTACATCCATTAGACATATACTGAATTATAATGTAAATAGCTTACAGTATATATGTAGGTACAGTTAGAATACAGTTATTGTAGATACACTTATAGCACATAGATAGCAAACATATAACTAAATATGTCCTTGCTCAGTCTCTTACAGATGAGACTTCGAGTAACAGCCAGGGTCATCATTCTGCTGCTAGGACTCAAGTGGGTTCTACATGCAGTAATAGTTGTTCCTGGACCACCATCAGGCATTATGCTTTGGGATGAAACAGGATTCCAGGTCACTGAATGTAGAGTAGTAACCAAGAAAATCTATACTTGCCTTCATCTTCAATGTGTCATATTGAGACATGTAAAGACAATGTGGTTAACTGAAAGGCCCAAAGATTATTTCAAGAGTATGTGCTTTACATTGAAAGAGACATGAAAAATATTTTACTTCAGTTAAAAATTGTTATTGTATTTCCTGACACACCTGGCATACCTACTAGAACAGAGAGAGCTGCCTCGCTTTTCTTTTCTGGTTTAAGAGCACTAGGAACCACTTTTGGATTAGGCATGAACACCATAAATTCAGTTAACATTTCTAAAATAAAGAGTACAGTTAAAGAACTTCACAAGGATATGGGTAATATTAAGGTGCAACTCACTACACAACAAAAGCTTCTTTCAGACATAGGAAGGACTGTAGGAGATACTGGAGTTATGGTTAAGCTCCATACCACCCTTCTCAATAATACCATGCAAAAACTCCATAACCTAGCTCAAACTGTAGGTGAAGACCTCACCACTATTCAGCAAATTAGATCAATCGCACAAGAATTGCTGAGGGAAGTAAATAGTGGCGTAGGGGATTCAATGGCAGGAAGAATTCAACGCTATTTAGCTCTCCCAGAATTGATGGCAGAAATTTTGAATATATCCACCTCAGAGAAAATAGAGCCACTACATGTGAGTTTTGCTCACAGTCTTGGAAGCGCTATTCCTGTTCATGTCGATTTAGGGGACATGACCATTGCCTTCATATTAAATGTCCCCCTGGTAGAACAACAAAATGCCTACAGGATAAAGACCATTCTTAATGTGGGTACCTGGCAAAGAGATACCTGTGTTAAAATTAAAACTCCACCTATAGTGGTATACCATGAACTTAATCTAGGTTTATACTTAATCCCAAACTTACAGATGTGACAAACTACTAAAGAACAACATTGGCTGTGTCCCAATAAACCTTTCCTAAAGGATATCACTGAGGTTCTTTGTGGCCTTAGCAATACCAATGCCCCAGAAAAATGTCAGGTTACTTTGAGCCAAGCAGGTGAAGCTAAAAAGATCCATGCTGAAATTGTAGGATCTCAATGGCTAGTTAGCACCAGTTGTACCAAAGTCACTGTTACTTATAACAGACATGGTACTACTACTCAGCTTACTTTACCCAGCAAAGTAATACTCATCTCTGTTCCTGCAGGTGCACATATCTGTTTTAGACATATCACCTAGTATCCCCTTGATCCAGTTTCCCAGGAAATGGAAATCACTCCCATTTCTGCCTTTCAAGGTCACAAATTGTCTTTAGCTGATGAACTTGAGCATCTTTTAGATGCCAAGGACCTTCATGAAATTGAGATCACTGTCTCTGAGACCGACCTGGTTATCTCTGATAAACAGTTCCGCCCCGATGATAAGGAACAAATTTGCATACCGGTACAATGGCCTCACATTATCACATTTCTTTGTATCTTAAATGTCACCTTGGTTCTTGCTTTGTTGTATTCCACCTGCAAGCAACTCCATACTCACCACGTAAGAATTCAGAGTTTATATAACCATGCTTTGGGATTAAAAATGAGACCACACCCTCCACCTAGATCTATTAACAACCAACCAACCAAACTCTCCGTCCTTAGTTATAATAAATGATGAGGAAGAGGAAAAATATGCCGACATGGAACCCACTAGGAAAACTCCGTAACCCTATAATCTGTATGATCCACATTTAGAAAAACCAGGAAATTAGTAAAATGCTCCATTAAAAGGATTATTATGGCATAGCTTAAGAAACTACAAAAGCAAGGCTTAAACATTAATAGCTCATTTTAGTATGTTTAGTTAAAGTAAAACATGGCGGGCAATGCTTGCATGCACCCCTATAGGCCGTGTTATAGTGTAGGAGTTGTAACATTTACTTGCATTAATGATTTTGATATAGCTAGTAGTAATCTTCTTATATACTAAAAGGATGATATTGATTAGGTATAGCTTAATAGAACTATATCTCAGCATTTCCAAGTATTTGTATGTATACTTTAGTTCACCAGAGACAGTGGCTTAGGATAGATACTTTCATATTTTATAAGATGTTGATTTAGTGAATATTTGCAAAAAATAATGGAACCATGATTCTCATAAATTCACATTACTACACTCTGACAAATCCTTAAGTGCCACATCCTTTTGCGACGCACCGACACTACAGCGGCGCTGCCCTGCAAAAGGGTGGACGGGGAATATGTAGGCACAATACGGCCATGAGCCACAGGATTCTACCAAAGTGCAACAAAGATGTACACCTTAATCTCGGCTGCCATAGACATGTACTAAAAAGCCTGTCATAATGCATTTATTTCTAAGCTTTTACAGCTAAGCAGTCCTGCAAGTACTCAACCCCGGTATATGGACCCACTTTAGTAAAGAAATCATTGAACGACCTACATCAGACAATATTCTCCAAGCTTTTCAGCCTCAGGAACATTTAAAATGTCAAAAGGCCATGTTCCTAAACTCAGACATTGTGCAAGGGCTGACAAGCCAAGAAGTATTTTAAAATAAAAACTCAGTATTTATTATGTCACCGGACCAAACTACCAGAGCTTGCAACAGATTTACAACCCAGACAGTCAACTAATGGACAGGTTCCTCAAAAATGAGACCATCTACCACTAGCAACCGCAGCACCCTAACCACGAGTGACATAACTTCCAACACCTCATTCTTGAACATGCACAGGGTGAGGGTTATAAGTCTATTTATTGTCACCTCTTGGACAGTTCAAGTGTACAACAGACAAAATGCTGACCCGAGGTCTGGTAAGATGGAAATAACCCATCACATAGGCTCCAGACTTCTGACCAAGTCAGACATTTTGCCCAGCGACATAGCTAAGCCAATGAGAGACTGGCAAGTGTTCATGGTTGTGCAACTGTAAGACATCATGCCATTTATAAGGAAGCAGTCTTCTATAAAATAAGACACCAGGACCCTAGAAGTTTGTATTACCAACTTGCTTTCATCTGAATCTGTGTTACTTCATTGCTGGAAGAAACCTCATATCTACTCTACTGACTTTCAAAACTATTATTCTGCTAAACTCTAAAGAATTTGGCTTGCGCCAAAAGAAAGAAACATTGAAATTATACTAACTGTCATTTATTTCAAGCCTTGAGGAGAAAAGAATTCAAGGAACCAGGAATGGACCTGCTTCAACCAGCCTCTCAAAAGACACTTCACATCTCCAGATGTCATGGAGACAAGAGACTGTTTGAGATATTAGACTGAATATGGTTTAAAGACTTTCAATGTGCTTACCTAACATATGTCTTTTAAAAACCCTGATTCCATATTACATGCATAAAGATAAGATGCAACAAGATATTGTTTAAAGCTAGCAAAGATTATTAGTACTAAGGAATTGTGTACTTGTGTTAGTTAAGATTGTTCTTACAAGAACACTGCCTTAAGGGCCTACAGATAGGATTTAAAGGGGCCCCCATATGTATGTAGTAAAGGACTGTGTAAGGAGCTAAAATTACACAAATAAGACAGAAGACTACTAGAATGTCCTAGGATTACTTGTACTGTTGTTTCAATGTCAATGTGTTCTAATGTTATCTGTGGTACTGAAAATAAAACAGCTTTTGGTTGCAGTTCAACTCAAATCTGTCGTTTCACTGTGACCACTAGAAAATAAGTGAATACAAGATACTGTTTAACTGAAACAGTCAAAAGAGCTATTTCCCTTTTAAATTCATACATAGACAAAGTTAATTACTGATAATTGTGTTCACAGACATAACTGTCTAACAACTAAGGCTTACCAGGTGCACCTCCTTTATAATGATTATTCACATAAAATAAATGAACAGTGATTTATACAAGACAATTGCGTCATGCAAGAAGTGTACCTTCATAGATGCAGGATGATGGGTGTGGGTTTGTTTTGGAATAGCTTGTTTTGTAGAAGCTTTAGAAGTGTTCAACATAATATGTATTATGCTGTAAATACAATGTTTTGATCTACAGCAGTGCCAGTCAGGATGCAATACAGTAATGCTGCAGTATGATACAGGAACATTGTAATTCAATGGCAATCAAGCCCTTTTTTGCTGCATTATTTTGGGACAACATGTCATTCACTGAAAGTTACTGTGTTGCATTGTGACTGGCTCCACTGTATGTAGGCCCAATTCCCAGATGAAGCCAATGTGGTGAAACGTTGGACCAAGTACCAAGGGTCGATTTGGAGTTTTGCAAATAAATGGAAAAAGAAAGAAAATATTGATAGAGGCGCTGGTGTGTCCTCCAGTTGGTCTTCCAGTTGGACTGTCTGTATCCTAAAATAACTATTTAGCCACGCCCAACACTTGACAAACAAGAGACAGATACAGTCTTCTAATCAGCATCATTTGTAAATTGAAATGAGATACGATATGCAAAAATGATATCCTTGTGGTTTGCTGTATATTCATATCTTTTTGTCTTGTGTATAAGGTGTTCATAAAAAGACTGAAAGTCTCTGCAGACAAAATGGCATGGAATCTGTCAATCAATCAATCCTTGGAAGAAGATAATTAACAAACATCTTTATTAGGTAGCTACTTCTTCTCCTGTCAATACCCAGGACCTGGTAAAGGCAGAGTGGGAAGCATTGATCCAACATACACAAAACCTTCACAAGTACCCCAGTCCGCTGTTTCCAAGATGCCAGCATGGTCCATTCATTGGTTATGAGTGAAAAAAGAAATGGCTCAAATCAGGTACAACACAGCATGATAGTACAATATGTAAAACAACAAAATTAATAGTGTCTGCAAAAAGTAGATTAAAATCATGCTTATGACAAATTGTTTTCAGAGATACATAGTCACTGATGCCAGAACAGTGTTGCTGTACCATCTACTTTCCTCCCGCTGAGGAACTATCCTTGCTTTCCTAGTGTCAGTCCTCCACTTTGCTACTTTCACCCATTCTTATAACTAAACCACATGATTATCCCATTCCTGCTTGTAGTTTTGTATTGATTTGGCATGGTCCACTTCCTCTGATATCCTATTCAACTTTTCCACCACCCTTTCCATAAAGAGGTGCTTACGGTCTCCTTTTGGAATTTCACACATGCCGACTTTACTGAATTTGCTATAGTTTCAATGTTTGAACAAAAGTGGAAGGGATACTTGTGGTCGCAGGACCACTGGCTGTGGAAAGGCATCCATCTATGGCGCTGACATCTCAGGTTCAGAGACGGACCCCTGGCAAAAGGCTGGAGGTACCGCAGCGGCCGGTGCCACATGTTAGGGGGCAGGGTGGATGCTGGCATCATTACATGTCCCCACCTCCAGGAAACTGCATACCAAAAACTCATGGACACATTTATGACAGCCCCTGCCTCTGCTGCCGCTCCCATAGAGATTAATGACCGCCGGGAGGGGTCCCACTGCCACGGTCCCATCCTGGGGGGGCAAGCCAGGGTAAGTGATCGTGTTCCTCGGGGAGGGGGAGCCCACTTGGTGGCACCACCCGGGGGGGGTAAGCGTGACAAAAAAAAAAGAAGGGTTACTTGTGCCCACTCTATTTATCCTTTGCATGTACTTGTATGTATTAATGATGTTACCACTTTTGCTCCACTTCTGATGGGCATACATCCTGCAGACTTTCATCATATGTTATTATCCCATAGGCCATAGACACACTTACTTTCCCTAAATGCTCATGTTTTGGTGTCATCAGTGTATTGTACAATGTCCTGAAATGCATATTAAAATGTTCTCCATTGATTATAAAACGGTATTATCCATCGCACCTTTTTGCAGCACTCCAAGCCATGACCATTGGGTTACAGTAGAGTCCTCTGATAGGCTGATACACAAAACAGAACTCTGGATCTGACACAGTCGCTGCCCTTTCCTGTGATTCATTCCTCAGATCAGATTGTGCATCAGGCTAGACTGGTTGCATTCTAGGTTGGCTTCCTGCCAGTTAACCCTCGATTTCAGCCATCCACTGGCATTTTCGATTTTATGTTATTGGACCTCATGTTTTTTCACAACTGCTTGCCCTCTGAGGCACTAGTTAATTATGATCTGCTGCTTATTTTGTGTTTTTTTTTTCATTTGTGATTAACCCTTCCCCACAAAGTCTCAGGGTATAGTTTTTGTGTTGGTCATTGTGATCAGCATTTGCCTTTTTGTTTACCTGAATTGCTCACCTCTCTGATTTCTCTGGTCTCCCAAACTGTTGATAAATACTAAATGCATGCCTACTGTAATTTTCTAGTGAGTTGGTGGTTTTAGTAGTTCTCTGTTTCAATTGGTCTGCTTTTTCCTTTGAATTCTGGCAAATGAGGCTCTCTTACTAGTTGCTTGATTGAGGCATTTGCCCAATGCCTTCGCTCCCATGGATGATCCCCAGTTCAAGCAGAGGTTCCCCTTTCCAGCCTGCAGGGTGTGCTTGTTTGGAACCAGTTCAGCTTGTGAGTCTGCAGGTCTGCCACTCCCATGCTACCTGGTTTGCAGGTATTTACCTGTTACCCAACTGTCCCGATGTCAGCAGTGCAAATCCTTCAGCTGGGCTCGGGGCTAACAGACATGTTGAGGTGCCAAATACTGTGTGCAGCAAGGAAGCCATAATTCCCTGCACTTCCCTGCTGGTACACACCAAAAAAACTGGAACAGCAGTTCCATTTTTATTTACAGTCTGCTGGCACAATTGGCAGGAGCAATTGCTCCTTCCCTGACTTACTGAGTGGGACATCAAGATTCTGGCAATGTAATTAAATTGACCTGCCTTGAAGAACATTTGTGGACCCAGTACTACTTTCATCAGGACAGTCAATTGGTGCTAAGAACTTGCGGGTTTTCCCTGTCTTGGCAGCCATCCTACGTGGGTCTATGTTGTTTCTGATGTCTGTGTCCAGGAATGGTGCTGAGCTCACAGAAGACCGCAGATCTCAGTGGTCAACTTACCTGGGTAGGCCTTGTTTACTGTGAGACTGCTTTGAGAGATGGTGCCAAGATCTCACAAGACCATAGATCTCTGCTGTAGCTGAGACAGAGAGCAGCCACCAGCTTCCTTAAAACAAGGAGGTGATTTAATAGAGTACACTGAATTGAATTCTTAATGTTGGGGCCTGTGTAAGTAAATAGAAGTCGGTGTTTTGCAGCTCTGTTTTTGGGATTGACTTTTCTTAGTGTAACTTTTATTTGCCAGGGAGGAAATCAAGCTGGCAGAATATTTTCAGTAATGTGTGACTAGATCTGTTACTTAAACCCTGTGAAATAGGTGTTGATAAGGGAAGGAGCTGAAGGAGGCCTGAGGAAACGTGGATTCAAAACAGGAGTTATTTGTGGGCTCTGTCTGCTGTAGCTGAGACAGAGAGCAGCCACCAGCTTTCCTAAAGCAAGGAGGTGATTTAATAGAGTACACTGAATTGAATTCTTAATTTGGGGGCCTGTGTAAATAAGTAGAAATCAATGTTTTGGTTCTATGTTTTTGGGGTTGACTTTACTTTAGTGTAACTTTTTTTTTGCAAGAGAGGAAATCAAGCTGGGAGAATATTTGCAGTCATTTGTGACTAGACCTGTTATTTAAAGTCTGTGAAATAGGTGTCTGAAAGGAAGGAAGGCACTCACCGGGGTGGTGGGTCAGAGTTGTAGCTGATTATTTCTGGAGGGTACAGGCTTACTGCCACCCACCCTGCCCCTCACCCCACCTGCTCCAAGCACATCACTTTCTTTATAACAAGGGTTCTGACATCACTTCCCCAAAAGTGCAAAGATCATACACCTGTTCATATCCTTAACAGCACAGCAAGCTGAATGGGGGTAAATGCCCTCACACACTTGAACAAACTACAAAAAGAAAACATCTTAAGCAGGAAGGGAGACAGACATGTGGGAGTGGTGCAATGCACTGGCTGTGGAGTGGCAGTCTTCTGGAAAATGTTCTGGAGGCTGCATTGCTACCCTATTTGCAGGTACCTCTCTGGTCTGAGGGAGGAGGTTTTCCATCTCCATGCTGACCTGGTGAGGATTTTGAAAAACTCCACCCCACCCAGGTACCACTGAGACCACCACCACTGCCTCAGAGGTTGCCAAGAAAGAGGAGTGGTTGGACCACGGGGGGCTCTGGGAGGGTGAGGGTGGTGGAACAGAGGTGCATTCCTCCAGTTGTGCCTCTCCACAATTCATTCACTGTTCTGGCAGAGAGTGGTTGGCGTGGTTCCTCTATGGAGGCACCCACAGTGGAAACCAAGGAGGATGTTGGAAACCTCCACAAATGAGACCCACAGGAGGGTGGCACAGAACCACACTGGGGAAGGAAGCAATTGGATGCTTCATTGCAAGCATTTAACTAGCCAAGGTGTGAGGCACTGAAGAGAAGCAGGGAAATCCCAGCCCCCCCCACAAATTAGGGTAGTTAGTGAAGTAAACACAAAGGTAGAAAAGTCAATAGGCACCACACCTCGTGCTATGCTGGCGACCAGGTTAAAGGAAAAACCCCTAGGTCAATGTTGGCAGGGGGAAGGGAGGATTGAGCGTCTCACGGATGCTCTCCTCCTCAGGGAAGGATACCAGGGGTGTTTGATGCACCCTTCGCCTGGGTGAGGGGAGCACCACTGGTGGCGAAGGACTCCATAGGGAGTCGAGGAGGGGGAGGACACCATCTGGCACTTGGTGGGTGTGCGTAAGCACATTCCACCCAAGCCAGCATCCTCAGTGGGAGGGAGGGGAGGGACAGAAAAAACAGAAAACAACCCGCGACACTCTGGATGACGGCCGCTCCAGCCACCCAGTCTGCAAAAAATCACGGGCAGACCCCACTGTGCAAGGTGAAGGAGGTAGGTTGGGAGTAACCAGAAGGCACTCTAGGGGCAGACTCAGTAGGGACTGGAGGGCATTGAGCTAGCCTGAAGGAGTAGAGTGGTGAGGGTGATCAGGAGGATAAAAAAGAAAGTACTAAAAAAATAAAGAAAAGTCAATAGGGAGCAGGACAGGGGTAAATCCAGAAAAAGACAGTAAGGACAGGGATGAGCCTAAAAGGGGTAATGGAAGAGGGACACCTGGATATCATGGCAGTCACAGAAACATGATACACAGAGAACCATGACTGGGCTGTCAACATACCAGGGTACACAATCTACAGGAGGGACAGGGCGGGTAAAAGAGGAGGAGGAGGAGTAGCTCTCTACATAAGGGAAGAAATCAAAGCAACAGAACTAAAGGATAAACAGGGAAGGGAAGAGGCACTGTGAGTCACTCTTGAGACAGGAAATGGTACCACAATCTGCACAGAGGTTGCTTACAGACCCCCATCTCAGGGGGCGGCACTAGACAAGAAAATGAATGAAGGAATCCTTAGAATGGCAGAAAAAGGAGAAATATTGTTGATGGGGGACCTGAATATGCCATGTGTTAACTGGAGAACCTTTACTGCAGCCACATCCAAGAGCAGAGTCATTCTCGATGCCCTACAGGGGGCATGCCTCAGACAGCTATTGTTGGAACCCACTCGGGAGGGAGCAGTCTTAGACCTGGTACTCTCAAACAGGGATGGAGAGAGGATCACAGATTTAGAAGTGGGTAGCCATCTTGGAATAAGCAACCACCAAACAGTGTGGTTCACAATAAACACAGCTGTAGAGTCAAGCCATACAAAAGCAAGGGTGTTGGATTTTAGGACGGCTGATTTTGGCAAAATGGGAGAGTGCCTCAGAAAAGCACTAGCAAATGGGCAAGAAGGAGGGATGGAAGAACAATGGGGAAAAAGCAAAACTGCCATCACAGAGGCAAAAATCACAAAGGAGCTCGCACTAGGATGGGGTGCCATCACACAGGCAACAAGCCTTTGTGCAAAGCAAATCAACAAAAAAAAGAAGGAAAAAGCCACTATGGTTCTCAAAAGAGGTGACAGGAAAGGTTAAGAAGGAAAAGGACAGCATTCAGGAAATATAAGGAAACACAGAATGAGCAGGACAGAGAACTATATCAGTTAAAACAGAAGGAGGCAGGAAAGGCAGTCAGAACTGCAAAGGCCCAAACTGAAGAAAAGATAGCCAACTCTGTTAAGAATGAGGATAAAACCTTTTATAGGCACATCAGGGAGTGAAGAAAGACCAAGGAAGGGATACTGAGGCTTAATAAAAGGGAGGGAATGTGGGCAGATGGTGACAGTGAAAAAGTAGGGAAACTGAACGAATACTTCTGCTCAGTGTTCACAAAAGAAGAGGAGGTGGCTGTACCTAAACCAAATAACAGAAATGCTCTGGATGGGGGGGTCAATACCAGTCCATTCATAGAAGAAAGGGTTCTGAAAGAACTCTTAAAACTGAAGGTGGACAAGGGAATGGGACCTGATGGGATTCACCCTAGAATTCTAAAAGAACTAAGGGGAGAACTAGTGACACCACTGACTATGCTCTTTAACAAATCCTGAGAGGATGTGGTGATACCTGAGGACTGGAGGAGGGCAGATATGATTCAACTTCACAAAAGTGGGAGCAAGGCAGAGGCAGGAAACTACAGACCTGTTAGTTTGACCTCAGTGGTAGAGAAAATGATGGAATCACTTCTGAAGGAAAGAATTGTTGAGTACCTAGAGGCCAGCAGGGCACATGACCCAAGGCAGCATGGATTCACAGTGGGAAGGTCATGAAGGAAAAGTATGTCTCTTTGCAGATGACACAAAGATCTGCAACAGGATTGATACACAAGGTGGGGAGGAAAGGATGAGAAGTTACTTGGCAAGGTCTTGGCAGCTTAGATTCAATGCAAAGTAGTGCAAAGTAATGCATCTGGGAAACAGAAACCCAGGGAAGAGTATACAGTGAGGGGTGAGATACTAACAACAACAAAAATGGAAAGGGACCTGGGGGTAGTCATATGAGATGACCTAAAGGTGGGCAAGCAATGTGCGAAGGCAGTAAGGAGGGCTTGGGGATATTGGGATGCATAGGGAGAGGCACCACCAGTAGAAAACAGGAAGCTGTTATTACTCTGTACAGACAGTTGGTGAGACCCCATCTGGAGTACTGCGTGCAATTCTGGAGACCCCATCTCTGCAAGGACATAGACAGAATGGAGGCAGTCCAGAGGAAAGCAACTAAAATGGTGCAGGATCTGCACCAGAAGCCATACAAAGAAAGACTAAAGGAGCTTAATATGTATATCCTCAAGGAAAGGAGGGAGAGGGAGGACATGATTGTAACTTTCAAGCACCTCAAGGGAATCAACAAAGTCCAAGAGGGTAGCATCTTTCAGAAAAAGAGATGTGCAAGAACAAGAGGGCACAGTTTGAAGACAGAGGGGTGATGGCTCAGAGGTAATGTAAGGAAGTATTTGTTCACAGAGAAGGTTGTGGATGCATGGAATGGCCTTCCTGAGGAGGTCACAGAGTCAAAAACAGCGGGTAGAATTCAAGAATGCATGGGACAGACATAAGGCAATTATAGTGGGGGGTAGGAGGAAGTAGGCTGCTGTTTAACTAGGATCTGCAGCTTATCCATTAGGTAGGTAAATGGGCAGATTGGTGGGCAAAGCGGTCCTTATCAGCCATCAAATTCAATGTTTCTATGTTTCTATGACCATCTTAAGAGAAAAGTGCATTCACTCTGTTTAGGTGGAAGGGCTTAGATTAGTTTACATTTTTATATGGTCATGATTTATCATTGTGGCTGGATCCATTATCCAGGTTAGTCATCTCCTTTCACTTTCATATTCTAACTTTCCTTCTTCGTCGCCCTCCTTCCACTGTTAGAGTCATACAAACCAGTTTTGTTCTGTGATACTCATTTCACTTTCTTTTTTTTTTTTGGCAATCTTTTTCTCCCCTGTCCCAGTCAGCCCAGTCTCATTGCTGTCCTCCCAGCACCATCCCATGAACTTCAGACCTTCTCCCTTGTTTTCCCACAGCTTACCCTCCATGGCAGGGTGGTGGGGAGCCCCCAACTCAACTCGTCAAAACTCCGGATCCAGCATCAGAGAGGTGTCTTCTCTGGGTGGCACCTGTGGAGGACGGCCATTCATGCCACATGACTGAGACCCATTTTTTTCTGCTTTTCCCTGTGGAGAGAAGTATGCAGTGCTGACAATGGCACAGCTGCAAACCCGTATGCACACAGAACACCAGTCAGCTGCTCCTCCTCCGCCCCTATTGTACAGGACCTGGCATGCCAACACCTAGCCTCTGCTACATGTCAGGCAGGTGCCAGTCTCTGTTCCCCACTCTCCTCAGGAGAGGAGAGCTGTCCTCCGGACACTCGATCCTCTCCCTCCCCGGCCGACCCCCAATGACCTGCTCGCACCACGAACATGGGTCGCCGGCATGGCAGGAGGTAAGGCATTGCTGCCTCAGCTCTCCATGCCACTGGGCCAACCTGATTTCACTTTCTCATCTCAGATTACTAGGTCTTTTCACCTTCTCAGAGATGAGTTGCAATAACAGAGTATGCAGAAAATGTCCCCGATTTCTGGCCGACTCCCATCCACACAAGAACAATATGGCTTCTGGTGCATTAGCAGAGGATCATATGGAAGATTCAGCCTCTATGTTGTCACATTCCTTAATGAAAGAAATGCTCCATAAACATCTGAAAAAACTGAGTCCATGTCAAAGCCCAAGAGGTCGAGAGACGAGCCAGAGAAACCCAAGATGGCGACTAAAAGGCCCAGACAGGGGGAAGTTAACACCCCTGATGATACAGATAATGAGCATTTCTCAGAGGAGGAAGATGCGGACAAGGAAGTGTGAGAATGCAGAGAAGATTTAGGGGTCCAGCCATGCCCCAATGACACTATCCATAAGATCATCAGAGTAGTAAGTGTGACTCTGAAATTTGAAGAACCAACTCTCCAAGAAGAGGAAAAGGGAAACTTATTTGTGAGAGAAAGGAAAAAGATTCCCACCTTCTTTCCAGTCTGCAAAACACTCAAGGGCCTACTTTTCAAGGAATGGAATGCCACAAACCCAGTCAGAACGAGGGGAAAACATTTAGCCTTCGACATGAAATATCCACTCCCAGAGGACAAGCAGCATTTATGGTCAGTCCCTCCCAAGGTAGATCTTCAAACAGCCACTCTTAGCCATTGCAAAGTTCTACCTTCTGATGGCTCCATGGCTTCAAAGAACCCAGTAGACAAAAAGACAGAGGATGCATCAAAAAGTGCACAAGATGCAAAGTATGGCAACGAAGGCATTCACTGTGTCCATTTACACCACCAGAGTAATTCTGAGGTTGTTAGAGGCTATCCAAGAATACTTACTCCAAACTAGCAAGGATAAGACCACAATGTAGTGCACCATGCAGGCCATTAGGCATGTGGCAGATGCAGCCATGGATACATTCAAAACATGACGACACGTGCCATGGCCATCATCAATCAAACAAGTAGGCATTTGTGGTTAAAGCTATTACAAGCTGATCAAGAATCCAAGAGCATGCAGACAAGACTACAATTCATAGGCAACTTGGTGGGTGGACCAGGATTGGAGAGGTACAGCAAACTCAAAGGCGATGGAAGATACTTAGTTGGGGAAGATCAAGCTGCTTCCCTAGTTTCAGGAAGAATAGCTTTAGAAACCATTTTCAAGGAGGCTGAGAAGCAACCACTTCCAAAATGGAAAGTCCAGATATGTTGGCTTCAAAGCAATTTTTTAATAAACAAAAAACGTTTTCCAACAATAGGAGCTGAGGAGGATAGGCCTGAGGAAGAGGAAACAAGTAACTGTCCTATGGCAACAGAGGCTCTCAAGTATGAGGAGTACAAGGCCCAGGGAATGGAGGTGCCGGTTGGGGAAGACTCCACCTCTTTGCCAAAACCTGGATAGACAAATGGGTGCTGGAAGCAATCTCAAGTGGGTATGCCATAGAGTTTAACCAATTACACAGAAAGCAGGTCACTACTACCACAAGTCAGTGCCTTACTAAATAGACTGCTACAGGATGAAGCCCCCATGCCAGTGCCAAAAAAAGAGCAACAATCCCGAGTATACTCCATATTCTTTCTGGTGCTGACAATTATGGAGGACCTCTGTCCCACCTTGGACCTGAAATTCATCAACTGATTCATCCAATACAAAAAATTAAAATGGAGACACTTTACACAACCATTGCAACAGTCAGAAATGGGGACTATCTGACCTCAACAGATCTCCAAGATGCATACCTCCACATACCAATACGACAAATATACCAAATGTTCCTAAGATTCTGTGTTCCTGGCCTCTATTTCCAGTACAAGCGCCTACCTTTCAGTCTGGTGTCTGCACCCAGAGTGTTTACAAAAGGGATGGCAGTTCTGGCCATGATTCTAAGAAAGGAGAGAATATACCTTGTCCCCTATCTAGATAAGTGGTTGCTAAGAGTCAGGTCTAAGTCGGTAGCACTGCAGGCAACAGGCAGAGCCCAGAAAACACTGACCCAGTATGGCTGGATAATAAACAGAACAATGAGCAAATTCAATCCAGCTTTGAGTTTGTAACACCTGGGAGTGATATTCAATATGGCACAAGGAATTGTATGTCCATCAGACAAGTGAATCAACAGCCTGATAGTACATTGCAACAGGATGTTAGCCCACAAGTACACAATGGTATGGGACTTGATGGAACTCCTGGGAGTCATAGTGTCTTGCACTGACCTGCATAACAAGTAAGACTGCAAATGAGACCCCTCCAAATGTTAGACATCTGGGACCATGTCGCTCAGGATTATCAGAAGAGACTGTTGTTGCCAACTTAAGTGAAGCAGTCCATACAGTGGTGGACTTGAAGGCAAAACTTTGTGCTAGGAGCTACTCTGGACAGACAAGTGTTCACCACAATAAACACAGATGCAAGTCAACAAGAATATAGCTGGCCCAGTGGCGCTGAGGGTTGAGGTGCTGGTTGCCACACCTAACGCCACGCCAGTGACCCAGGTTCGGGAACGAGCCTGAGCCACTGGGGGTCAGCAGGGAAGAGGAAGGATTGAGCATCTGGAGGAAGTTCTCCTTCCTCTGGGGGATCCAGGGACTATGCCTGGCACTGCAGTGACCTCTGGTAGAGATCGGAGGTACAGCAACACTATAGAACTTGGCTGGAGGGTTGCGGAGCCACGACAAGACATTCCCTGGCGTCATGGCATGTCGCGGCTCCGCCTGGTGGCAGATGTGAGGGCAGAACAAGGAAAAATGGAAAAACCCTCCACTTCCCAATTGGTGATGGAGGGCCAGGGGTGGTCGGTCCACAACGCCCAGAGTCAGGCCTTTCTCTCACCACTTGTGTGCTCCTGTCTGCTGCACTCTGCCAGACTGGATTAATAGATAGAGCACCATGAGGAGTGTATCTGGTGGTCCTGTCTCAGGGTACTCAGAGCCGGGGGACCAGGCAGAAGCAGCAGCAGATGAAAGGGGTGAGAGGGGCTTCAGATTGGTGGGATACGGACAAGACCCCATGTGACCACTCCTGAAAGACTTCGGGAGTGTGAGTGAGAAAGAAAGATTAAAAAAAAAAAGTACTGTATACAAGGATAGGGCCGCAGTTCTGGACAGGGCAGCAGTGCAAGGCAAGTGGTCAGCAGCAGAGTCCAGTCTACCAATCAAAGTGCTACAAACCAGAGCAGTCAGACTAGACTTGTTTCAGTTCCAACCAAAGATTCAAGACCAACACATCACAATAAGAACAGACAACAGGGTCATGATGGCCTAGACCATCAAGCAGGGCAGCACAAAGAGCAAGCAGATGTTCAGGGAAGCTACCCTCCTGCAGACATGGGTAGAATGCCATCTAATCAGCCTGTCAGCCTTCTACTTAACTGGGGAATGAACTCAGCAGACAGACATTAAATCCCAGATAATGCTACAGGCAGGTGTTTTGCATGATCTAAACTCACTGGGGACTCTTCAATCTTGACTTCATGATCACAAAACCAAGCACTCAAGTTCCACACTTCACCTCAGGGTTCAAGGAAATAGAAGCATCAGCAGTGGAGGCCTTGTCCCTACCATGGGAATTCAAAAAGACGTGCATCTTTCCACCACGAGTGCTGTTACCATAAGTAATTTTTAAAACCTGGGAATCCAGAGCAGTAGTAGTCCTCATTGCCCCAAACTGGCCCAGGAGAATATGGTTTGACTCCATCCTACAGATGCTAACGAGCACTCCAATTCTGCTGCCAAACCGGCTGGGCCTGTTGCCTCAAGGGACCATTCTGCATCCTGTGCCCCATTTACTCAAACTGACAGCATGGCTGCTCAAAGGAGTAGACTGTTTGCAACAGGATACTCAGACAGGGTAATAGACATGGTGCTGCACTCCCGTTGAGGATCAATGAATACAACTTATGGCAGACATTCAATTTGCTCTAAGTGGTGTGAGAGTTATGCCACTGATGCCACATCCTGCTCAATACTGCAAATTCTAGAGTTCCTGCAGCATGGTTTTGATAAAGGCCTAACCACTGCATCCTTGAGAGTTCAAGTGGTGGCAATAGGAGCAACATGAGGAACAAGCAATGGCTCGCTAATAGGAACACACCCACAGGTCCTCACTTTTCTCAAGGCTAGGGCCAACATTAGCCTAAACAAGCATTTGTCAATGCCGAATGTTGTCTTGCTGGCATTGGCATTGGTAGTGCCAGAGTTAGAGACGCATAATAGTAATGGCAGTGAAGTATTAAAATAATGCCACCCCCACCCTCACCCTGTAGAGATCAACAGGCATTGGGGGGTGCCTTTGGGTTGTCAGCTATAACGCTCATGCCATTTCGCCTCACCCTACCCTGTAGACACTGACAAGTGTCGTTGAGTGCTTTGGGGTCTTTGAGCATTATACTTACCCCATTCTATAAGGAAATACGCTGAAGTGGGTGCAGTATAGGAGAATGGGGTGAACTTTGTGGCCGAACAGTGCAACGCACACCACGATGCCTGTCACTGGCTGCAGGGTGGGGATGGGGATGGAATGGCATGAGCATTATAGCCGATGATCCCAAGTCACACCCCTGATGCCTGTCAGTCTCTACAGGGTGGGGAGCTACAGTTGGAAACCTCAACACTGTAGGCGTGTGTTGGTATTTTCACTCCAAATTTTCAATATGGCCTTTTCGTGAGCCTACCTCATGAAAAGCGGCACTATCAGTTTGCTAGCTGAAAGTTGGTTTTGCCCAGCGGCTATGCCATTTGGCAATACAGGGATGAAAACTCATGTTGGGCAGTATGTGGAAAATGACAACTGTATTGTTCATGAGGAGATGTAAAAAAATGGCAACGTTGAAAATCTGGAGTGAAAATATGAAAAATTGGTGAAGTTATGAGCATGCATAGAAATTGTGTAACACACATCCATAACCAAATTATTTTGGGGATTTTTTTAACCACATCTTTAACATAGGCATTTTGGGACCTCCCCTCATGAACAGTGGCACTGTGATTCTGTTAATGTGTCCAAAATGTCGATTTCGCACAGCGTCCACACCATTGTGCACCACAGGTGTGAAAACACATTTAGGGCAGGATGTGAAAAATGACAGCTGTATTGTTCATAAGGAGGTGTGAAAAAATGCCAGTGTTGAAAATCTGGCATGAAAATATTGCAAATTTGCGAAGTTACAAGGGTGCGTGGACACTGCGCAACGCACACTTGTAACACATTCATTTTCTGGAATTCTGTCACCAAATTTTCAACATAGGCATTTTAGGACTTCTGCTCATGAGCAGTGTCACCGTCATTTTCTGAAACTGTCCCGAAAACTGATTTTATACAGTGACCACGCTATTCTGCACCAGATGTGCGGAAACACATTTTGGCCAGGATATCTAAAATGACAGCTGTACTGTTCATAAGGAGATGTGGAAAATGCCAATTTTGAAACTCTGGAGTGAAAATATGACAATTCATGAAGTTCCAAGTGTACATGAAAACTGCGCAATACACGCTCATAAAACAGCCATTTTTTTTATTTTTTTCCACCAAATTTGCAACATAGGCTTTTTCAGAGTCCCCCCCTTCCCCATGAACAGTGGCACTGTCATTTCGTTAATTGGTCCCAGAAGGTGATTCCACACAGTGACTGTGAAATCACCTTTCGGGACCAAATAATGCCATGACAGTGACAGAATTCATGAGGAGGGGTCCCAATAACCCCATGTTGAAAATGTGGTGTTGATGTTGAAAATTTCCCGAGATATGCACCAAAGTGGAAAAAACCCTATTTATGCCATTATACAGCTTACTGGCATTTCTTCAGTTCGCGGTCGGCTTTGAAGAGTGTAGACGTGTTCCCGGTCCACCGAAGATCATTGCGCTGGACTCCAGAGGTAAGTATGGGGTGAGGGGGTGTGGGAGGTAGGATGTGGAGAGGGTGGGCGCGAGGTTTCTGGAGGAGGCAGGGAGACCACGAGGGACCGTTTTCTTTGTTACAGGTTTTAAAAAAAAAAACCAACATTCGTAGGACTTTTTTTTTTACAGGGTATTTAGCACACTGGGGTGGGCCCTAGTGTGCCACTTAACTATTTTTTGGGGGATGCTGTATGACGGGATTGGGCACCCTGGCCGGGCACATTCCGAAGGGGGACACATGCTAAAGGGGATTGGGCACCCCACTCAGGACACAACAAAAGTGGGAGGGGGAGACAATATACCAATGGGGATTGGGCCCCCCATCGGTAAAGAAAAACTGTTGGAGGCACTTGATGCCGAGGGGTATTGGGTAGATCTGGTGACCACATTCCAAATTGCTGATGTGGCACCTGCATGCTGCCTGATCGGAGAATGAGGGATGCACCTACTGATGCATGCCCTGCATTCACCCAACAGTGACCACGCCTCCAAGTTTACTACTACCACAAGATGTTGGCTGGCATGCAAGGACAAGCCAACATAACAAAAATCACTGTTAGCACCCTGGCAGCTGAATGATATCTCGGACACATTGACTAAGGAATCATTTGGACCCATGGAAGACAATTCGTATTATTTTCTCACTCTCAAGACAGTATTTCTCATTATCATTTGTTTGGTAAGTAGGACAAGTGAACTCCAAGCTCTGTCCTGTAAACGAATAGTTCCTGATCTGCCATAGTGATATAAGCATACTCAAGACAGTTCCATCTTTTTTCCTGATAGGGTCATCACCATTTCATATGACCCAAGAGATTTTGCTCCTGTCCTTCGACCCAGGACCAGACAACCCACAAAGAGGGCAGTTACTCAACCTGGATATCATCAGGACTGTTAAAATCTATTTGAACAGAACAGCAGCCCTCAGGAAATCTGAGAGATTTTTTGCCCTATTTCTCAAACAGAGACAAGGACTACCCACATCTAGGTCAACAATTGCCAGGTGGTTGAAGGCAGCTATCACCAGGGCATATAAGGCTCCTGCCCTGCAAGTGTTATTATGTTTAATAGTGTTGTGCGAAATGTGATAATTTTGCCTATCAGAATATTTCACGTAGTTATGGCATTATGCAAAATGTTTCATCTAGGTGAAACATAATTTCACCTCAGATCACGATTTTGCACAACGCTAAATTTCAGCCAATTTCGCCAATGCTTTTCAATTTAGCCTGCAAATTTGCAATGCATTATGGGTAAAGAGCTGAAATATCAAGTGCAGGCTGTTTACTGCACAGTATGTTCTCTGTTGAGTCAGAGAGCAGTTCAGTGTTGTATATCACAGCCAATAAACCCTTCATAAACCTCTTTATTTGTTATTTTTGAGAGCTAATTGCTCCCAAAATCTAAATTTTATTCCCAGTGCTGCCAGTGAACATTTTCTTTTTGTTTTGGTATCTTTGGATAATGCTTAGTTAAACTTAGGTAGGGTTTTCAGTTTTGTCTGTGTCTGTGAGGGAGTTGAGTAGGGGAGGGTTGACCATGTGGGGGGGGGTGTCTGTGTGTGTGTGTAAGCAGAGCAGGATAGTTCCTAATATTTGACAGATTTCTCAGAAGGTGTGAGTGAGTTTCTCGTTTCTTTTAAGTCTTAATATTTTTGTTGATGTGCTACTTATTTGTAATATTTTTCTCACATATTGACCCTTTTTTGGATACTTTATCTGAACAGTTACTCATTCTGAGTAGTTTTGTTCCTGTTGTCCTTTGTTTAATCACTTTCTGTTTTATTTTTGTTCTGTAAGTTTTTGTGGACATTGAACACTTGTCCATATCCAGGTAAACTGCATTGCTGAATTGCTCACAGAAATCAGTAGTGTGATCTAGCCTTTGCATTGCAGCGTTCCTGTTTTTCTGTTTAACTTGCTTACCATATTAACCTTTTCCTCCCTGTTACACCACTGGTGTTTACTACCTGACCTATACTACATAAAAAAATTGCATAGTTTTCAAGATAGTGGTGGTCCCTGCAAGATTGTTGGAGGTGACATTGTTTGTTTATTTGAATTCTTGTTGTCCCTTTCGTCTGGTATATCTATACACCAAATCTGTAATTAGTAAGTACTAGCACATTGCAGTACTTGCTTTATCCAGACACCACTTATCCAGACCGTAGAACATATTGTGACTGTAAGGTGTTCTGTGCAGTTGATTTTCAATTTAGTTTGCGTAAACTTACCTGTACCTACCCGGTTATTATCAAGTTGTGTAATAACCAATCCATTTAAAAACTTACATTTTCTTAAGAGCCACTTAAGTATTTTTTCAGAGTTACTTGCACATCCTTGTTGTGGTGGTGGTCTCCGTCAGTTTGGTATTTAAAGTCTCTTACTTCTGTCCTCCAATTACCCTGTGCTACTTAATTTGTGTTTTTGTAATGGAAAAAATAAAATAGTGTTTTAACACTCGAATAGGCTAAAGTAGCAGTTGTAGGTAGTTGTACAGACTACTGTGGTGGTACCTGTTCTGATTTCTGTTTGCCCTTTGCATATAGTACTGCAGGTGTTATTCATACTAATCAAATAGAAATACATGATCATATACTTCCAGAGGAAGGTAAATGCAACAAGCATATAAATATGCCTGCCAAGAAACATAGAAACATAGACTTTGACGGCAGATAAGGACCGCTTGGCCCATCTAGTCTGCCCATTTCCCTACCTACAGGATAGACCGTAGATCCTAGTTAACC
The DNA here is from genome assembly GCA_016271365.2 of Neoceratodus forsteri. NCBI lineage: Eukaryota > Metazoa > Chordata > Ceratodontiformes > Ceratodontidae > Neoceratodus > Neoceratodus forsteri. The sequence goes on from CM057453.1 coordinate 1,198,175,662, forward strand.
AACAGCCTATTTCTTCCTACCCCCCACAAGAATTGCCTTATGTCTGTCCCATGCATTCTTGAATTCTCCCACAGTTTTAGACCCCACAACCTCCTCAGGAAGGCTGTTCCATGCATCCACTACCCTCTCTGTGAAATAATACTTTCTCACATTGCCCCTGAACCGCCCTCCTTCTATCTTTAAATTGTGTCCCCTTGTTCTTGCAAGTCTCTTTTTCTGGAAGATGCTACCCTCTTGGACTTTGTTGATTCCACTGAGGTACTTAAAAGTTTCTATCATGTCCCCCCTCTGCCTTCTTTCCTCAAGGGTATACATATTAAGCTCCTTTAGTCTCTCCTCATACAGCTTCTCTTGCAGACCCTGCACCATTTTAGTTGCCCTCTTCTGGACTACCTCTATCCTGTCTATGTCCTTGCAGAGATGGGGTCTCCAGAACTGGACACAGTACTCCAGATGGGGTCTCACCAACTGTCGTTACAGAGGGATAACAACTTTCTGTTTTCTGCTGCTGATGCCTCTCCCTATACATCCCAGTGTACCCCCAGCCCTCCCTACTGCCTTCTCACATTGCTTGCTAACCTTAAGGTCATCTGATATGATTACCCCAGGTCCCTTTCCTTTTTGTTGTTGTCTACCTCCCACCCATTGTGTATTCTTCCCTGGGTTCTTGTTTCCCAGGTGCATTATTTGCACTTCTTTGCATTGAATCCTAAATGCCATACTTGACCATTCCTCCAACCTTGCCAAGTCCCTTTCATCCTTTCCACGCCTCCTTGTGTATCAACCCTGTTGCAGATCTTTGTGTCATCTGCAAAAGGCATACTTTCCTTCCAGTCCCTCTGCAATGTCACTGATGAAGACATTAAAAGGACTGGACCCAATACTGAACCCTGTGGTACCCACTAGTAACCTCTTTTCTTCAGAGTGGACTCCATTTACAATTACCTTCTGTGTCTCTATTGTGCAGCCAATGTTTTACCAGGCTACCACCCTGGGACCCACTCCAGGCTGGTTAATTTGACTATTAATCTTTGTGTGGGACTGTGTCAAATGCCTTGCTAAAGTCTAGGTAGGCCATGTCCACAGCCCCTCCCTGGTCTACTACTTTGGTCACCCAGTCAAAGAAATCTATTAGATTCGTCTGACATGACCTTCCCGCTGTGAATCCATGCTGCCTTGCATCCTGTGCTCCACTGGCCTCTAGGTACTCAACTATTCTTTCCTTCAGAAGTGACTCCATCACTTTCCCTACCACAGAGGTCAGACTGACAGGTCTGTAGTTTCCTCGTCTGTCTTGGTCCCACTTTGTGAAGGGAATCACATCCGCCTTCCTCCAGTCCTCGGGTACCACACCATCCTCCCATGATTTATTAAAAGAGCAGCCAGTGGTTTCACCAGTTCCTCCCTTAATTCTTTTAGAATTCTGGGCTGAATTCCATCAGGACCCATTGCTTTGTCCACCATCAGTTTTAGGAGTTCTTGCAGAACCCTTTCTTCTGTGAAAGGACTGGGATCAACTCCTATCAAGAGTGCTTCTGTTAATTGGATTAGGCACTTCCCTCCTCTTTTGTGAATACTGAGCAGAAATATTCGTTCAGTATCCCTGCTTTTCACTGTCCCTCTGCCCACCCACCGTTCATTCTATTCAGCCTCACTATCCTCCCTTTGTCTTTCTACGCCACTGATGTACCTATAAAGGTTTTATCCCCTTCTTAACTAAGTTGGCTATCTTTTCCTCAGTTTGGGTCTTTGCTATTCTGACTTCCCTCCCTGCTTCCTTCTCCTTAACTGGTACAGCTCTCTGTCCTGCTCCTTCTGTGTTTCCTTATACTTCCGGAATGCTATCTTTTTCTTCCTGACTTTCACAGCCACCTCTTTTGAGAACCATAGTGGCTTTTTCTTTCATTTTGATTTGTTTATTTGCTTCACACAAAGGCTTGTTGCCTCTGTGATGGCAGTTTGATGATTCCCATTGTTGCTCCACACCTCCTTCTAGCCTGTTTGCTAGTGCTTTTCTGAGGCACTCTCCCATCTTGCCAGAGTCAGCTCTCCTAAAGTCCAGTACCCTCACTTTTGTATGGCTTGACTCTGTAGCTGAGTTTAACGTGAACCACACTGTTTGATGGTCACTTATCCCCAGATGGCAACCCACTTCTAGATCTGAGATCCTCTCACAGCCCCCATTTGAGAGTACGAGGTCTAAGATTGCTCCCTCATGAGTGGGTTCCGAAACTAGCTGTCTAATGCCTGCCACCTGTAGGGCATCAAGAATGGCCCTGCTCTTGGATGTGGCTGCAGCAAATGTGCTCAGTTAACATCTGGCATATTCAGGTCTCCCATCAATAGTATCTCCCTTTCTCTGTCATTCTAAGAATGCCTTCTATCATATCCTTGTCTATTCCCTCCCCTGACATGGGGTCTATACACAACCCCTGTGCGGATTGTGGTACCTTTCCAGTCTCCAAGGTGACCCACAGTGCCTCCTCTCCTCCTGTTTACTCTTTTGTTCAGTTGCTTTTATCCTTCCTTTACATAGAGAGCTACTCCTCCCCCTCTTCTCCCCTGCCTGTCTCTCCTGTAGGTTATGTACCCTGGTATGTTAACATCCCAGTCATGGTTCTCTGTGTACCATGTTTCTGTGACTGCTACGATATCCAGGCATCCCTCTTCCATCAAGGCCACCAGCTCAGGGAGCTTGTTTCCCAGACTACGGGCATTGGTACTCATTACCCTCTATTTCCTGATGGCCTTACTCCCTTTTGCCCCATCCCTGTCCTTCTTGCCTTTGTCACTTTCTCCATTTACCCTGCCCGTTTCCCTATCGGCACCCTCATGTTGGTGTTTGCCGTGACTTACTACTGTGATTATTTGGGGGCTAGGATTTCTGTCCTTTCCAGTGCCTCCCCTTGGCTAGTTTAAAAGCTTGCCAATGAAGCATTGAAACCTATCACCTAGGATCCTGATTCCTCCCGGACAGATGCAGCCCATCATGCCAGTATAGGCTTGCATCACTCCAGGTGGACCCCAGTCCCCAGTGAAGCTTAACCTCTGAGCTCCACACCAGTTTTCAACCACTGATTGAATCCTATGGTGCGGAACACCCTAGCCTCTCCTATGCCATAGATGGGCAGCACCTCCAAGAAGGTTGCCGTCGTGCTACTTGACTAAGGCCCCTCCCAATTCCACAAACTCTTCCTGCACTTCTCTAATCCTTTCTTAGCCAGGTCATTTGTCCTAGGTGGACAATGACATCCAGCTCCCTCCCTGTGCAGCTGCTCCGCAATCCTGAGGATTCTCCCTGTCCCTCCAAGCCATGGCGCCAGGCAGGCACCCACCTCCTCTCCCCTTCCTCCCTCAGTTCTACCTTCCTAACAATGGAGTCCCCACCAGGAGTTGTTTCCTTCCTGCAGGGTCCCCTGCCACCCTCCTGTGGGTCTCCTTTGTGGAGGTTCCAACATCCTCCTTGGTCTCACTGCAGGTGCCTCCATAGAGGAACCACCTTTGCCAGAATGGCATAGGAATTGTGAGAGGTACAACTGGAGGGATGCGCCTCTGTTCCACCACCCTCACCCTCCCTGAGACCACTGTGGTCCAACTGCTCCTTTTCTTGGCAACTCTGAGGCACGCAGTGGCACTGGTGGTCCCTAGATGGAAGAGGAGTCCCACAAATCCTGGTCAACTCAGCCTGGAGATGAGCAACCTCCTCCCTCAGCCCAGAGGGTGCCTGCAGATGGGACAACACCGCATCCTCCAGAACGTCTCCCGAAGACTGCTGCCCACAGCCACTGCATTGCACCACTCCAATCATGTCTTATTTCTGGCCCCTTAACTGTTTGCAATCCTTACTCTTTCCTCTGTTTTTTTTCTCTCTCCTTACTTTCTGCCTGTGTGCCCTTTAAGCTCCTGATTGTCCTGTTCTGAGACAAGACTATCCTATATTTCTCAGTAGACCACTTACTTGCTCAGAGGCAGACCTCCAGCAGCTAGAGGGGGCCGGAGAGCTACTCTTGCCCTTCTAGGATGGTGGGTCTTTGGTGGTTCTGTGATCACTCACTTCCTGCTCCCAAACAGGAAGTTCCTGTTGTCAGTCAAATCCTGTGCCTATAAAAATAGAACTAGCTTTGGGTGGGGGTGTGGAAGGGAAGGAAGGAGGGCAATATAGTCCCAGCAGAGAAGTCCAGTCACACAGCATTCCTTTCTCCTGGTGTCTTCTGCCTAGATATTAGTAGAATCTTTCTAAGGCAGTCTTTAAATGTAGCTTCCTTCTAGCTAAGCCACTCCCCCTACTTACTAGATCTTTCTACCAGTAATTTAAACCTCACAACAGTTAAGTCCTTTCAATCACCTGATATTTACACCTATAACTGTTCAGATACCCACTCAGTTCAGTTAACCCAGACAGACACACACACACTTTTTTTTTTGTTTTGTATGTTAGTTTTTTTTTTACCCTAAATTAAAGGTACAAGTACAAACATTCTTCTACTTTAGTCCCAGCAGAGAAGTCCAGTCACACAGCAGTCCTTTCTCCTGGTGTCTTCTGCCTAGATATTAGTAGAATCTTTCTAAGGCTGTCTTTAAATGTAGCTTCCTTCTAGCTAAGCCACTCCCCCTACTTACTAGATCTTTCTACCAGTAATTTAAACCTCACAGCAGTTAAGTCATTTCAATCACCTGATATTTACACCTATAACTGTTCAGATACCCATTCAGTTCAGTTAACCCAGACAGACACACACACACTTTTTTTTTTGTTTTGTATGTTAGGTTTTTTTTACCCTAAATTAAAGGTCCAAGTACAAACATTCTTCTACTTTAGTCCCAGCAGAGAAGTCCAGTCACACAGCAGTCCTTTCTCCTGGTGTCATCTGCCTAGATATTAGCAGAATCTTTCTAAGGCAGTCTTTAAATGTAGCTTCCTTCTAGCTAAGCCACTCCCCCTACTTACTAGATCTTTCTACCAGTAATTTAAACCTCACAGCAGTTAAGTCCTTTCAATCACCTGATATTTACACCTATAACTGTTCAGATACCCATTCAGTTCAGTTAACCCAGACAGACACACACACACTTTTTTTTTGTTTTGTATGTTAGTTTTTTTTACCCTAAATTAAAGGTCCAAGTACAAAAGTTCTTCTACTTTAGTCCCAGCAGAGAAGTCCAGTCACACAGCAGTCCTTTCTCCTGGTGTCTTCTGCCTACATATTAGCAGAATCTTTCTAAGGCAGTCTTTAAATGTAGCTTCCTTCTAGCTAAGCCACTCCCCCTACTTACTAGATCTTTCTACCAGTAATTTAAACCTCACAGCAGTTAAGTCCTTTCAATCACCTGATATTTACACCTATAACTGTTCAGATACCCATTCAGTTCAGTTAACCCAGACAGACACACACACACTTTTTTGTTTTGTATGTTAGTTTTTTACCCTAAATTAAAGGTCCAAGTACAAAAGTTCTTCTACTTTAGTCCCAGCAGAGAAGTCCAGTCACACAGCAGTCCTTTCTCCTGGTGTCTTCTGCCTACATATTATCAGAATCTTTCTAAGGCAGTCTTTAAATGTAGCATCCTTCTAGCTAAGCCACTCCCCCTACTTACTAGATCTTTCTACCAGTAATTTAAACCTCACAGCAGTTAAGTCCTTTCAATCACCTGATATTTACACCTATAACTGTTCAGATACCCATTCAGTTCAGTAAACCCAGACAGACACACACACACTTTTTTTTTATTTTGTATGTTAGTTTTTTTTTACCCTAAATTAAAGGTCCAAGTACAAACATTCTTCTACTTTAGTCCCAGCAGAGAAGTCCAGTCACACAGCAGTCCTTTCTCCTGGTGTCTTCTGCCTAGATATTAGAGACAACAAGAGATGTTCCAGTTCATTGAAAGGTGACCGGGTGGGAGATGGCTCAAAGAAGTCTGTTGGAAAAAGTAGAAATACAGTTCCACTTCCAGTAAGCAAACCTATTTCTGAAGCAGTGCCTTCTGTGGGCTCCGGTGCTGCTGTGGCAACCAGTGCCAGCAACATCGAAGTTAGAAGTGGCTTCAAGTCTGTGACTCAGTTTTTTACTGCCCAATCTGTAGTTAGCATGTTTCTTGGGGAGGATACTGGGAATAAGGGAGACACTCACACCAGTGGAGGCACAGAGGTCCAGGAGGAGGAGGAGGTGGAAATAGTTGTCAGTGTGACTGTTGTTCCTGCTCAAGATAGAGCTGATGATGGTGAGGGTGATACTGTCCAGCTTCAGTCTGTTTCTTCTGGAGAAGGAAATAAGGAAAGTCAGGCCCCCCCACAGCGAGGAGATGCCAGAGAAGGGAAAAGTTTCTCTGGAAGTAGTCAGTGATAGGGAGGAGGAGGAGAAGGAGGAGGATATAATTTGTTTCGGTACAGATGATGACAAGGTGTTGGATCCCCTGTGGGAGCTAGAAGTCAAAAAGCTGAAGGGTAATGATGTAGCCCATTTAGATGCCAAGCCTGAGGTTAAGCCTATCAATAGGCCTACAACAAGCAGTCCAGTAACCCCACCTCACAAACCTAGCATGGTGGGAGTCATGCAAGTGGCCCAGAAAGCAAAACCTTCCACACCTTTGGCTCCGCTGTCCAAGTCCCAGTACTATGTCAAATCTAGAGGTGCAAAGTCCCTAGTTTGGGATTTTTTTACACTTGATGCAGCTTTTGAGATCATAGCAATATGTCAGCTGTGTCAAGCATGTATTACTCATGGAAAAAAGGGCAGCCACATAGGCACTGGTGGCCAGCATGCCCACTTGAAAAACAAGCACCCATTTTGCTGGCACCAACACCAGAAAGATATCAGAGCTGTTGGTGGGACTTCCCTTGTCAAGCTTAATGTTAGCAACAGCAGTACAATAGAGTCGGAGGAAGGAGGGTTGAGTCGGTCAGTGGAGAAGGAGTATGAGTAATCCTTTTCTCTCTTGAGCAGTGGGCATAGTAGTAGTAGTGCAGCTGCCACTCCCTTAAGTTATAAAAGGAACAATATCCTGCTGCTGTTGCAGTGGAGGGGCCACGGTTGCCTCCTGCTGCTGGGGAGGGGGCACTGTCTCCTGTTGCAGTGGAGAAGCCACGGTTGCCTCCTGGTGCCGGGGGGGCACTGTCTCCTGCTGTGGTGGCGGGGCCACGGTTGCCTCCTACTGCTGGGAAGGGGGCACAGTTGTTTGCTGCTTGGTGCTGGGGCCAACAGCCTCCTGCCACTGTGGCACTTCATTTTTACTGGACGTCTGCAATGTGCACTAGTCTAGGCGGCGTACAGCTCCACTGCCGCTACCCTTTTCCATTATAGCCACCCACCACCAATTACCCAAAAAGAAACAGAGATGGAGATTCTGTGTGGAGAGAGAGAGAGAGAGAGAGCTAGTGTGGGGTGGGGGGAATCACACACAAAATCTACAGGTACTAACATATGAAATAGGACAAAGACAAACAAGAAAAAAGTTAGACAAAATAGCACAAATTAGGTGGTTTATATCAAAGTGCACTCTGCAGCCACAGGGCTCTGACTCTGAGTCTAGATGCTGCCTGCTTGCTCTAGAAATATGTAGCACAGGAAATGAACCACTCACTTCCTGCCTGTTTAGACGCAATCATGTGACTACCAGCAGAGAGAAAATCCCAATTTCACCTAATTTCACCTTATAGAAGCACAAGGCAAAATTCAAGGTGAAATTGGGTGACAAAATTTCACCGAAAGGCCATAATTACACAAAATCTTTTGCACGATGAAACTGTCTATTTCACTGCCTAAATAATATTTCACTGCATCGCTAGTGTTCAATCCAGTCTATTTCATTTGATGTTAACAATTCTGCTGATTTACATACTGACAATTCCAGTTATTACAAACCCAAAAATAAAAAGGGGCTCAATGGCAAGCAGGGCACAGGCCTCTGGGTCTGTACATCAGACAAAGAGGACATCGAGAATTGGACAATATACGAAAATGTAACATGCAGTGCAGAACATCGAACCTCACATGGACTGTACCCTGGAATTATGAAGCTGCATACAATTATGTGATTTGTAGTTACAGAACAGGTCAGCTTGCAACTTAGCACAACTGTTCATGTGTCATCTAATATACTGTTATTTACACATAAATGTAAATACTTTGTTTGGCAGACAAACTGTAAACTGGGACCAGCAAAACACTATGGTTTGATGGTTTACTTTTAGTATCAGATCTGAACAGAAATTCAATAATAGCATTGCTTTTTGGTCACAGATATCTAGCGAGATGTCTGTGTATGGCTATTATAAGAATATTGTTTTACATTAAAAAATACCAAGTAGAGTGCTTTATACTGAGCATTTAATTTTAGTTAGATAAAAATGCTGAAATAATACTAATAACTTTGGTTTGGACACCATCTGTTACTAATACACTGGCCAAAATACCTTGGATAACCAGCTCCAGTGTACCAGCTGTCAATAATCAGTGTATCAGTACTTCCTATGGAAAAAATGGAAATTGTTACTAAAGCACATTTCTGAACCCATCCACTGAAAGAAACAATTAGAAATGTGAAACACATGCACTTGGGAAAGCAATACAAAGGCATTGGTGGCAACCCACCATGAAAGAAGAATAAGCAGATTATCATGCAACATATTATGACACTCGTCTACCTGTAATGGTATTCTCACATGCAGGAAAGTGTCATACAATATAACGAATACTGGATGGGCAGCAATGTACAAGCATTGTGTGCTGCCACAGAGTTTTTCTGATTACATCAGCTCCCTATGGTGAAACTAAATGCTGTGCTCTTTGCCTTGACACGGCAGTGTTTTTTTTTATTTTATTTATTTAGTTTTTGTTGACCGGGTAAGTGCACTAGACAAATCCTGCCTATTTTCAGGCACGACCCGGGGGAGGGGGATACAGATGAATTCCAACTGACTTTGAACCAGATTAAGCTGTTGGTGGTATTTCTAGTGAATGAGGAAATTTGGCCAGGACACCGGGGAAATTCCCCTACTCTTTTCGATAAGTGCCATGGGATCTTTAACATCCACCTGAACTACCACCAATCCAAGCAGATGGGACCTCGGTTTTAACGTCTCATCCGAAAGACGGTTTTCGATTCACATGTGGCCCTAATTGCAGTGCATACATTACAGCAGCAGTGTTTTCTAAAAATCAGGTAGCATGATGATTCCACATCATATGAAATGTGTTTGTGTCACTGCAGTGTACAACCATGTTCCAGCGCATTTGAAGTGTGATGTAACAACATTTCAGCTAGGATGGATATCAGTGCATAGCCAGCACCATCTATACACTATGACAACAAGAAACCAAAATAATTATATCAATAAATACAACACATTTGCTTACTCATATAGATTGAGGGAGTCCATTACCCCATTGTGCCACTGGTGGTAGTTGTAATAGACACTCTGTAGCACATCTGGATGAAGTACAACAGGATGGAAACAGCTGTGCATAGTAATGCAGGCCACTTCATCACAATGACAAGTCATACGCTCAATTTCTTGACATCAAAGATATTCAAAAACAAATATAAAAAAAAAAATTATTACATATTAGAAGAATACTTTTAAGAAATAAATGTATTTGTAATAGAAAATAGTGAAGGAAACCTTGCAGTGAAAGTGATATCTTGTCCTGAAATTATGACATTTTCAATTCACATAGAGACATCCAGAGTGCTAGTGAAGACAGACATTACAGTAAATCATTGATAAGTGATGCAACAGAGCCTGAAATGTAGTTATGATATGTTTATGGTGTTTCACAACTGAATACTGAGAACTACTGTTATCGAATTAAAAACAAAAACTGAGTTAATGTAAAAAGATAAACCAGTACACTGTTATACATACATGGTTAGAGGGAAAGCTTAGCAAACTCAGTGAGACAATGAGAAGCAGAACCACAACAAGGTGCTTCCGCTTGTTTGCTGGAATACAACACACATTTGGTGGGTCACAAGCAAAAATGAAACAGAAGTCAGTGCCAGTGGCATGTCTGCCACAAAGTCATAGACAGATCATGCATGCTGATGGCATCCATCCCATCAAGCCACAGAAAGACCACACAGCACTTGATGGCAGTGCTGCCAGTGGCAAGTCCCACCCTGAGCCACAGACAGATCATGTAGCAGTTGATGCCAGTGGCATACCCACCCCAAGCCACAGATAAATCTGACCAGCTGTCTGTGCTAGTGTCATGCCCCCAAAGCCACAGACAGACTGCATAGCAATCGATGTTGATGGCATCCACCCACCCTTCCCCAGCCACAAACAGAATGCACAGCAGTCAACACTGAAAAGACACATCATGTAGTGTAACAAATCCTCACACACCTTTCCCATGACCAAAACATCAGACAGCTGATTTCTTTTACACCAGATACCCTACAAAAGGTATATCTAGAATACACGAGGAACCACATAGCAGTATAACTGTAAAAAGGCAACCACTGAGACAACCTAAATAAAGCTGCTTGCCTGCTATACATGGACATGCCATTATAATGGCATGAGGGCTTTTGCAAATAAATTATAAAAATTGGATGCCAAATGAGCACACATGAAAAATCATGTAATGACAAATTTGGGAACACAGTACATTTACTAATTTGTGAATGCAGTACACTTACTTCAATGAGGGCTATGTACTATTCCAGGCTGGATACATCCAAGAGGCATGTACTGGGCCTGCACAGCTCCGCAGCCACAGAATGGCACATCAGGCACAACATTCACTACCACCGGTCACCACAGGGTTCCTGTCCAGGATCCTGCCCCCCAGTGTGCTGCTATGCCAGGGGCAGATTAGAGGACACAGCGAGGCATCCAACTGGATACCCATCCTTGTGAGTTAGTGGATCCCCTGCTCCATGTGGAGTAGGAGACTGAGAGATGATATGGGTTCCATAAAAGTAAACTTTCGGATGAGTGCCTGAAGGGTCACCCCCACCCTCTCCATCTGACTGGAGGCCTAGGGCACCAGTGTAGATGTACTTTGTTTTCCCACCACAGCCAGCAGGTGTACATTGTGAGGAGCATGCAATGGATCTTGCACAGTGCCTACTGACATATCCTGCACCCCCCCTCACCCAGCACTCAATACCTTTCCGAATGGAATGCAGTGCGGGCACACCCTCGACACTCTACTGGACCATCTGCACTTGAAGACACATAACTGGCTGCAAGAGCAAGTGTGAAAGGGGCATGCACCTCTTCCATGAATGCTACCATGGGGCCATGGTTCCTAGTGTGCAGCATTAAAACCTAGGGTTACTTATGTGCCACAGATACGAGGCACATAGGCAAGTCCTTTTTTCATGTATAGGGCCTAATAGGTATTATCCCATTAAGAGTGGGGTGTGCACCTTCAGTGACTACTTTTAGAGCCAGAAGGGTTGTTCACAATAATCATCCATTTAAATTTAGCATAGCAAACTAACCTGGACCCCAAATGACAGCGCTAATACAAAATGAACAATTCAATTATAAGATGCTCACCATGCGGTTTGCATGGGTGGATGGGGGAATATTGCTCACTGGTGGCCATGTTTTGTCAGTCACACAAATATGATTTCAGAAATGTTTACAATACTGACATCAGCACTGAGCCATGCTCATTCACCACAACACTGCTGCTTTTAAGCCAGTTAGATATCCACCCCATGTATGCCAGAAACTCGTCATGTACCACACCACCAGAGGCCTTGCTGAAGTTCAGACATTCTACATCTATGACCCTACCCCTGACCACCTCCCTGGTCAACTCTTGAAGAAGGTGATCAGTTTGGTTTGGTACAACATGCCCTTCATAAAGCCACGCTGAGAGGAGGGTGAGTTCTTTGGCCCTAGTTAAGTGCTCTATCATTCTGTCTTTACAAATGGCTCCAAGTACCTTGGCTAGAACTGATACCAGGTTGAGCAGCCTGTATTTGCCTGGGTTTGACCTTACCCATTTTTAAAGACTGGGAACATATTGACCACTTTCCAGTCCTCAAGCATCACACCTGTCTGGACAGATTCATGAAGGCTTACTGAAAGGGCCCTGCCAACTCTTCCATTAGTGATCCTAGAGTGTGTCTCTCCCCCCCCCCAACCTTCCTGGCTTGATCTTCACAAAGTAGTCCTCTACCAAGGTGGCTGTGATGTCTGCAGGCTGCATCATCATAACTTTCGATGCCATGGGCCCTTTCAAGGAGTACATTTACAGCCCATCTCTTGGGGACATCTCAGTCATTGCCCCTGTCTCCCTTTTACAGGTTTCACCCTAACTCCCCTCCTTTCAGGGGGAACCAATCCTCTCCTTCACTTTTCTGCTTCTTATCAGTTTCAATGTTCAAATGTATTGTATTGGACTGTGGAGTAAATTTAGCTACAGAACCTAACCCCCCCCCAAAAAAAAAACACAATAGCAGGAGAAAGACTAGATTTATTGTCAGGGTATGTATGATATCCTTATATAGTCAGTTCAGCAGTTAAAATGCTGACAATCACTAATTTAAAACTCTTCCATAACGTCTCACACATCCATCATAAAATGCAAAAAAAGATACCAGCTATATAAATGACCATGAATTTACCCAACGTATTCTGGTGCATACACAAACCTTTATCTAGGGTCATTCAGGATCTGAGCTCAATTAAAAAAAGGAATACAACTTCTGTGAACATGTATCTCACAAAGTAAGTATGAATGCTACTGTATTTACTTCATCTTTACAATCTCTGAAAACGAAGTCTAGAGGATATTGGATCTAGCACAGCAATGCAAGGATTTCATATGTGTTACAGGGATGCATCCTTCATGTAAGGGAAGATCACTGCACGTACTGTATACACATGTGACAGGATGATATCTAATATTATGGAATCCTGAGGCTAGGCCACTGCCAAGATCATCTTTTTGTAACTATCCCACACACTAGTAATAAATGAGTTGCCATCCTCTTTCAAAACCAGCTTTTCTTTTTGGGGGAATATAATTAGGTAAAACTAATCAAGGGCTGGCCTATGTGTGTGACCCTTTATTGATGAGAGAAGAGACTTGAGTCATAAAAGCTTTCTCTGGTTGGGTCCTGTTACAGTGCATGACATAACTGCAATGACATCTCATTGTCTGTGGGCACTTAGGGCTTCACCTCAGCTGCAAGGTGATTACTTTAGGGGGATATAAATTAGTTCAGTGGGACATGTGTTTTAGTTAGTGCCTGATTCAGAGAGTGGGGGAGGGGTAATAATTCCCAAGGAAAGGGAGATATGTCATCCCTTGCCATAACTGGACTTGTGAAGATTGTACCAGAAATGCTGTCAAAAACAGAATGGAGTGCAAATATGTTGTCAGCTCTGCATAGGATGTCCCAACATAAATTTGAAACATTACCACATTTCTGAGCCTCAGGTCATTCCATTTATCACAGAGGGCTTGTCTTGGTTACATTATCTACCCTAGTATTGTTCAAGAAAGATTCTTCTTCATTGTAACTGTGCACCCGTAATAGGGAGGTGCAGCAGAGGGACTAGTACGATGATATGAATGCAAAGGTTGAATGTTCAATGTAAGTGAGTTCATTCCTTCAGCCTTGGAGAAAGAACCCCAAAAAGAAAGAGTTACTTATAAACATGTTTCCTAGCTGCCCCCAACAGGCTATCCCTCTTTTTATCACATACTATTCTGTGTGTCCACAATTTAGAGGATGCAGCCCTATAGGGTGCACTAAGATATGAAAAACAGAAATGGGTGGAGGGAATAGAACACCTTTCATACACACTTTATCCCAAAGAGCTTCAAATGCCATGAGCAGTTACATCAGCTATTAGGCTAGCACAGAAAGGCTTAGGATGATAGAGGGATATATAGACAGAAACAGAGAAATAAGTTAAATGCCTTCTTCAGGTTCACAGATTGACAGTGGTGGGATGTAATGCAGAGTCTCTAGGTTTAAAGCTCCACTCGTTATCCACTGGGCTACACTGTCTCTCTAAAATTAGTTGTGGTTATAAAATGGCTTGAATCAAGCAAGCAATCTGATTGGTCAAAACTGGTCACATGACTGTGCATTAATTTAGCATTACCGCACACCCTGTCATGTGTTATTGAGTACTTAAAGATGTCTCACCAACAGCAGATCTTATGTTAATCAAAACATTTTTTCACATTTTTATGAGCTTCTGTCTCAGTGATTTACTGTAGTGTATCCTACATTTTCCTTCTGTTAGTCTTCAGTCACATTTTGAGGAGCATTTTTTTTAATTGGGGTAATAAGGGCATGGGAAGAATGGACAGTACTATAGTAATACCGGTATGTTTATATGCAGCCATGATTTTCTGTTCTCAGGAGTAACTGAAACCGTAACACAAAGTTAAATATGGGCCCCTGACACTCACCTCACCCTAACATGTACTGTATCGCTGCTAGAGACTCCTGGCCTCACCTCATAGTTAACTTCTAAGCCTTTACAATAAAGACTGCATTACATAAGCAAGAACACATGACGTTGCACCTTCATTGGGGTATTTAGGCACTGAGGGTGCTGAGACATGCAGTCTTTTGTCAAGGGCTCAATAGTACACATCATTGAACTACTGACCACCCTAATTGAATGTAACAAGATCTACCAGTTCAAAGCTGGGTTTCTCTCCCACCTGAACTGCGAATATGTCTGTGCCTGTTTCTCCTAATGCTGACCCACCCACCTCAAACTGACCCTCTCTCCCTCCACTCCTGTCTAGCCCCCATCCCCACCCCTCACCCCTTCCTCCCTAGTCCCTGCTCTTCACACTCCTCCCCCCCAGCATCCTTAACAAAGCCTACAGCTGCTCCTACCACTTCCCAGCAGCCCAAGCTCCCTCTCCCTTCCCTGCCTCTATGCTCTTCCCACTGTCTGCCTCGCTTCTCCTCAAACCCACCCCTGACAAAGCCTACTCTGGCTGCTTAGTTCACTCTCCTCCCCTTTACAGACCCACCCCTGATGAAGCCTACTCTGGTTGCTTACTTCACTCTCCTCCCCTTTGCAGACCCACTCTGACAAAGCCTACTCTGGCTGCTCATTTCACTACCCCTCAGTAGTGAACCTGCATGGCAATCTCAAAGCGCTGTACCTTACTCAGTGAGTGATGACACTGTTAGCACTTCTATGCTGCAAATATTTCCCTATTTGCTGTTACAACATCACCTGTGTGTACTGTGTAACCTATATTAAGCAATGTCATGTTATGTTATGCTGTGTCTTGCATTGTACTGTATTGACTGACTTGGAATCCTTGTAGATGAGCCCTTGGCTCAAAGATATTAATTCTCAACTTAAATAAATAAAATAAAAAAGACTGTATGTCTTTTTTATTTTATTTAAGTTTAGGATTTTATATATATATATATATATATATATAAAACCCCTAGGTGGCGCTATCCCAAAGGCTACTACCCCTGCCTGCTTGGCTAGTAGCAGGTTAAGGGGCCTGAGTTCTGAAACGGGTGCCTCCACCCGGAGGTCAGGGTAGGTAGTGATCAAGCTAACCTGGGCACAGCCCTCCGGGACACTGTAACCACCCTCTTTCCCTCTAGTGGCCTGAACACTGTACAATAATCACTTTCACAATACCCCTGGTACACCAGACAAGTACCCACACTGTTTGCACTTACCACCAGGGCTGGTTCCTCAGGCTCGACCCTGGGGGCACCCTGTAAAACAAGGCTATGCACAAGCAAATAGCAACAGTACAGTACTTTAAGCACAAACTGGAACCACAATCAGAGTACATGCAGAAAAAGTTAGATCTCATTTATTCAAGGGACTTGAACAAGGAATGGGCAAAATCTGGGTAATTAGCTTAAAGGTTATATCAATCAAGCAATTATGCATGCTCTTTGAGTTCCCCCAGCACAGTCACACCTCTGGGTACCCAGGTGGAGAAGAGATGGGCTAGCCAGAACTGTTGCCCGGGGTTGCAGCTGGTTGAGGCCCTGTGGTGGAAAACACAACATGCACAGTACACAGTATTTGTAATCCGGAGCCAGAGGGCTCAGCTCGAAAAGGAAACAAAACAACAAGACAATCAGATGACACACTCAGATTAAGCTGTTGTTGCAGGGAGCTACCCTGGTATTTACTCACGATACCCAAGACTGGACACAGGCTGGACGAAAATCGAGACTGCAGGTGGTTGATCTGGAATGCCAGGAAAAGCAGGGCCCACACGAGTCGCAGAGGCGTTGTTCCTGTTCTAGCATGGAGCAGGGGGCTGATCCCCAGGCAGGTCTCTCATCGATGGCTTCTCTGTGCAGTGGGTAGTCTGGCTGGGCCAGTCTGGCAAGGCCCAGACCACATGGAGACAAATTCGGATGCAGTCCGTTTTGGGCTGGATACAGCTTCCAGAAAGCAAAACACAGTTCACACAGTGGGGAGCTAACTCACAACCCACTAGCAGCTCATAGCACATTTACATGTACGGGAATTCTGCTGTACCAGGCAAAGCGCTCCCCGGTCACAATCGCAAAGTCTCTGCACACACCAGCAGCTTAAGGGTAGCTGGAACTCCTGACATGCCGATTGCATTCAGCAAAATCTTTGGTCTTCTTCAGGTTGAGCCTGGCCCACTTCAGTAACTTACTTTAGTCATACAAACTTGGATTTAGTCCAAAATAATTCTCTTCTCTCCCTCTCAGGAACAGCTGGCAGATGTGTGCAAGTCAAAAACTCAGCCCTTTCACAGTTTTCCCATGCAAATCCACTCAGGATTGCTGCCCAAAATACACTTGAGCTCTTCTCATTTCACTTCCCAGCTCAGAACTAACTGAAAACCGCCAGCAGCCCGGGATTTCCCCTAGATCCAAAAGATTCGGTTGGCTGATTTGGCTGTCTGTCAAAGCAAGAGCTCCCCCTTCAGTTGCAAAAAAAGGCGCAAAAAGTTCAAAACTACAATTCCTACAGATTTTGACTTCAGACAGCTCCTGTAGTCTGGCTACATTTTAGGTCCCACCAGAACTGATTGGTCCAAGTTGCAGTCCAGGACCAAGATAGTGGAGACAAACAAAACAGTCCTTGCTATAAAGAAGGCAGGTTAGACAAACTACATTATCATTATCACTCTTAAATGATTTTCCACAAATAGTTACATCTTTCAACAGAGCTCCCTCTCAGATTACTTAGGCTGCAATTAGGCAGCTCTTAAAGAGACAGTACACAGAGGTTATACAGGCTCTGGTAATCACATTTAAACTGCTAAAACACAGGACACCAGCCTGGCAGTGAGCATTTAGGCAAGCTCAAGGAGGACTTTTTGGGAACCCCCATTTGTAGGGGGGGTTACATATACATATATATATATACTGTATATATATATCTATATATATATATATATATATATCTATATATATATAGATATATATATATAGATATATAGATATATAGATACTGTATATATAATGAACACAGCACCCAGAAGTGTATTATTACACTCATGAAAAGGTCCAGTATTACATTTTGTTTGCACACAGTTGTGACCCTTTATTAACTAAGACCACAAACTCATCAAGAAAGGAAAATCTAGAACCCAAGTGAACCGCTGAAGGTAGACTATCAGTCCATGTTGAATGCCTGGTAAATGACGATCGGTGCGAAGATCTATGTGCCACTGGATTGAGGTATGAACGTGTATAGTAGGTATGACCAGTGATGGGTGCTAGTCATGGCTAAGCAGTGAGCACTTCCCCCAAATATTCTTCATGTGTTGAATCTGGTGAGGTTAAAAAGTGCAGAAAAACATGTGATGGGATGCTAGAGAGCCACCATCAGATACGGCCTTTTTATTTAACCTGTATCCCATCATTTGCCTTATATTTCCAACATTCCAGAGTAGTGGCTGAGTGGCCTTGAAAATTAACGTGGCAATCACCATGCTGTATCGGCTCAAGGACCTGGGAGAAATAAAAGCAGTACTATAACTGCTCATACAAGGAATGCCATCCATCCACACAGAACTAACAGGGATGGAAGAACATCTGGAATTGCTTGCCTGCAGACTGGTTGGCCATGAACTTTATGTGGGCCACTTAGAATACCAGGTGCATGCTGACCAGGACTGCAGCGACGAGCTTGAGCACCAAATAGGAAACCCTGGGACAAGACTGAAAGTGAGACTCAAGATCATGGAAACTATCTGCGGTGCAATAGATTCCCTGAGCTCGTGGAAAATGCTGATCTAAGAGTATTCATACTGTACAGATGGCAATTCCTCAGATCCTGGATTTTATTGGGATTCCCTCCTTGAAACTGAACAGGCAAACCATTCACAAGCTGCCTGACTGAGGACTGGTCACCCACGCCCATTTTGGATGTCATCTTCTAATTCACCATAAAGGAGAAAACTCTAGCTCTTGCTAGCAAACAGAAAAGCCTCACTTAGGATGGACATAGCAGTTTTATATTCAAAGATTACTCTACAGTGTTAGTGGGAAAATACAAGGAATATGGGTTTGTAAAGAAAAATCTGGCAGGCCTGGGGATACTGCACAGCCTCAACTATTGAGTGTGGAAGAAAGGGGATGGCATATGTCTCACACCCCAGTGAAGCCAACCAGCTCATCTCTCAACACTGGCACAAGCCTGCAGGCACCAGAGGAGGTAGAGAAGAAAAGTGGGAAATGCCTATATAACAACCTGACAGAAATATGACCACACCACCTTAGCCACGACCCAACACCCCACCCAAGAACATGTACCATAGGTTGGCGTCAATGTCTTGTCAGATGGTGAAATTAAAAAGACAAAAGTACAAAGTAAAAGAATGATTGTTCAGAATGGCATGGACACCTCACAGGCAGTTAAGCCAGTCTATCCCAGAATCCTCACTTCATGCCCAAAATCAACCTATAAGGGGATGGCCCTCACATACTCAGTAATCAGCCACTGACTGTCCTACAACAGCAGGATCCACAACAGCAAGTCCCCAAATATCCAAAGAACCAATGGAATTGGCTGGAACCCTCACAACACAGGATGACTCCTCCGACAGACCCAGATGGATAGACATAGCCAGAACAGTAATCATGAAGGTATCACCACCACTGAGCTATGAATAAGTGCTAGTACAGCCTCCCTGCACCAGACAATCTGACCTTTGAGACAGCTGACAGGACAGTGAAGACACAAATTTGCTGCATTAGTGGTTCAAAGAACTGAACTTTGGAAACAATGTGATGTAATATAGTATTGTATATACAGGTGATATATGCAACAGCCTAACTCAGGATATGCAATTTATCTTCCCGTTTCTGGGGACAGGACCATAACTCATGAGTGGCAGAGCCACAGGAGCCCATAACAAAATTAATGACATGGGGCCCTCACCCAGTTATCTTTTTATACGTGATTCATGTTTTACTGGAATTTTATGAAATTAAAATGCAATACCAATACACACTTAAAACTTATAATTGTTGTGTATTTCTATTTTTATTATTTATTTACTCAAGAAAGCCATGCAGAGATGACATCTCATTTTCAGTGGGGTCCTACTTCCCCCCATTACAGCAGCTGGGTTGACTGAAGCACTGGGTGGTTAGATGACTTGCTACGGTCACATGGTGAGTGTTTGGCTCTGTTGGGGTTTGAGCCTATGATTTCCTCGTTCCAAAGAGAGTGTTCTAACAACTTACTAGACCACACACATAAGCTATCTGTCATGGCAAATGTTCTCTTGGTTAGGCAAATGCAACACATAGAAACTAAATGCCAAAAGCTTGAGGTTGAGCTGTGATAAAAAAAAAAAAAAAAAACATGCATTTGCATTGCATCCACTTTCTGAAAACTATAGTAGTTTTACAGACTACACAACATTCTTCTAAATATAAAACCCCTATCTACGAAACATATACCATAGTAACACTGTATATCAGGATGTCATAAAGAATGTCAGTTTCTTGTCAATGGACACCATGGCAAATATCTGCAGCAAAAACTGGCCGTACAGTATCATCATACGTGGCAATGATTATACATGAGGGACATTGAGCTTGATGGCCATTCAGGCAATCAATTAAGATAACTATTTTAACAGCCACAGGTCATTTTATGGTGGTCGTTTGCCATTTGGCCAGTTGATTTTGTACACTCCATGTGGTGGAAAACTGTCCACCATCTTATGCTTAAATGTTTAGTGCCTACACACAATTCCATGCATTGCACAATTTTTCAAATCAAGAAAATCAAACATACATCCACTTTAAGATATGCATTTCACTCACAACTATGCAAGAAAGGTGGCCTGAAAACAAACTGTGTGCCATTTTCTTTGCCATTAAAATCAAATCACTTTCCCGTCCCAGATTTTCAAATGCATCATTCTCCAATCAACTGTAAAATAATTATTTACCATAGGTAAATGACAATTCTGGAAACACACTGTGTGATTATCATTAGGAAGAATCTAATATTAGTAACCCAACTCTTTGTACATGGCTATGATCTTTCCTGTTTGCTTTTGCTTTTTATTAACACACAAGGTAAAGAAACACAGCTCTTGGTTTAGCAAAATTAAGACATCTAGGGTGGGATATTCAAAAGGGTTGCACCATGCGCAATAGGGTTGCGCCTGCGCAAGTCCAAAAGTGCGCCATTCTGCGATATTCAGCAGGAGGCAGTTGCACCACCGAAAACATGCTGAGCAACAGCGCAATGCAAATGACAGCATGCGCAACTGAAGGGGGTGGATCCATGCATAAAGAGCGCAATGCAATATCCAAAGAGTTGCGCAATGAGCAACAGCGGACCAGCTGGAAGTTGCGCCCCAGCAGAAATGAGCCAAAATAAAAAGGCTCAAGGAAGAGGCGCAAGAACGCCACAGGGATGCCAAGTGGGGAAGAGAGAGAGAGAGAGAGAGAAAGACAGACAGTGACAGGCCAGGGCAGGCAAGGGAAGCAGTGTGGGCCATAGGCTGCAGAGGCCAGCGGGGGTGCCCGGTGCAGTGGAAGTAGCAGTCAGGACAGCGGGGTAACAGAGCAACATCAGCGGGGGGTGCACAAGCCAGGGAGATGGACAGTGGCAGCTTCCACATGGAAGCTGTAATGAGGGGGGTGAGAATGCAAGGTGCAGGGGGCGTGGCCATGGATGGGCCCGTCTGCGGTACGCCCCCAACAGGCAGTACCGTGCCCACATCAGCTTTGAGTTGTACACAGATGTAGAGATCGTGGGCCTGCACGCCTGAACAGGGCAATACTGAGGTGGCTCTGTGAGCTGTGCAGTGATGTGATGCAGGCACCCCACGACGGAGTCATGCTCTGTCAGTGGAGACCAAGGTGACAGCCTGCATGTGCCTGCTCACCACGGGCACCTTCCAGAGGCCAACAGGGGACACCACAGGCATCCGCACAGTCGGCCCGTCCGCATCCTCACCCAATTCCTCAGGCGCACTGCTGCCACATGCTCGGAGACATCCATTTCCCCAGCACCGCGGCAGAGCGTACAGCAAACATGCAGGCGCTCAGGGTAGCACGATGCCTGGCATGCTAGGGGCCATAGACTGCACCCATGTGGCCATTCGCACGCCACCTGGCCCCGATGGGGCCGCATGTAGGAATAGAAAGAGCTTCCCCAGTGTCAACTGCCAGGTGGTGTGTGATGCCACTGGGTGTATAATCAATGTCTGTGCCACACACCCTGGTGGAGCACATGATGCCTTTATATGGCATCAGTCCACACTGTGCCATCAATTTGAGAGTGGGGACATTCCCACAGGCCATCTAGTGGGTGAGTACGCATGTAGGAAATGCAAACTCAGGGCAAGGGTGGGAATGCCACAGGTGCCATGGTAGTGGCACACAGGGATATGGGCAATATGGACCTGAACATGAGACTGATCTCCACTATCTCCACACGGTGACAGCAGATACCCACTCCATCCCTGGCTGCTCACACTGCACGGCGCCCATGACCCCATCGCGCTTAGCGCTATAATGAGGCACATGCCGCCACACGCAACATCATTGAGTGGGTGTTTGGGATGCTCAAGGCACGCTTCCGATGCCTAGACACCTCCGGCGGTGCCCTACAGTACAGCCCCTCAAAGGCTTGTGGGATATTCCTGGCCTGTTGTATCCTGCACAACATGGCCAATGACTGTGGGATAGCCGTACAGGTTGAAGAGGGGGACAGTGATGGGGACGCCAGTGGCGCCGGTATTGATGGTGATGAGCAGCCCCCCCTTGGACGGTGGGACCCCCGACTGATCCGGCAGGCCCAGCTGCACCGGGACACCATCACGGAGGAGCATTATGCACAACACAGGTAAGTCAAGGGGCCATGTGCAAACAACACTGTCCTGGCGCAACCCACAGGCACACAGAGTAACACACCAGGGCTGCATGACGGCAAGGGGGGTGGAAGGGACCAGGCACACAAACACACCATAAGGGAGGGGCGAACAGTCATATGGAACACACACACACACACACACACACACACACAAACACACCAGGCACAAAGCATACATGGGCAGGTGCACAGCAGAGCAGGAACAGACATGGCAAACACACAGATCCACAGACCACACCCACCACCTGTACTGTCCAAGCATGTGTGTCAGAAGCTGGGCACCCTTGCACCTTGGTGTACAGTACAATGCAGGCATCAACATGCACACGCACCTGTGGACAGCAGTCGGGATGGTGTGCAGGTGGTCCATATGTCAGCGTGATGGGCAGGGCACCCATCAGTGCACTGCCCACCATGACGCACAGTGCACACAGGGCAGCAGCAGACAGGGCCCACACTGGGAGACAGGTCAGTCACGTTGCACCATTCCATGGCCACTGCGGATGCGTGGGTGGCCCCACCATGACCCAACAGCACTGGCAGGCTGAGCAGGGGCCACATGGGGTGGCACCGATGGATCACCAGGGGTCCCACTGCGCAATCGCGACCTTGTCCGCAGTGGGGTCTGTAGGATGCCAAACACACCTGCACCAGGGGTGCTTGGGATGCCCCACAGCAGAACCCAGCATCGACAGGCATGGTGTCGCACGACGCCGGGAATGGGGAGTGGAGAGCGTACTGTGTGGGGTGCGCGGTACAGGAGCACCTGCATGTGTGCCCAATGCAGCCACGACAGCGACCAATGCCTGGGTCTGCCTGTCAATGGCGGCGGTCACATCCATCCGCGTATAGATTATCTCTGCATGGTCCAGAGCACACTCCCTGCTGTGCCGCTCCACAGCCACACACAGTGCCTCCACAGATGTTGCAACCTGCCTTTGCTGCTGTACTGATTCCCGCAGCAGGCGGGTGTGCTGGTCCAATGTGTACTCTGCCACAACGGCATCCTGTCCCCCCAGGGTGTGGAAGGTCCTGATGCACAACACCATTGAGGGTGGGCGCTGTTCGCCAGGACCAGGAATGGGCGTAACAAAGGGCGGCGGGCATGTGCCACCGCTGGACACTGTACCCCCAGACCTGGTGGGTGACTGCTGCTGCTGCCCCTCCAACCGCCTCTAGGGACCACTCTGTTCCACTGCTGTGGCCGCAACAGTGCCAGACACCTGCACAGCCACCGGTGCTGCCCCACGTGTGCTGACAGGCACAGCCTGGGACTGTGCCAACATGCTGGCACACTAGTTGGAACCAGCAAGGCCCAGGGGCACGTGTTGGCCTGCTCGTCCGCGCCATGGGACACACACATGTCACTGCCCATTGCAGTCCTTGCATCATCAATGGTGCAGGTACGTGCTACAGCCACAGTCACAGCGTGCTGGCATGCTTGCATGCCAGACTGCTGAGACACAGGCTGTGCACCCCCCACACCCGACTCACCGACACGAGAGTTGGCAGCCAGTGTGCATGCTGGTGCAGTGCATGCTGGCTGGTGACAGAGGTGGATGGACCTCCTCCATGTCCAGCAGGTCATCCTCACTGCCTGGACCCACCACCACCATCCCCTGAAGATGAACAGGATCTGTAACAGAAAGAGAGGACATGTGAGTGCATGTGAACAACCTCCCCCCCCAACACCACCACCATGTCATACCGTGCAGTGATGGGCTTCCACCTGTCTGGAATCCATCTCCTGGTACGCCCTCAATAGCACTGCACTGCATTGATTCAGCCAGTCGGTCCTCAGCCAGGGTCAGCTCCACCACCGCTGGCTGGCCCCCGACAGTGCCAGCACGTGCCGCCCTGAGGGCTGCCACCTTCTCCTTCACCCTCCTGCAGTCTGTCCCAATCTTCTTTTTGCATTCCTGCACGGCAGCGGCTGGCTGGCGTGCAGGTTCACTGCCCGGGCTATCCCCTCCCATGCAGCCGCACGGGCCTGAGGGGTGCCCCGCCATCCACTCAGTAGTGACTCCTCCTCCAGGTAGGCCTGGAAGAGGGCCTCAGTCTCTGCCGTGGTGAAGTTGGGCCTCCTCCTCCTTCGCCCACCATCCTCACCCTCACCTTGGCTCTGCTCGGTCATGGCAATCTGTATGGGTGGAAGTGGACACCTGTCACTGTGCAGTCTACAGCGTTATCCCATGCCCATTGTCCAGAACATCCCAGAGCATGCAACCCACCTCTCATCTGCAGTAACCGAATCTGGCCAAGCGCAGCCCAATGTCGCACATTTATAGTGCAATGCATGCAAATTAGAGTGGAGCAACCAATGAGATGCAAATTCTTTACCGCGCCTTTGAATGGCTGATCAGATGATTTGGTATGGTGTCGCTGAACATCGCGCCATTGCGCTTTTCGCAATACGTTGAGTGCCAGCTGAGCCAATAGCGCAGATCTGTGACTGTGCGGTACACTGCATTGCACATGCCCAGGTAGCTTACACAGGCATCTGCCGCACTGATGACGTGCTGTGCGCGATCGGCAATTCAGGCCATGGCCACCATTGTGCCAGTGGCGCTACAGCACTTGGCACTATATGGCGGTGTGGCACTACTGCGCAATAGTCCACTGTGGCACTGGCATGCAGGTGGTCAGTCGCACAGGATGCGTAGATGTCAGATGGCACTGTGTGTGGCCTTGCATCATAGACCCCTGACCTGGTGTCCGACCTTTGCCCCCTGGCGCTGTTCGGCTGCCATGTGTATGGCCCTATTGCGCTGTCTGGTGACAGCACTATGTGAACCGACGGCGCTGTACGAACAGTGCAATTGGAACCTATGGTGGCCTATTGCGCAACATTTCCACGTGGGGTTGCCGTTCTGCGGGGCGCCATATTGCCTGCTGTAACACTACAACCATGGCACGCAGGAGTGCACCCCAATGGAGCCCAGTGGAGGTGGCCAACCTGGTGGCCCTGGTAGAGCCCCACTATGGGGCACTGTATGGGGAGGAGCCCCTCACCATGGCTCGAACCCAGTTCTGGCTGCAGGTGGCCAATGACCTGGTGAGGGTCACAGGGTGGTGCTGGTCTGCCGAGCAGTGCCGGCACAGGTACAGTGACCTCCGCAGGAGGGAGCCGGAGTTGCATGACAGGCTACGGTCACGTGCCAGGAGGGGCGTTGTGCCGAGCCAGGTGGGTGTACCATCTATGCACCTGTATTTCCGTAGGTGTGAGTGTGTTTTGGTGGCTGTGCATGGGTGATGGCTCTGACATGGTTGGCTGTATCAGTGTGTGCAGGTGTGAGATGCATGGGTCTGGCTGTGGGCAGGCACACTCACTGGGGCAGGGGCAGTCTGCTTTGGAGTCACACTGATGTTTTTTCAACATTTGTCTCCCACAGGCCGGGCAGAGAGGATGCAGGCACGGGATGAGGAGGGCCGTGGCAGGGCCCCGGTGGCGGACGGTGGTGCTGCGAGGGGTGGACCACAGCAGCAGCAGCCACTGCTGCTTGCGGAGTGTGAGTATCATTACATCATGGATGCTATTGCATGCTGGAGGGGGTGGGCATGACCACCAGCCATGGACAACACAACCATGCACAACACAGGTGACATTCATCGCTGTTCAGTGTCACTGCACGTCTGTGTGTGCGTGACTGGTGGTCCATGCATGCACTGGGCACATGGCTGTGGAACTGGCATCCCACCACATTGCCACGTCACTTGACAGCCTTGTTTGTGCTGTGATGGACATGGGCAGTGTGTGTGTGCAGTGGTGCACATGGCTGGTGCAGCCTGGTTGGGCTTGTCATGTGCATGGTCACTGTGGGTGGGTGCATACCATCACAGGTGCGGAACATTGGGCTGTATGCCTTGCAGGTTGGGTGGTGTTCAGGGTTGTGGTCAGTCACAGCCATTGACTGTGTTCCCTTTTCCTAGGCCTCATCGTGCTCCGCAGGATTGAGCAGGCACTGCAGCAGCTGTCCCGGGTGTCCCTGGAGAACCGGAACATCCTCCAGGATATCCAGCGCCATGGGCTACGGAGGAGGCACAGCCAAGCAAGACGGCACCAGGCAGCGGAGGATCAGCCTGCAGGCCTTAGGCGGCTTCCCTTCCACTTCACCCATCCTCCCACCCTGCCTTCCCTCCAAGTTGTTCATCCTTACCCTTGCCCACCCCTACCTTGTACCCCTACCCCTTGTAAATAGTTTTGTTGTTGTTCATGTTGTACTTTCCATTTTTTGAATATATATATATTTTGATATGAATACTGTGGTGGTCTCTGATTTGCAGCTGGCTATGGTTGCTCAGTTGCAGTGGTGTGCATGCCATCTGGGGTGGTATGGTCCTGGGTGTGTGTGTGTGTGTGTGTGTGTGTGTGTGTGTGTGTGTGCGTGTGTGTGCATGGAGAGGTGTCTCCAGTGTGGCAGTGACTTTCTGTTGGTCTTGCCATCTGCTGCCGACACTGCTGGGTGCACAGGGTGGGTCTGGCTTTGTATGGTTCTCTGCTACACGAGGTTGACGTGGGTGCCGGGGATGTATGGTGTTTCCTGTAGTGCCAGTCACTGCACATGGGTGGTGTCTTGGGGTCACAGTGCAGGGGTGTGTGCATATGGGGGCTGATGTGCACTGTGGTTGTCAACCCCTGTGTGTGGCAGTCTCAGCCTGCCAGTGGTTGTGCTGGGGCATCATGGCCCTGCTGTGCTTTGTTGGCTTGTCCCCATGGGCCAGTGGATCATCCGTCCCACCCCCAGTGATGCTGTGCTTGGGGTGGCAGGTGTCTTGTTGGTTCTGCAGTGTGTTCCTGTGCCCATGTGTGGCATGGCTGGCGGTGGGCCCCAGCCTGCCTCCCTGGTTGTGCAGTTCCATTCCTCTGCTGGGGGGGGCTCTGCTTGTGCTATGGCACCTCTGGACTGCTCAGCTGGGCTGGCCTTGTTGCACTATGGCGCAACCTTTCTGCTCAGCTTCCCCTTCCTGGTTGCGCTATGGCGCAGTTTGTGCGATATTCAGATGTTGGCTGCTTGCGCAATTTGTTTTGCTCCATGTTTGAATATCGCATCTGTTGCACATATGCGCAATTGAATTGTGCTTGCTCCTGCTGTTGTGCACATTTTGGGAGCAGTTTGAATATCTGGGCCCTAGCATTCTTGATTGGCATTGTTAGCTAGGACAGGATTAAGGAGAGTTTTATCAAAACAGGATGCTTGTGCTGAAACTTTCCTGGTCTAAAAAACTATTCCTGCAATGTAAGATCTACTTTAAAGCTAAAGAAGTAAGTCTCTCTCCTACTTTATATACTGTATATACAGTAGGAGAAAGAGAGGGAGGGAGGGAGGGGAGGGAGAGAGAGAGAGTCTTCTTTGACTTTAAAGTAGATGTACTAGATACAAAATAAATCCCCCAAAATGCTGTACAGTATTCAAACTTTATGCAGACTGAATTTTCATGTTAGCTTCCCCATAACATGCTCCAGTCCAGGCCTCCCCATTCCCAGCCCAAGGAGACAGAGACCCAATTTTACGGCTGCAGTGGGCATAGCCCTGCAGATGTTTTGATTTGAGAAAAGGACTCCCTGCATAAATTACCTACCAAACAATATGATAGAGTGTTAAAAATAGTGTCCTCCACTGAGGCCTCATTATTACGCTGCCTGTGTGTGTATGGCAGCTGGAGAGCACTATTTTTCCTCTGGCTTGAGCAGTTAATTGAGTCCTCCCCAGTACTGCCTTTTTTGCAAGTCAAAACCTCCTCCATGGTGTTTTATGGGCCTTTTCATTGTTTATTAAGTTTCAGTGCTTAAGTTGAGCCCTCCCCAGTACTGCCATTTTTTGTAAGTTGAAACCTCCTCCATAGAGTTTTATGGGCCTTTTCTTTCTTTGTTAAGTTTCAGTTTTAATTTACTACCATTTGCAAACTGAGAAACTTGTTTTGCTGGTATCCCTTCCCCCACTCATCCAGTAGTGTGAATTCCTTTGTTTCCTAACCATGTTGGTTGATTTTATTTGCTTCCCTCATAGCAAGAATGTGAAACTAAAGATGTCCATTTTGCACCTCTTGGGGATGAAGCTGTATCCCTTTCCCTGTATGGAGTAATTCACTTGCCACCAACTCTTAAGACCTCTGCTATAAGATACATCATGCATGTAAGGTGATATATGAAATCAAATTGTATTAACTGAAAAACAGGTTCATTTCACTTCCCTACCTCTGCAGCCACACAAAGCCAACCCCTTATCTTTCTTTTTCTCTGTCTCTGTCTGCCCCCCCCCCCCCACATACCTACTGCTGGACAACACAGCTATCTAAACAAACAAATCTGTTGGGTTTTTTTGTTTGTTTGTTTTTAAAGTAGGAGGGTTTTTCTTGCTTGTTTTAAGTGCCTGAGTTAGCCACAGGAAGACATTTCGACTGCCAGGGATGTATACAAATTCACAATATATCTATAGAGAGAAGGGAACACAACAATTTAATGGTTACAATTGCAATAGACTACAAATGCAGACTGCAACACAAAGTCCTCATGAACTGATTCAACATTAAACTAATTGAGTTTATATTCATTATGCTTCTCTTTTCTTGATATTACTATGATCCCTACTTCTTGTTGCTATTGCAAACATTTGTTCTGGAGGTCCCAGCCATCTCAGAAAAGATATAAAATGGTGCATGGCCTGTACCAGAAGCACTATAGGGAAAGACTCAGGGAGTTAAATAGGTACTCTCTAGAGGAAAGGAGAGAAAGGGAAGACATAATAGAAGCATTCAAATACCTCAAAAGGTATCAATAAAGACAAGAAGATTCAATTCTTCTGAGAAAGATGTTTAAGGACAAGAGGGCATGATATGTAGCTGGAAGGGGGAGACTTAGAGGGAATGCAAGGAAACACTTCTTTACAGAGAGGATGGTGGACACCTGGAACAGCCTGCCAGCAGTGGTAATGGGTACTGAAATGGTAATTGGTTTCAAACATAAAAGTCAGGCGGGGATTGTCTATATACAGAAAATGCATATGACTGTTAATGAACACAAAAAGTTGGCGAATAGAGGATTTTCCCAGGTTTTCTCATCTTCTTTTGCAAGAGGTAGGAGGAGAGGGGTCACCATATTGATATCAGGCCAGGTGCCCTTTCAGGCAACCCAGGAGTGGGTAGATGCTGAGGGTTACTTAGTGATTGTCCAAGGGTTGTTACAGGACAACAAGGGCACCCCAGTGAATGCCTATTTCCCCCTGGGCTCGACTACAAAGACAATTCACTATCTGCTAAGAAAGGTGCTGGAAATGACTAAGGGTACCCTGATTTTAGCAGGAGACTTCAATATTGCCCCAAGCCTGAGCCTAGATTCCACAGGCACTGCCAGGAGCAGACAACCTGCCCCACACAAGTTTTTTAAACGGTTCATCCAGGAGATGGGCTGGCTGGACATATGGCATACTGTCCACCCTAGAGATAGACGATATTCATTCTACTCAGCTGTCCATGGTACATATACCAGGATAAATTACTGTTATACACAAAGGAGAGCCTGTGGGTCCTAAGGGAGGCTGCCATGGGGGATATTGCCCACTCTGACCATGTCCCAGTGATACCGCAATGGGAACTGGGGCTTGAGAGGTGTAAAACCATGTGGAGACTCAATCTGACTCACCTTAAGAGTGAGCCCTTCCAGCAGTTCCTAGGTAACAAGATACAGGAAATCCTGGAGGATAACACTGACCAAGAGACTACCCCGATGATCCAGTGGGATATGCTGAAGGCAGTTCTCTGGGATCATTTAATAAAAACTCACCTCTACCCTAGCTAAACAGCATAGGGAAAGACTATTACATGTGGAACAGACTCTTAACTTCCTCCAGGAGGCCCACCACCAATGGGACCTATCAGTCTCGACCCAGCTTAAACAGACCAAACAGGAACTGGATAAGCTGTACATGCAACACACAGAAATAGCAAGAGCATTCCTTAGGCAAAGGTATGGGGAGATAGGTCCCAGGGCCTCCCACTTATTAGCTTTTTGACTCCATAAACAGAGACGTCGTTCCACCATAGCAACCATTAGGGACCCAGAGACAGGTGTGTTGCACATGAGGATGGGAAATATCTCACGGGCATTCTGTGACTACTACAAGAAATTGTATACCCCCAACCATTCATCGGATCTCGGTGCCATCAATTCCTTCCTCACCTCCCTAGACCTCCCCAAACTTAACAGTGACCAACAGAGGGGTCTGACCACCCCCATAACCCAGATGGAACTTCAAGCAGTCATCTCCCACCTAAAAACAATGAAGGCCCCAGGCCCAGACAACTACAGCACAGAATGTTATAAGTGGGTAGAATCCCTGGTTGGCCCACTTATGATACAGGTCAATAATGAAGTGCTGCAGGGCCTAGGTGACCCCCCCAATAGCTGGTCATACGCCACAGTCTCTGTCATCCCTAAGCCTGATAAAGATCCTCAGTTATGCAATTCCTACCGACCCATCTCAGTACTAAATGTAGATTATAAAATCCTCATGTTCATTATGGAAAAGCACTTAGATGTGGCCTTCCCCCACCTTACTGACCTGGATCAAACAGGCTTTGTGAGCTCTAGATCCACTACAGACACCAGAAGAGCCCTACACCTGGTACAAGAGATACAATCTCATAGAACCCCCTCAGTCCTTCTCAGCCTAGATGTTGAGAAGGCATTCGACAGGGTCTTTTGGCCCTTTTTGTCCACCACTATGACCAGGATGGTAATCCCTGCCCACTTTGTCTCTATAATCAGGGCACCATACTCCTCCTCTAAGGCCTGTGTCAAGGTCTCTGGCCACCATTCTGACTATTTCCCCCTGTACAGGGGTACCTGCCAGGGCTGCCCTCTGTTCCCCAGGACTCTTTGCCATCTTTATCGAACCACTGGCCCAAGCATCAGGCATTCCTCTCAAATCACTTGGATCCAACTGGAGGGCAGTGAGCACCGCATTGCTTTATATACAGATGATGTCTTGCTTTTCCTGGCCAACCTCACAGAGTCTGTCCCAGCTGTATTCAGAATTCTGGAAGAGTTTGGGACAAGTTCAGGGTACAAATTAAATACCTCTAAAACAGATGCATTAACATTCCATTTTGATCCACCACAACCATTTAGGCAGTCCTATCCTTTCCACTGGGATCTTGAAAAATTGAAATATCTAGGCATTTACCTCTCCCGTAGCACTGTGCGGGCAGCGCAAAACAATTATGACCCCTTTTATACCCAGCTTCAAGCAGACCTGGCTAGGTGGGGAATTCTCATGCTTAACCTACTCCAAAGAGTGGAGGTTGTTAGGATGGTGACCCTCCCCCGGGCCCTATATCTCTCTTTCAAAATGTACCAATGTACATCCCAGCTAAAACATTTCAGGCTTGGAATAGGGCAATAATGAGGTTTATTTGGGTGGACAGGCATCCAAGAATACAGTCCTCAGTCCTCTCTCTCTCCCCAGATGGGCAGGGGAGCTGGCCTTACCAAACTTTAAATTATACAACTGGGCTTCACATCTCTCCTTCATTGCTACCTACTTCATGCGAAGTAGCCCCTCTATATGGAGGGAGATTGAGGAAGGTCTACTCCCATTTGGGAACCTGATCAGGGCAACCTTATACCAAACTCAGCCTTATACCTGCTTCCCCCTAGTTGAATCCAGGTCCATGGATTGCACATCAGCTCAAAACCTGGAGCGAGATCTGCAGACAGCTTTCTCTATCCCCCTACCTGGTTTACTTATGTCCACTTGCCTTACTGGAGAATTGCCTACCAGCTCAGACAGACCATACATTCGGGCAGTGGGACTGACTCCATCTCTCTTCCCTTCCCTTTTGCAATTATTAAATGGGAATTAATTCGAATCCTTCCAAGAGTTGTGGCAGTCCCGCGGCCTGAGGCAGGGGGATTTCTGTAGGTTCCTACAACTGAGACATTTTTTCTACTCTCTTCCACCCGAGCTACAAAAGCCTGGAGACTCTCCCCCACTAATCACCAGGCCCTTACTCCAGGCTACTATCACTGCCACTGCGATTCCCCATGCTATCTCTACTCTTTACAAGGCTCTTAATGACACCATTGGGGCAAACATGCTGGAGGTGCTTGAGAAATGGAACTTGGAACTAGGACTAGACATCACTGCACAGCAGTGGGATAAGGGTTGTATCTTATCATCTAAACTCACATACTCCCATGCCTGGAGACTTTTTTCTTGGCAATTAATGATCAGATACTTCTGAACCCCAGCAATAACAGCCCACTATTCAACCAGAAAATCAGCTGAATGCTGGTGTCAATGTGGGGTAACACCAGCACATCACACCCATGTGTTTTGGACATGCCCCATTATACAGCCCTTCTTGTCCTCCCTGCAGCTGGAGTTAGCTGACATGCTAGGAAAACCAATCACCCGGTCAGTAGAGTTCTTACTACAAGTTATCCCCCGAGATTTTAGGGACTCCCATACAAGCTATCTTTTGAGGATAACCCTCATGGCAGCAAAGAAAGCCTTGACCAGACACTGGTTCTCTCCTCAGACCCCTACAATACCTGGATGGAGAGAAATAGTGACCCATATCTACAGGGCGGAAAGAATTTCATATCAACTGAATGATTGCTCTGGACTATGCTCGCCGAAGTGGACCAAGTGGATCCTTTATATTATGGCTAAGGACCCCAGCTTTGTGCCCTAAACCAGTGGGCCTACTCAGCTAGGGGCTCTATCGCTGGGGGTAGATGGGGCTGGGGAATGAATTAACTGAAGGGGTCAGAGGGTGGGGAAGGTACTATGAGAATAAGGATAAATTTACAGTGTCATATTTGGATCTACCCCAGGCCTAAGATGACGAAATACTGTTTTTGTGAATTCTGTGTGACTCTAACTTGCTGATTTCCTGCTCTGTTACATGTCTAACTACGCAGTATCAAGATGAATTTGTGACTGTCAATACCCTGTAACCTGTGAAAAATGTTACCAATGAAAACTATATTAAGAACAAAAAACATGCATGGGATACACATAAGGGATCTTGGTAACAGGGCTGGTGTGGGGGGTAAGGCTGGAGATCAGTCAGTCCATGCAGCACAATAGGTAGGGACCTTAGGGCAGACTAGGTGGGCCAGGAGGTCCTTTTCGCCAACAGCTTCTATGTTTCTATGTTAGTAAATAGCTGTTACATGAGCATTATACATTCATATTGACATCAATTTTAAGATGTTAAATATAAAGCCTATGGTACCAGTAACACAATGCCATTAACAAGTACTGCTCAGATATTCAAAATCTATGGAATCAACCTATTGCCTGGTTCACTGGAAATACCACCAACAGCTTAATCTGGTTCAAGGTCAGTTGGCACTCATCTGTGTGGGGGGGGGGGCAGCTGCAAGTGGGGTGCTAGCTGCACACTCAGGGAGGCTTGATAGACCGTGTGGCCTGTTTCTGCTGGCAAGTAGTGTGTAAGTAAGTAAGTATTGTCAAATTTAATCAAAAATATGTATCTTTATTGAAGTCAGGACTATAAAGAAAAAGAGAGAAAAAGGAAACAAACAGAAGAAAATGTGTGCATAAAATAAGCCAAAGCAAGGGGGCGGAATATGTATAAAACAAGTGAGCAACACTGAAATGCATTTTCATTATACAGTACTTGTGAAAGGATAAACTCAAGTAAAAATATAGGTCCTAAATATAGAAAAAGTTGAAAAGGATAGAAAGGAATGGAAAGGGTCCTAGATGCAGTAGAAAAGAATAAAACAACCAAAAAAATCAAAGAAACTGACTGCCATAAAATTTAAACAGTGAATGACATTTGGCAGATTATAAGGAAACATTATCATTTGCAATAGTTACATTAAAAGGATCAAGGAGTATAACAAATGATGACAAGCAAGATGAGTAAATGAGGATGTGAAGAAAGTTACTCAATGAAAAAGCTAAACATGCAATAAAATATCTGAAAACAAACGCCATGACATAACCACATGGTCGAATATTAAACATTTTAAAAGAAACATAAAAGAAACAAGCATTTGTCAATGCGAATGTTGATTGCGTTGGTCCGTTGAGCTCGCTCACTGCCGTGTCACTCACTCGATTTCTGTTTCTCTCGGTGCTGCTGGCTGCTCTTTTGCACTGGGCTCCTGCCTGCGTTGTACCGTTTTCTGCCCACAAAAGGAAATCTGCTGCTGTCTCGACAGAGTTCTGTTGAGGGTGGGTGCTTCTCCCCTCTCTTACTCGCTCATTCTGTTTCTGCTGGCGCTGCAGGCTGCCCTTTTGTACTGGGCTCCTGCCTCTGTTGGCAGCTTTCTGCCCACAAAGAAATCTGCAGCAGTCCTGACATGCAAGATCCGTTGAGCTAGCTCACTCCTCCTCTCTCTCTCTCTCTCTCTCTCTCTCTCACTCGCTCCCGTTTCTGCCGGCACTGCAGGCTGGCCTTTTGTACTGGGCTCTTGCCTGCGTTGCCGCCTTTTTCTGCCCACAAAGCAATCCTCAGCAGTCACGATAGAGGTCTGTTGAGCTAGCTCACTCCCCCCCCCCCACTCACTCATTGTGTTTCTCCCGGCACTGCAGGCTGCCCTGTTATACTGGGCTTCTTCTTGTATTGGCACGTTTTGCTGCCCACAAAGAAATCTGCAGCTGTCCTGACAGAGCTCCGTTGAGGTGGGTGACTCCCCCTCTCTCACTCTCTCATTCTGTTTCTCCTGGTGCTGCAGGCTGCCCTTTTGTACTGAGCTCCCACCTCTGTTGGCAGCTTTTTCTGCCCACAAAGAAATCTGTAGCAGTCCTGATACAGGTCCGTTGAGGTAGCTCACTCCCCCCCTCTCACTCGTTCATTCCATTACTGCTGGCACTGCAGGCTGGCATTTTGTACTGGGCTCCTGCCTGCATTGCTGCCTTTTTCTGCCCACAAAGAAATCTGCAGCATTCACGATAGAGCTCCGTTGAGCTCTCTCACTCGCTCATTGTGTTTCTCCCAGCGCTGGTGGCTGCCCTTTTGTACTGGGCTTCTGCCTGCATTGGCACCTTTTTCTGCCCACAAAGAAATCCGCAGCTGTCCCGACAGAGCTCTGTTGAGGTCGCTCACTCCACCTGTCTCACTCACTCATTCTGTTTCTCCTGGCACTGCAGGCTGCCATTTTGTAGTGGTCTCCTGCCTTTGTCGGCGCCTTTTTCTGCCCACAAAGAAATCTGCAGCAGTCCCGACAGAGCTCCGTTTAATTTTCTCACTCCCCCTCTCTCACTGGCTCATTCCATTTCTGTCGGCTCTGCAGGCTGCCCTTTTGTACTGGGTTCCTGCCAGCATTGCCACCTTCTTCTGGCCACAAAGAAATCTGCAGCAATCACGATAGAGCTCCATTGAGCTCGCTCACTCACTTCCCCTCTCTCAGTCGTTCATTCTGTTTCTCCCGCCGCTGCAGGCTGCCCTTTTGTACTGGGCCCCAGTATGCATTGCTGCCTTTTTCTGCCCACAAAGAAATCCACAGCAGTCCCAACAGAGCTCCATTGAGCTCACTCACTCCCCCTCCCTCACTCGCTTGTTCTGTGTCTCCCGCTGCTGCAGGCTGCCCTTTTGTACTGGGCTCCTGCCTGCATTACCGCCTTTTCCTGTCCACAAAGAAATCTGCAGCAGTCATGATACACCTTGGTTGAGCTCGCTCACTCTCCCTCTTTCACTCGTTCGTTCTGTTTCTCCTGGTGCTGCAGGCTGCCCTTTTGTACTGGGCTCCTGCCTGCCTTGGCACCTTTTCCTGCCCACAAAGAAATCCGCAGCTGTCCCGACAGAGCTCCACTGAGGTCGCTCACTCCCCCTGTCTCACTCACTCATTCTGTTTCTCCTGGCGCTGCAGGCTGCCCTTTTGTACTAGGCTCCTGCCTCTATTGGCATCTTTTTCTGCCCACAAAGAAATCTGCAGCAGTTCTGACAGAGCTCTATTGGCCTCACTCACTCCCCCTGTCTCACTCACTCGTTTCATTTCTGCCGGTGCTGCAGGCTGCCCTTCTGTACTTGGCTCCTGCCTGCATTGCCATCATTTTCTGCCCACAAAGAAATCCACAGCAGTCATGATAGAGCTCCGCTGAGCTTGCTCACCCCCTCCTCACTCCCGCCTCATTCTGTTTCTCCCACTGCTGCAGGCTGCCCTTTGTACTCAGGCCCTGCATGCATTGCTGTTTTTCCTGCCCATAAAGAAATCCGCAGCAGTCCCAACAGAGCTCCGTTGAGCTCACTCACTCCCCCTCCCTCACTTGCTCATTCTGTGTCTCCCGGGAGCTGCAGGCTGCCCTTTTGTACTGAGCTCCTGCCTGTGTTGTCGCCTTTTCCTGCCCACAAAGAAATCCGCAGCAGTCCCGACAGAGCTCAGTTGAGCTCGGTCACTCCCCCACCTCTCTCAGTCGCTTGATCCTAATCTGTCCCAAACACCGATTTCCGACAGCGACTGCGGTATTCTGCGCCAGAAGTGCAGAAACACATTTCCGCTAGGATGTGAAAAATAACAGCTGTACTGTTCATAAGGAGGTGTGAACAAATACCAGTGTTGAAAATCTGGCATGACAATATTACTAATTTGCAAACTTACAAGGGTGCGTGGAAACTGCAAAACACATGCTCGTAATACAGTCATTTTATGGAGTTTCATCACAATATTTTCAACATAGGCATTTTAGGACCTCTGCTCATGAACAGTGTCAGTGTGATTTTCTTAATATGTCCCGAACACTGATTTCCCACAGTGAACGCACTATTGTGTGCCAGAAGAACGAAAACACATTTTGGCCAGGATGTGAAAAATGACAGCTGCACTGTTCATAAGGAGGTGTGGCAAAATGGCAATGCTGAAAATCTGGAGTGAAATAATTGACCAGAAGTTGCTTGAAGATTGGAGGTGAGATAATCTAGCGCCTACTGCACATTCATAAAACACTTATTTTATGGACTTCCGTCAACAAATTTTCCATAGGCATTTTAAGACCTCTGCTAATGAACAGTGTCACTGTCATTTTCATAATGTGTCCCGAACATGGATTTTCCACAGCGACCACGCTATTCTGCGCCGGAACTGCGAAAACACATTTTGGCCAGGATGTGAAAAATGACAGCTGTACTGTTCATAAGGAGGTGCCGAAGAATGGCAATGTTGAAAATCTGGAGTGAAAGTATTATTAATTTGTGAAGTTACGAGCGTGCGTGCAAATTGCGCAATGCACGCTTGTAACACAGTCATTTTATGGAGTATCGTCACCAAATTTTCAACATAGGCATTTTAGGACCCTGCTCATGAACAGTGCCACTGTCATTTTATGTTTGCTTGCTTCTACGTGCAAGAAACATTATGTGACAGCTTAGAGAGAAGCGGGTTAGGAGGCGCGGGCAGTGTAGCAGCCAAGGAGGCACAGCATTTTGGGCTTGGCCATGGTGCACCAATGGAGGCACAGTGTGCTGATGACACTGGCTTCCAGAAGCTGCACCAAGTTGTCACGTCGCCACAGCAATCACGGGCCGCCTCGTCATTGCAGTGTCAGCGATTTGCTGCAATGAGGGAGCGACCCGCCATTGCTGGGCGAACGTTGCTGCTGTAATATTATTTGTGAACATGGCAGCGTGTTGCCACCCTGTTTATGAACAATATTATTGTGGCTCCAGTGCTGAGGCGGTGCCCAATTCCCCTGCGGCAACATGTGCCCCAAATGGTCTTAGTCTGCCGGCGGAGGCCCTCCCGTCAGCATGATGTAACCTTCGTTTTGTCTGCCGATCGATGGGGAGCCCACTCCCCATCGGCATGGTGTTCCCCATTTTGTTGTGTTCGATGGGGGTGCCCAGTCCCCATCGGGCATAATGGCACCCCCTATTCTTTTGTGCCAATGGGGAGCCCAATCCCCATCGGCATAATACCTCCCCATTTCCTTGTGCACGATGGGAGTGCCCAATCCCCGTTGGCTACAGCTGCCCAAAAGACTTCCTTGGCATGCTGGGAGCCAACCCACAGACACAAATGCCGCTGTAAAGTAAAAACTGTCCAGCGGGTCTTTTTTTTTTTGTACCTGAAAGAAGAAAACGTCCCCAGTCTCCAGGGCCCCCCACAACCCGCACTCCACCTCTCTGCGCACCCTGCCTCCACACCACTACACCCCATACTTACCTCCGGAGTCCGCGTATCTTCGTGGATCGAACATTCTGCACTCTTCAAAGCCGACGCTGAACTGAGGAAATGCCGTAAGCTGTATAATGGGATAGATAGGATTTTTCAACTTTGGTGCATATCTCGGGCATTTTTGGAATTTTGGCACCAAATTTTCAACATGGGGTTTTGGGATCCCTCCTCATGAATTCTGTCACTGTCATGACGCTAATTGGGCCCGATGGGTGATTTCACGGTCACTGAGCAGAATCACCTTTAGGGACTGATTAACGATACGACAGTGCCAGTTTTCATGAGTTGGGCTCTCAAAAAGCCTATGCTGCAAATTTTGTGAAAAAATTCCTAAAAATGACTGTTTTACGAGCGTGTGTTGCGCAGTTCCTAGGCACACTCATAAGTTCGCAAATTTGTAACATTTGCAGTTCAGAGTTTCAAAATTGCCATATCACACCTACTTATGAGCAGTACAGCTGTCATTTTTCACATCTTGCCCAAAATGTGTTTCCACGCATATAGCGCACAATGGCGTAGTCAGTGTGCGACATCAATGTTTGGGACAGATTAAGAAAATCACAGTGACACTGTTCATGAGCAGAGGTCTTAAAATGGCTATGTTGAAAATTTGAACAAATTCCTAAAAAATATTGTTTTACGAGCATGCGTTGCGCAGTTCCTACGCACGTTCATAAGTGTGCGAATTTTTAATATTTGCAGTCCAGATTTTTAACATTGCCATTTTATCACACCTACTTATGAGCAGTACAGCTGTCATTTTTCACATCTCGCCCAAAATGTGTTTCCACGCATGTAGCGCACAATGGTGCAGTCGGTGTGCAAAATCAATGTTTGGGACAGATTAAGAAAATCACAGTGATACTGTTCATTAGCAGAGGTCCTAAAATGTCTATGTTGAAAATTTGGTGAGAAAAGTTCATAAAATGAGTGTGCTACGAGCATGCATTGCGCAGTTCCTACGCACGCTCGTACCTTCGCACATTTGCAATATTCTCACTCCAGATTGTCAACATTGCCATTTTTCCACACCTCCTTATGAACAGTGAACCTGTCATTTTTCACATCCTGGCCGAAATGTGTTTTCGCACTTCCAGCACAGAATGGCGCAGTCGCTGTGGGAAATCACTGTTTGGGACACATTACAAAAATCACAATGACACTGTTCATGACCACAGGTTGTTAAATGTCTATGTTGAAAATCTGGTGATGAAACTCCATAACATGACTGTGTTATATGCATGTATTGTGCGGTTTCCACATATGCTCGGAAGTGCAAGCATTTTTAATATTCCCACTACACATTTTCAACATTTCCATCTCTTCATACCTCCCTATGGATGGTACAGCTGTCATTCTTCACATCCTGCCCGATCTGTGTCTTCGTACATGTGGTGCAGAATGCCACTGTCACTGTTGGAAGTCAGTTTTCAGGACACATTGACAAAATCACACTGCCACTGTTCATGACAAGCGGTCCCAAATGCTTTCATGAGGTGGGGTCACAAAAAGGCTATGTTCAAAATTTGTACTGTGAATACCAACAAACGCCTGAGGCATTACAGTTTCTAACCATAACGTCCTACCCTGTACAGACAGACAGGCATTGGGGTGTGCCTTTGGACTGACAACTGTACTGCTCATGCCATCCCACCCCCACCCCCAGCCACTGACAGGCATCGAGGTGTACCTTGGACTCTTCGTCCCAAGACTTCACCCCATTCTCCTATGCTGCACCCATTTCAACGTATGTTCTTATGGAATGGGGTGACTGTAAAGCCAAACACCCTAAGGCACAGCTCAACCGTGTTGGTGTCTGCAGAATAGGTGAGGTGACATGGCTTGACCGTCCTGGGTGACGACCCAAAAACTTACCCCAAATCCTGTCCATTTGTACAGGATGGAGGTGGGGTTCATGTGAAGTTCAGTACTTCACTGCCATTCCTATTCTGCATCTGTTTAACTCCTGCATTTCAAATGCTAATACCAGCAAGCAAACATTCAGCATTGACAAATGCTTGTCTTAATCTGTCCTGAACACTGATTTCCCACAGTGACCGCACTATTCTGCACTGGAAGTGCGAAAACACATTTCGGCCAGGATGTGGAAAATTACAGCTGTACTGTTCACAAGGAGGTCTGAAAAAATGCCATTGTTGAAAATCTGGCATGAAAATATTGCAAATTCACAAAGTTACGAGCGTGCATAGCAACTGCACAACGCATGCTTGTAAAACAGTCATTTTTTGGATTTTTCCCACCAGATTTGCAGTATAGGCTTTTTGTTAGCCCACCTCGTCAACACTGGCACTGTTGTTTCATTCATCAGTCCCGAAAGGGGATTCCGCGCAGTGACTGCAAAATCACCTTTCCGGGCTGAATAACACCATGACAGTGCAGAATTCATGAGGAGGGGTCCCAGAAACCCCTTATTGAAAATTTGGTGCCAAAATTCAAAAAAATGCCTGAGATATGCATCAAAGTTGAAAAAAAATCTGTTTATTCCATTATACAGTTTACCGGCATTTCCTCAGTTCACGGTTGGTTTGAAGAGTGAAGACGTGTTCCCGGTCCACCAAAGATCATCGTGCTGGACTCCAGAGGTAAGTATGGGGTGAGGGGGGTGTGGGGAGGCAGAGTGCGCAGTGGGTGGGCGCAGGTTGTGGGATGGGGGCAGGACGACTGCCAAGGGACTGTTTCCTTTTTTACAGGTTAAAAA
This sequence comes from Neoceratodus forsteri, assembly GCA_016271365.2. Taxonomy (NCBI): domain Eukaryota; kingdom Metazoa; phylum Chordata; order Ceratodontiformes; family Ceratodontidae; genus Neoceratodus; species Neoceratodus forsteri. The sequence continues at coordinate 1,198,216,849 of CM057453.1, forward strand.
AAAAAAAAGACATTGTGGGACCATTTTTGATTTTACAGGGGCATGTGGCACGCTGGGTTGGGCTCCGGGCATGCCAACGGAGTCTTTTTTTTGGGGGGGCAGCTGTGAAGCCGATGGGGATTGGGCACCCTGTTGGCACACAACAAAAAGGGGGGGTGTTACATTATGCCGATGGGGATTGGGTACCCCATCGGCAGACAACAAAAGTGGGGGTTTACATAATGCCAACGGGGAGTGGGCTTCCCCTTCGGCAACATAAACCTTGGGGCACTGAAGCCGACAGATTGGGGCCCCATCGCAAACAAACACGCAGGTACATGCTGCCGAGGATTGGGCACCGGCAGGGGGTTAATATTGTTTGTGAACACGGTGGCAAGCTGCTGCCATGTTCACAAACAATATCAGTGTTTCAGGTTCTGCCCTGCAATGTTGGGTCGCCCCTCATTGCAGCGAATGCTTGACACTGCAATGACGAGGTGGCCCCTGATTGCAGCAGCTAAAATTTTACAAGTTGGTGGCACGCTGGCTGAATTAGTGTCAGCAGCAGCATGCAATGGCATTGGGGGAAGTGGGCCATGCCTTTAAAGGCTGTGGGGGCATTGGCCACAACAGTGCCGTGCCTCCACAACCTGTTTCTGGAGAAAGCTGCCGCAATATGTTTCTTGCACGTTGCACAATCAACATAAAAATAACCATTTCAGAAAGAAAATGGAACTCAAACTTGCAACAGATGTAGACAAATGCAACAGCAAGCAATTGTGCAATTACATCAATAGCCTAAACAAAAAAAAATTAGAATATAAGTAATATTAATATTAAAGGGGAAACAGTAAAACATCCAGTGGAGATTGCAAAGCAACATAATGAATATTTGTATTCCTTATTCAAACCCAATCACAACTCAGTCCCCTGCCCCTCTACATTACCAGGAATGCCAACAGCATTAATATAAATACAGACAATATACTGCAAAAAATTCAGAATAAAAAAAATCAGAGTGCAGTTTCCACTAAAATGCTGAAATTAAACATTGGGATAATACATAACCATTGCATCCCCTCAAAATATTTAAAAAAATAATAAATCCAAGTTCCTGGTAAAATTCTAGAATCACTACTTAAAGATATAAGTTAGACACATGTCTAACAGTGATTTCAGTGACAGAGAGCAGCAGGGATTCACAAAGGGACAATCATGTACCACAAATGTAATCTGTCTCTATGAAAACGTGACCCAATTCTTTGATAACAATACCTCATAGACATCATTTCTGTTATACTTTTGCAAAACATCTGCCACTATACCGCATTTGGCAGTCACTGAAAAAATGTCTTCCCTAGCTATTCATCCCTGTATTATAAAACAGTAGAACCAAAATCAGCCAAGCCATATGAAGGTTCATCACTGTAAGCCTTGTGTATTATTCAGACTGTGATACTTAACACTTGTAGGGTAAGTTTGTGCATCTGGACTTATTTGCTGCGTTTGCATGTCAGTTACTATGGTGTACTGACCATGTTTACCCTTCCTCAAGCCAAGCTAGCTACAGTGTGTCTTACAACTGCTGGTAGGTGACATCACTTTAGTCTATGTATTACTGTGGCAAGCTGCTATTTTCAACAAGAAGTTAACATTTTAAAAAGACAGTGATGTGGACCAAGAAACAGCTTGTGCAGGTGAATCATCATGCTAGCCTAGATATTTCCAGGTTGTATTCAGTTAACCTAACCAGTGAGAGAAGAAGGGGAGAGGGATATAGATCTAAAATAGAACCGTTTAACCCATTTGTGATTTAAAGTTACATTACGGAAATGCAGCCTCCAGAACTGGACACCATATTCCAAATGAGGCCTATCCAGTGATCTGCAAAGTGGCATCACCATCTCCTCCCTTCTGCTGGTGATACCTCCCCCTACCCATACCCAAATAAAAAAGGCATTCGCCTAACCTTCAAAAAGAAGTCAGACTATTTTCACCTTAGCAGTATATTAGCATGAAATTAGCATGCAATTGGCCTTCAGACTGTTTTGCCATGTTAACAAGAATGTATTAGTTATCTTGATAGCCTTCACAGCCCAAAGCCTTAAGTTAGCCTGCTTATAGCATGAAATATTTAAATCAGAAGCCTAAGACAGTAGTTTTCATAGCAGTCTTACCAGTCTGGATGATGGTCAAGGACTGCTTTTTAGCAGTATACTTTACTGCTTACGAATGCTTTGTAGCAGTCTGGATGATGGTCAAGGACAGCGTTTTAGCTGTATACTTTACTACTTTTGCATGATTCGTATATATTTAAGGATAAAAGTACTGCTACTGAATGGATATGTAAGGGTAAAAAATACTGCTTAGGACTGGGCTTTTACAGTTAAGTGACACTTAATGTTAAAATTCACTTAACAGTCCCATCCCAGTCAGAAGCAGTATTTTTAACCTTTAATAATCACATCCCAATCCACTGCAGAATTTTTAACCTAAAATGTGTAGAGTCATTTATAGGCTTGAAAAGTATGGCGTACACTTTACCTTCAACTTGTACACAAATAGTATCTGAAAACCTGTATAGTGACACAGCCTTATTTTGTGAAATGTTGTCCAACATCCATATAAATAATTCATCAATAAATCAAAGTGTTTTGCCTGATCTCAGCACCATGAGGTCAGATCATGTGATCTGTTATACATGGCTAGAGTAACACCTTTTACAACTGGAATTTTTTGTTGAGCAAGGAGTGCTGTTATCAGGCAGTAACCCATAGTTCAAAGTGGCTTTGTATCTCCCAAGAAATTTCCCAGTATTAAGAAAATAAAACAGTGCTCACCTTCTGTGTCCAGAGTCATGGTAAGTCCATGCTTAAATCCCATGTTCTCATACCTTTTTCAGTGTTCTTGAAGGATGTTAAATGTTGTCTTCTTCAAGAGTGTCATCATAGACCTCGATCTACCAAAATGCAGAAGTGTCAGTAAGGGAATGACCAAAATATAACACTTCAGTTCTAAACTGAAAATAGCATTGTATGGTCAATCTCCAACTTCTATATCTGCATAGAAATTTCCTGCACATTACTTAAAATGCAAGAAAGTGTACGGAGTCCATAGTATACTGCTCATCTGTACATTCTTATTATTGTAAGTAAATAATTACAAAATGTGCACGTCTTTGTTCAAGAGCAATGATATTGATGTTCCAGATCTCCCATTGTGTTTGTCATTGCACGTGCACGTTGGGCTTCTGCAGTAAAATTAAATAATAAAAAAAAGCATGCTAACAGATTGGCAGTGGAGCATGGTCATCTAGTTTGACAGAATTCCCTGTCAACTCTGGCACATACCGTCTCTCCTGGTTCCTAGCCCTCACCATCCTCCACCTTGGTTTTGGTGCCCTTCCATGTGTCTCTGCTTGGAACAACTAATTGTCATCACTGCATCACCTGGTATATTTTTCGACAGACCCACAATCCAGTGCCTGGTTTTGGTGCCCTTCCATGCATCTCTCTGCTTGAAACAACTAATTGTTATCACTGCATTATCTGGCAGATTTTTCAACGGATCCACCATCCAATGCCAGTAAGATTTTTCAGTGGATCCACCACCCTCTGTTCAATAGACTTCCTGGTGTACCTCTTAAACCTCCTACTTGTGAGTGGTAGATTTTAATGGATCCACCACCCTGTTTGTTAAATACACCTCCCAATCTACCTCCTACCTTCAAGTTTCCCCTCATGTCCATATTACCTTGATGTACCAATCTGAATAGTTCCCACATGTACCTAGTTACCAGTTAATCCCCTTTATGAAACAGCAGGTACTATCATAGCCCCCCTTTCCGTCCTAGTCTCCAGGGATCATACGGATGGCTTTGAGACAGTCTTTGTACTACCTGTTTTACAAAATGTTCTTCAAGCACAAATCATGATCATGGTGAATGTCTAGATTTTGTCACCTGTGCAGATGGTTTGCTTCTGAAATCAGTAACTGAGTAAATGTGAAATTCCTTCATGCCATTTGAGGGCACGCCACTCTTTAAATTCAGATTTCTTGCCATGTAACCATGAACAGCACCCAATTCACTGTCCCCTTAATCAGTACAGAAATAATGGCACCATTACATTTTGATCACCTTTTTAATGGCCAATTTTCTTTTAATGGTATTTTTTGTATTTTAATGGCCCATTAATCGCCCACAATGCCGGCATGACCATATGTGTTTTAATGGCTCATTAATTGTGCTGAATTCCAGCATGACCCATATGCACCTGAAGAGTGCAGATTTAAAAATAACACCTGGTAAAAACAATTTTTTTTAAAAGTACCAGGTGCTGTTTTGAAATCGGCACTCATGAGGTACTTTGCCTGTCATCTGTATTTTTTTTTTTTTTATTATTGAAATCTTGGAGTACGGGTGCTCATTTATTGGTTCCATGTCAGTTACAAGGACAAGGTACAGCAAGACAGTAGTACATGGTTAGACAGAGTTACAGTAGTACAAGTTTAAACAGAGTTACAGAACAAAATAGAATACAGTAATATGCTTTTTGACAGAGTTATTATGAGGAACACACAGAGTATTTATTTATTTATTTTTTATAGAATCATAAGCAGCAGGTGATTGCCTGAGTCAGGTCAGGGCACCCTACAGGGTTGCATGAGAGGAGTGGATAGTAGTGGAAGAGAGATAGCGTTGCCAGAGGGAGGGGAAGGAGTGTGGGGGTGGACAGATTGGGTGGAGTAGAGGCAGCATAGGTAGGGAGTTAGGGTGGAACCTGAAGTGCTAAGGATTGGACACATCGTACGATTAAGTCTGACATGAGAATGCAAAGTGCTAGGAGGAGCCAGAGTCAATGGAGTGGTGTCAGTGGGGGCAGCCACACCTACTGGTTGCAATCAGGTGCTGTCGAAGTGTGTACTTGAATGCACCAATGGTTGCTGCACTGGAGATGTCTGGTGGTAAGGCACTGGTCCAGTGTGGAGCACGGTAGCAGAAGGCATGTTGTACCGTTGAGGTGCGGCATCTAGGAATTTCGTAGATCTGAGAGGTGGTGTTTCTAGTGAGATGGGAGCTTGAGTACAGGGTTAGGAGATTCTGGACTCCTGGTGGTAGTAGGCTGAGAGAGCATTTCTTGGCAAGGAGTCAGGTTTGGTATCTTATTCTTTCTTTAAGTTGGAGCCAGCCCATCTGTGAGTATAAGTCACCAGCATGCATTAGTCTTGCAGCATCTGTGAGAAGGTGGCATGCCTTGTTAAACGTAATGGAGATGTGTTGAAGGGCAGTGTCAATTGTCAATCTGTAGACAGCCAATCCATACTCGACAAGGGATATTGTTGAGCTGTTGGTGGCCAGATTCAGTACCTTATTAGTTAAGCAGTGCTTGTTGTGGTAAAGAATCCCTATTCTTGTACTGATAGCCTTAGCAGTGCTATCAATGTGCTGGACATATGACAGTGTGGAGTCAAGTGTGATGCCCAGGTACCTGACATTCTGAACGTGCTCCAGGGTGTCACCACTTTTGTTTCTATTCACTTTGGGTGATGCTTTGAACTTGCTTTGGGAGCTGGAGTACATCATTGTCTTTGTTTTTTTGTAGTTCATGACTAACCTGTGCTCCTTAAACCATTTCTCAGTTCTCAGTTGATGAGAATTCCTTTTGGAGTTCTACTGCAAGTTGTTCCACATGGGGGTTGCTGGTGAAGATGATCACATCGTTCACATACAGGAACATCCGGGTCAGGCAGGAGGCGGGCAGATGGTTAAGGAAAAGACTAAATAGTAGGGGTCCCAGAACCTACCCCTGTGGGATGCCAGAGCATACAAGTCTGCTATCAGAGATAGTGTCTCCTAACCTGACCTTTTGAGAGCGGTTGTAAAGGTAGCTGTTGAACCAACATACGGAATTAGGAGAGAGGCCATTAGCAGACAACTGCTCCGGCAGGAGCTCATGGTGCACCATATCAAAAGCTTTTGACAGGTCAATAAATGTTGCCCCAACCAGATGGCCTGAGTCATCAGTGTCTTCTTTTTAAATGATTCAGGGACCATTAGCCCAAAAGCACCCCCACTAGCCCCTTAGGGCTACCACTTAAAGAAATAACCTGCCATATCATTATATGTAACAAACCCGTCATCTTGCTGAATGCACTGGTAACCTCACACCTTGTGTGGTCAATGTGAGGTTAATAGCTTATTCTGAACAGAGTGGGGTTCAATAGTCTCTACACATGCCTGCAGCCTTACCACCTTGGAGCCTTCTACTGTCAAATCTCATAAGTAAGCAAGGTCAGATTTGGTAAGTGGAGACCTCCAACAAACACCAGGTGAGGACAAGATTAAAATAGCTCTTCTTTCCAGGCCACAAAATACACAAATCAAGTTGCTACATATTACAATGGAGTGGGTACCTTGTTATATGCCACACACCCAACAGGGCAGTTAGGTAATTAAATTGTACTTATCTGTCCCATCAGTCAGGGAATCCAGAGTTGGGGTATCCTGGGTTTGGGGAATTCTGGCATAACCTGAAAGGGAAGAACAGAGAAGGTTTAGGAGACACAAAGGGTCAGAGGTCCTAGAGGAGAGATGTGGGGGGAATTAAACAAAGATACTTATCTGATTGGTATACAGTCTGGCCAGACCTGTAGAAATAAAAATAAAAAAGAGATTACTATGGGGAACATATAGTAGCAACAGAGAGAGAGACAGCATGTGAAGAGGAGCAGTGGGGTCTGGGTGTCCATGACCAAAACGTATACTAAATAACAAAAAACAAAGGGATACAGTACAGTACAGCACAGGAGTAAAGGAAGGGGAGTTTTAGAGGAAAAGACACACTTAAAGTCACAGTAAGCAAAACATAGATAGGAAATAAAACACAGACAACTAAGAAAACAATAGATATTGAGGGCTCAGCAAAACCCCCTTAGCGCCACCAGTTGGCCTGCTTTTGACCAGCAGATTTAAGTAGTAGCCCTAATGGGCTAGTGGGGGTGCTCTGGGGCTAGTGGTCCCTGCATCATTAAAAAAGAAGACACTGGTGGTTCAGGGTCTTGAGTTGTCCCAGAACACCAGTGTTTTAAAGGTATAGCCCTGGTGGTGCAGGGGGCCAACTCTCTCATGGCAAGTGTCAAATAGTGTTTTTTTTTTGTTTTTTTTGTTATTATGTTCATCCTTTCCCTGGCATCTAGTGGGTGGGGGAAGGGGAAAGAGTGTTACTGGGCCCCGACTGTATGAAGAAGGCAGGTAGGCTGGTCAAAAAAACACAGATCAGAAATGCTGCCATTGTTGCTATGCAACCATCATTTTAGTGCTACTGCATTAGAGTGAAAGTGCTGGCAGGCACTTTCAGTTCCCAGTGTCAGCCTGTATGGAGTTCAGGCTGTAACCTACTCCATATGGGTGGGAAAGAAAATTGAGATTTTGGGGAAGGGGAGGAGGCTAGGGCAAATATGCCACCCTCTACCAATCAGCCACAAAGCAGCTATGTGAAGAGCTCCCCCCCCCCACAAGGGGCTAGTTAAGTGGGTCCAGAGGAGGGGATGGTTAAGAGGGTCCAGATGGGTGGGCAGCCAGCAATAGGTGGCAGGAACTGCCAGCTAAGCCACATGGTGGCTGACTGTAAATGCACTTAAAAGTCTGGCATGAAGGGACTTCGGGAGCAGACACACAGAATAGGGGCCACAAAGGAAAAGCCACACTGCAGCCAAAGGCCAATGCCTGAAATGGGCTTAAAAGTAGTGGTGGGAGGCAAGCAGGGAGAAATATTTGGATTCCCTTAGAAGTCATAGAAATGGCAAGAACTGCATACAATAGAGCTGCACAGTGGCTAATGTCAAAGCACCAAGGGTTATTAAAGGATTGGGGGAGGAAAAGAACAACATAAGGGCCGGGAGAGTCGCTAATTAAAAACACAGAGCAGTAAACAGAAAGAGCCCTGATGACCTATAAATATAAACAAATTTATGCAATGGGGTAGACATAAATGGAGTGTGATAAATAGCTTTATCCGAGTAACTATGTGTATAAATGTAGAATCTTACAGCACGGCCACTCTCCCCACCCCATCCCACCAGCACGCCCACTCTCCCCATCCCACCAGCACAACCACTCTCCACACCCCATCCCACCAGCACTGCCATTCTCTCCACCCCATCCTACCAGCATGACCAAAGTCCACAACCCACCAACATCCCCACTTCCCACCGCATCCCACCAGCATCCCACTCTCCCCACCCCATTCTAGCAGCATGCCCACTCTCCCACCCCATCCCACCAGCATCCCCACTCTCCCACCCCTTCCCACCAGCATGCCCACCTCCCCACCCCATCCCACCAGCATCCCCACTCTCCCACCCCATCCCACCAGCATCCCCACTCTCCCACCCCATCCTAGCAGCATGCCCACTCTCCCACCCCATCCCACCAGCATCCCCACTCTCCCCACCCCATCCCACCAGCATGCCCACCTCCCCACCCCATCCCACCAGCATCCCACTCTCCCCACCCCATCCCAGCAGCATGCCCACTCTCTCCACCCCATCCCACCAGCATCCCCACTCTCCCACCCCATCCCACCAGCATCCCCACCTCTCCCCACCCCATCCCAGCAGCATGCCCACTCGCACCCCATCCTACCAGCATGCCCATTCTCCCACCCCATCCCACCAGCACGCCCCACTCTCCCCATCCCACCAGCACAACCACTCCCCACACCCCATCCCACCAGCATGCCACTCTCCCCACCCCATCCCACCAGCATCCCACTCTCCCCACCCCATCCCACCAGCATGCCCACTCCCACCCCATCCCACCAGCACGCTCTCTCCCACCCCATCCCACCAGCATCCCCACTCTCCCCACCCCATCCCACCAGCATGCCCACTCTCCCCATCCCATCCCACCAGCATCCCCACTCTCCCCACCCCATCCCACCAGCATGCCCATTCTCCCATCCCATCCCACCAGCATCCCCACTGTCCCCACCCCATCCTACCAGCATGCCCACTCTCCCACCTCATCCCAGCAGCATGCCCACTCTCCACCCCATCCTAGCAGCATCCCCACTCTCCCCACCCCATCCTAGCAGCATGCCCACTCTTCCACCCCATCCCACCAGCATCCCCACTCTCCCCACCCCATCCTACCAGCATCCCCACTCTCCCACAGCATCCTCACTCTCCCACCCCATCCCACCAGCATGCCCATTCTCCCCACCCCATCCACCAGCATCCCCACTGTCCCCACTCCATCCCACCAGCATGCCCATTCTCCCCACCCCATCCCACCAGCATCCCCACTGTCCCCACCCCATCCTACCAGCATGCCCATTCTCCCCACCCCATCCCACCAGCATGCCCACCTCCCACCCTCATCCTAGCAGCATGCCCACTCTCCCCACCCCATCCCACCAGCATGCCCACTCTCCCCACCCTATCCTCAGCAGCATGCCCACCTCCCACTCCATCCCACCAGCATCCCCACTCTCCCCACCCCATCCCACCAGCATGTCCACTATCTCCATCCCACAAGCATGACCATTCTCCCCACCCGACCCACCAGCACTGCCACTTTCCCCACCCCTCCAGCACGGCCACTCCCCACTCTGACCTACCAAACACAGACAGTCCCATGACCCAACCAGACACAGACAGTCCTCCTGCCCCACCAGCAAGACAGTCGCCTCACCTCACCCCACCAAATCCACGTCAACTGTGTGCTCATACCACCAACATAGACAGTCCCCCTACTGCACCAAACATAGACAGCCTCCCTCAGACTTGTAGGGTTGGACAAGTCAGAAAATCATTGAACAACACCTGCAAACTTGTGTCTGGGGTAAACAGAAAGGACTGCATCCCTAGAGCAAGTCTGCATTTGGGGCATGCTCACATCCTGTGCCTCCATGAACAAGCCTGAGGGTTTCTGTTGCTTGTCCCAGAACCAGTTTGGGGAAGTGGTATGGCTGTGTTCCTGAGCAAATCTGAGGGTCTCTGATTGCTTCCACAGAGCAAGGTTACAGGGGATTGCACACTGTGCAGTGTAGGCAATATATGATGTGACCCCACACACCCACAACTTGGTCTGAGGTCCTCGGACTTGATCAGGGACTGACTCCCCCCCCAACTTGTTTAGTGCATCATGCAACCTCCACCACTCAACTTGCCATTCTCTATGCAAAACTTCCAAGGACACTTAGGGCCAGATATCCAGACTGTGCCAGGCAATAGCGCAAGATGAGGTGCAGCACAACCGAGATGTGCCGGGGCCAGACAGGAGGATATTCAAAGGTGATGTGCCATGGCAAATGACCTTTGAATATAGCACAGAATGTGCATGGAGCATATATAATGTGCCGGTGCATTCCCCAGACAGGTAGGACTGGGAATGCTCCAGCGCAACTGTAGTTGGGCGCATTTCCGAGATATTCAGACTTTGGCATGCAAATGAGGCTATAATGTATGCAAGGTGCACATGGGGCCATTTGCATGTCATTATGGCCCCCATTTGCATGAGCTGAGCAGGGCAGCCTGGCGAAATGCACCTGGTGCCCTGCACAGCATGTGGTACGGACAGAGGGGGTCCTGGGGCAGCCACCCACCGTGTAGCTGTGATCATGGTAGAAATAGTGTAAACACTCTCTGGTAGTCTAGTGGTACACCCCTTCCTCCCATAACCCTGATCACAGATAATAGTAAAGAAATGCAATCCCTGGTAGTCTAGTGATAACCCCCCACCCACCCCATAGCCCGATTGCCAGTAGACAGGCATAGAAATAATCTCTGGTAGTCTACCAGTAATCTCCCTCACTCCCGTAGCCGCGATCATGGGTTATAAGAAATGAGCAAACTCCCTGATGGTCTAGTGGAACCCCTCCCGGCCCATAGTCACAATTGCCAAGAAATACACATCCGCTCATTCCCTGGTAGTCTAGTAGCACCCCCTCCCTCACCATAGCCAGGATCACTGAAAATAACATACAGTAGAACCTCGGAGTTACGGACACCATGGGAATGCATGGTGTTCATAACTCTGAAAATTATGTAAGTCTGAAAAAGACTGAAACTTGATAGAAAAAGAAAAAAAAGGGTGTTTTAATGCTATTTATAAAGAAACAACACATGGCAGACCTGTCTGCACTTCAACTGTGCTGGCACACAGAAAGCTAAATCTGTACTGTGATTACGCTCCTTCTTCCTCGTAGTGGAGTACAGAGCACAGACATGGCTCATACAGGTTCCTGCACGCTTCTGTCTCGGCACACAGAAAGTATTGTGACAGCACTTGGACACAGAAATACACAGACAAAAAGAGATGTAACTGGTTTTGCTGCCTACGATCCACCATTTGGGGTGTTCCACAACACAAAACACGGTGCTACTGACTAGCCCCTACACAGTCACTCACCAGTGACATCAGTCTGTCTCTGCCTCCACTTCTGTCGAGTGACACCAAGACAGGGAACACTCGGGGATGCAGACAGACTCTGTGAGGGGTGGTCTCTCATGCATGCTGCCTCTCTCCACACTGCAGATGCTGTTCACTCTGTTTTTTCCTTGCTGTGGAGGTATGCGAGTGAATTATTAGCCAAAGCATGGGCAAGAGCGGGCGGGGGCTCGGTTGACTGGTCAGTTCATAAGTTTGGGGTCCATAACTGTGGGATTATACTGTATGTCACTAGCCCTGTTGATCTAGTGGTTCCCCCCACCCCTCCTGATGCACCACGGACCAATGGGCTTACAGCTCATACTGTAAGTTATCATTTGGTGGGCAGTCAGGCAGCATGTAGGAGGGTAGCAGCTGCCCACCAATGATGGGGGAGCTGGTTGGGTAGGGGGTCCTGTGAGGGTGGAGGTGCCACTGGACCACCAGAGATATATTGCTATACAGATGACTGGCAAGCAGTGCATCAGGAGGGATGGGGGTACCACTAGATCACCAGGGCTAGTGACATATGTCATTTTTGGTGATCCTGGCTATGGGGAGGGAGGGGGTGCCACTTGACTACCAGGCAATGAGCAGATGTGTATTTCTTGGCAATTGCAACTATGGGGCGGGAAGGGGGTACCACTAGACCATCAGGGAGTTTGCTCATTTCTCATAATCCACGATTGCAGCTATGGGATGGGGGGGTTACTGCTAGACTACCAGGGATTATTTCTATGCCTGTCTACTGGTGATCGGGCTACGGGGTGGGAGAGAGGTACCACTAGACTACCAGGGATTGCATTTCTATACTATTACCCATGATCAGGGTTACAGGAGGGAGGGGGTACCACTAGACTACCAGTGATTATGTTTGTTTACTATTGCCCACAATCAGGGTTACGTGTGGGAGGGGGGTACCACTAGACCATCAGGGACCATTTGGGTGCTTGTGGACGGTGTTCTGGGGAGGCGGTTGCCGAGTTGTGCCCTGCAATACAGCTGCCCACCTGTGGGTGGCCAGCGTTTGAGACTTTTTTCTGTCTCAACTTTGTACCCCAGTATGTGGCGCATCTAGTGGTTGTGCCAGCATATGCGCACACATCCTGGGCTGAATATCAGGATGTGCCGCATATGCATGGGCACACCCCCTTCAAATGCACCGCATACATTATCAATGCACTCCAGCATATCGGGACTTGCACTGCTCAAGTGCCCCTTTTGAATATCGTCCCAGGGTGCATTACTGGGGTTTTGCCTGTGCACCTCAGGATGTATGATGCATTGTGCCAGGTGCAACTGCTTTGAATATTGGGCCCATGGTGTCCAGTGCTCCCCTCCAGCAAAATCTGAGAGCCTGTGCTGCTTTCCTTTTTGCCACACAGAAAACGTGGGGGATGGAGAGAAGTTTGTTTTACATACAGACCAGGGGCAAGTTGGGAGGAAAGTTTGCATTGATGTGTCTTTAAAACAAGTTCAAGGGGTTGTCTTTATCTGTGTGTCCTAGTGCAAGAGGATGGGTAACATTTTCTTCCCCTAACTTGCTCTGGGGAACACAGAATCATAGACTCTTGGACAGTCTCAGAGACACACCAACTCTCTTCCTCTGCAACTTGCCCCTGGCTACCCCTTCTACTCAAACTCTGGGCAAACAGAAAGCAACAAGAAAGTTTCACATTTGTTTATGGTGTTATGCCCCCCCACCCACAAAAGTAGGAAAGTCTGTGTTACATCTCTGACTTTTTCAAATGAAGGCATTTTCCAGACAAAGTTCACTATTAATTCATAAAGACACAGCCAGGTTAAATTTTTTGTCAGGGACAGCATTGAAGCTAATCTGCTGATGGCAGCTGTGTTTTCTATACTGGTTGATGGTTTCCCCAACTGCCTTTTAAAACAACTGTTTCATTTAATTCAGCCACTAGACCTGCTAAATGGCACACCAGGGCAACACTGGTTGGGCAGAAACTTCCAAAACTGCATCAGGATGCTGCAGGTTACTTGTCAACCCAAGCACACTATAAGTGAGGGTCAAATGAAGATGGGGTTCTCAAACCATAAGACTGACACCGCTGAAGGGATCTACTACAGGACCTGTAAAAGCAATTTCCATTACTTTGACTAGTGGCAGATACCCTTACACTCAACCACTCACCACAGTTAAGAGCTGTGGTACATTTTTGACTTTGGCTTAATAATAGAGAGAAGGCACAATATCCAAAAGCAAAAAAATCCAGAGCACTTCAAAAAAATGGATCAGATACAGATTACATGCTGCTTAATCAAATCAACTCCAAAAACTGACTGTGAGTACTCAGATTTCATTCCTATGCCTCAACTGTAGGCAAACCAGAATCAGACTCTAAACTGAAAATTCTGAAAATCTGAGGTACTGGCAGAATGAATTCCAAAACATTTGAGCATACCTACTGGTTAGTACTGTGGGTACCTGTCTGAGCTCCTGATGTCTGTGACCTCTGCCCGCTCCCTCCGCTCCTTTTCAAGGTGCCTCCTGGACATTCCCAGGGTTTGGCTGAAGACCTCTGGTGATTGAGCATTTAGTGTCTCTAGGTTGACCCTGTGGAATGCTCTTCCATCTGCAGTCTGGGAGGCCCCCTCGATTTGTGTCTTTAAGCAAAGGCTTAAGTCCCACCTCTTTAGCCAGGCTTTCACAGAATAAGCTGTCTTGTCTTTTACTATATTATAGCTAACTTTATACATAATTCAATTTGTAGAGCATTGATTTTAACTTCCCTGCTGCTGTTATAATTGTGTTTTGTATTTTGTGCATTTTTTCTCATCATGTACAGCGCCCAGAGCCTCCAGGATTGGGCACCTTAGAAATAAAATTACCTTGCCTTGCCTAGGGAAGGCCTTAAATACATATTTTCACATCATATTTATTCATCCCAGAAGCGATGGTTACAGGGACATGATGAACCTACAGTTCTTTTGGTCTTTTATAAATTACACACATAACCCCAGTACACACAAATCAGACTCTACTTACCCAATAGGTAAGGCATTATGTCTGTAACTCCTGTAAAGGGTTACTCCTTGTATCAGCAGAATGGTTTGAGGATCAACAAAAGCAGTATAAGTAGGGCCTGAGGAAGAAATCCCATACAGTTCATCCCAGTTTAGAAAAGGCAGTAATTAAAGGTAGCGCTTACATGCTTCTGTGTGAACTTGGGGGAGGGATCCAGAAAACATATTGTAGACAGGGCACCTGTAAAATAAGAATAAAGTTAGTGATCAAAAAGGATCCATAGTTCTTGAGAAAGATAAGACTACAGATAGGACAGGTGAAAAAAGGTGAATAATACTTATTTGATGGGTTGTAGGGAGCTCTGTAGACCTGTAAAAGAGAGAGAGAGAGAGAGAGAGAGAGAGAGAGATGTTAGTACAAGTAGAAAGTTCCAGAAAGCAGGGAAACTGGATATGAAGTGATACTGTAGTACCACCATTGTTGGGGGGGGTTACAGACTGCCATTGTGGGGGGGGTACACCAGCTATATTCATGCTACAGATTACAACATACCCCATTACTTGCAAATACTCCTAAGTTCTACCCTTCTTCAGCCGTACAGCTAAATCTAAGTAGTAGTAAAGTGACTAGGTCAATAAGGTGTTGGACTTGGGGGGGTTCAAAGAACAGATTAAAAAATAATCCGCATTCCCTCTTACTGAATGTTATGCATTTTTAAATGTTTTTTATTTTATACTGTAATTCATTTTACCCAGGACAGATCTCAATTCTAGTATGATCCTACTTCTGAACACTAATTCCTACAGCTGGGTGGACTACAGGTTAAGTGATTAGTCTGACTACAGTATAAGAAAAATAATTTAAAAAGAACACTATAAAAACAGCAGTTATAAAAAGCATAAAATCTATGTCAAACATTGGTGGCGTAGACTGTTCTTTTTTACAAAATGTTACTCATACACAGCCACAACAATTTCTTCTGCTAACAATCAAGCTTGCAATGGGATACCCACAGCAGCTACAGACATGCAATTGAATGCAAACCAGCCCCTCCCCCACACACAAATGCTGTAGTAATTGCAGTTGCACATTTTTTAGTTTCAAAGGCCATTTTCTGTAAGACAAAACTTTAAAAATGCAGCAAAAACAAAGAATGCACACATTTCTTAGTTTGAAAGGCCATTTTCTGTCAGTCAAAACTTAAAAAATGCAGTAACAACAAAGAATGCACTAATCAATCTTATTAACAGCAAGGAAGTACATGAAATCTGACCCAGAACAGCAGGATGCTAGCTCCAAAAACACAATGTATTCAAGCCAAAAGAATCTCTGCACAACTCTTCCTAGAATAATAAGCTCTTTTCTGAGTTAAAGTTTAAAAAACTGTAGAAAAATACCGAAAAGTCTTATGTTTTCTCTGGGCAGGCCCTCTAACAAACATCCAGTTCAGATCACAAACCAGTTCCAACTAGTCTAGCCGGTTTTCAGAGCAGCAGTAAACTAGGAAATTAGTCACTCTGGCAGTATCATATCCTGCTAAGAAGCCAAGGGATTATGGGAAATGACCTTTTTTAGATTTTAAGGCAACATACAAGTGCAATCTGTTAGTTTTTCAAGATGTTCCAAATTATTCATGCAAAAAATTGGGGTCATAAGGATGAAGAGTCAAAACAGTATTGGCTCAGGCAAAAAGTCACATGTTACAACTTGTATAGAAGACAAATTCTTTATTTTCAGTGTAAATTCTGATGCCCCAACATTTTGCTTCTTCTGGGGGACTGTAAAAATATGTATAGAAAATCATAATATATCAGAATAGGATCATAAACATTTTTTATAAAAATTTATATTAATAATGAAATTAAAATATTTTCAATTTCGACTATACAATGCACACTATAACATTTCACTTGTGAACAAACAAGCTTTACAAATATAAATGGTGCCAAAATGAAATATTATATGGCTACCTCCCTTGTTTCTGAGCTGCTGCTCATTTTCACTGCACTCTGATTAATTGAATCAACTGCAAAGTGATACAAAATACAAATATAAAAATAGAGCTCTCATCATAACAAAAATTAATTTACTCCATGTCACTCTAAATAACAATGTACATAAAGGTAAAACGTTTACCTGGAGCTTTTAATAAACTTAAATGGTTCTATTTAGGACAAAGTCTTCAAGTCAGTAATGAATCTAAAAAACATCAACTTAATTCAGAAGTCAGGAAGTGAGTACCACACAACTCCAACATTAACATTTCACATGGTCATTCATTTAATAATCTCTCATAACACCAATAAACTCTTCTCATATATACCCAATGTATATAGCATGTTCTCTCTATATACAATTGTTGCATTATGAGCGTTAAGTATAGACCCGTATCCTCGTCCAGTTCTGGATACAGCATTAACAAGGATATCACAGGTTACAAGAGAAACACTTTTAGAACCAGTACAAACAGCTGTTACCTCACAAGTAAATCCACAAAAAATAACATTTCATACAACACACTCTAAAGAAATTTCCCAGATCAAGAATATTATTTTTAAGCACTGGAGGATTTTGCAAAATGATCCACAGACACGATTAATATTCAAGGAGTTTCCATATGAAAGCAAAATAAGAACAAAAGATGAACAATCGTCAGTAGCCAGGCATTTTAATGAAAGAGGACATACCCCATTGCAACTTAGGTTTTGGGGATTGAAACATATAAAAGTACCCATTAGAGGTGGAGATTACCAACATTTGATAGAATATAGAGAATCCTGGTGGATTTTTGAACTGGGAACATATCACAACCCATGGGGTCTTAATGAAGAAATGAACTGGCAATCTTGCTGGCACTAAGCTATGGGCTACTTTGTAATGAAAGTTAACTAAATTCTCTTGATTTATCATTTGTCCACTCAAACGTAATTGTTAATGTAGATAAAGTTATTATGATTGGTGAGTGGATTATGCTTCTTATGCCCCTTTAAAATGGGAGCGATGCAAAGTGTTCTGTTTCTCCCCCTCCCCCCCAACTCACTTTCTATTGAGGACAGCTGTCACTTTTGTCCACTCAAATGTATCATTAGTTTAGTTAAAGTCATGATGATTGCTGAAGCAAATCATACTTCTTATGCCCTTTTAGAAAGGGAGAGATACAAAGTGCTCTATTTCCCTTCTCCCTCCCCCACTGCCTATTGAATGTGATGGCTTATATTTGTGTTTTTCACTATAATCCTATATGTAAAGCATAATTTGCAAGTCTTATTGTATATAAATCCTTTTCATTTTGATAAATTAAATGAAACAGCAAAAGACAAGTTTCCCACCAGAGAGATATAGCATGTTTACTAATCATTCCTCAGGCTATTGTCTGTGCAGGCAAGCTGTTGCTTAGCAGCGTATGCAGCATTAAGCAACTATGTAAAACACCTGCGACATTCACCATGTCAGCATGCTTACCTGCACGGACATAAGAGGATGGGCAGCAGCTCAGGTTCTTGCTGTCACTCTGCATAAGCTTACGAAGGAGCAACTAGTGAGTACCTGCACCTCTCTAACTTGATATGTTTGTTGTTACTCTTTTTTTAATAGAACCCTAACCTAACACAGATATTTTACTAAGCTATGAATCTTTTTAAAACGTTGTCTTAAAATATGGTATGCTCAAGCATGTTTGAGAAGTTTGTTTAAGTATGATATTCATTAAAGTATTTGACATTGGAAGAACATGTTTTCACGGGTCTATACTTAAAACTTATGGCCTTAACAATTTTATATAGAGAGAACATGCTATATACATGGGTATATATTAGAAAAGTTTATTGGTGTTATGAGAGATTATTAAATGAATGACCATGTGAAATGTTAATGTTGGAGTTGTGCGATACTCACTTCCTGACTTCTGAATTAAGTTGATGTTTTTTAGATTCATTACTGACTTGAAGGCTTTGGCCTAAATAGAACCATTTAAGTTTATTAAAAGCTCCAGGTAAAAGTTTTACCTTTATGTACATTGTTATTTAAGTGACATGGAGTAAATTATTTTTTTTGTTATGATGAGTGCTCTATTTTTATATTTGTATTTTGTATTACTTTGCAGTTGATTCAATTAATCAGAGTGCAGTGAAAAAAGAGCAGCAGCTCAGAAACAAGTGAGGTAGCCACATAATATTTCATTTTGGCACCATTTATATTTGTAAAGCCTGTTTGTTCACAAGTGAAGTGTTACAGTGTGCATTGTATAGTGGAAATTGAAAATATTTTAATTTCATTATTAATATAAATTAAAAAAAAAAATTATGATCCTATTCTGATATATTATGATTTTCTATACATAATTTTACAGTCCCCAGATGAAGCCATATTTTGGTGAAAAGTTGGGGCATCGGAATTTACACTGAAAATGAAGAATTTGTCTTCTATACAAGTTGGAACGTGTGGCTTTTTGCCTGAGCAGATGCTGTTTTGACTCTTTGCTGTTTATGTGCACCATTGCATCTGGGCTCCATTAAATGAATTCAATACCGGTGAATTGAGATTTCCCCTGAACTTGTATTTTCAATATTGGTCGTATGGATGAATACATGTGGGTGCATCTTAGAGAACTGACTTTATTTAACCATTACCTAGGGTTGTCAAATGAAGATGAAGGATCTTATTTTCGATGAAATCCTGCTTTTTCTGCTCAATTCTTCGAAGATGAATAGACCCCAGGGAGACCAAATGATTGCAAATGGCCTAGATGTCAATCCTGAGCCATAAATCATAGTGACTTAGTATACATTCCATCACTGAGGTGACATTTGTGTTAATAAGACAGGTATAACAACATTATTTCTATGACGGTTGTCGTGGCAACAAGCCATGGGTCTTAATGAGTTCTTTTTTCACTCTGCATGCTCTACTCCCCCCCCATAACACCACCCTCCCCTTCTTAGCCAGCTACCATCCCTGCAGCTGGGCTAGCCTCTTTACCACCCTCCCTGTGGTTGAACCACCACTCTACAGCTCAACCATCCTCTACTCCCCCAACACTCCCTGCAACTGGACCAGCCCTAAGTCCAGCATCCTTCTAGCTGACCACTCTCTCAGTAGCCAGAACTGCCTTGTTTGACTTCCCTCCTGCTACTGCATTCCCCTCTTCCAAGCCATTGACCAGGCTTCTCGTGCAAACTTCTGTTGGTTGGTATCACTGGTGGTACAGTGTGTATGCAGGTGGTATACATAGTGGGAGACTCTGGAGACATCAAGGGTGTTGGAGGGGAACTATGGAGGGAGTGATGGTGCTGCAAAAGCTGTGGGGTGATGGGGCTGGAGGAAGAAGGTGGAGAGTGGAGTTAGCATTAGGCTGTGGATGGGGGGTTACTCTGGAGGGAGCTGCAGGGGAATGTGGAGGGAGGGTGGGTGCAAGACAAAACAAATCAATAATGTTGAGATCTAAACCCAGATCTGGGTGCAGCAACCCTTCACAAAGCTGATGACTCTAAATCTCCAGGCTACAGAGCCAGCACGGCTTTTCCCAGACATTGATGACTACATTACTCTCTACCTGTACTCCCTACAGTGCTAAACCACACTATCATAGCTCCAACAAGCTGTTGCTATTAACACAAGGTTGTCAAACTGAAATTCGCTATTTTTGAAGTGCTCTTGTGTACTTGCTGTTTTGCGCTCGCTCTGTTCATGATATACCTGTACCTTTCACTTTTGCAATGCCCTAAAAGTGTAAATGCTTACTTTGCAGAGCCAAGCTGATAATGCATGCTACCTTTTTTACTCTCTACTGCCCCCCCCCCCTTCACGAGGACTTCTCTGTCATGGGAGAAAACAAGAAGGATGATGCCAGATATATGAACCTACTACAACAAAAGAAATGATAAAAATGGTCTCAGGACCAGCCCCTTTGGACAGCAGTAGTGCTACCACTCACAATGCCAGTGACTCAGGTTTGGAAGTGAGCCCTGATCATTAGGCATCAGCTGGGGGAAAGAGGACTGAGCATACCAGAGGGTGGGTCACTGCTTCTGCTGCACTACTGCCACCTAAGTGACCACCTAGGTGACCATGGCTGGCAGTGCAATGGAGATGACATCCAGCTTCACCTTTGTTGCCCAGACCAGCTTTTGGTTTGGCCCAGGTCCCAAATCCCTGCCACGGGAGTTTAGCCCCCACTCTGCACCATCCATCATGCCTTGGCTTATCCCCCTGGTCAGGGTGCCAGGTGGGCACCCCCTCTCAATGGACAAGAAAGGGCATCCCCCCAGGGTGGGACCATGGGAGCAGGACTCCCCAGCAGGCAAGAAAGGGCTGTGGGAACAGCAGCAGAGCAGGGGCATCATGCCTGGGACCAGATGTTTGCTGCTGCAGTATTCCCCTGGAGGTGGGATGTGCAATGACATCCATGGGACAAGCCCAAAGTCTGTTCCTCCTCCCAGACATCTAGGCACCAGTTGCAGTAGATCCCTCAGCCTTATTATGATATTGTATGTTTGCCTCTGTCAGGGGTCTCTATTGTGCTGGACACTAGCCGCCCCCTTCCTCTGGAGGAGAGCAGTCTCTTGGATGCTCAATCCTTCTTCACCCAGCCAGCCGCCTGATACCCAAGTCTGTTCCTGTAACCAGGATGTTGGCATTACATGCAGATACTTTTCTGCTGTGCTGGTGGCCCAGTGCCCCGACCAGCTTTTTCAGATTCTGACACTGACCTAAGAAGGTCCCCAACCCATCCTTCATCTACAACTGAACTGTCTCCAGTGACGTCACCCTGCCTCGAAGCTCCGCTACAGTATTCCCATATCAGTTATGCAATGGTAAGTTGTAGAGAGCTTCTGGTTGGGTATCCATTACTAGGGGTTGGTGTCTACCAGGTGCCAGTGCCTGCTGCACTTCAGAGAAGGAGCACAATCTTTGGAATGCTCATCCTTCTCCACACCCCCTCACTCAGTCCTCCAATGGCCTGAATTCACTACTGAACCAATATCGTCAGTGTTGCAAGCGGTCGCAACCACTGCACTGGTGTGCTGGCCCACATTGTTAAAACTTTGTAAAGTAGTTAAATTTTATTATAATGTTGCAGGTTTGCCTCTGCCAGGGGTCTCTGTTGTGCTGGACACTAGTCTTCCCTTCCCTGGAAGAAAGAGAGCAATCCCTTGGATGCCCAATCTTTCTCCACCTAGCCAGCCCTCTGACACCCGTGTCCATTCCCTAGCCCAGGACGTCTTGCTGCTGTGCCAGCAGGCCACCTCCCAGATCAGCTTCTTCAGAGCCTAACTGTGACCTAGGAAGGTCACCAGCCCTTTCTCTATCTGCAGCAGAACTGTCTCCAGTGATGTCACCCTGCCTCAAAGCTTGGCCACAGTGTTCCAGTATCAGTTCTGCAACAGCAAGTTGTAGAGAGCTGCTAGTCAGGTATCTATTACCATGGGTCAGTGCCTACCGGGTGCCAGTGCCTGCTTCACTCCAGAGTAAGAGAGCAGTCTTTGGGATGCTTATCCTTCTCCACACCCCCTTGCCTAGTCTTCCAATGGCCTGAGTTGACTACCGAACTCATATCGTCAGTGTTGCAAGCAGCCACTGCCACTGCGCTGGCATGTTGGCCCATATTGTTAAACTTTGTAAAGTAGTTCAATCTTATAATTTGTTTTGGAGGGGTCCTACCTGACCCACATAGGCTGTCCCACCACCCTACCACTACCCCACCAAGCATCCCCACCAACTTCCCTTTCCACCCGAGCACCACGGCTTCCCCCTCCCCCCAGTGTCAGGGCTCTAGGTAGAACTGCTACTATGGTACCAGGCAGAGAGGGAGGTTTCCAACACCCCAAATTACCCCCCAGGGCGGAGCTGCCAGCTTCCTTGCAGACCTGAAGTGGTATTGGTGGTGAGGGTCAGTGGCATGCAGCAAGGTCCAAGCAACTTCATTTAGTTGGCAGACCATTTTTGCTGCTATGCTCCCTGAGGGGGTGGGACATGCAATGACGTCGCAGGCTGACACCGACATCTGTCTCGGCCCTCTGAACTATGTCAGTGCCCGCTGCAGCCACCCTCCTGGCCTCCACCAAAGGACAGCAAGTGCCAGTCATGCTATCCACTCTCACCCCAGAGAAGGAGAGCTGTCCTGAGGATGCTCGATCCTTCTCCCCCTGGCCAGCATTCCTGAACCCAGGTCGCCAGTGACACAGATGGTCAGCATGCCTTTGCACCAGCAGGCCGGTGTGTTCAATCTTATTATAATGTTTGCATTTAATCATTTAAAGATAAAAAATATGCTGTTAATCTGCTCTAAACTGTTCTGAATTATTCTTAATCATAGCAAAAAAAGTAATTTGAAAAAATGTTTAAACAAGCATTTCAGCAACTTTTACTGACTTTTCAGTTGCATTCTGCACAGGTGCTTGTGGAGTTTGCTAGATATTTTCCAACTCTGTGAAAGTCTGTCAGCACTGGTATCAATAAATTGTTTGCTTAATGAAAACAAGGTTCTTGCAAAACTATGTGTGTTTTACAGTACAGTTGAAGATTTTGTGGAGTTGTATGTCACAATCTTCAGTAACTATTTGTATTTATTTAAGGTTGCTGTCCACGCACTACTACTATTGCTCTGTGAAATCTTTATACTGCTTCTGATTGCTAATGATTGTAAACAGTAAACATGTTAGCTGCATTTAACATTAGCATCAGGTCAGAATGACTTCTAAACTGAAGGCTAAATACTAATAACAGTAAATATGTTAGCAGTATTTATCATTAGCATCGGCTCAAAATTACTGCTAAACTGACTGGTAAAATACTACTAAGGAACTCAATTTATGCAGTCAGAAGGTCATCAACATGCTAATCTACTGTTAATATAGCTGTCTTCTTGGGTAAGGTATATGCACCCCAGCATCCCACTGGCTCTCCCCACAGCCTTGGTACATTGTTTAGCCACCTTTAGGTCATTCAATATGATTACCCCCAAATCCCTTTCCTGTTTGGTGCCCATCAGTTCCACCCCCCCCCCATAATCCTCCCCAGGGTTCCTGCAACCCAAATGCATGATTTTGCACTTTTTTGCATTAAATCTCAGCTGCCACACTCCGGACCATTCCTCCAGTTTACCTAGGTCCCTCCTCATTTTTTCCACCCTTCCTGGAGTGTCCACCCTGTTGCAGATCTTAGTGTTATTCACAAAGAGGCACACTTTCCCTTCAAGCCCCTCCATAATTTCACTTATGAAGACATTAAACAAGACTGGGCCCCAGACTGATCCCTATGGCACCCTGCTGGTCACACTCCTTTCTTTAGATTGAGCACCATTTACCACGACTCTCTATCTTCTATCATTCAACCAGTTCCTAACCCAGTTTACCACCTTGTGACCCACTCCCAGGCTGCCCAGTTTGTTCACAAGTCATATGTGAAACAGTATCATCGGTCTTACTAAATGCAATTCATGTTTATGTTTATGTTTAAGCCAATGAAGCACCCTTATCTAGTTAATGCATTGCAGCTGTTGTGGCTCTGCCAGAGTTTGTTCTTTCTTACCAGCACTGTCTGCAGCAGATGGAGATCCCCCCTTCCATGCCTGACTGCTGTTAATTGAACTATTAACACCTGAATTGTAGTTCCAGTTGAATATGGTAAGGTTGGTTCTTCAACAAATTTACAGCACATCAAAAGGGGAGTCCTAACACAACAGCAATCCTTCTGCATGCCTGCCCAGCCCTCAGTAGGTAAACATGGCATTTTGCCAAAGGGTGGGTTCCAAATACTGTAACACAGCATAACAAATACAGCCAGGATATGCTGCTCTGGAATCTTCTCAGAAAATACAACATAAAATTATTTTAATAACTCTGACTTATTCTACTTGAATACATGAATCATACCCTGCAGTGTTCTAAAAATACTTCTTTGTTTCTTTGATTGTGCATGCCACAAGTCTAGTGGCTGCTTTTGTACAGAAGCCTACAGGGTGGGGACTCATTCAGTCTGACACTGTCTGCACCACACAGGTACACTCCATTGCTCATGAGCTCCTTTTACCATCCTCACTAATAATATGCAGGTTTACAATGTGGCACATCATTATTTTCACCCAGCAGCCTTGGCAAGACCACCCTCCCACCCGCCCACAAACCCGATGCTTCACCAAACTTGGGTTCAAGTCTAGTGACAGTAATCATGTCAGGTCCCCCCATTCTGCACATGCTTCCTTTCATTAATTCAAGGTCGTCATCAGCCTTCGGCATCATTCCCCACTGAACAGAAAGAACTGTTAGCATCGATAAAACTAGAACACAAACAGCTCACTCCCAGTATATCAGTATCAGAGGGACCCCACCAATCCATAGTTATTACAGTCCCCCTCACCACCACCACCACTTTACAGCCATGGCTATCCACAAGCCTGTTCAACCCCACCTTTGTAAATGCCTCCACCTCCCATAGAATCTTGGCTAGTATCTGGCTGCTGTTTGTGTTTCTAGGATAAACTCCGGTTCTCCCAGGATAGCCCACCAGGAGGTCACTCAGCCCTGTACTACACACAATACGAATTCTCCAGATAACAGTGAAAGCCACACACCTTGCCCAGCTCTCCGTGTCCTCCGTGGCTCAGGCTCAGTGGCTCTCCTCTTCCTCTAGTCCAGCAGGGTGGATACTCACTGTGCTCACTGCTCTTCCAAGACTTCAGCTGCTTTTTTTTCCCCCTCGCACAGAAGGCAGCTATGGATAAAGCCTCCCTTCCTCATCCCTTACTCACTCATTCAGCCTCAGAATGCAGTCTCTCCTCTCTGATCTCTGACTACCACAAGAGTGGGTTTGGGTCCAAAAATATTAATGCAGCCTCCAGACTGTGCCAGTACTTCTCAGGTTGCAATCACTGATAAGTCCACGATGTCCTCCCAAACACAGTAGTGACAAAAGAGGGAACTACAAACAAAAACAAACCATTTTATTGCTACTACTGAGTGTTGCCATGTTTGAAAAGCCCACGAATACACCCACCCAAACACAACCAATGGCAAATGGGCAGAATCACATCAGACTTGTGTGGAAGCCAATCAGCTTGTTAGTCTTTGTTTTCTTCCCCAGACAGTCATGTTCCCAATGGAATGAAATCTCCCACAACCCCCCTTACCTACTTCTCCATCTCAGCAGCACCAGTAAACAGCGTGGCAGCAAGGAAAAGTAAGAGAAGCTGCTAGGCAGCAGTTGGGGAAACCTTTCAAAATGCTACTCCCTAGATTTTAAACTAATAGTGTACACACTGTGTATGCCTGCTGATGTCAGTGCGTGTGGTCCCCAGTTATATGCAGGGCCCCCTGTAGCCACGAGTTTTGTGGGTGCAATGCCAGCCCTGGCCACGAGCGAGTTATGAAAGCTCTGCCCCTCACAAGTGTTGATAAACTGCATATTTTGAGTCAGGTCATTACATATTCAATTTATACAACATCAGGTTACTAGTTATAACTTCAAAATATGCTGTCTGTTTAAAGAGTTAGCTGCTTATAATTAATCTAACTGCTGGCTTCTGTGCTGCACAGAGGTATTGTGATGTCATCAGCATTATGAAAGCTGGTCTCTGATTGGTTCAGTATTTCACCGTGATTTTATGTAACCTTCAAGATATCAAATTTACCTACCTAACCTTCAAGATAACATGATATCTTGAGGTGGGATACAAATCAAAAGGGTTCTGTTCAGCTGCTTCAGGGGACCACTTCTAACCATCCATAAACCCCTTTTTCTCCCCATCTTCTCTTGCCGTATTCTCCAGATTCTAGTCGAAGATGTGGGTGCATCTGGAGGAATTCAGCAGAGCGTTCACAGGATACTTTCCCTCTCAGGAGTATATAGTGACCCTGGTGGCCTTTCCATGCTCGGTGGAGCCTGGCAATGCTTGTGCTGCCTATGGGGTGGGACAGATGCAGGAGCACAAAACAGTAAGTGTGACAGACGACCTAAGCCACACCTCCTCCACATAGGCATAGGGTCAATGGGATGAGGAGAAATGTGACAAGGAGCCAGTGATGGGGTCCTGTTGACAGTGGCCTTTCCAGGCCCAGCATTAAAGCAGGGGTGGAATAAGGAAGCGTCGATGGCTCTGCTGCTGATGGCCCAGCCAGAGTCACCAACAGTGCAGGCATGAACAGCAGCAGCAGTAGGTGCTGAAACAGTTCTGACATTGCTATACACAATGCATGTGCATCAGTAGGGCCCAAAGGGGTCATCAACAACTGAGACACTGAAGGGACA
Organism: Neoceratodus forsteri; assembly: GCA_016271365.2. Taxonomy (NCBI): domain Eukaryota; kingdom Metazoa; phylum Chordata; order Ceratodontiformes; family Ceratodontidae; genus Neoceratodus; species Neoceratodus forsteri. Next base: position 1,198,243,491 of record CM057453.1, read on the forward strand.
GTGCATGATGGTGGAATAAGCTGTGACTTCAACATGCCAGATACAGATTGGTCAATACCAGCAGGAACATCCTCCAGAACGAGACACACAGGGGATTCCCTGCAGGGGGAGGGCCTCAAACAATTGGTACAACAACCCACAAGAGACAGGGCTATCCTTGATCGAGTACTGACTAACGGGGAAAGGATCACAGATCTCCAGGTAGATGGTCACCTGGGGGCCAGTGACCATCACATGGTATGGTTCAATTTGGCCACTAGAACTAAATCATCCCATTCCAAGGCAAAAATACGGAACTTCAGAGGAGCTGACTTTGATAAGATGGCCAACAGAGTTAAACTAGCCCTGGCAAGATGAAATACAGGTGAGGGGGTGCAGGCAAAGTGGGCAAGCATTAAGGATGCAACACTTGAAGCAATATCCCATTGTGTTAGGGAGAAAAGCAATAGCAAAAGAAGGAGGAAACCACTTTGGTTCTCAAAAACAGTAGCAGAAAAGATCAAAGCCAAAAGTCTGGCCTCCAGGAAATATAAGGGAACGCAGTGGGATGAAAATAGTGAGGTATACCAAACTTCCCTAAAGGAAGCAGGGAAGGCAGTAAGACAGGCAAAGGCCCAAACCGAGAAAACACTAGCATGAACAGTAAAAAAAAGGGACAAGACTTTCCATGGATAATTTAGTGAAAGAAGAAAGTCCAGATTGGGTATTGCTAAGATCAAAGAGGATAAGGGGGAGTATGCAGAGGAGGAGGACCAAGGAAAAGCATCTATCCTTAATAGATACTTCTGCTCAGTATTTACTGAGGAGAAGGTAGGGCAGGGCCCACAGCTCAGCACCATGGACACAGGGGGGAGGGAGGTGTGCACAAGTCCCTTCACAAAAGAAAGAGTCCTACAAGAGCTCACTAAACTCAGGGTGGACAATGCAATGGGACCTGATGGCATATATCCCAGGGTACTAAAGAAGCTAAGGGTGGAACTAGCAGAGCCATTAGCAGAACTGTTTAGTGAGTCTCTGAGCACAGTAGAGGTCCCAGAAGACTGGAGAGGAGCTCATGTGATCCCACTCCACAAGAGTGGCAGCAGGGAGGAGGCAGGGAACTACAGACCAGTCAGTTTTACCTCAGTAGTGGACAAGATTATTGAGGCACTCCTTAAGGAAAGGATAGTGTAACACCTGGAATCCATAGGAGCACAGGATCCAAGACAGCATGGGTTTACAACAGGAAGGTCCTGTCAAACTAATCTCATATATTTCTTTGCCTGGGTAACTAAAGCGGTGGACCACGGGGGAGCAGTTGATGTCGCCTACCTTACATAAAAGATTGATTAATAAGCAGGGTAGGCTCAGGGTGGGTCAGAGGTTGGTCAACTGGGTGGCAAACTGGTTAATGGGCAGAAAACAAAGAGTGGTGGTAAATGGTATATAGTCAGAAGAGATGCAAATCACAAGTGGGGTACCTCAGGGATCAGTCCTTGGGCCAGTCCTCTTCAATATCTTCAACAGTGACATTGCAGATGGACTGGAAGGTAAGGTTTGTCTTTTTGCAGATTACACCAAGATCTGCAACAGAGTAGATGATCCAGATGGCGTGGGCAGAATGAGAAGAGATCTGGAAAAACTGGCAAAATTGTCAGAAGAGTCTACACTATATATGATGTCTGTATCAAATCAGCTACAGTTCTGTATTCAGTATGTATGTACTGTACTTGCGCATCTCTGATTGTACCTTGAATTTAATTGTTTGTACTATTGTTTCATTTAAACTCTGTTTGTTGACTCCCCTGCTCCCCGTCCCCCAGGTCGCATCTGGAATCAAGCAGTAATCCACTCAGTACGCTCTTCTGGTAAAACTTTTAAATAAATAAAGAGTGGCAACTGGGATTTAATGCAAAGAAGTGCAAGATCATGCACATAAGGAAGAGAAACCCTGAAGCTACCTATAGGTTGGACGGGGGTTGCTGGCAATTACAAGGAAGAAAGAGACGTGGACATCATCATCACAGATGACCTTAAATCATCCAAGCAGACCATTAAAGCAGTAGATAAGGCTAGAGGAATGTTGGCGTATATTAGTAGGGGTATCACAAGTCGTAAGAGGGAGGTAATAATCCCTCTTTATAAGACACTGGTTAGGCCCCACTTGGAGTACTGCGTGCAGTACTGGAGGCCACACCTGCACAAGGACATTAACAAAATGGAGGCAGTCCAGAGAAGGGCAATCAAAATGGTGCAGGGACTGCATCAGAAAACATATGAGGACAGATTAACAGAGCTCAATATGTATACCCTAGAGCAAAGGAAGGAGAGAAGTAATATGATCGAAACATTCAAACATCTTAAGGGTATTAACAAGGTGAAAAAGTCTAACATGTTTCAATATAAGAAAAATAGCAGGACAATAGGACACAGCATGAGATTAGAGGAAGGACAATTAAGGGGTAATGTGAGGAAGTTCTTTTTCACAGAAAGGGCGGTGGATGCATGGAATGGCCTACCTCAGAAAGTGGTGGATATGAATATACTGCAGGGCTTCAGACAGGCATGGGATAGGCATAAGGGAGCAATACAGGTGAGTATGACTAGGTAGGCCATTGACAGAGTAAATGCCTATGGCACCTTCATAAGGTAGAAAAAATGGGCAGACTGGATGGGCCTTGCGGTCCTTATCTGCCGTCAACTTCTATGTTTCTATGTTTCTATGAGTCCCTGATTGGGGAGGACAAGCCAACACCAAACACCAGCCAAGCTGTCTGTAAGATGATCAGGGGGACAGCAGGACCCAAGGCAACAGCGGGGATCCCATCTGTGTCTGTGAACTTACCCCATCTAAGTGGTGAATGGGAATAATCCAGAGAAGCATCCTTTCCCTTTCTCTTTCTGTATTTCTCCTTATCTGAGTGGACGTGTTTATCATCTGACTTTGACGACTTGTCTATTTTCTTCAATGATTCAGTGAGGCCACCATCAACTGTGGAGATTGGGTCAACAGCGAGTCAGGAAGAGGAGCTAGTGACAATGGGGAAGCTGTCTTTGTTGCAGTCTGTTTCTCCATTTCTTTAATCAAAAGAAAGCTTTCCAAAGCCTTCTTGCGACACTTCCTTGCTTCCTGGTTAAAGCCTTGGCAAATTGCGCATGCTTTAAAGCCATGGTTTGTACCAAGACAACAGATACAAATGATGTGGTCATTATCTTTATAGATTTTAATGTCGCTGCAATGTCAATATTGGAACAATGTTTTGTTTTGCCCATTTGTGGCATAAAAGGTGTAAATAATAAAATAACAAACATTAAAGATGTAGACAGTGACAGCGAGTACTTGCAAAGTTAGATGGTGTTCTTCAGCAGCGGTAGAACGACGAACGGTTGATAGCTGGAGATAGAACTGAAGCATGCTGAGGATGCTGGCAGTATATAGGCACCAACAAGGTGCAGTGACATGAGCGACCCCAGCCTGCAAAATGTATCCAGGTGGTCCTGATGCTGGCAGCTTACAGTTCCATGATGTGGCTCAGTGCAGGGAGATATCCTCAAAGAAAATCAGTTTCCACTGCACTGCTCTGAAGACATTGAAGGGTACCTCCCCTTTCTCCATTTAAAGATAACAATAATGGAAACACAGTAAAACCAATATGTATAAAGAGTGCACATTACACATCAGGGCCGGTGGGGTGGCTGTCACATTGTGCACTGATTTGGCTCTGAAGTAATAAATCCTACTACATGACAGGTTTTCTTCTGTATAAATTCCTTCAATCACCAAGAGATCTCCAGTAGAGCTCGTCTAATATGTAATATCACTGACTGCCACAGAACTCTCCTCTCACATAGGGAGCCCTTTGTCTCTTAAAGATAGGTGTCCTAACGTTTTTCTCATATGTCCTGGACAGGCGGGATGGGAGAGGGTTAAGCCATTCTCACCGTGGCTGGAACAAGTTGACACCTTAGTCAGAAGAGCTGCATGAGTTTTTCCCTTTAACTCCTGCTCTCCTCTCTCAGATCTACCAGAAACTTCTACTAATTGTAAAGTAACGAGTTCAGTAATTTTCTGCCACTAGATGGCAGTGTTTCACCATTTTTATTTAGTATTACACTTGTTTAAAGGCGGGCCCAACATTTTCAAATGTTGGTATTCTTTCAGATAGCTTTCTTGATTCATCTTTTCTATTCCTCAGTTTCTTCTAAGGCTTGGAACATTCTGGTACCGTACTATGAGCTGGTAAGAGGTGTGAGGGGGCCCTTTCCTTCCTGTTTTTCATGCTCGCATTACAGGTATGTGTGTTAGAAGGCAAAGGGTGAAGCTGTTCTCAGCAGGAATCTGCACACCTACAAGATGGGAGATTTCAATACATCTCCTGGAATGTACAAGGGGTTAACCACCCCATAAAGCACTGGAAAGTACTAACATACTTAAAATATCTTAGAAGTGACACAGCTGTCATCAAATAGACCTACCTCACCTCACTAAACTGGAAATAGACAAATTGGTCAGGGACAGTCTCAGTGAGTACAGAGGGCTCCAGTACCTGCACCACCAAAAGACAGGAAGTGCCAATCCTAGTGAGCAAAAACTGTCCCTTTAAAATGGGTAAAACTCTTAGGGATAATGACAGGCGGTGGGTGGATCCTATTAGAAGGCACTACTGACACAGCAACAGTCACCATAGCAAGCTTATATACACCAAATAAGGACGATACAAACAGTTTTATCACATCGACATAAATTACTGCATCTCTGCTTCCCCTTCTAATAACTCTTCCTTTATAATTGGGGGAGATTTCAATCTGTCTATTGACCCACTACTAGACAAATCACCTCCAACTCCAGGGTCACTGTCCCACAAACACACAAGGGTGGCTGTGGAACCCCTAGAGCATGTGCAGAGATGAACCTAACAGACTCTTGGAAGGTGCTTCTCTTCACAGACATGGGCTTCACATTTTGGTCGCAACTACACAGTATGATGAGTCAGCTAGACTGGATGTCACATTTCGGTTGCACCAGCATAGTATGATGAATCAGTTGGACTATTTCTTTGCATGTCCCAGCACCCTGAAAGAAGTGATGGATACTCATGTAGACCCCATCCTCCTCTTCAACCATGTGCCTATAGCACTTAAATATATCTCACCTTAACCTCTAAAATGAAGTCCTAGGTAGAAGCATGATCACTTTCTCCTGTAGTCAAAAGAGTTAAAAGGCTAGATTACTAAGGAACTGCATAAAATGAAAAAGACCTAAGCTGCAGCAGCCTCTGTTGGTGCCACATATCACATGAAAACCACAACAACAAAAATGTGCACAGAGTGCAGATTATGGAAATAGAATTTGTTACGCAGTGCAGGTGAAGTGCAAAATACGGCCCTGGTCGATAACAAAGTACATATCACAGACGTTCACAAAGTCCTCACATTTTACTGACCAGGATTGTATTTTTTACTTCTGCTTTTCTCCCTAGTAACACCACCTCTCTTTGAGACACCATTCTAACAGTAGTTCATTAGTGCAACAAAATCTCTGACCGAAGGCAAATTCCTAGACTCTGATGGGCTGGGTATAAACTTCTACCAACTCAGCCCTGAGCTCTTACGCCACGCTCACTTGCTACCTTCCAACAAGCCCTATATGACAAACATGTATCATCTTCAATGTAGGCAGTAACTGCAGTAACTAAAATCCAATAGCACTGTTCAGTGCAGATGTGAAGATTCTGGCATATGTACCGTGATAGCCATCACTTTGATCAATGATATCAGACATTATGGTATGCCATAACACAATATTGTTCTTGTTAGCCCTATGTTTTCTTTTGTTTAGTTTTTTTTTTTATTTACAATTTGTACTTTTTCACTTTTTTTGCCCTTTTCCCGTGCGCATCCGGGGCACTGAACGTACACGTGTGGAGGCACGCACATGCCAGGCACTGCAGAGCGCCTGACCCTACTAACTGCCCTCTCTGCCTGCGCTGCCACTGAACCTCCACCCGGTGGTGACAGGACTACTGGAGGGACAGCATCCACCCCAGGAGTGCCATAGGCAAACCTGCTCCTACCCTTCCCCTCCAGCCGGCTCCTCGATGACCCAAGGTCATTCCCGAACTCGGGTCACCACCGTGACATGAGGTAAGGCTAGATGCCACAACCCTCAGCACCGTTGGGCTTGTCCTATGTTTTTATAATGCATAGAAAGCAATATCAGCATGCGATATGGCCCATTATGGCTACTGATGGCATTGTCTACCACTGTGCTAGCCACTAAGCTTAAGCTGACCCTCCCTCACATAATTTACCAATCCCACCCAGATTTATGATAGGAAGACTGGTAACCTCAGGACAGTCCTAAATCTCATGGAGATAGCACAACAGGAGAATTGCCACCTCGGTACTTATAGATGTGAATGCCGAGAAGGCATTCAATTCCGTAGAGTGTGGGAATACCTGTCCAAATCCCTAGAATTTATGGGGATGAGCCCAAAATTTACCCAGTGGGTTAGAACCCTATATCAAGTACCTAAGGCCAGAGTTCTTATCAGTGAGATTATGTCTACCCCCTTTAATTTCCAGAGAGGGGGCAAGATAATAATGCCCGTTACCTCCACTGTTGTGTCTCATAGCCATGGAAACAATAGCAACCAAGATCAGACAGACACCTCTCATACAGGTGATATGATCAGGGCAAACAGAAACCAAGGCTCTCCTGTAGGCAGAGAACCCACTGCTCTCCCTTTCAAAAGTAGAGGTCTTGCTGCCTGAGACCCTGACATCCTACAGGACTTTGGCAATCCATCAGTCCTAAAAGTTAACTGGTCCATAACCAAAATCCTCCCAAACTGCTCAGCTAGCACTATTGCCTCACTAAACCCAGTACTTAAATGGACTCTACATGTATCACATACTGAACCTTGGATCCCCCTCATTTCAAAGTTAAGACCATGGCACAAGATAACCAACCCCCCAAGTTGCATTGGACTGCAATAACTTGCAGAAGCTCTATCTTACTCTAGTCAGCAAAATACAAGCATTCAATGAATAGTTAATGGTCTTGTCAAAATTGATGTACTGCTTTAATCTTCCATATCATATTGGGCCTAAGATTCAGCACTCCATTGATAAGACGAGATCCTTATTCTTGTGGGAAGGCAACTACCTGATGCTCAGTAGAGCTACACTTAGAGTACAGAAGACAAAAGGAGGGTGACATTTCCCATGGTTATTGCATGTCATATGGCATTTGAGAAGAAACAAGCACTGCAACAGATACAGTGCAAACACCACTGTATGACACCCCTGCTGTGGGTCACAGTTGAGCATGTTCTCTGTGGACAACCCCAGTAGCGGCTCTAGACAAAAATGGTTACCAGGGCACAGCTGGGGCACAACAGATGGCAGCCAGGGCACTGATATATTGTTACTATGGGGAAATTCTGCACCATATGGGGCACCAACTGGGGCACAGCATTTTTTTACCAGGGCACGTGCCCTGGCAGGCCCTGGTGTAGAGCCGCCCATGGACAACCCCCAGTCTCCATTCTCTTGTATTCATCCAATTTCAGCCTTTCATTCATCTCACAGCCCATGAGGCATACAAAGTTTATCTGGTCTAGGTTTGTCAAAATGGAAAAGCAGCCAGAGGCCGCCTTGACCTCATATGAAACCACCTGAAAATCACAATTGAAAACAAACCCAGTTGGTGGGAAGTGGGCATAGAACTCTTATATCACCTAATGTGTCCTGTCACATCCACCCTTAAATATTTTACTAATCACCAACACGGATTCTCCCTCTCGTAGTCCAACACCTGGTAATGCCTGCAACTTCATTAGGAACTTAAAGCGTGGTTAGGCCCCAGTTACCAATTCCCAAGATGGGGGGGGCAGAAATTCCCAAAATATGGACATCCCCAGGAAAGGGAGTTAGGGCAACTGTCTACCATACTATAATGCAATACTCAGAGCCCTCTTTGAATAAGTACAAATGGAACAAGAATGACACCCTCATATTGACTGGACCTTGTGAGAATAATGTTGAGCTGCTGCCCATAAACTGACCATTCAACACCTCCTCATGCTTGTATTAATTTTCTGTACCTGATTCTAACTTTTGTTAACGTGGGCTAACTCTTACTTAGTCTACCACGTACTATAGCAGTTCACCTGTCATCCTTCTCTTTCATGAACTGTTCATTTGTACCAAGGATGTGGTTGAGTTTTGGGGTTAAAATCTTAATGAGACTATAGATACTGCAAAAAGAAATGTCACAGTGAAGGTTCTGTCCCTCCTTCAAAAGAAGGAATGGCCTATTTGGCTCATTCGAAGTGTTGTGATCTATGTATGTGTATAATGGCACATGGATTGTCTGCATTGCATGTTTGAAAATTGATAAAATGTTTTAAACAAAAAAAGGTGGGTGCACATCTGTCTCATCAGTGCAGAAATCCTGTCTACAGGAGATTTTTGTTGTTTTGGTTCTTTTTGAAGATGCTACTGCCACATAGGATACCTGTGCTGATAGGCATGTTGTGATCCCTGTGGCTGAAATTTTTATGAATTTTCTCCATAAATGTCAGGAGTAGTTCCACACTTGACTTCGGGTCTGGTTAGTTTCTGCTTTAATTTGGCAAGATGTTGCAGAATTCCTAAAACTTCTCAAATCTGATTTCCTACTTTAAATATATAGCTCAAAATGAGCCCAGGCTGACCCAAGGTTGGTTTGCAGAAAAACAGGCAAATAGATAAATAACTAGAAACAAGATATTAAAAACATATGCATGTACAGTGGCGGAGCTAGGGGGGGACTAGGGGGTGGTTGCCCCTCCTGGCTGCCCCAGTGTGAGTAGTGGTGCCCCATCTTAGTGCCCATTGTGGAGCCCATGATTGACTGAATGGCCCCCCGGCCCCCAAATGCTCCCAAACCTGGTTCCGCCATTGCGCATGTATAATCGGGTTGCTCCAGTGAAGTGCTGCAGCAGCCACAGCAGAAAAAAAATGACTGCCCACAATTTCTGGGTCATAATTTAAATTCTGATCTCTTGTTAATTCTGTAGCTTATGCTGGCACTGTCCTGCCCCCCCCCCAAAAAAAAAATATATCACAAAAATTTGTAGGAGCAATCAGCTTGCACATACAATATTTTCCTGATCCTGGCTCTTCATCATGAGAGAAAAAAATGCTATGTGGTCCTATTCTCATTCGCAAAGGATGGCAGCACAAAACAGGGTGCAAATCTCATTTTGTGATATACACCAGTACTGATTAGTCATGAGGTGGGGGAGTACTCCTGCAACAGTTACAGTGCAAAGTGACCTAACAGATAGTAGAAGAAAACAGGGTTTGCACTCATTGACATACTGTACTACAGTCCCCACCACTTATACTAACCGAGATTGAAATGGACAGTCAATTTAACCGGGTGATTTTCAGACTCCTTCCACTTTCATAGTGTATATGGTATAGACAGGCTGTTTCTGGCAATTAGGCAATGCTTAGAACCTCTTAAGGTGCTAAATATTATTGATTGCATTGTGTATTTCTTGCAGTCACTGGTTCGGTGCTTCTGCAAACACAAACAAGCACTAGCCAACACCAAATGTTCATGTGCTTGTATTTGCTGTGTAGTTGTTGGGCATAGAATTCTCTCACTGTGTGACTCCTCTTGCCTTGATTCCCTCTCTCTCCTCCATAAACAGTCACTCGACTGGCATCTAATCCTCCAATGAGGTTAACTCTGCCCTTAGTCTACTCCAGTCCCTCCTGTCCCAAATTCAGGATGAGCTGACTCCTCTCACCAGAAGAATGGCTAAAGGGATCCCACCAGATAGCTTCACAAAGACCTCCTCTCGCTATTCAAAACCAGGGACAAATGCTGGTTGGCTTTCAAAGTATCCACCAACCCAGCAGAATGGCTTGCCTACGGACAGCTACGGTATGTAAAGGGGCCACTCACTTTACTAAGAGCCAGTACTGCCAGAAACAATTAATTGCCTTTGCTGGGAACTCTCAGCATTTCTGGAGTCATATCAAAGCCCTTCTGGGGTGTCCATCTAAGAGCCATGCAAATTACTTGCTTGTCAATGGGGTCCACTGTAATAACCCTGATGGGATCCTACCAAGACTGCTTCGCCTGGGTGCTCCTACACTAGCCTCCCCCAACGCACACATTTTATACTTATTCTTCTCTTCTGGCATAGTCCCTGGTGTTTGAAAAACTGCAAAAATTACTCTAGTTCTAAAGAACTAAAGAAAGGATACATCAAATTTCTAACCAACTACAGATCTATTGCGCTACTCCCAATTCTCATTAAACTGCTCAAAAGGATTGTGACTTCCCAAGTGATTGACTTTCTCCAGGCATGCAACCATCTCGTGCTCAAGCATGTCTATTGTTAACAAAATTGTATCCTCCTGGGTCGTACTTGAAAATAGGCATTTACTTGCCTTATGTACTCTACCTGGTAAATATAAACTAAATAAATAAATAGATAGCACAGCTGTTAAAATTAACAAATTAATAACACAAATTATAATAGTGAAATTGCCATGACTGGGAAGTAAAGAGGTTCACACATGTGATCCTGAATTTTCAAGATAGTATTTTTATTACCCCAGGATATGAAGACGACAGGTGTCATTCTTCAAATGCTATTTTAAATATGATTTTGCGGAAGTACCACAAAAAAAGGTTTTAGAGGGAAATATGAATATGACACCTGTCATATTCATGTGATGGGCTAAAAAAACCAGTGTGTATGTTGAAAAAGTGGGTTCAAAAAGCAAAAAAAGAAAATCCAGTTTTATAAAGAAAACATTGAAAAAATGTCAATGTTTATTCATTACTTTTTTGTTGTTGTTTGAGATTTTGACCCCAAATTTTCAGCATAATCTTTTTATGACACCAACTTTTGAACATGACAGCTATCATTTATGAAGTCCTGAGCAAAATGTCATTTTGCTGCATGAGCAAAAAAGACAGTTTGGGCAGGATTTGAAAACTGACACGTGTCATGTTCATGAGGTGGTATAAAAATGTTTAAAATTTAGGGACAAAATCTGGAAAAACAGCAGATTTGTGAGCTTACGTTGAATAATTTCAATGTTTTGTCATACATTTGCTTTTTTTTTTTTTTTAGATTTTGACCACAATTACATAGTCTTTTTATGACCCCACCTCATGAACACGAAGGGTGTCTTTTATAAAATCCTGGCCAGGACATAGTTTTGCAGCATGATCTTGGACAGACATTTTGGTCAGATTTAAAAAATGACACCTGCCGTATTCATAAGGTGGGGTAACAAAAGGGATATGTGGAACATTTGGGGTAAAAATCTGCAGAAATAATACAGTTTTGAGTAAATGTTGAAAAATGTCAACGTTTCTTCATAACTTTTGTTGTTTTGTGACTTTTGACCTCAAACTTTCAGTATAGTCTTCTTTTTGTTGTTAACCTCACCTTATGATCAGCTACTGTAGGTAGGATTGTTTAAATCCTATTCAAAAGGTGATTTCACTGAGCGACTGCGAAAACATGTTTCAAAGCGGATTTGAAAAATTACACCTGCCTTGTTCATGAGGAGGTGTAAAAAATGCTATGTTGAAAATTTGGGACACAGATGATACATAATGAAAATGATATGAGTAAAAGTTGAAATGCATTAAAAAGCCATTAACTAGACTTACCTTATTTTCAGTCAGTTTGCAGTCAGGCACCATAAGGATAGGAGTGTCACTGGTCCTGAGAGGATTACTTTGTGGGACATGTCTTAGGTAAGTGAGGGTGGGGGGTTGTGGGACAGTAGGTGCTGAGAGGGGGTGGGGTTGTGGGTTGTGGAGAACATTGATGGGCAGCTTTCTTTTTTTTGGGGGTTAGAAAAAAAGGACAATGAGGGTTTTTTTTTACAGGTTCCAACACTGGGGACAGGGCACCCAAGTTTTAGGGAGTTGTTTGGCAGCAGTGGGGTGGGCATCCCAGGTTTGTATACAGTGGTTGGGAGTGTGAGCCAGCACAAGAGGTTGGGCACTTTATTGTCAAATTTAAGAGACTGGTCAAGCAGGGGTGGGGAGATATCTGCAGCAGGACAGAGCACGCATAGCCAGTTTTATTGAAAAGGTAATCAGGCAGGAGGGGGTGATACTGGCAGCAGGACTGAGCACCCACCACTGGTTTTAATTAACTGCTTGGTCAGGTGGGAGGGAGGATACCAGCAGTGGGTTTAAGCATCCATCACTGGTTTTGTGTAGTGGCTGGGTTGGGCGGGAGATACTGGCATCGTGATTGGGCACCTACTGACTGTTTTGTTGATAATTTGTTGGTTGTTGACATGGTGTCCACAGATAAGAAAAGCTTTGGTCATTGTGTAACATGTCTGCATTTCCCTGAAAAGCAAAGTACTACACAGTATCCTGTATATAGAATGAAAAGCAGTAGAAAGATTTCAAACAGATATTAGGAGATGCACAAGAAATCCCACTTCAATTTTTGCATTAGTAGGTGCAATTAGAGAACAGTTTCAGTAAGGAGGTGTGGATCACCAAAAACCCTCTCACAGCTTAGACTAATACCAATATGTTCCCATGCTTTACCAGTAAGCATAACCAGCTTAAAAGTCCAAGAAGAAGAGGAGGACAGGTTCATTCCTGTAAGAAAGAGAGTAATCTGGTATATATGAGCTGTGCCTTATTTATTTATGTAGTAAGGACCAAAATGCTTTACTTTCAATGTTCAAAACACAGGTAAGTAAAATAATACAGCTCCTTAGCTGAACCGATCAGTGAGTGTAGGAACATGTTAAAACATCTGTTTTACTTGCTGGTTATCATAGTATAAGAATATATTAACTCCATGAGTTGCAAACACTGCATTATGGGTGTGCAAATGAAATGAGTTGTGCAACATCTCTGCCATCCCTTGAAAAACAAAGTACTAAACAATAGCACATATGAAAGCAGTAACTAGTAGCACGTATGTAGAACACAAAGCAGGAGAAAGATTTAAAATAGGAAATAGGAGCTGAACAAGAAACCCCACTTTCACTTTGTACTTTGCAGCCTAATGACTGGGCAAAGACCTCAAAGGGAAAAGAAGGAGAAAGACAGAGATAGGGCAAATTAGGGAGGAGATTCAGCATTCTGAAACTGCCTCCAAAAGCACTGTCACAGCTCAGACTGGTACCACTATACTCACGTGCTCTGCAAGCAAAAATAAAAAAATGTCAGGCCCCAAATTCCCCTAGCTGAGCTAGAAGGAGCCTTGCAGTAGCTGAAAACAGATAACTACCAGGGTTTGGATGGATATCCAGCTGAATTTCTCAACATATCTTCACTGGAGTTGTCTCCACTCATAGTGAAGTTTATGAGCTCCTTATAAGAAGGTTCAGCTCCTCCACCCTCCTGGAGTTATTCTGTTATATTGCTCATTTCCAAACCTGGAAAGGCTCCAGACAGATGTGAATCACACCGGCCTATATCAGTTCTCAAAATGACTATAAGGTCTTTGTCTATTTTAGCCCACAGGCTGGATTTTCTTCTCCCTAACATCATCATATGGACCAGACCAGCTTTATTCAATCCAGGCAGATGATGAACACTATTAGATGCTCCCTGTCTCTTGCTTCTCACTCAGGATCTCCTCTCCTTATCTTGGGTCTTGATGTGAGAAAGCATTTGACTATGCGCCTTGAATCTTTCTCTGTGCCACTCTTCTTATCTTTGACTTTCCTCTTGCCTTGTGAATCTTCTATCTATGCTAATCCCCAAGTACAGCTATGATCAAATGGTAATCTGTCTTCTTTCTTTCCTCTCGGGAGGGGCACCAAACAAGGTTGTCTTATTCTCACCCTCATTATTTGCACTATATATAGAGTCTCTGGTTCAGGCTATATGATTGTACCCTGCTACAGCTAGATACAGGGCGTTAGATGGCATTGAACATTGTGTCACCCTGTATACAGATAATATTCTCTTACACCCGTCTAATCCAGAGGCTGGACACCCAACAGTATGGAACCTGCTGGTAGAGTTTGTTGAGTTCTTGGGCTATAAGTTAAATGAACACAAAACAGAGGTCTTAGCCATAAATGATACCCCCTCTGTATCTCTTTGACAAGTCCCCTTTTGTTGGGACCTGACATCCATGCAATGTCTCAGAGCAAATCTGATGCAGTCTCCTACTCAAAGTTTTGATGCTAATTTACTTCCCCTGCAGTGGCAAGTACAACAGGACTTAGATAAATGGAATCTACTTCCACTTTCTCTTGAATATCCCATAGCTTCAATTAAAATGATGATTTTAACAACATTTTTATATTTGTTTTAATCACTCTCACTGTTTATAGATAAGGCTATGTGGGCCAAATGGAACCACTTTCTGTCTCAATATATCTGGAATGGCAAGCCTCCAAGAGTACAGTTAACTCTGGACTCAAGGAATGAGGTGGTTTAAGTTTCCCGCAACTAAGGAGATACTTAGGAGCAGCTCGGCTCCAGGTGGTGCTTTATTGGCTCCAGAAATCTCCCACCCAACAATGGGTTGGTTTCCAATGAGCCACTTTTACTACAGTTACCCCAGAGAAAGCTCTCTTCTGGTAGGGGATGCCGAGGACCCATACAAGTGTTACTTCCTCATGCATACAGGTTGCCCTCCAAGTGTTGCATACTATACTATGGCAATATGGTCTTGAGGGGAAGTTTCTTTGGTTATTACCTCTCCACCTCCACCTCACCCAGAATTTTTGTCAGCAGAACATGATGTTGGATATAAACTATGGTATAGTAGGGGTCATTGGTATCCTCTACTGTGTTGGCAGGAACCAGGGCTGGTGACTTTTCAGAATCTCCCAATTTCCATGAGTATTTGAAATGCCAACTAGTTTTGGTACTTTTAGATAAGAGCTGACATGGAGCAGTTGCGGCAGCGAATTTCGCCGCCTACTGCTGATGCTCTGATTCTATCACTTCTAACAGAATCCTTGGGAGGTATCCTGAGAAATTACCTCATTACCAAGCTCTACCAATTCCTATGGACCAAGGTCCCAACTGCACCTATGCGGGTGCTGGACAGTTGGAATAATGAGCTGGCTAGTCCCCTAACTAAGGACCAATGGAAGAGAATCTGCATCCCTACCAATAAAGTAACCCCCTTACTGATCTGGTGGGAATATAACTGGAGGAGTATTATTAGATACTTTCTGGTGCCAGTTCAAAAAGTCCACTGGGGAACTGCCTGTACACCTGCATGTTTGTATGAGTGCAGTGAACTGTGCGCGAACCATAATCATATAATGTGGGCTTTCCCAGTACTGTTTCCTTTCTGACAAGAAATAGCTCATTGCTCAGTATTCTCTCCCAGCTTGTAGCTTACTAATCTGTTATTTTTATTCTTCTTATGAATATACTTGAGAAAAAGAGTGAAAAGATACCTACTAGGTGTACTCTTGCTGGCAGCTAAAACATGCATTACAAAAAGATGGTTATCTAAAGACCCCCCCCCATCAGAGTGGCATCAGAGTGGTCTTCCTGGGCTGGGTGTCCAACTGCAAGTGACATCATATGAACAGGGGTATTTATGATTTAGAACTGCTTACATTTTTCTTTAGACAACAGTTGGATAAAGGTACAAACCGCTGGGCACAAGGGGTGCATTATATCAATCAATCAGTTATTTTTATTTTACCAGGAATAACACTAATTTGAGCCAGCACAATCTGGCTCAGCATCTATCACTCTCTCTATTTTTTTTTTATTTTATTTATAAAATGTTTCACCAGGAACAACAACATGAGATGATGGACAACTCGTTTCCAGAAGCATCCTGGGGAGAGGGGTACAAAGGTTGGGTAAGGCACACATAAAGCAAAATCAAACAATATCGGTGAAAATTCTATACATAACAGAGTAGTAGACTACAACACTGTAACACAAGGGCCAGAGGCCAAGGTAGTAGCAACAATTAGTTGGAGAACTTATATAGTACAATCAGGGCCTAAGGCCAGGAGGCCAGGGGGTGAGGAAAGCAAAGAATCAGAGAAGTGCCTAGAGTAGAGTGCTGGGCTTTGGTAAGTGCTAGTGAAAGACCAGAGAGAGAGGGTGGAGAGAGAGGAGGATAGGGGAGGGGAGAGGGAAAGGCTGCCAGGACCAGAACCCCCCTCAGGATGTTAGGAAACCCTGCAAGGAGGGAGGGACCAGACAGTAAAATTTGGAGGTGAGAGAAAGAGAGGGTGAGGGGGAGTTAGGGGGAGGGGTAGCTAACTAAGTAACAGAGAGTAAGAACTGGAGGGGAGCAGAAGGGGCAGAGACTGCAGTTCTGACAGGGTAACTAGGAGTGTTAGGTGATGTAAAGATAAGCAATAGAGGAGAGAGTATGTATTTGAGAGGGGCAAGAAGTAAGTGGATCAATGCCCAAATCAGGGTTGGAGCACTGTTTGAGGGTACTGGGAGGTAATGGAAACATGGACAAGGGAGAAACAAAAGTTTAGGTATGGACAGGAGGATGGGCAGAATGAGTAAGGGTTTGATGAGGGAATACAAAGTGTAAGGGGTAAGGAAAGGGTGAGGGAGTGGAGGGGGAATAGGAGTAGACGAGTGACAGAGGGAAAGTGGGTGCCTTGGGATAGGGAGGGGGAAGAAGGGGTTAAGGACTAACAGAAGGAAGGATATGTGGAGAGAGTGGGGTGTAGGGGGTGGAGAAGGGGTCTAGGAGCAGAAGCAGCTAGGGGAGTAGAAGTTACGTAGGGCTAGGTAGAGGGATGATGGGAAAGAAGAGATTCAGATTGGAGGAGGAAGTGAGTTCTAGAGTTTGGGGAAGTGGAAGGAGAAAGCTTCCTGACCTATGGAGGTGTGGCAATGGGGGATGGCAAGAGTGCAGGAGTCAGAGGACCTAAGAGGGCAGGAGGTGGGAGGGGGAGCAGAGAGAGAGGAGGAGAGATAAGAGCAGTAGACCTTCAGTTTGTCCCATAGTTGTGGGCTTGGTCAGGAGGCCAGATGAGGCTATATAAATATCACCGGATGATCTTTGGGAATAGGTACTTAATTCTGAATAAGTGTTAATGAGACAATTTTTTTATCTTGAAGCCTTTGACTATACTACTGATTTCTTATTATTTAGAACAAACATCTGTATGTTTTCTCTACTGACAATGCTGTAATGGTTTTACTGTTTTTACAGCAATATATGATTATATAATGCAAAACGTCCAATAAAATTTGACTATAAAAATTGGCAAGCAAACACAAAACTATGACTGAGTGAAAAAAATGGAGCTTCTGAGCAAAAGAGATTTGCTCCCTAATTTGAGCTAGCACAATCTGGCTCAGCATCTATCACTCTCAAAGTGTGCAATCACAGACCCATTGATGCTGCTTGCAGAACAGCATCAGAATAGCAATCCCAAATGGAAAAAAAAGAGGGAGTACAAGACAATGAGGTGGAAGAGGTATTGCTATGATGTTTTCAGAATGCCCATGGCTGTAATGTCCTTAATAGTTGTCCTGTTCTTTCCCAGAAAGCAAAACAGTTCACAACTGCTTAACGCTGACTCCATTAGTGCTGATTAGAGGGCCAATGACATTTTACCTGGTTTGCTTGAGGATTACAAGGCAAGGAACATTTCTAAACTGGATGAGTTGGGATGTGTTTTTTTTTCTGCGTTGGCTATGGCACATTGGTATTTAATACAGACAGCCTCCTTGGAGGAAAAAAGCTAAAGAAAAAATATCCCTGTTAGCCTGCTGCCCCTCTCTGTCCTGCCTCGACTGCATTGTACAACACCAAACTGTGCTCCATGTAGGCATGTTGTATGTTTGAACTTGGTGTAAACTCTGATATTCGCTTCTTACTGAACGTTTAGCCAATGCTATAGACAAGTAATTCCAAGCTACTCAGTACATCTGTTCGATGTATCTGTACTGTGTATGTAACTCTATACATCTATTTAATGTATCTCTATTGTGATAACCTGCATGTTATCCTCCCTGTGTACCCCTTCCCTCCAGGTTGCACCGGGAGACGAGCATCTTCTTGCTCAGTGTGCCTTTCCTGGTGAAACAATTTCAATAAACAAATAAATAAACATGGATAACTGAAAAGCTAAACATTGTGGTCATTTGCAAATCAGCTGTCCCCAAGGCTTCCATGGTCATGGTGTGCACCACTCACCAGGGATTTACCATTCCAGTTCACAGCCTAGATAACAGGAGACATTTTTACAGAGTTGGTAAGGTTGTGGGACAGGAAGTTAAGAAATCACAAAATCGTCCTAGTCCTAAACAACTTCTCTGGGCTCCCTGCAGTGCCCAGGCATAGAAACATCAGCCTTATCTTTCTGCCACCTAACCTCAACCGCATTATTCAGCCTCTTGGCATGGGAATAATTTACTCCCTGAAGCAGCACTATACCCTTGGTATGTGGGAACGGGTCATAGAGGAGCGGGACACTACTGCAGATTTTATTTTAAATCAGTGTGCTGCAAAAAATCTCCCCACTAGATTCTGTGTGGCTTTTAAAACATGCTTGGGATTGTGTTACTGATGAGACAATACAGTGCTGCTACAGGAAAGTCAACTTTGTTCAAACTGAAATTGACACACCGGTCAGTCCAATGTTAGAAGAGGTGGTGTATGAAGACTCAATTGAACCACTGAACAGGAATGAAAGCTAAAGAGTTTGCCAGGCTCTGTCACCTTGGAGACTGTGATACCGAGCCCTTGGGTGATGACATCATCAAGGTAGTCACCTCAATACAGTCCAACTCAGGTTTGGAAGAACACATAAAGGATGAGAGCAGGGAAGAGTCCGAAGAGAATCCAATCACCCCAGCTGTGCACACAGCATTGCTGATTCTTCGTCAAGAGATGGAGCAGTGCATGGACTTGATGTCAGACTGTGCAGCACTCATTGAAATGTAGAAGGCTTGGAGGTATACTCAATGACCCAGACTGTGTAGACAAAATTGACTGAGTTCTTTAAAAAATAGGAATTTTATTTTATTTTCTGTTGGTTCCAATGCCTAAGTGAATCAGAGTGAATGGGTTATGTTGCCTTAAGTTCCTCAAAGTGAATGAGACTCAGCACAGTACTCCCACCTTCCTAAACCCACCCCTAATCTCTTGCAGTATATAATAAATGTGTTGTTTTTTAGTTGACTAATTAGATTTGTGCCATTTTATTTTTTGCTGTACCAATACAGCATTTGTCTCCTCTAGTGGGGAAAACAACAGAACACGGTTCTGCTCGTTATAAGCAATGGGGACTGTATTACGGTATTTGCCTGCTTGTGCGTGGCCTGTCCTAAGCTTTACATGCTCTAACTACTAGCCCCATGCCCCATATTTGTAATCCTAGATTTCAATAAAATAAAAAAAAATTAAAAAAATGGCTCTTTAAAAAAGATTGAACCACCTGACCTAACACCTGACCTAACAGGTAGTGCTGTCAAATGAGACTGCTATTAGCAGAGCTCCTTGTGTCACTTTGGATGGGGGGGGGTTTAAGACCAGGAAGGTGCTATAGTGGCAGGATAGTTAGTCTCAGTTACTTGGTCTCCTGTTGCGAGTAAGTAGATTTTGTATGTTTTCACATATTTTTGCACTTGTATCTTGTGCTGTACTCACTTTTTTTTTCATTATTGTATTTATTGGTTTTTCTCCCTGTTTTTCTCCAGCTATCCCAGGACCCCAGCATACGGTAGTCATATGCGTGTGGAGATGCACACACGCCCTGTGGCACTGGCTCAGACCCTTCTGCCCCTCGCCTGGCAAGTGCTGGGGCTCTCAAAAGTCTGGCACTACCATCCGTCCTCCACCAGGTGGCAGTCAAGGGCCAGAGAAACCCCACGACCCTCCCAGGAGAAGAGAGCTGACTCACGACGGCTAAATCTCACTCCTCGCCCTACCACCCCCCACCACCACCAACCCTCGACAACCCAGGCTCATTCCCGAACCTGGGTCGCCAGCATAGCGTGAGGTGTGGCATCCAGCACCTCAACCTTCAACGCCACTGGACCAGCCATCACACTTTTTAGTCTCATTCTAATAAATAGATTTTTAATTATGAAACTTTGATTTGGTCTCTTCTGTACTGCTCAACTCAGTTTCTTTTTGACTGGAGTGGTGGGACTCTGGAAAGGGAGAAAAAAAGTCAAGCAGCTCTTGTTGCCTTAGGTGCCCCAGTGGGCAGGCACTCAGGAACAGTAGATGTACTGAGCCCAAAGTGCCCTTCCTGGGGCAGCTAAGGTATAGGAAATGCATACTATGTTACTGCCTATACTGTAGTTCTTTGGCTCTGTCCTGTAGCCTTGTTTGAATACTGTCACCGTATGGGCCCCTCTCCAGTGCTCAGGTACAGTGCATACATATGCAGCTCTTATTGACTAACTCAATATCCATGCCAGCAGGGTGGACAGTTTGTTGGCCAGCCCCTTCAAGATGTTTCAGTGCATTCAGTCCTTGCCTAATGCCTGGCTTGTAGTTATCCCCTTGAGCATTCTCACAATTTTTTCAGCTGTTACATATACTGTAGGTCTTATGATTTGTATTCATGAGCTCTTTTGAATAACATTTCACTGTCAGTTACCGTGACATCTTTTCCTTTGTAAGTACTGATGCAAAATACTCAGTTGTGCATTCCAACATCTGTTTTTCCTTTGTTATTATATCATAATTATCTTGATCTTGCAGTGGATCCAACATTTTTCTGTGTTTTTTCCTTCTCATTTAAATATCTGAAAAAATTCATAATTGCATTTAACTTTAAATGCTGCTCACAGCAAAGAAACGCATGACTAGAAGGAAGTAAAAACAACTTCCACCAGTGAGAAAGGAATGGTGTGACACAGTGAATGAGCTTTATCACATGGAGACATTGACCTATTGTCAGACTTCAGAAGACTCTAGTAGAAGTACCCTATCTTAGAACTGTTGGGAAGATCCTGCGTTGAAGGTTGTGAATAATTCTACTGTAATTAGGTGTGAAGAGACCAGTCTACAAATGGATGCACACCCACAGAGGGGCTTACCCTGCCATGAGGTGATTTCTCTGCATATTTGAGACACCCCATGGCATCCAGAAAGGGTGTGCATGCCCCCTTGGCACCCAATCCTGTGACCAGTCACAGAACTCTATCTGCAGGCAGATGAAACTTGCCAAGGATGTTGGGGTGTGTGCTAATGTCCCATTCACAAAAAGAAATCTGCAGTGTAGATGGCCAGTAAAGTGGGCACAGACTACATGGGCCAAGACCCTGTCATAGAACTTATGTGCCTCCTGTACCAAGCCACAATAAGTCCTTAGGGGGGTCTGTTTGACCTCTCCTCAGCCTACGCCAGACCTCTAAGCTGATATGGAGGGCTGAGGATCCTCGAGAGCTACTTTTCTTGGTTATTTGCATTTGACAGGGATACAGCAGTCCTTTGTGGCTAGCATATCATACAATTCCCTGCTCTGTGCTTCTAGCTGGATGCCCAGTGCCAGGCACTGCTCCACCCTCGGAACATCACCAGCTGAGCACTCATGTGATGTGGCAGGCCAGGGACTGCTGATACCATCTGATGCAGACTGGTATCACGGTATGGTGCTCCATGACCAGGATACTAACAAATCACATGTATACCAGCTGTGCCTAGGGCATAGTAGAGGACAGGTTGCTTTCAGATATGGTTTCTGCAGCGTGCTGGGGGTGCTCAGAGACCAGCAACACACTCTTTGGAGTGGTCCTACCACTATTATGAAACATGGTAAAGTGTTTCAACAGTTTTTTTTTTTATTTAAAAACTTTTAAAAACATACTGGCAGCTCCCTTACATCACAGATTAGTGGGGAGCATGTGACGTATGTAAATACCATGAGGTTTTTGCACAGACTCCGTACCCCTGACTGCCTGACCAATGGCACCCAGCATACACTATGAAGCTTGGTTACTATACCAGCTATTGCACTTATTATGCATCTGCAGTCTTGTTGTCTTACTGCACTTCCATTCCATTTAATCTGCTCCCCTGTTTCCCTACCTGTTAACCTGTTACTCAGCCGAAATTCCTATTAAGTGTATACATTAATGTAATGCAATAAATGTAATGTTATATGTATCCTACTTGAAAACCTGCACGTTTTCCTCTCCAATGCACAAACTATAATGTTAAATGTTCACTCAGTGATAACTTACGCTCTATCCTCTCCTCTGTACCCCTCCCCCCAGGTCACCCCGGGAAACGAGCATCGTTTTGCTCAGTGTGCCTTTCCTGGTGAAACAATTAAATAAATAAATAAATAAGATCCCAGCCAAACAGATGGCTGCACTTCCTGATGTAGTTTTAAAATATGGCAAAAGGCACAAAAATGCAAATTACAGTGACCCTGTTAGTTATGAACCTGGCAAGAAAGAACTCTGTGATCACTTTGAAGCAAGGGATTATAGCAAGACATGAATCTCTAGTACTGTGAATGCGGGACAAGAAATGAACAGAGAGAATATGCTGATACCCCATACTCAGGTGTCAGGGAATGAACAAGTGCAAACACCAGTCATGGCTACCACATATTCTCCACAGGCACACCAGATCAGAAACGTTTTAGCAAAAAATTGGCACTGACCTGCAGGTGCAGCGGTAGCTTTGCCAATCGCGACACCAATGACCTGGGATCGGGAACGAGCCCAAGAAATTGGAGGTCTGGCGAGGGGAAGTGAGACGAGCATCCCAGAGTACATTCACCACCTTGGGGTTTGAAGGGAGTTCGGACTCAGCTGCAATACCAGCAGCAGGGTGACCTCAGGTGGCAGTGCAGTTGAAGCCAAGGATCTGGGCAGGAGGATGCCAATATGAACATATGAACAAACGAAGAAGCCAGTAGAAGAAGACCATTTAGTCGATCCAGTCTGCTCGTATTGCAGTGTCCACAGCTTGAGCTACTGTCCCTGCCCTCCCTCCCCACTCATCCCATCCTCCCTACCCATGATCCTTACCTTCCCCCTATGCCTATAGGCTCTGATGCACAATGTACGCCCTGCATACATGTGCATCAGAAGCTCAGTGTCCTAGCAGCAGGGACCCTACAAAAACATAGACAAACCCTGACCACTGCAGGAGGACGTCTGCCTCATGTCACAGCCCCACACTGCCAATATAGGCTCTCTCTCTCCACTACGCTGACAAAGTCTCCACTGGGGGCTAGGGTCCACCCCCTATATCCCCTCCCTAGGGTATAATCCAGGGTGGAATGGAGAAAAGCTAAGTCCCAGAGAAGGTGGGTGATGGAGTTGGGTGAGTGGGCCAGGACTGATGGGGGCCAGTTAGACAGAGGGGAAAAAGCACACTAACAAAAATGACCGGCATATCCTGAATACAGACAGAAAATTGAAGGACATAGTTGCCAACCCCCCAAAGGTGGTATACAGGAGGGGTAAGAATTTGGCAAATGATCTGGTCCACAGTGTACATGTGCCCCCTCATCGAAACCAAGAGAGAAGTTTACCTGGGGAGCAGATGCTGCAGAAATTGTAAATGCTCGGGTTTTGCAAAAGGGGGACAGTTTTGTCCATCCTGTTACCAGGGAGAGGTCCTATATGTCTGATTTTATCTCTTGCTGTACTACACATGTGGTTTATTTGGCAGTCTGAACATGTGGCACTTTTTCTGTTTGTAAAGCCCACAGAAAGTTAAAAATCCATATCGGAGAACATATGGGCTGCATTTCTAAATTTGAAACATGGCCTGCCATGTTAAAAAATAGATATCATTCACCATCTGTCCTTTACAGTTATTGAAAAGTCAAGCTGGGGAATCAGAGGTTGGGATCTGGGCAATCTGCTCTTAAAAAGAGAGGCTTTTTGGAAGTACAGACTGCACTCTGAAGCCCCCGGAACTTAGTTTTGTAAAATATCTTTATTACAATCTTTAACTACAGACATGGTATCACTTACAAATTGATCCAGCTTTGTAAAGAACGTATAAAATAGATTCTACATACACTAAAATTCTACTGCTGTGGGTTCAGACATCACACACACATACACGCACACTCACGCACGCGAACACACATATTATCACAACAATCCACAATACTTTGATTTAATTTGACTGATTAAAATTCAGAAGGAAATTATGCTTTTATCAAACAATGGCAAATGAACACGGTATTGACCATTAGGTTACAAAATGTCAGGGAATATCCCCTGTGGGTTCCAGCGGTTGTTCCTATCCCCTTAAATCTGTAGTGTACTATGCTTCCCCTTCAGCATAATATTGGGAAAGTTCACCCTTCCATAGCTTCAAGTAGGGGCTGCCAGACTGTATGGAATGCACACTCCTGATTATTTCCATAATACTGAGCCTTCTCCACCTTAAGACACTCTGTCATATTCCTAATCTAATCCAAAGGTGGTAGTGGGTGGAGTTGTGCCCATCTAGTACTGGGCAATGGTTTCCTTTGGGCAATTGTTTTCCTTGCATTGATGAGAGCTAGTCCCCCCCCACACACACACACACACAATGGATGACTCTCAGCAAAGGTCCCAGCAGATTCTGCCCCAGTAGAAACTCCAACGAGGTGAATGACAGATGTTTGTTGAGGGCCTTCTCCATTATTTGGTGTATATACCACCAAAAACGTTTAATTTTTATGTTAGCATGCACATGCATGTGCAGCAAACATTTCATTACAATGAATGGCATTTCAGAGGTGTGTCACTGCCGAGCCCATTGCAGCTCAAGCTGCAGATGACTCAGCAGTGACAGACCAATGACAGGAACTCCGGTCATGATACTACTCACTGCTTGGTGGACAGAAAGTGTGCGTAGTTGAAAGAAGCCAGCTGCTCCTATCAGTCAGTGAATGGCTTGTTTCATCTACACAAAGTTGCCCGGCAACCATCTGAGCAGTGCGAGGGGGGGGGGCATTTTCTCTCTCCCACTGCACTCCATTGCGAGCGCATCAGTGCCCTCACCATTTACATTCCTCATACTGTTTTGCTTGTTTTTTAAATCCATGTTCCCTCTTAAGCTGGAGTGCCCCACTGCAAGCAGCCAATAAAATTGAGAAAGCCCTCCTGGGCTGAGCCCCACTATAAATGAGATTGTTAAAAAAAGGCCCCTTCTTGACTAGGTGTCCCACTGCAAATGGCAATCTACATCTTAGCCAAGTCATTCTGGATGTGGGCATAGTAAATAATTAAAAAAGCCCACCTTGGGCTCACATTCACCTGCTCCAAGTGGGTATTTAAAAAAAGAGTCATTTCCTTACCCCCTGTACCCTATCAAGAAACTTGCTCCAAGTAAAGCCCCTCCAGTTAGGGAGTGGGCATATTAAGTAAAGAAGCCTGTCCTGGGATTGCCTTGACCAGCTCCAAGCAAGTATGTCAAAAAACAAGCCCTTTCTGGGTTTGGTATCCCACTGCAACAAGTGAGCAGGTATAATAGTGAAAGCCGTCCTGGGCTGGGTGTCCCACTGCAAGTGGGCAGCTAAAAATTGAAGAAAGCCCTCCTTGGCAGAGCTCTGCAATAAGCAGGATTGTTAACAAAAAAAAAACTAAAAACAAAGCTCATTCTTGGCTGGGTGTACTTTTCCAAACCAGAGATTACACCTTAGCAAAGTCAGTCTGGGCAATGACATTAAAGAAGCTAGTTCTGGGCTTGCATTGACCCACTTGGAGTGGGTATGTTAACACAAAAAAAAGACCCTTCTGGGCTTGGTGTTCCACTGTGAGTGAGCAGGTAAAACAGTCAAAGCCCTCTTGGGCTTGGTGTCCAGCTGTGAGCAGGAAGGCAATATAAAGAAAGCCCTTCCTGGCTGAACACCGTCGTAAGCAGGATTCATAAATAAAAGTATTGATACCCACTCTGAGCAACGCTCCGCCAGTCTGGTGGCAGTGACATTTAATAATTAAAGACTCCCAACCTGGGATCTGAATGACCCACTCCAGGTGGTATGTTAAAAAAAAAAAAAATCTGTAGAATATTAAATAAAATCAAGCCACTGCTGTGAACAACAGCATTTTAAAATAAATCTGTCCTTCCTGGACGTGAACCTAGGACATGCTGGCAGTGGGCATTTAAAAGCACAGATGAGCGGTGACATAGTAATCAGAAATAAAAAAAAAATTCACTCTCAGCCTTCACACACAGCATGCCGGGGGTCCTGTGAGAGCAAGCACTGCACTTCAAATGTTCGCCCTGAGTTTCACAGCACCAGTTGTTCTAAGAGCCAGTCTGTAATGAATGCACTGAGGTCTTGGCCCTCTTCCCCTCACCCCAGCATTCCAATTATGCATACATTGTTGCACCTGGCACAGTTTTCCTGGTCATCTACCTTCATTACCAGTGCCTGTACTGTGTCCATGAGCTGTTTCTTTTTTTCGCTGCCAATCAGTCACTTGATCTTCCACCATTCTGACTTGTTCTTCCATTTTCATTAAGTGTGTACTGTGAGCCGTGATCATCTCTGTGAGACCCTCCAGGGCCACGTGTAAGTGGAACATCTGTGCTGTCTCATTGGTAAAACTCACTCACATCTCCGAGAGGAGGTCATTGATAGGTGTAAGCAGGGTGGAATCTTTTTCCTTTGTTGTACCAAATGGGATCCACCCATGGGTACTAAAACATCTGAGCATGATGCTAGCTGCCCCTCTGGCAACATTATTTAGCATCTCTTTGAACTCCGGGGTAGTACTAGAGGACTGGAGGAGGAGCCAATGTGGTCCCTCTGCACAACAGTGGCAGTAAGCAGTAGGCTAGCAGGCCAGTCAGTCTCACATCAGTGGTGGGATAATCAACAGAAAACCTGCTGCAGGAAAGACTGATGGAGTATCTGATCACAAATGGACTGCAGGATCACCAGCAGCACAGTTTCACGGTGGGGTGGGGGGGGGTCATATCAAACAAATCTCATAGCTTTCTTTAACTGGGTGACTAAGGAAGTGGATCGGGGAAAGCAGTGAATGTGGCCTATCTGGACTTCAGTAAGGGCTTTGACACTGTGCCTCACAAGAGGCTAATTCAGAAACTTAGCAACCTGGGGGTTGGGGAGAAGGTTGTACACTGGGTATCAAACTGGCTGAAGGACAGGAGGCAGGGGGTAGTGGTAAACAGAAGTTACTAGGGGGATGGGAGAGTGACCAGTGGAGTACCACAGGGATTGATACAGGGTCCTGCCATTTTCAGTGTCTTCATAAGTGACATTGCAGAGGAACTGGAGGGAAAGGTGTGTCTCTTTTGCAGAGGACACAAAAATCTGCAAAAGGGTGGACACGCAGAAAAGGGCAGAGAGAATGCAAAGGGATCTGGGGAAACTTGAGAGTTGGTGAAAGGAGTGGTAGCTGGCTTTCAATGCAAAAAAGTGCAAAGTTCTTCAAGTGGGATAAAGAAACCCGTGGGGGTGTTGTGTAGAACACAGGGGGAGATACTTACAGTCACCAAGCAAACGAGAGACTTTGGGGTAATCATATCTAATGATCTCAAGGTGGCAGGGCAGTGTGACAAGGCAGTAAATAAGGCTACTGTAGTTTGATGCTGGGGTATATAGGGAGAGGGATTCCTAGGGAGGAGATAGGTGGTGCTGCCGCTGCATCGCTCATTAGTGAGATCCCACCTAGAGTACTGTGTCCATTTCTGGAGGATGCACCTCTGCAAGACATTGACAGAGTGGAAGTGATCCACAGCAGGGCTACCAAAATGGTGTTGGAGACAGCTCAACATGTATTCCCTGGAGAAGAGGAGAGTGACAGGGGACATCTCACTCCTTCCTTCTCTTGCCAAACTCCAGAAGTCACTCATATACTCCAGGCTGTCTGAGTACCTTGCCACAAATAACTCTCTGCCACCTGACAGTCAGGTTTTAGGAAGCAGCACTTGACCATCTCCTCCCTGTTGCGGGTCACTGACTCTGTTTTCACTGCAGTGGACCAGAGTCACATAACAGCTGCCATTTTCATAGACTTGGCTAAAGTATTCGATTCAGTCTCCCACCCCCTCCTACTTCAAAAACGTAAATCTGCTGGTATCACAGAATCTGCTGTAAACTGGTTCTTTTCCTATCTACACAATAGGCAGCGACTGGTCCAAATAGGTGATACACTCTCTTCCCCTTCCCCATCCTTACAGGGGACCCTCAAGGCTCTAGCGTTGGCCCCATCCTATCTCTCTATTTAAAAAGACCTCCCCTCCATCTGTAACTCATCTAATATACATATGTACACAGATGACACTGTCATCTATACCTCTGGTCCCACGTCCTTCAATGTGCAGTCCTCACTCCAACAAGACTTTGACAGAGTACAGTCTTGGCTTCAATCCTACCAATTGAAACTAAATTCTAAAAAAAAACATGGCCATGACTTTTGGCTCTAGACAGAAACTGGCCACCCTCCAGTTCCCCCCTGTTTTCAATACTTTGGACAGTTTACCCCTAGAGATTGGCCCTGCTTTTAAATACCTTGGGATCTGGCCAGATAGCCAGCTGGACTTCTCCACACATGTAGACACCATCTGTACCAAAGCTCGCAGACCTCTACTGTCATGAAGACAGTCTCCCTCCCACCACCCAATGCGAGTTGGTACTCAGAATGACTCTACCGGTCATTGATTATGTAGACGTGGCACATGGCACTGCTCCAATCACATCCCTCTCCAAACTGGACACACTCCTAAATTCGTTCTGTCATTTCACCACTGCCTCCCCTCTCCTCACGCACCACTGCCTCCTGTATCCTGCCCTCTTGCTAGTGCCACTATCATACAGGAGACTGGTTCACTGCACCTCCCTCATTGCTAAGTACTGGTTTGGCACTCCCCTCCTGCTTTTCATAAGCATCCACTTCTACGTACTCCTTTTGCCACAGAGACCCTTATACCTTCTCTATCCCTCACCCCCATTCTGTTGTGGGTCAATCTGCCTTCTCCTATCATCTCCCACTTTTCTGGAACAAACTTCCCTCTGATCTTCACCTACCCTCCTCTTTCTCCTCCCTCAAAAGACTCCTCAGACTTCTCCCCTCTCCCCTGTGCTCACAGTACCTTCTATCCACCCAGCTATCCAAGAGGCCTCCCCCCCAGAAGTCAGTGACACCTCCACCAATCCTCTATGCCCTGGTGATGAATAGCATACTCTGCTTGTTCCATAGTTAAATCTGTATACTCAAAGACTTTGTGTTATTTGTTCAGTTCCTAAGCCTGTATTTTCTCTGTGTAACCTGTATTCTGCATTGAGTTTATTTTTATTCACTGTATATAAGAGCTTCAACACTGTTTTTGGTCTTGACTGTGGCCTATTTCACTGTTTATAACACTGTTCAGTCCCTATATTACCTTGTCCCCGGGTCGCACCTGGAAATGAACCTCGACTCAGTGTGCCTTTCCCAGTCAACATATTTCAAATAAATAAATAAAATAATTGAGATCTATAAGTACCTTGCAGGGGTAAACAGTCGTCAAGAAGGTAGTCTCTTTCAGAGAAGCAGGAGGAGTACAAGAACATGGGACATGCAGTGAAGCTTGAAGTTTAAGAGGTATGTGAGGAAATACTTCTTCACAGAAAGGGTGGTGAATGCCTGAAGCATCCTGACAGAGGAAGTGGTGGGGGTGAAGATAGTGGGGAGCTTCAAGAATATGTGAGATAGCCAGCCTGGTGGCACTGAGGGTTGAGGCGCTACAGGAGAGACAGGGAGGGAGAAGAGGGGGCGCAGTAACTCTCATGTGAGGAAGGGATAAAAGCAACTGAACAAAAAGAGTAAACGGGAGGAGAGGGCACTGTGGGTCACTGTAGAGACTGGAAATGGCACCACAATCCACACAGGGGTTGTATACAGACCCCATGTCAGGGGAGGGAGGAATGGACAAGGATATGATAGAAGGCATACTTAGGA
The DNA here is from genome assembly GCA_016271365.2 of Neoceratodus forsteri. Taxonomy (NCBI): domain Eukaryota; kingdom Metazoa; phylum Chordata; order Ceratodontiformes; family Ceratodontidae; genus Neoceratodus; species Neoceratodus forsteri. Next base: position 1,198,273,330 of record CM057453.1, read on the forward strand.
TGGCAGAGAAAGGAGATACTGTTGATGGGGACCTTAATATACGGATGTCAACTGGAGCACCTTTGCTGCAGCCACATCCAAAAGCAGGGCCATTCTCGATGCCCTTCAGGTGGCATGCCTCAGGCAGCTAGTTTTGGAACCTACTCATGAGGGAGCAATCTTAGACCTCATACTCTCAAATGGGGACAGTGAGAGGATCTCAGATCTAGAAGTGGGTAGCCATTTGGGAACAAGTGATGACCAAACAGTGTGGTTCACAATAAACTCAGCTACAGAGACAAGCCATACAAAAGTGAGGGTTCTGGACTTCAGGAGGGCTGACTTTGGCAAGATGGAAGAGTGCCTTAGAAAAGCACTAGCAAACAGGCTAGAAGGAGGGGTGGAGCAACAATGGGGAAATATCAAAACTGCCATCACACAGGCAACAAGCCTTTGTGTGAAGCAAATAAACAAATCAAAATGAAAGAAAAAGCCACTATATTTCTCAAAAGAGGTGGCGGTGAAGGTTAGGGAGAAAAGGATAGCATTTAGGAAGCATAAGGAAACACAGAAGAAGCAGGACAGAGATCTGTACCAGTTAAGGCAGAAAGAAGCAAGGAGGGTAGTCAGAATAGCAAAGGCCCAAACTGAGGAAAAGATAGCCAACTCAGTTAAGAAGGGGATAACACCTTTCTAGGTATATCAGGGGCGAGAAAGACAAAGGGAGGATAGTGAGGCTGAATAGAATGGGTGGTGGGTGGGCAGAGAGGACAGTGAAAAGCAGGGATACTGAATGAATACTTCTGTTCAGTATTCACAAAAGAGGAGGTGCCTAATCCAATTAACAGAAGCACTCTGGATAGGGGGGTCAATCCCAGTCCTTTCACAGAAGAAAGGGTTCTGAAAGAACTCCTAAAACTGGAGGTGGACAAAGCAATGGGGTCAAATGGAATTCACCCCAGAATTCTAAAAGAATTAAGCAGAGAACTAGTGACACCAGTGACTACCCTTTTTAACAAATCATGGGAGGATGGTGTAGTACCTGAGGACTGGAGGAAGGCAGATGTGATTCCCCTTCACAAAAGTGGGACCAAGACAGAGGCAGGAAACTACAGAACTGTCAGTTTGACCTCTGTGGTAGGGAAAGTGATGGAATCACATCTGAAGGAAAGAATTGTTGAGTACCTAGAGGCCAGTGGGGCCAGGACCCAAGGCAGCATGGGTTCACAGGAAGGTCATGTCAGATGAATCTAATTGATTTCTTTGACTGGGTGACAAAGTAGTAGACCAGGGAGGGCTGTGGACATGGCCTACCTAGACTTTAGCAAGGCATTTGACACAGTCCCACACAAAGATTAATAGTCAAATTAACCAGCCTGGGAGTGGGTCCCAGGGTGGTAGCCTAGGTAAAACATTGTCTGGACAACAGGACACAGAAGGTAATTGTAAATGGAGTCCACTCTGAAGAAAGGAGTTACTAGTGGGGTACCGCAGGGTTCAGTACTGGGTCCAGTCCTTTTTAATGTCTTTATAAGTGACATTGCAGAGGGACTGGATGGAAAAGTATGCCTCTTTGCAGATGACACAAAGATCTGCAACAGGGTTGATACACAAGGAGGCGGAAAGGATGAGAAGGGACTTGGCAAGGTTGGAGGAATGGTCAGAAGTATGGCAGCTTGGATTCAATGCAAAGAAGTGCAAAATAATGCATCTGGGAAACAAAAACCCAGGGAAGAGTACACAATGGGGAGAGGTAGTAACAACAACAAAAATGGAAAGGGACCTGGGGGTAATCATATCAGACAACCTTAAGGTTGGCAAGCAATGTGAGAAGGCGGTAGGGAGGACTGGGGGATACTGGGATGTATAGGGAGAGGCATCACCAGCAGAAAACAGGAAGTTGTTATCCCCCATACAGACAGTTGGTGAGACCCCATCTGGAGTACTGCGTCCAGTTCTGGAGACCCCATCTCCGCAAGGACATAAACAGGTTGGAGGCAGTTCAGAGAAAAGCAACTAAAATGGTGCAGGGTCTGCAAGAGAAACCATACGAGGAGAGACTAAAGGAGCTTAATATGTATACCCTTGAGGAAAGGAGGGAGAGGGGACATGATAGAAATGTTTAAGTACCTCAGTGGAATCAACAAAGTCCAAGAGGGTAGCATCTTTCAGAAAAAGAGATGTGCAAGAACAAGGGGACACAATTTGAAGATAGAGCGGGACGGCTCAGGGGCAATATGAGGAAGTATTTTTTCACAGAGAGGGTGGTGGATGCATGGAACAGCCTTCCTGAGGAGGTTGTGGGGTCTAAAACTGTAGGAGAATTCAAGAATGCATGGGACAGACATAAGGCAATTTTTGTGGGTGGTAGAAAAAATAGTCTGTTGGTTAAATAGGATCTACAGCTTATCCTCTAGGTAGGAAAATGGGCAGACTAGGTGGGCCAAGCGGTCCTTATCTGCCGTCAAAGTCTATGTTTCTATGGATGCCACACCTCATGCCACGCCGGCAACCCGGGTTCAGGAACGAGCCTGGGTCATTGTGGGTTGGCAGGTGGGGGAGGCCGGGAGATGGACTGAGCAGCCGTAGGGCAGCTCTCCCCTCCTGGGTGGGGACCCAGCCATGCCCGCTGCAAGGCTACCCCCTGTGTGGAGGTCCAGTGGTAGTGCAGTCAGGAGCGACTAGAAAAGGGAGGGTACCACAAGTTGCTGCGTGCATGTGCCTCCACACACGCACAGGTAACTACAGCAAGGGGCAGGGAGATATATTAGTAAAAATGGAGCTGGCAGGCTTTATGATGGCCCAGCAGCACCCGCGCCAGCCCCCACCGAAGTCTAGATGTTGGTCTCTGGGGAGGAGAAGTTGATGTCCTCCCTCGGCCTTGCCATGGTGGGGGAGACAAGCCATGGGGATTGCTGGGAGGGTGCGGGGTGGGAAACATGGAAGGTCCTGAGACAGAGCCCTCCAGGAGGGGGGCAGAGCCACCTTCCTGCTTCACCATGTACTCCCATCACCAAAGTAGGTGGGAGGTGGCAACGGGGGTCAAACAGGTAGATAAAAAAAAAAGAATGTGTGAGATAGGCATATGGACATTATAGGTGGAATAAAGGGAAGAGGAAGGGACACCTGTGACCAAAAAGGGTTCAGGGTGTAGAAATATGCAGGGAAAAAAAGGGCAGATTAGAAGGGCCTACTAGTCCTTTTCTGCTGACAAATTCTATGTTTCTGTGTTAAAGGAACTCAGGGAGGTGCTAGATGCCCCACAATCAGGGCTTCAGTTAACTCCATTTTGGGACTATTTGACTCCCACAAATAAGGTAAAAACTTCCAAAATAAAGGGGGGGAAGTCATTGACTTCCAAACGTAAAAATCAAAATTGGATGACTTCCAAAACTGAAGGCACAGAAGCTAAGAAATTATGGATTTTTCTAAAAAAAGATTGTGTTTTACCACTAAGATTTGTATTAACATCCATAAATTGATCCTTCTTAGAATACTGGCTTTCAAACTGTGGGATCTGTGTGGTACTTAGACTTCCAAAAAATCAGAATGACTTCCAGATTTTGACTTATGGAGGTATTTGACTTCCATAAAAAATAAATTAACTGAACCTCTGGCCCCACTCATGGTCTTATTCAACAGTTCACTGGAAACAGGAGTGGTTCCAAAAGACTGGAGGAGAGCAGATAAGGAACAGGCTAGTAACTATAGGCCAAGTAAGTTTCTCTTCAGTGGTGGGGAAATTAATGGAAACTCTGCTAAAGGAAAGGCTGGTAGAGTATCTTGAATCCAATGGGCTGCAAGACCACAAGCAGCATGGATTCACAGGAAGGGGGGTTGGACTTCATGCCAGACAAATGTGATTGATTTCTTCAACTGGGTGGCCAGGGAAGTAGATCAGGGGAGGGCAGTGGACGTGGCCTGTACGTTAACAAGGCCTTCGATATGGTGCCACAAAGGAGACTGATTAAGAAATTGCTCAGCCTAAAGGTGGGATTCCAAGTGGTGAATTGGGTTAGAAACTGGATAATGAATAGGCAACAGAGTGTGGTGGTTAATGACACTCACTATAATGATGGCAGAATGACCAGAGAAGTGCTGCATGGCTCATTACTGGAACTGGTCCTCTTCAATGTCTTCATAAGTGACATTGCAGAAGGACTGGAAGGGGAAGGCAGGCCTTTCTGTAGACAATACCAAAATCTGTAATAGGGTAGAAACTCAGGCGGGCATGGCCCGAATGTGCAGGGATCTTGAAAAACTCGAGGAGTAGTCAAAAGCATGGCAGTTGGGGTTCCATGCCAAAAGGTGCAAAATCATGCACCTAAGGCATAGGAACCCAGCAGCTGAGTATGGGGGGGGTACTTGCAGTTACTAAGCAGGAAAGGGACTTTGGGGTTATCATAACTGATTACCTCAAAGTGGCAGGGCAGTGTGGCAAAGCAGTGGGTATGGCTAGTAGATGCTGGAGTGCATAGGGAGGGGGCATATCCAGCAGGAGGGTGGGAGGTGATGTTGCAACTGTATTACTCATTGGTGGCATCCCACCTAGAGTATTATGTCCAGTTCTGGAGGCCACACCTCAGAAAGGACAGAGACATGGTGGAGGCAGTCTGGAGGAGGGCAGCTAAAATGGTGCAGGAGATGCACCAAAAGCCCTATGAGAAGAGACTGAGAGATCTAAACATGTTCACCCTGGAAGAAAGGAGAGCAAAACATGATATGATAGAGACCTACAAGTACCTCTCAGGGGTGAACAGGGTGCTAGAGGGGAGTCTCTTTCAAATAAGATAGAGCACCAGGACCAGGGAGCATGCGAAAAAAGCTTGGGGAGGTTAATTAATTAATTTATTTTAGTCTTTGGTAACTGGGTAAGGCCCACTAGGCACAAGTTCCTCTTTTCAGGGGCAACCTGAGAACACTGGGGAGGTTAAGTGACTTGCTCAGAGGTACACAGTATGCAAGTGGAGGTTGTGGGACTCAAACCCTGGTCTGTTGGATGTACCAAGCTTATTCACAGCTCATTACTCTAACCTCTAGGCTATACTGCCAGCCCAAGAGAGATGTGAGGAAGTATAACTTCATTGAAAGTGTGGTAGACACCTGGAACAGACTGCCAGCAGAAATAGTAGAACAGAAAACGGTGAAGGAGGGCTTCATGCATGTGTGTGATAGACATAGGGGATTATAACTAAATAGTCAGGGAGGAGGGAGGGCTGCTGGAGACCAGTTGGGGTCTGTGGAGGACTAGACAGGGAACATCTGGACAGACTGGGTGGGCCAAGTGGTCCCTTTCTGCTGACAAATTCCATATTTCTGTTTGAAAAGTGATTCATCCTGTTTCTTGTGGGTATACCAAGGAGAACTCATTTTGTTCCTTACTGTAGGTAATTCATTTTGTTCCATACCAAGGGTAATTAATTGTGTTCCTTGTGGGTATACCAAGGAGAATTAATTGATTTTCTTGTGAGGCAGAAGTGCATTCTGCCAGGCCTTGTACCCCAGTGGAGGGATATTTATCCTATCATCTTTTTCTTTCTACTATAACTCTGTTGCACAATGGTACTTCTTTACCCTATCCTTTGCCTTTTTCTAGCCCTGACGTAGGTTGGCCATGTATGTCAGTCTTTTTCCTTCTCTCTATACCTTTTTCCTACTACCTTATTTTTCTTATTCAATTTATCCATTCCTCACCACCACCATTCCCATGTAGCACCACATTCAAGTCCAGCATGCTGGCCGGCAACAGAATTATTAAGGTGTTTGTAGGGCATAAAATGCCTATGAATGAATAAAGGTGCATTTAGAACCATTTAAAGTGCATTTGGAACAATATAAAGTGCATATATGCATTTAAAATATTCTTGGGTTAATGAATAATGACTGAACCAGGACGTCCCTTGAAACAACATGTTCAGACATGAAACGGCATGTCCAGACATGTAGATAGGAAGATAGCGGCCCCTAGTGGCCTATATCTATAATGAATTGTTGCATAACCATACTGACCAGTGGGAGGAGTTTACTTACATAATGGACCCTTATGTTTAAAATGGCAATAACACTGGCCAGAGAAATGGTTATTTGTATTAGTTTATGTTGTTGGAAAACTCTCTATAATCCAGGCTTAGAAACAACTATTTCTTTTCGTATAAGCCTAGTTGTGAGCCTCTAGAGAGACAAACTGTTTAATTAATTTTTGTGGGTGAGCCTAAAATTAAGTGGGAGGGCTATATAAGCCCCCCAAACCCATGCATAGGCAGATGAGCTGAGAAGCTGGTCTCACTTGTCTGAAGTAAGACAAGAGGAAGGACCTGTACCTGGATAGGTACTGGTAGCAACACAGCAGGAAAGCTGAATTGACTGTTTGAACTGTCTTTGAAACCTGAAGGAAGGTGAATCTACTTAAAGGAAATAGCATTGTGCTATTATTTTTCCTTTTTTGTAAATATTGTTACGTTTATTTATCATTTTTATACTTTTGTATAAAATAAAGCCACACTGAGGTGTGTTGTACCTGATATACTGTGTCCAGAGAGAACAGGCAGAGGACACCAAGAAGAAGGAGCTGTTATACCTATACTTCTCTACTGGGACAATATTATTCTACTATATTCTAGTATTTCCCAACACTTGCTTTCTTCAGATTCTTCAGACCAAGCCCTCCCTAACAGTGAGCTGAGCAGTGCAGGGACATGCACCGGTTCACAGATAGGGAAGGATCTGATGGCCAGTGGGATTGGGGTTTTTGTTTCAGGTTCTTCAGTGATTCTCACAAGGGCAATAGCCTTGAGGTGTTCCAGATCTTCAGCTTCATTCGAGTCCTGTCTCTAGATCTTTTCCTAGGGCCCATGGTGATGGTCCGGAGTTTCTTCAAGGTTTCATCCATTGCTTCAGTTTGCAATGCCTACTTCCTCAGATTTCTTCCCAGGGTCAGCAGTTGCGGTCTGGAGGTTCTTCAGTTTGCAACATGCAGTTATTTAATTTTGTTCCCGAGGTCCGTGGTGACAGCTCGGAAGCTCTTCATTTTTCTAAAGTTCCTTGTAATTACAAGTGTTCCATTCTTTCCCCAAAGTCCATTGTGACAGCCCTCATGCGCTCCTGTGGAATATAAGCTTGTGTGGTTCACATACCTGGGTTCTGTCGACACCCACTGGTTCAAATTCTTAGTTTTTGGTAATAGCTCTTCAAGCCAGCCAATGGAAAGCATGTTTTCAGAGGTTCCTCTGTTACATTCTTCTCAACTGCATTATCTACAGTACCCAACAGAGCCATATAAACACTGCAGTGGAACTGTAAAAATGTTAAAGTTATAGAGTACTGCACAGGTAAGCAATAATACTCTACAGAGTTGGGCGGTATTATGAAATACTGGACTGCCCAGGTGCATAATGAGGCCTGACATCACAGGCAGAGGGCTTTATAACCCCTGGAGGGTCTAGTATTTCCCAGTACTGCCCACCCTGGAGGGTATTATTGTGATTAGAAAATGGGCACTGTAAGAAAAAAAGTTGAATAAAAAATTGTTATTAAAGAATTAATTTAAAGTAAGTTTTGTAATAAAATAGTTCCTCCTCCTGCATTATACTGAAGTTTTTTTTGTTTTTTTTTAGCTGTGCAGTTTTGTCCTACTAGGGGAACTCTGTTTAAAAAAAAAGAAAGCTGGTTGTATGCAGTTGCAGCCCCTCCACTCCCAAGCTTGTTTTTCTTAAATTTTTGTTTTGTTTATCCCCCTTCCCCACCCTTGTTGACAATGGCAATAGAAGTTGCACGGATGGCGAGCAGGAAAACATGTGCTACACAGTTCAGTAGCTGGCTGACGGGACAGCACACTATGAACCAGAAAACTCTGAGAAACAGGCAATTTGTTGTTTTTTGAGCAGTTTACAATTTGAGAAAGTTTGCATGATTTTGCATTTCAAGATTGTCCCGTATGACTGGTTTGTGTTTTGGAAGCTGCGAGCAGGCAGGGGACTCGTCTCCTAGGGGATGGAGACTGAGTTCCTCTCTAGAGGCTTCTGTACCTGTAGGCTGTTTAACTTTTGAAAATGCCACCCCCAGTCCATGCTTTGCCTCTTCTCCCCCTTTAACACATACTGTACACACGGTGGCCAGTGTTCTGGTTTTACATTTTTATGTGGAAGGGGTACTGGAACAACTTACCTTTAAACTTGGTGGTCCTCTGTTTCTTAGAGGTCTGGAAGTCAGTCACAGTATGGAACAGAGAAAGTGCAGCAAGCATTACAGGTGATGACATAAAATAGGAACGGGTGAGGGACTGTGGCCGACAGATTTCCGAAGTACTAAAGCTTTTTTTTTTTAAATAAGAAAAAGAGATTGAAATATGAAGCTAGGAGAGTGAGTAAAAAACATTTTTTGATCTACACTGTCAAGTTGACTCGAAGTGGTGTTGTAGTAGCACTAAGCATGCAGTATGCCAGCACTACAAATTCATAGAAAATCAACTTTTCATGGGAAAATAATGGTACTGTAAGTACTGCTTTTAGTTGTGGCACTTTTTTATTTTTAAAGTGTGTGGCTGCTTCTTAAGATGGGGGAGGGCTTGGCAGCCGCTAAGCAAGATAAGAAAAATAGCGGCAGATCGAGTTTGAAAATTAAAGGTACCCAATGATACCCTAAGTAATGGGCACCCGAACAGGCACTGTTTTACTAGGCACTACGTAAGCAATAATACCCGACAGGGTGGGGCGGTGTGAATGCTATACCGGACCGCCCAGAAGTAATGAGGCCTGGACCTACAGGCGGAGGGCCTTATAGCCCTGGGGTCGGTATAGCACAATACCGCCACCCTGGAGGGTATTATTACATTTAGAAAATGGGAAATGGGTAACATTAATGAGACAGACACACAAAATAGTTTTCAGTTAAAATTTTTTTATTCATTCAGAAATATGAACTTTTAACTATTGGGAGAAAAGTAGTCCCTTTTGGGACTGGGATGAGAAAATAAAAGCGTTTTTAACCCATACGTTGCACTTTGGCTTTGGGAAGAGAAAACAATAAAATGTGTGCCTTTTAATTGCTATAGTTGATAAAATTCACTGGTGCTGTGAAGGAACAATTCAGGAGATTGAATGGTGTTGATGAGGTTCCAGTAGGTAGCATGGCTGAGCTGCAGCTTGGCTTTTCTTCAGGTTCTTCTGGGTCTTTTGTCTTGAATGTTGTTTCCTGTACACCAGGACATTGCTCCATTTCTTTTATCATTTGTAGATGGTTTCCAGTAACTTTGCAGGCTCTGCTCATTTGTGCCCTGTTACTGACATAATCTCCCTGGCTTGTAGACCTCGTCAGACAAGATCTGTACTGAGGTGGCACGTATACTGTGGTTGGTATATCTTGCCGAAAGGTTTGCTTCTTTACTTATTAGTGGCATTAGTGAGCCTAAATAATTTTTTTCCCATAAGGCTCATTCGGTACCATGTTTGCTGAGTATCTAGGAATGCTTGGGGAGTTTTCTAGGATGCATGTACAGGGCTTTGGCGTCTGCTGGTATTTTTGAAATATACTTGAGGTACAGTTTGACTGGGCAGTTTTCATTGTCAGGCTCCTCAAAAATACTGCCTCTGGTGTTTTCTTTGTTCGACTCCCTGGGTTGGTTGTGGTTTTGGAATGCTGGTTGTGCTGGCTTAGATATCTGCAACCATTTTCATCAAACTTCACTTCAAATGACTTGGGTGTCAGCTCGTAACCCTCCCTGCCTGCTGAGCCATATGGATTGTATTTCAAACCAGAGTCTTTTCACTAAGCCTGGTGCAGTATTGGGTGACATAGCATCAAGTCACAGTTTTCTTTAGATCTGCTGCATTTATTGCAGGGTGGTGGGTAGCTGTGCTTTATTTGCTGCGATATTTTTGAGAACACTGATAAAAACATTGTTGGCAGGACGGAAGAATTGGGTCACTTATTATGCTGAGGTGCGTGCTGTGAAGTGCTGTTAAGATGCGATTTATCTACCGGATGGCACAGTAGCCAGAAACAGAGTACTCAGTCCGGCACTGGTATGCACGCAGCATAGAACTGTCTTAGTAAGCTGCAGAGCTTTTCGGCAGTTTCAGTTTGAAAGTTAACTGCCAGACCCTGCCTGGATGCCCAGTCACTGAACACTCCCACAGCCCAAATAGTGTTTTTTAGTATTACACTCATCCCTATCACTTTCTATTTCAGTTAGCTCCTGTTCACTCACCGATATATGACTGTGTCTCGGGGATTGTGTCCGTTTTCTGCTCGTTTTTTTGCAACTGATGGCGATTCTGATGAAGGAACAGTTCTTGAAGAGTGTCCTCATTTATTATTTGAAAGAACACTGGCACATTATCTGACATTGCCGTTTTTTTTTTTTTAAATTTAAGCGCACAGAGAAGAGAAATGCCGGCTTTTGAGAGCTGTCAGAAATTTAAAATTCAATCAGCTGTGGTATCATTGTGATGTTGAGAAAAACGATGGCGACTTTGATTGGCTGAGGTGTACCAGTGCTGGGACTGATATGAGGGGTGTCTGATATTTATGTTCAGCTTTTCTAGGAAGACAGCGATCTCTGCAATAATTAGTCTGACTGCACTATATGGGAACAGAATGGAGATGAGGTGTTGCTGGTCCTTATCGAGGCACTTAGTTTCCTTAGTCTGTGTCCTGTCTGTCAACCCCCCCCCAGACAGTGGCACTATGGTTTATCTTTTTACGCTGTGAGCAGGAGCTGTGGGGTACGGAGCAGAGTTGGGGACAGTGGGGTGATAGAGGAACGCGAAACAGTGGCAGTAGGGTCAGAGTTTTCTTTTTTTTTTTTTTAAGTTTTAGGTGATGTCCGTGGACGAGAGCCGAAAAAGAGCAAAGAATTTAAGGGACAATGAAGTCGACGGACAGAGAGAGAGAGCCCGTGGAAAAGTACATGTGAATTTCGCCTTTTTCAGTGGCTATCCACCGCCCGCACACACACGGCAACTTTTTAGATTCAAACGCAAACTGTCATCTCATTGTGGACCCCCGACCTGCCAGTCTGGTAAAAATACAAACGCGAAGAGAAATGAAGAATACTTTTAAACAGTTAACAGCCAGCATATTTATGGCTGGTAATGTATGCGCTCGCGCTCCTTATGTGAGTCCTTCCTGATGCCCAAGCCTTCAGTTTCACTGCAGTCAGAAACTGGCATTGAGAATCTATCTCCGTGTCAAGCATTTCAATTAAAGAGTCCCATTATAAACTGGCTGTCTCCGTACCTGCAACCTGCCTGATCTAGTCGTACTAAATATCCAGCAGAGAATCCCTCTTTTACACACGAGATGTAGTGCCATCTCGTCATTTGTAAGTCCATGTGTCACACAAGTATTTGAAATGATGTAGCGAGCTGAGTCATGAGTTACATTTGTTTTATGGCTGTGTTTTTCACGATTTCGGTTTCCAGTTAATTAGGAAGATTTGAATTAGAGCCTGAAGTCACTTTGGGAGTGTCCTCTCGCTAAGTTTAAAATTAATAGCGGCGCTTGCTTTTCAATTCTACTAACCCACTACTATTTAGAAGTACATGAGGCAGCTGAGACTGGGAATAGTTTTTTACCAGTCTCTGTTGTCTCATACCGGACTGGCAGGTTGCCTCTTTCAGCCAATGAGGGACGTGAAGACACTTTACCCATTTTCTAATGAAAAATAAATGCATGCCTGACCATGGCTTTCAGCCAGTCAGCATGCTTTGTTTTTCTAGCTCATTTTCTAATACAGTTATAGCACTGATACTCAGTCCTGACTTGCTCAGGAGCCATATGCGCAGTCAGCGTTGGCCAAGGAGCCGCAACATATAGCTGGCTTTATTATTATAGTGGCATGAAAGAATGCTTGGCTCTGATTGGTCAGCCTGGGCTAGACCTATGATGTTATCCCAGCATAACATCAGAGATATAGTCCCAGCACACATATTTCCAAATGATCACACTAAAATAGCATTGAACATGGCATGCCAAAGTAGCCCACAGCTGACATGATCAGTCTCAATTTATTTTTGAATTTACTATTTTTCTACACCCCCCACCCTTGCAGGCACCGCATCATCAGGAGCGTCAATGAGGCCAGTCCCCCACCTCTGCCGCCTTACCTTGACTTCTCGGTCGACCCCCATGGAGGCTCGGTTCTACCCCCCGGGCGAGGACGAGGTGGGGCGGGTTACACCCCATACGATCTGGTTTCGTCGGGGACCATGGAGTCAGGCAGATGGGGGCAATGAGAGGACTACCCTGACATTCCGTCTCCCCGGAGTCTGTGGGGCATTTTCCCTGTTTGTGGGGAGTGGTACGCACCCTGACGCCAAGTCATCACCGCCGACATCACCACTCCTGATCTCTCAACAGCAGTTCAATGCTTGCTGTGCCCCCAGCTTCTGCCAGGGACCAGTCAAATGCCGAACCATGACCCCCCTCCCGAAAGGGAAGAGCTGTCCTCCAGACGCTCGATCCTCTCTCTCCCCTGCTGACCCCCGATGGCCTGGGCTTGTTCCCAAACCTGGGTTGCCAGCATGGAGGCGAGATGTGTGTCAGCGCCTCACCCTCAGTGCCACGGCGGCCCAATCTCAATTTTGCCATTTTGCAATGTATGTTTTGTGCAGTTTTCCACTAAAACCCCAGAAAAAAAATAATACATCACTCCCGTCACACAAACTATCAGACAATCCAACAGAATAAATACCCAAATCCCTTTTCTTTTATTTACCCCACAAAACAAAACAAAAAAAAGAAGAAGTGAAAAGCCATCTTTGTGATCGGCTTCAGAGCACTCCTCTGCAGCACTAACAGTGCCTGATTACTGAAGACCGTAACTCCGATCGCAGTGTACTTTTATTTTTAATGTTAAAAAGTATGTAAAAGCCCCTAAATACCCGCAGTGCTTCTAGCATTTTAAGCGGCTGTGTGGTGCTTTATGTCTCTTCCTTCCCAGCTCCCCCAAACATCAGCAGAGATACAAACTTTAAGCCACTGTAGTGTACACCAGTGTTTCTCCAACATTCCCCCAACCCAGGAAACTGGCTGGTGCTGTCAAAAAAGTAAAGAACAACCCTGCACTTTGGCATGTACTTTCATAACATAAAAAAAAAATGAATGTAAAAATCAACCAATCGTCTTTGCGGGGGTTGGGAAGATGTCACTTTGGCAGTGAATGGCAGTTGAACAATGCAAATTCACACCTCATTAAGGCAATGACATTAACAGCGGTTAGCTGCTAATTTCATTTGATTGCAAGCTGCAGCGAAATTCAGTGCTAGTCAACTACATCCTTTGCCAGCTGAAATTCCAGTTTCTTTTTGCTCGCATGCTCTCTCGGTACACGATCTTTCGGAAGCTGACAGCAAACCACAAACCACCAATCGTGGGGGAAAATAAAGAGCTGCACTATAGCCTGAGTATTAGAGCATCATAGGACCCACAAATGAAGTGTAAAAGCCACATGTTTGTTAGTACCACTGAGTTATAGAGTGATTTAAGGGTGCAGTAATCTTAAAGCAGCAGTGCAACAAAAATGGGCTAAAATTTGACCACACTTTTTTCTTCCTAATCAATGTCCGATATCTTCCAGTTTATTTTGTCAGTGAAATTTTCAGTTTCTGTTATCATTTAAGAATTTTATGAAAGTTTTAAAATAATTATTTCTGAAGAAAAAAAAAAAAGATGTCCGCCTCATTTTTGCACAGAAATAATACTGGAGACCCGAGGAGGGTAAGAATCCAGACAACAATGCAAATGTACAGTACACAGCATAGGACGCATCCAGAAAACTCAAATCAACAGTTCTGCCAATATTGTTTTATAACCATAGCAGAAAATAAGCTGTTTGGAATAACTTTTTTCATTTCACTGCTGCTTTAATAGAAGTGATTTAACACAGTAATATTCCCAGAAGTTATTTGTGAAGTACAGTAATAACATTAGAATTGTGGTTTGAAAGTGGATGTGTATTGCTCACACCTCTTTTCATTATGTCAATTTCTGTGGTTCAGTTGCCCAATAATTTGGTCCCTTTTTGTGAGTTGTGTCTCCTGCCTCTCCATTTTGATGAAAATTCCATTGTGTAGCCAAATCGTCAAAGAACCACCATACCCATGAACTGAGCAAGACAGCAGACGTTAATCAGAGACCTGACAAGTTGGCAACACTCAAACAATCTCTCGGCTGATTTCAGCTGGAATAGTTGGAGTCCAGGTTGGTTGGCTCAGATTCTCATGATATCTCAGCTCACTTCATCCTGGGCCAATGCCCAATAATATTTGCTCAGCTGTCAATTGAGTCTCAAAGTCCACTGCTTTGGCCAGCAGTTTTGTAACTTCCCCCCTTCCAGTGGTGCTGGATTTTATGACACTGTCAGATCATTAGGAAGTTCCTTCAGCTACCATACATTTAGGACATCCATTCAGAGGAAAGGATTAGGGATCTGATTTATTAAGCCACCCTGAAGAGCCAGTACTAGAAGTGCCTGGAGCATGGGTCCCTCAGGGCCCCCCGGGGCTCCTCCTTCATATCTACCCATGCTGGGTATTCTGGTTCAGGGATCTGTGCATCCTTTAAAAAGGCTAACTGGGGGGGGGGAGAGCCCAAGGCCTTTCAAAATAGGGTACCACAGCATGGTTTGCTTCACTTTCACTTTCACTCCTTTCTCCTTTAAACAAAAAAAAGAGGCAAGGCAGCCTCTGATGGAAGCAAACATTTTAAGTAGGATATGATATGGCAAGACCCGAAATGTAGAAAGATACTGGATGAAATAAACTAAAATGTTGAAAACATGAATATATTGGTTGATTTTTGAAGGGTGAGTGGGGTGGACTTCCTGTACACTTTTTTCTGATGTTTAAGCGTAAGCCTATACTGGTGATTATCCTCTCCCCTATAAACAGTTACTAATACATGTTTTTTGATAATCATTTTTTGAGGTGCTGGCTGTACTGGGATATCTTTTTCGTAGGATGCTTCTTTCCAGTCAGGCAGAGACCAGTTATTTATTTGCCTTTTAATACCACGAGTTCCCTCAGGAGTGATGGAGAAGGACTGCACATACAATCCCTCTCTAGGGACAATATCTGTTCTTCCTGTTACTTCTCCTGCTGGACTTTAAGTTTATTCTTAAATGAGGTGCCAGCAGTAGCTACTCCTCTAGCAAAAGCTTTCATCATCTCCCACCTGGTGGATGCCAATGTGTCTGCCTCAGTGTTATATATATAAAAAATATTTTAGGATTTCACATTTTGGATATAAAATCAGGATCTAATAGCCTGGGTCAAGGTACAGCTGATGCATGGAGGAAGGGCCATTTCCCTGCCACAGGGTGATCAGTAAAGGGGACTGGTCCAAATAAAGGACTGAACCATACAAAGCTACCTCCAGATGGTGTAGGAGGTTGGTGAAAGCAGAATGAGGTGAATTCAGGTGCAGAGTCTATGGGCATAAGGAAAAAAGAAAATTGTCTAATGGGTGGCAGTACTGCCAGGCATCTATTAGAGATCTCTCAGCTACCAATT
The DNA here is from genome assembly GCA_016271365.2 of Neoceratodus forsteri. NCBI lineage: Eukaryota > Metazoa > Chordata > Ceratodontiformes > Ceratodontidae > Neoceratodus > Neoceratodus forsteri. The sequence continues at coordinate 1,198,288,818 of CM057453.1, forward strand.
GCCTAAGAGCTTAAAAAGCTATTTGGGGAGGCATATCGTGAAGGACCGAGAAGACTGCATTCATTTTGCCCCTAGGTTTCTATGAGTTTATCAGGATGCCTCAAGGGATTTCAGGTGCCCAGCTACCTTTCAGCACCTGATGGAGCGTGCTAATGAGGGACATGAATTTGCTAAGTGTTTGGCTTGCTTAGATGATGTCATAGTGTTTGCCAGCTAGTTGGAAGAACATGAGCGTCGATTGTTCAAGGTCCTGGATGGGCTGGAGGATTTCAGTCTCAAGCTATCTATAGACAAGTGCCAATTCTTCAAACTTCTGTGAGTATGTGGGCCACATAGTATCCACTGAAGGCATAGAGACTGACCCCAGTAAAGTGGAGGCTATGACTACTTGGCCTCAACCGAAGAATTAAAAGAGCTGCAATGGTTCCTGGGGTTTGTGGATATTATAGGCGGTTTGTAGTGATTATTATTGAGTGATCACCCTCCTCCAACCTTACTCAGGGGTGCCCTCCATGCAAAAAGTATAAGAAAGTTGTGCACTCTGAAACAGAGAGAAAAGTACTTTCGGCCGAATGATGTGTTTGGAAACTAGATGGACTACTGAGTGTGAGGAAGCTTTTTATGACATCATATATCAACACCCATGCCCCAGTGCTGGCCTATGCTGACACGCTAAGCAAGTAAATTCCACATACTGATGCCAGTCTACAAGGATTGGGGCTGTGTTATATCAGGACACTCGACAGGCTGAAGACCTGTAGCTTTGCCAGCAGAAGTCACAGCTCCTTCAGTAAAATTATCCAGTGCACAAACTAGGTTCCTGAAAATCTGAGTGGGCCATTGTTGATCAATGTCATGACTATTTATGCGGTGCTAAGATACTAGTAAAAGACTGATAACAATCCTCGAACCTATGTGCAGACCTCAACAAGTTGGATACCACAATGGAGATAGGTGGCTCTCTGCATTGGCCACCTATGACTATGCTAGTAAGTACAGAGCAGGCCTAAACCATATAGATGAGGATGCTCTCTCTGAAGGCCTATGCCACAAACTGACTGGGTCAGATTGTCAGGACCTGACATAAGAGCCCTTTGCCAAAAATTTGACAGGAGGAACAGATGTCTGATGCTGTAGACTGCATGGTGGATTGCTTGGGGCCATCGAGACCTGCATACCTGCTGCTTACTGTCATTTTCTGCTTTAGATACTAGTTCGCTGCCCAATTCAACAATGATAGTCTCCAGCGAATCAATCCTGAGACTCCATGATAAAAAGCGGCTGTGGAGGCTTTGCAGGCTGGGAGGGACATGTCAAGTTGCATTCCACTGACCTAAGAACTGCCTGTTATACAAGAAGGGCCAAAGTTAAAGCTGATTAACCAACTACTATACAGAAGACTGTGGATAGGGAGGGCCGGGTGAACAAACAACAACTGGTGCTGCCCTGCTTTTAGAACTGGTTTGAGGTCCCTGCACTTAATCACAGGGGCATCTGGGCATAAACCGAACTCTTGACCTGAATACGGACCTGATTCTATTGGCCAAAAGAAGATGCAGATGTGGAGCAGCATGTCCAAGACCTGTGACGCTGTTTGCAAAGAAAAGCCTTACCTCAGAGAGCCGCCCCATGGTCAATATCACTACCAGTGCCCCTATGGAACTGGTCGCCGACTTCTGAGTTTAGAACCAGATCTAAAAACCTCAGTAACATTGGTAGTCACTGATCATTTTACCTGGTAACCCAGGCTTTCCCTAAAGGATCAGAAAGCAAACTACTGGTTAAAGTACTTGTTGAGAACTTCTTTGTTCACTATAAATTTAAGAATCCATTCCGACCAGGGAGGGACTTGAAACCACCTGATTAAAAAATACTATCCTTGTGAGGACTCTGAATCAAGAACCACCCCATACCATCCCCAGGAGATCCCCAACCTGAAAGGTTTAACCACTTTGCTTGATATGTTGGACACACTGCAACCCAGGGACAAGCCTAGATGGAGCCAGCAGATTAGCACTGGTTCATGTTATAACTGCACAAAAGTGATGCCACTGGATTTTCCCACACAGGCTGACGTTTGGGAGAGGCTGAACTGCCAGTGGATGTGTTTCTGGGCTTCCTGATGAGGTGCAAGCGAAAATCATCTGTAAGTACAGAAGTTGAAGGCCCAAATGAACCATGCCTACCAACTGGCCCAGACTATGGCTGCTAAGCGAGAGCCTGGCCAACAAGGAGAGGTATGATGAAAATGAAAATAATGGAACTGAGAGAGGGGATAGAGTGCTATTAAAGGAATTTGGGACTGCATAGCGACATAGATTGCTGACAGATGGCATCACCTCCCTCATATTGTTGTGGGAAAACAGCAGATTTACCTGTGCATATAAATGCTGACCTGAAAACAATTCAAAAGATGTGAAAACTATACAAGAAATCATCTGACTCCCAATCGGACAGATCTTGATTGAAGCTGAACCTCCCAATGACCCCAGGCCTATGACTAGATCTGCTGCCAAGAAAAAGACCAGACCTTGATTCATGAACCAGCTAAATAAGAGGGCCTTGTCCAAACCCCTCTGATGAAGATGATCGCCAATCTGTGTCTGAAGACAATGAAAATAATATTGAATACTATCCCTCTTATGAATTGAGCCAACTATTTCGGGGCAATCCCCTTGTTAACTCTGGAGATGAGGTTGGGCTTTCTGGACTGTCAGAGCCCTCCGCTTTGTCTCCGGAACCAATGCTTCCAGAGGATGAACTGGGTAGCAGCAAAGCCCAAGGGGTGGGGTCCTTGAGCCTGGCTGAACTGTCTGGCCTGGCTGAACTATCTGACTTTTCAGAAGAAGAAAGTGATGTAGGGGAACAAGCCAGTGATATGCTGGAACGGAAGAATATTTTGAATACCATGATGGTTCCTTACTAGTACCCTGAACAGTCCCCAGCTGAGCCAAGTAGTGTGGGTCCTGATATGAAGGTCATGCCCAAAAAGTACTATGAGCACTGGAGTCCCTTCCCTAATGGAGGTTTCCCTACTAATCTCAATGAGGCTGAAAGCGGAATCGGGGCCTGTCCAGGAGTTCTCCGAGACCCTAGATGCTCCAGCTGAGAAATACGGCCTGTAGTAAAAGTTGAGTTAGAGTCTGGGTCAGCCTGTGGATCTGCCCTTAAATGTGGTCCATAAAGGGGTGTATGTCCCAAGCTCCTTGCCTAAGTTAGTCTTGGGGATAACTCCAACCTGTTAGTATTGCCCTCTGAGGTGTGGTACCCTACCCCAGTTAGCCACCCAGTAGCTGAAAGGAAGACCCCCTCTTTTCAGGTGTCATGGGCAGAGAGTAATGACCTGATTTGAAAAGAGGAAAATGTTATAGAGGTGTGTGTAATGTTGCATAAACTGTAGTAAACTGTAAATACAGTAGTAATGCATGTGACCTAAAGTGTGACACAATGTTAATTAAGATGTTTGCCTTAAAGTAATTTAAGGGTAACTTACTTAATCAGCAGACGTAAAGTTCTTTCTAGGCCAGGAAGGGTGCCCCCCTAAAATGAGGGTTCCTAAAAGCCTCCTAGGAGCTGCCTAAGTGTTCCCCTGGTGGTTGGCGTTTGGCAATGCAAGCAGTTTAAATGGCAATGCTGTGAGTGCTTTTTAGAGCCTCTGTGTACTGTCCTTTAAGGGCTGCCTGCTTGTTGTTATAATTAGTTTGAATGGGAGGTGTGTTTCCCTGTAAGTCCGCTTCAGCTGGCTGCTAAAGTGCTCTGTTTGTAGCCAGATTAGGCGCAGAGGAACCGTTATAAAGATAAACTACTTGCTGGGAATTGTTGAGTGATAATGAAGATACAGTTTGTTCTAACCTGTTTCTTGTAGCCTGGACTGTTCCTGTTGTGCCCTTACGATGTTGGTCCTGAACTGTTGAAGTGGACCAATCAGATCATGAGGAGCAGCTCTAAGGGAGTCGACTGACCAATGAAGAAACAGCTAGTTATACTGGGAGATGGCATTATGGGCTAACTTTTTGCACCACTAAGAGCAAAAGTAAAACAACTGGCATGTGTAGCCAGCCAATGATACCGGGTAGCACCCGGGCGTGAGACTGCCCCATGCTGTTAGGGGCAGATGCGCTGTGACTGTAGAAGAGAAGGAGCTCTGAGCTTTTGTGCTGATGATCCATTCGGCGCAGAAAGCGTGAAAGGCCTGAGGCGACCTCTGCCAGTGCTCAATCGGATTAAATCCACTGGCATGCGGTCAGAAAGAAGGCTGTGCATAAACACAACTACCTACCGAGACTTCACCTGAGGAGGACTGGAGAATCTGCTGAATCGTGCTCGGTCTGTTAGGACGTTAAAGCTGAAGTGTAACACCCACAATTGCTGTGAGTTCGTTTGGGTCCTGGGAGCAGCTGCCTGGTATGGTACCCCTCTGTTGTTTTCCATATAAATGTGTGAGGAGGCCCTTGAAGCTCAGGCTCAGCCCTGCAAGTGGTGAAGGTGGTTATCTGCTGGAGCTGTGAGTACTGGATCAGGGGTAACTCCTGTTAAAACTTGCAAACAGTGGCAAAAATCATTTTTGTTATATTGCTGACTGCACTAATTGAGCTTTCTGCTCCACCTGAACTTCTCAGGGATTAAATGCTAAACTATGTCAGGGCCCCAACCAGCTGCATCGAGGAACTAAGCCATTAGGGCTTGGGTACCCATAGACAATAATTACAAGGTTGAGCCTGTGCACAGAGCCCTAGACATATTTTCATATATAGTAGTAGTAAGCTAATCCAACCCGATTCCCCGGTCCTTGTTAACTTCCTCAAATAAATCAGATTGTTTGTTTTGCAAAAGTACACTGGCTAGTCTGTGTATTAATGATGAAATACTGCATAGTGAGCGTGGTGTAACTGTACCTTACTAGCCAGGGGTCCCGGGTGAGCTGACGGATTCGAGCCGGGGTAAGTGTATATGGCAGGACTCTGAGAATTGAACTGCGTGGGCCACTAATGGGAAGAAAGGGGGCAGCAAACCAGAGGGGCTGTGCACCCAGCCCGCTCGGGATTATTTCTATCTCAAGGACCCCTCTGGGTGGAGGCACCCACCAACGGATCTGGGCCCCTCACCCTGCTACAGTTAGTGCAGGCAGGGGTAGTAGCCCTTAGGATAGTGCCCCCTGGGGGTTACACATGGATTTAGAAAAGGACATAGCACTGCAACTACTCTCCTTACACTCACAAACAATGTTGTCTCAGCCATGGATAGGGGTGTTCTCACAGATGCAGTCTTTATAGTTCTAACAAAGGACTCTGATCTGGTGGACCACTCTCTGCTCTGCTCTAAGCTAGCTAGGATGATAATCTCATTGTTACCCCCAGGTGGCGCTATCCCAAGGGCTACTACCCCTGCCTACTTGACTACTGACAGGTTGAGGGGCCTAGCTTCTATGGCGGGTGTCTCCACCCAGAGGTCAGGGTTTGTAATGGTTGGTCTAGTTTGGTCACAGCCCTCTGGACACTGAGACCCCCTTCTAATCCCTCTAATGGCCCACACGATGCACAGGAATTACAGTACCAATACCCCACATGTACACACTGTTCAATCATAAGGTACCACTTACCCTCGAGACCTGAGTCACAGGTCTCTGAGAGACCCCCTGAAAATAAGGTTAAGCAGCATACACAAACCAATACAGTGCTTGTGCATGAGGTACTGACACTTCAGACAGTTTAAGTGTAACAACAACAACAAATCTGATGTATTTGGGGAACAGTAACATGGAAGGAAATCAGGTTAATTAGTGGCATTAAATCACAGTACTGTGCACACATACAGGGTCGAAAAGTCACACTCTGGGTACCCAGGTTGGAGGCTAATGAGTCCGTGCCAGGATTGACTGGCAGGTGCAGATGGACACAGGCCTGTGAAGGAAATATATGCACAACACCCAATTGTAATCAGGAGCCTGATGGCTCACTCCATAAACAAAGAAACAAGAATTAGATGACACACTTGTGATTGAAAACAGGCTGCAGAGGAATACCTAATTTGACTCTCAGTACACAAGCTGAGAACCGGATGGTGGATGTTCTTCTGGATTGTCAGAAACAGCAGGGCATGGAGACAAGGTCCTTATGACTGGAACCCACTGCAGTTTACTGTAAACGGATTTAGTTGAGAGACAAGTTGGGGTTTGCTTCCAGCTGCAACACACAGCACACAGCACAGAGGATTGGAAATAGCGATTCCCCACAAGCACTTCGCACATTCATATGTAAAAGGAAAGTACTATACCAGGCAGGCTGCTCCTCGATCCTGATCGCAATTACTGCAAAATACCCGGGAGCACACACAGCAGCTTCAGTTCCTGACAGACCGAGCGCAATTCAGCAATTTCTCCAGTCTTCTACATGGTGAGCCTGGTTTCCACACTTCTAGTGCTTCTTTCTCCTCACAATTCGGATTCAGTCCAAACTGGCACTCACAAAGGCTGCAGACCGAAACTCAGGGCCTCACATGTGCTTCCCGCACGAAACTATACACTGCAGAAGCACAGAGCTCCTTCTTTCTTCACAGTCACAACTGATCTAATCTTTCCAGTCACAGAGCAGGGCATTTTCTTTAGCTCCACACCATTCTATTGGCTGGTTCGGCTGTCACTCACAATAAGATTCCCTCTGTTGGTAGAAAAAGGCACCAAGGTTAAAACTACATTTCCCAGAGTCACTGCCCATACAATCCCCTTGTGGCTGGCTCAGAATTGAGAGTCCAAGTTCCGATTCGTCCACAGGCTCCATTTTAGGGTCTCCCTTTCATCCTGATTGGTCCAAGTCAGCTATTCAGAACCAAAATGAAAAAGCTACACTGAAACAGTTTGTGCTGAAAGGAAGACAGGTTAGACAAACTACATTTTCTCAGTCATTCTAAATGATTTCTGGCAAACAGTTATATCTTTCAACAAGGCTCCCTCTGCACATGTAGCAACGGCAGAAACGGAGCGAATTGACAGCAGCCTGGGTGGGATTCGGGCATTAGAACACACAGTCCCCCCATATAAACTAATTAAGTCTGCAAGCAGACAGCTCTTAAAGAGACAGTATGCGGAGGCTCAAATAGCACTCACCTGGAACCACATTTAAATAGCTCAGATGCCGAACACCACCCAGACTTGGAGCATTCAGGCAAGCTCCTGGAAGACTTTTGGGAACCCCCATTTGCAGGGGATTACACCCTTCCTGGCCTGGAAAACTTGGGGTCCGCGTCAAGTAAGTACCCCCATAAGTTCCAATACAACCATATACATTTACATCTGTATCACATTAGGCTTATGTATATAATCATCGGTCAACATATCACCTTACCAGTAACACATTTCTGAAACTTTTCAGTACATCACTTTGTACACAGTATTATACACACATTGTACCATAACTCAGGTTATTACCTCCTGTACATGAAACCTGAAGAGAGGGGGCCCTTCCCTATCAGCTACCTTGGGGCTAGATGGGCCAGGGGCACCATACCTAGAGGGCAGCACAATTAACTTGGAGTTAGCACTGATGTTCAGTTTGGGCAATGAGCTTGGGGACTCATACACTCCTTTATGGACAACATTGAGAGGCAAATCCACAGGGCTCCCAAGGGAATCATAACTGAGGTGCACCACAGGCTTTACAGCTCGACCAGTCTTTCTATGGGGAACTGTTACAGTCTCTGCACTCTGAGCCTGATTTTCAGCATAGTCCTCACTTGTCAAGGGAGTCTCCATTGGGGTAGAGAGGCTAGAACTTGGGGCACTTTCAGCTCCAGGAGTTACAATCTCTGAGCCCACAACACTTGGTTCACATGGAGAGCTTTCGGACACTGGCAGTGGACCATCAGGGCACTCAAAATACTCTTCTTGTTCTGGTATATCACCAGTTTGTTCCAGTCCATAATTTTCCTCCTCTGAAAGCTCAAACAGTTCAACTATACACAATGATTCCATATCATCTGACTTGATGCTTTGCACTTCACTTTCTGGGAGCATTGGCTCCAGGGGCAAAGCTGGGGGCTTAGACAGTCCAGAAGGCCCAGCTTCATCTCCAGGATTAACTAGGGGGTTGCCCCAAAACAACTGACTCAGTTCAAAAGAAGGGTAGTATTCAAAGCCACACTCACTTTCCTCTGACATGGACTGACAGTCATGTTCAACTGGGACTTGTAGAGGTGAACACTTTAACTCAGCTTCTATAGGTGCAGACTTTCTTGATTTTTTCTTAGCAGCAGCTCTTGTCACTGGTCCAGAAGGGGCATTTTCTAGGGGCTCAGACTCAATCGAGATTTGTCCAATGGGCAGTAAATGATTTCTATGCATTGTTTTAACATCTTTTGAATTATTCTCAGGCCTTACTTTGTACACAGGCAGATCATCTAGTTTGCCCACTACAACGTGAGGGAGATGGTGCCATCTGTCAGCAATCTTATGTTTGCCATGCAGTCCCAGATTTCTTAGCAATACCCAATCTCCCTCCTGGAGTTCCTGTGCTGTTCACCTTTTTATCATACCTTTCTTTGTTGGCCAGATTTCTTTTGGCAGCCATGGTTTGAGTCAGTTGGTATGCATGATTTAGCTGGGCCTTTAACTTTTGCACATACTGTAAATAGTTGTCAGCTTGAACCCCATCAGGAGAGACTCCAAAACACACATCTACCAGCAGTCAAGCTTCTCTTCCAAACATCAGGCAGTAGGGGGAGGACCCAGTGGCATCACTTGGTGCAGCTGTAGGCATGTACCAGGGTGCTAATTTGTTGGCTCCATCTAGGCTTGTCCTTTGGGTGGAGGGTGCCTCGCATATCTAGCAAAGTACGGTTGAAACGTTCAGGCTGTGGGTCCCCCTGGGGGTGGTAAGGGGTGGTTCTGGACTTTCGCACTCCCCACAGAGAAAGCATCTCTTTGATCAGATGACTCTCAAGGTCTCTCCCTTGATCACAATGGATCCTTTGAGGAGCCCCATAGTGAACAAAAAAGTTTTCTACAAGTACTTTTGCCACAGTGGATGCCTTCTGGTCCTTGGTGGGGAAAGCTTGGGCATATCTCGTAAAATGGTCAGTGACCACCAACACATTACTAATGTTTCTTTGATCTGACTCCAAACTCAGAAAATCAATACAGACTGGCTCCATGGGTGCACTGGTCGTGATGTTAACAAGGGGGGCAGCCCTCTGGGGCAAATCTTTCCTCTGCAAGCAGCGACTACAAGTTTGAATGTGTTGCTCAACATCAGCCCCCATCTTAGGCCAATAGAATCTGGCTCTCACCAAGTCAAGTGTTCTGTATATACCAAGGTGCCCCATGCGGTTGTGTAAGGACCTCAGTACTGAGTCTCGAAAGGCAGTGGGCAGCACTAGTTGTTGTTTGTCTGTTTGTCCCCCTCTGTCTACTGTTTCTCTGCATAACAGTCTATTGATCAGTTTCAACTTAGGACCTTCCTTGTATAACAATGCAGTTCTCAAATAAGTGGAGCGTAATTTGGACACATCTTTCCCTGCATAGAGGGCTTCTAAAGCTGATTTGATCATGGGATCTCAGGATTGAGCCCGCCGAATACTGTCATTGTCCAGCTGAGGCAGTGCACCAATGTCTGTTGCAGAAAAGTGGCAATAAGCAGCAGCTATGCAGTTCTCAGAGGGTCCCAAACAATCCACCATACAGTCCACTGCGACCGTGGACATTTGTTCCTCCCTGTCAAACTTCTGGCAGAGTGCTCGAATATCAGGTTCTGACAGTCTGACCCAGTCATTCCGGGGAACGGGCCTCCGGAGACAGCATCAGCATCTATGTGGTTCAGGCCTGCTCTGTATTCAACAGCATAGTCATATGTAGATAATGCAGAAAGCCACCTATGGCCAGTGGCATCCAACAGCTGATCTGCACATAGGTCAAAGGATTATTGTCAGTTTTACTCGTATCTTAGCCCCATACAAGTACTCGTGGAACTGGTCAACAATAGCCCACTTCAAAGCTAGGAACTCTAACTTTTGTACAGGGTAGTTCTTTTTGGATGGGGTCAGGCTTCTACTGGCAAAGGCCACTGGTCTCAGGCCATTCTCATGCTCTTGGTACAATACAGCCCCCAAGCCTTGCAGGCTAGCATCAGTGTGCAAGACATAGGGCTTCGCTGGATCTGCATAGGCAAGGACAGGAGCGTGAGTAAGTTGATATATAATTTCATGAAAAGCAGTTTCACACTCAGGTGTCCATCTGGCTCCAAATACTTCATTGGGACGGAAATACACTCTCTCAGGCTCAGAAGAAACCAACCTCTTGTATTTTTTGTGCGTAGGAGGGTAATCTTCAGTAAGATTAAGTAAGGGACAGATCACTCTTGAATAGTCCTTGATGAAACGACGATAGTAGCCACAGAATCCCAGGAATCTTTGCAATTCTTTTAGATTGTGGGGCTGTGGCCAGGTGGTCAAGGCCTCAACTTTACTCGGGTTGGTCTCTGTTCCTTCGGTAGAGACTATGTGTCCCACATACATTACAGATGTTTGGAAGAATTGACATTTATCAATGGACAGTTTTAGGCCAAAGTCTTCCAGTTGGTCCAACACCTTGAACAATCTGCTGTCATGTTCCTCCAATGAGCTGCCAAACACAATAACATCATCTAGGTACACCAGGCACTCTAATAAGTTCATGTCCCCCACTGCACACTCCATCAGTCATTGAAAAGTGGCTGGGGCACCTGAAATCCCTTGAGGCATCCTTATGAATTCATAGAAGCCAAGCGGACAGATAAAGGCTGTCTTGTCGCGGTCTTCCAAGGCCATCAGAATCTGGTAGTACCCATTGCGAAGATCCAGCACAGAGAACCACTTGCTACCATTCAGGCAGTCTAAAGCATCCTGGATGTGGGGCATTGTATACTGATCAGGGATAGTCCGCCGGTTCAAGGTGCGATAATCCACGCACATCCTTACTGCCCCATTCTTTTTTCTCACTACCACAATAGGTGAAGCATATGGGCTTCTGGATTCTTGACTTACACCAGCAGCAAGCATCTCTTTCAGATGCCATCTCACATCATCTATGTCAGCAGGTGCCAGGCGTCGAGACCTCTCAAGAAATGGCCTTTCATCATGCAGCCGGATGTGGTGCTCAGCTCCTTGCACACATCCTATGTCCCATTCTTTGAAAGAAAACACCTGGTCTCTCTGGGCAAGCTTTCTACTGATTCTCATCTTCCATTCGGCTGGCAACGGGGAGTCACCAAAATCAAACAAGTCAGGCGTCACTCTGTCATTCTCCCCTGAACACTTGTTACTAGGCAACACTGCAGTATCCTCACAATGCACATTAGCCAGGGTGCAACCTCTATTTACTCGAATCTCTCTATCAGACACATTATGAACTTGGACTATTACCCATCTGGCATAAGCACGGGCTCTGGCAGGCAAAATACTTGGCTTGACCAGCAGTCCCTCTGGCAATTTCCCATCACCTGGAGCATCCAGCAGGAGGATTTTATTCCTGACATCCTTTCTGATACGGACCTCTCCCTGTAAGGTACACTGGGCACTTGGCACCAGGATCAGAGACTCAGGATCCTTTTTCCAGACAATTCCAACCAGTTCCTCTGGTTCCAGTTTGTCAGCATCTCTCTGGGCATCATAGGCCTTCTTGATCAATGCCAGAATTCTTAAAGCTCTACCAGTCTGTGACCCCTGTTTCTCATAACACAACTGCGCCAACCGTTCAAACATATGCACATTCATCCCAATTAGTAGCGGAACCCCATCATACAGTCCAGTAGGGAGACACACTAAGGCCAGGGTCTCTACTTGCTAAGCCACTCCAGCCATGGACGTGGGGAAAGACAGCCAAATTCGGATATACCCGGAGTAGGGGTAGGCCTTCTCACTTAACCCACATACATGCAATCCATCCAATGGTTGTAAGGGTACATCTGACAAATGCTTCTGGTACCAATCCTGGAACATAGTTGTCACTTGGGAGCCACTGTCTAATACAGCTCTTGTAGACATTCCATTCACCTTTACAGTGGTCTCCATGGAGGGACCCACTATTCTGGACCAGTCTGGAGAGGCGGTAGCAGGGGCCTGGGCAACTGACCTTGCCACAAAGGGACGTGAGTTAGCATTTTTGGGACCCTCACTGGGATCATTTCATGCACCTCTTAACCACTGATTTGTCCTCTGAAGCTCTCCTTGTAGCCTAAATACAACTTTGTCTGTGTCTTTTGGGGACCGGCATTCTCTCTTCATGTGCCCATCCTTCCCACAATTATAGCAAAACATACTTTCTGGAGTTTGAGCTGGCCGAGGCGTCACACTGTGAGCCAGGACGGGGGTACTACTAACTGGACACCTTGGTGCCATCTCTGTCTGTGGCAAGATAAGCATTTGGAAGCATCTCGTCAATTTCCCCACTTCCATGGTCAAGACATCGAGTTTTGAGCTGTTGTCAGCTGGAGGTGCCTGAGTGAGTACCCCCACCCCCATAGCAGATGCAGTCAGATATAGGCCGGGGCCTGTACTTGCAGGTGCGGCCTTCATAAAGAGACTTTTTGAATTCCCTGATCTCTCTCAGCAGTTCACCCCATGGCAGCACACCCTCATCGGTCCCCACTTCACAAGGACCTTCCGATGCTGTGATCACTTGGGCTGCGCTCACCCCAGAATTAGAATCCCCCTCCTCATCTTCAACCTCCTGAAGTTCTTTTATTAAGTCACAATAGTCTGGTGGGTTACCCCTTCTGTCTGGGAGCCTTAATTGAAGGAGCTGCAATTTAGAATGCTTTGCATGCTGTAGTAGGTGCTCCAACCTTACACGGTTTAAGTCACTGGCGGATACCCCACCTTTTCGGTAAGCCTTCTGCAGAGCTCTTTCCAGACAAGTAAAAATACAGAAAAGCTGTCCCCTGGCCACTGTTTTGTACCTTGAAATTTCCACATCAAGCTCTCCCCTGACTCAATGCTCCCAAAATTACCTTCAAGCACAGATAGATACTTCTGGGCAGATGCATCAGGATTTGTGGACCTCAAAAATGTAATGGCCTCTAGGGCAGGACCCCTCAGACTTTCTATGATTCTTTTTAGTTTCTCAGCCTCCACACACTGCCATTCAGGTATCGGGGGGGCAACACATTCTATCCAGGTGTCCCAATCATCCTCCCCTTGGGGGGTTGGAAGGGTGCCAGAGAAGATCCTCAACCTTCAGTAAAAGTCGTGACTAATGGAAGGTGCAAAAATAGGAGCCTGCATTGGTTCAGCCACCATAACGGGTACTGGAGCGGGAGAGGGTGTTGGGGAAGGAACACCCCCAAGTGGCAAGAATAGTTTCTTCAAGTCCTCCACAGTTTTCCCTTCCTCCAGCAACAATTTAGCAACTTTCTCCTCAAAAGTTTCAGATAGTGGGGGGGGGCTCATTCCCCCCCAGGTCTCTACTGTCCTTAATTATCACTCTCCAGACCATGAGGGCTCCCTCTGGGGTAATAGTATGTGGCACTTTGGAGCTATCTGTGGGGTCCTTATACTCTACTAGGGCCATGAAAGTGTGGGTGAGTAGATCAGCATGTTGACCCACCACCACAGGGTTTTGTAAACCTTCCACCTCGGAAAGTACTCTCTGTACAGTGTCCGTATTGATACCCAGGGGGATGTCCAGGATAAGCATAGCATTTTGGGGGTCGCTCTCCCCAGTACCCCACTCCACCAACTGGTGCACAGCCACTTCTGTTGGGGTACCCATTTATTTTTTTTAACAGTGGTTTGTAAATGTGGCCACTAGAGGACACAAAATCCCAGCAATGAGCCTCCAAGATGTAACCCCAGGTGGCGCTATCCCAAGGGCTACTACCCCTGCCTGCTTGACTACTGACAGGTTGAGGGGCCTAGCTTCTAAGGTGGGTGTCTCCACCCAGAGGTCACGGTTTGTAATGGTTGGTCTAGTTTGGTCACAGCCCTCTGGGACACTGAGACCCCTTTCTAATCCCTCTAATGGCCCACACGATACACAGGAGTTACAGTACCAATACCCCACATGTACACACTGTTCATTCATAAGGTACCACTTACCTTCGAGACTGAGTCGCAGGTTTGTCTCTGAGGACCCCCTGGAAGATAAGGTTAAGTAGCATACACAAACTAATACAGTGCTTGGCATGAAGGTACTGACACTTCAGACAGTTTAAAGTTTAACAACAACAACAAATCTGATTTATTTAGGGAACAGTAACACGGGAGGGGAAAATCAGGTTAATTAGTGGCATTAAATCACAGTACTGTGCACACATAGAGGGTCTGAAAAGTCACACTCTGGGTACCCAGGTTGGGGTGGGCTAGCCAGGTCCATTGCCCGGGGTTGGCCAGCAGGTGCAGATGGATAGGGCCCTGTAAAAGAAAATATATGTACAACACCCAGTTGTAATCTGGAGCCTGATGGCTCAGTCCATAAAGCAAAAAAACAACAAGAATTAGATGACACACTTGTGATTGAAAACAGGCTGCAGTGGAATACCCTGATTTGTACTCACAATACCCAAGCTGAGAACCGGACGGTGGATGTTCTTCTGGATTGTCAGAAACAGCAGGGTATGGAGACAAGGTCCTTGTGACTGGAACCCACTGCAGTTTATAGCAAACGGATTTTTTATTTTATTTTATTTTATTGAAATCTACGATTACAAATACCTTTGAGCAGGAACTGCTCGTTTACAAAGGTTCCACGTCGAAGGAATGGGGGTATACATACATACAAAGGTCAACATAGTAATACATAGTTACACAATAAAAAGTAGTAAGAGACTGAGGCTTAGGAAATTCCAGTAATTCAAAATGTGCCAAATGTTAGGTAGCATGACATACCAGCCAAGGGCAATCTTAGAAATAAGTGCTGCAGGTGAGAGGAGGCATGCAGGCAGGAAAACCATTGTCGGAGGGTAGAGGGTGAGGGTAAGAGCTCTAAAGGGAGGAGGGAGGGATAAAAGTCAGGAAATGCCTGGGGGGGAGAAAAGGGAGAGGGGGCAAGGGGGTAGGCAGGTAGGAGGGGGCAAGGCGGGGAGAGGTAGCTGTCAAGACTGAAGTGGAGGGCAGTGTATTGTGGGCCCCTGATTAGGTGAGGCAGTCACAACGACTAGTTGAAATGAGATGAAGTCGGAGTTGTCTCTTAAAAGGGCCAAGAGCAGCAGCAGTAAGAGTAAGTAAGTTTCTTTGTTGAGAGTATTGTACCACTGTGGTGCTCTGTGGGCAAAGGCCCTCTGGCCCATGGTAGTCCGGCATCTGGGGACAAGGAAGGTTAGTTGTTGTGAACTTCTAGTTCACTGGGTGCTGTGGTGGTAAAATAAGGAGCTTTTCAATGCCCAGGGGCATGACCCCAAAGAGGACTTTTTTGGCTAAGAGGCAGGTTTGATACTGTATCCGACTGATGAGGGGAAGCCATCCTGCCCAAGTGTACAGGTCACAAGTGTGTGTAAGTCGGTCAGCCCCAGTTAGCAGCCTGCATGCTTTGTTGAGTGCAACTGTAATTCTGCGGAGGGCAGAGGCGGAGGCAGAGCCATAAATTGCTAGTCCGTAATCGATGATGGAGGTAACAGAGCTGCTGATAGCAAACCGGAGAGTGTCAGGAGTCATGCAGTGTTTGTGCCCGTAGAGTAGGCCTATACGGATGTTGGTGGCTTTGGCGACAGAATCTGTGTGCCGATGGTAGGAGAGTGAGCTGTCCAATGTGACACCTAGGTATTTAAAATCAGGAACGTGTTCAAGTAAGGTCCCTGTTTGGTTTAGGATGGTGAGGTCACGGGATTTGTACTTGCTCCTGGCATTGTAGAAGGTCATAACCTTTGTTTTGCTGTAGTTCATGACCAGTTTGTGTGACTTGAACCATTCTTCGATGCACATGAATTCAAGCTGTAATTGTTTCTCAAGGAGCTCTGCATTTTGGTGGTTGGTGAACATGACTGCGTCATCAGCGTAGAGCAGTAATTTCTGGTGGCAGACACTGGGAAGGTTGAGGAAGAGGCTGAAGAGTAGTGGCCCCAGGAAGGACTCCTGTGGGACCCCTGAAATGATTTAGTTTGAGACAAGCTGGGGTTTGCTTCCAGCTTCAACACACAGCACACAGCACAGGGGATTGGAAATAGCAATTCCCCACAAGCACTACGCACATTCATATATAAAAGGAAAGTACTATACCAGGTAGGCTGCTCCTCGATCCCGATCGCAATTACTGCAAAATACCCGGCAGCACACACAGCAGCTTCAGTTCCTGACAGACCAATCGCGGTTCAGCAATTTCTCCAGTCTTCTACAGGGTGAGCCTGGTTTCCACACTTCTAGTGCTTCTTTCTCCTCACAACTTAGATTCAGTCCAAACTGGCACTCACAAAGGCTGCAGACCGAAACTCAGGGCCTCACACGTGCTTCCCGTGTGAAACTATACACCGCAGAAGCACAGAGCTCCTTCTTTCTTCACAGTCACAACTGATCTAATCTTTCCAGTCACAGTGCTGGGCATTTCCTTTAGCTCCACACCATTCTATTGGCTGGTTCGGCTGTCACTCACAATAAGACTCTCTCTGTTGGTAGAAAAAGGCGCCAAGGTTAAAACTACATTTCCCAGAGTCACTGCCCATACAATCCCCTTGTGGTTGGCTCAAAATTGAGAGTCCAAGTTCCGATTTGTCCTCAGGCTCCATTTTAGGGTCTCCCTATCATCCTGATTGGTCCAAGTCAGCTATTCAGAACCAAAATGAAAAAACTACACTGAAACAGTTTGTTCTGAAAGGAAGACAGTTTAGACAAACTACATTTTCTCAGTCATTCTAAATGATTTCTGGCAAACGGCTATATCTTTCAACAAGGCTCCCTCTGCACATGTAGCAACGGCAGAAACAGAGTGAATTGACAGCAGCCCGGGCGGGATTCGGGCATTAGAACACACAGTCCCCCCCTACAAACTAATTAAGTCTGCATGCAGACAGCTCTTACAGAGGCATTACGCGGAGGCTCAAATAGCACTCACTTGGAACCACATTTAAATAGCTCAGACGCCGAACACCGCCCAGACTTGGACCATTCAGGCAAGCTCCTGGAAGACTTTTGGGAACCCCCATTTGCAGGGGGGTTACACCATCTGCTGGGGGGAATGGCCTGACCAGGCAGAAGATGGTAGCATAGTTCAGAATCTCTGCAGGAATGACTGCAATCTAACCTCATCCAGCCTTCACCAGACCTTTCTTTGGTACCAACTCCTGTGACCATCCTGTAATCTTACTGCCTGACACAGTTTGTAAGTCATTTTTGATCCATCATCTACTTATATTCAATTATTCTACACTGTACTGCAGCATACTAGGCCTCATCTTTCAGCATTATGGCAGATCTCCAAGTACAGCAAAGCTCACTTGCTAGAGTGGAAGTAATGTTTTCTAAACTGATGGCTGAGATTAATGATCTAAAAACCTCCACCCAACAGAATGTGACCACTCTTCAAACTTTTAGCCAGAGAATTGCATTTAATGAGAAAGCAATGGCCTGTAACACCACTACTATTCATGACCTCCAGGCTACTGTCCGCAATCAAGATCGAACTATTAAATCCCTACAAGCCAAAATTGACGATATTGAAAATCGTAATCGTCGCAACAATTTACGATTTTTTGGCTTCCCTGAAGGTGTAGAGTTAGGAGACACTACTGCGCTTTTATTACATGTGCTGCCTACAATGCTTAAACTGCATCCGGACCTAATGTTAATCACAAAGCGGTCTCACTGCACTCTGGGTCCCAGGCCAACATCAAACCAGTGACCAAGGCCTATCATTGCTCGCTTCTTGAACTATTCCCTCACAGAATTAATACTGAAACGAGCCACAGAAATGGGGAAACTTCAGTGGCAAGAGTTTAATATTTCCATCTACAGAGACTTTTTAAAAGATTTAACAATCAGAAGGAAGGCCTACAATCCACTTAAACAAATCCTCCACCAAAGAAGCATTAAATTTGCTCTACGTTACCCCTCGACACTACACCTTTTCTCAGGCACTTCCTTCAAGGATTTTGAAACCCCTGATGCCTTAGCCAACTATTTGGAGGTCTCTCTCTGCAATCTTACCCTGGGAGGTTCAGCAGTAATTGACAACCCGAACACAGCTTTGGTATCTGCACGGAGGGTGGACGACGAGGTACAGGAATGTGGGGAAAGTGTTGCAGAACTCGCAGCCCCAAGCAGCAACGCCACAACTGATTTGACCCCAAGGCAGTCAACATGGCTGCAAGAGAAGCTTCGGTCGGGCATTATTCTTCAAGACTTTCATGCTGTTCTAGCAAGGTTTCACCCCAAACACCCCAAGCTGCAGCCTCTCACCTTCAAATCAACCCCTCTCTTCCCTTGAGCAATAAGTTTGCTCTCTTGGAGGATGACATGCACTCCTCGTAGGAGGATCCTTCCCAGCAAATTTCAGATGAACATCCCTTTGATTTGGGCCCTGTGCCTCAGGGATGTATTTCTGCCAATACTTCATGGGCAGAAGTTGTTGCAAGTTCCCCACTCAAATCTTTAGAGCCACCCAAAAAGAAATGTAGGGCAAAGACCAAAAGCAAGAACATCAATAGTCACAATCCTGCTAATAAATCTAAGGTGTCATGAGCTTATATGGTCAGTAATATGGTCACAGTTGTTATATCTTGGTAGGTTTTGCTTCCAGGATACTTAAAGGGAGTGCCAGTACACTTTTTCTGCCTAGCCGCCAGCTCTACAGTCTATGCTACCTGGTTGCTTTCGCTCCCAGCGGGTGCAGAAAGCAAAGGCTGTACATCACGGCACAATCAATTTACTTTTTTTTTGCAGTGTTTAAATGAGCAGCTTAAAGGTCTTCAAGGGAACTTTGGTATATCAGCAATGCTTTTCTAACCCATTATTTTAGTGTTAGATCTTATACATTACCTCACTAAACAGGCTCTCCGGATCTAGCCTTTTACTCTCCAGTTTAGCAGTGCATCAGGTTTATAGTCTTTTGGCTGTTCAGTTGCATATCTTCAATCGGTATGCATCCTGTGTATTGCCTTTTCTTTTTTCATATGTGAATTATTATATATTACAAGGCAACTTACCCCTTGCCTCTCCTGATGACAGGTTCTTAAGTATTATTGGCAACTACATTTAATCTATCTCCTTCCCTACGCTCCATTATTCTTACTACCTCCTGCTTACAATATGGAACTATCATTAGCACTCAAAGAGGTGGGCTATGCTTGGTGTACTGTTGCAAAGGATTGTCAATCTACATCTTCCTTATGCTCCTTATTTTACTCGAAGCCTACACATATTATAGAAATCCACTGCTGTGTGGTCCCTCCTGTGTTGGGGCTCACTTGGCCTAGTCTTCTAGACCTAGTCACCCCATATAACACCTATTTAGGTGATTTTTGAGTAATCGGAGCTGATCTTTACTATGACTATCTCTTCTGTCTACAGTTGTCACCGAAGTCTATACCTCTCCACATAATCCTGACTTGCATTTGGCTCAGGGCGTAAGGGCTTAAATTGACCTCCCCTTTCTTCTTCCCCCTCAATATTGTATTTATTATGTACTTACTCTGCTGCACTGCACGGTATACTCAGAGTCACTTTAATGTGATAATGATCTACTTTTCCCTTTATATTTGTTCATTTGCATTCCACCTGGCTCCCTGAATTCCTTGCTCTATGTCTAGGCTGTACTGGCATCTCGTATATGGTTCTTTAATTTACTGTTATTTTGAGTTGGTGTATCTTGTACTATTACTACTAATGTTTATAAATAAGTTCTGGTGTTTAGCTTTATCCTTATAACTTATCCTGTTAGCTTAGAATTAAGCTGAGGTTATTACACTCCCTGCCTTTCTTGGTATTATTCCCTTTCAGTTTAGCTTATCAGGAATACTTACTTTATTATATTACTGGGATCAGACTTAGGTTTGGGCTGATATTTATAACCGGTCCTCCCTAGTCTCCTCCCTACATCGATGCCCCAGACTGTGGTGAAAGAATATCTTAGCCAGTTGGCTGACTCATATCTCCTCACACCCATAAAACATTTTCTTTGTTATTTAGCTTACTAGTATTGTTGTTGTTGTTAATGACCTTTCTCCTTCCCCATCTCTATTCTAACTTTAATAAGATATCTGTGCTACTCATGTATCATACATCTCACTTTTTTTGGCTTGAATGTTACTGCCACTCTCTGCATATACGTAAGCTCCCTATATTGTATTCTAATCATGCGCTGCCTCATTTATTTGTCCCTTTACACTCCAGCGATTATTCCCTTTCTTTAACACTAACAATATGAGTGACATACTTTTATATACATGGAATGTGAAGGGACTTAATTCTCCTTGTAAGCGGAAGCAAATTCTTTCACATCTCAAAAAACATAAAACACAAGTTGGTTTCCTTCAAGAAACAAAATTATTAGCAGAGGATGTTCACAGACTTAAAAAAGATTGGGTCGGTCAGATCTATGAATCATCCTATACCTCAAAAAAAAAGAGGAGTTGATATTCTTATTCATAAGAGTCTCAAATGGTCCCTTGTAAACTCCGTTTCCGATACTGATGGCAGATGGGTGATGGTCAAACTGAATACTAACTCTAGTCCTCCTGCTTGTTAATGTCTATGCACCCAACTCCGATTCCCCGGAGTTTTTTCATAATTTAGCTCAACAGATTCGATCCTTTAATACTGATAATACACCAGTTATTCTTGAAGGGGATCTTAAGTTAGTTTTAGAAGCCAGCATTGACAGCAGTAGCCCCACTACCTACCCTAGAAGTATTAAAGCCCTCTCATTACTAATGCAAGATGTTGGATTAGCAGATGTATGGTGCCTCCTTCACCCCCGTGATCAAGAATTTACTTTTTACTCCTCTCTACATAAGACATACAGTAGAATTGACTACTGGTTAGCCTCTCCTGTTATAATG
Source organism: Neoceratodus forsteri (assembly GCA_016271365.2). Taxonomy (NCBI): domain Eukaryota; kingdom Metazoa; phylum Chordata; order Ceratodontiformes; family Ceratodontidae; genus Neoceratodus; species Neoceratodus forsteri. The sequence goes on from CM057453.1 coordinate 1,198,309,766, forward strand.
GAAAAAAACTATTGATTCATCCATCTCTCCCATCATAATCTCGGACCATTCCCTTGTCAAATTGCGACTTTTGTGGGGCTCATTAGCACCTAAATCTTCTTACTGGCGGCTGGACCCTCTCCTTCTCAAGGATCCCAATTTCTTACCTATGATTAAAGCACAAATTCAGGACTTTCTCTTTCACAATACCCCAACCGAATCTTCTATGTCCTCTGTATGGGAAGCTCTTAAAGCTACGATTCAAGGGAAAATTATCAGTCATGCTGCACATAGGAAAAGAGTAAGGGAACAACAGCTGGCTGACTTGGAAAAATCTCTTAAGGCTAAAGAGAATTTATACTTTTCTTCTAATAAGCACTGTCCTGATTCTCAACTTCATCTTGAAATTCTTCAACTTAGAGTTAAAATTAACTTAATTAATTTCTGTAAAACCGAACTGGCCTTGTTTAAACTTAAATATAAGTTTTGGAAACACGGCGATAAAAATAGGAAACTCCTCTCTTACCAGCTCAAAGCACAACAAATGGAACAACACATCCTAAGTCTAAAAGATGAACAGGGTACGATTCACTCCGACAACCCCTCTATAAATCGTATCATGAAAACCTTTTATCAAAAACTATACTCTAACACAAATCCTCCATCTACTTTACAAATTCAACAGTTCCTTAAATCATTACATCTTCCTCATCTTTCTACTCTTGAAACAAATTCTTTAGATGAACCCTTCTCGCTTCAGGAAATCCAGAAAGCTTTGTCTTCCTTGAAATCCGGCAAACCCCCTGGGGATGACGGATTCCCTGTCGAATTCTATAAAATGTTTTCCGACACCTTATGTCCCCTTCTTCTTACCAAGAAGCTTCCAATATTGGTAAGCTTCCTCCATCTTGCACCGAAGCAATCATAACCTTAATCCCTAAGAAAGAAAAAGACCCTACTCACCCCGCAAGTTACAGGCCGATCTCTTTATTAAACACAGACAGGAAGATATTTGCTAAACTACTAACTTCTCGACTTGAATCCTTGATTCCCAAGCTAACTCACTGTTCGCAAGTTGGTTTTATTAAACATAGATCTGGTTCTGATCACCTACGTTCCTTATTTAATTTAATTCACAAAGCCAGATCCCTCAAGACACCAGCTGCAGCCATAGCTATTGATTTCGAGAAGGCCTTTGATTCCTTAAACTGGGACTACCTTCATCAAGTTTTATCTTATTTCAGGCTTTCTCATACCCTTTCCTCCTGGATCAAGCTATTATATAACTCAACAGTGCACAGAGATCGTGACGCACCTAGGCAGGTCATGCTCTTGGTTTAAATAATGACAATGAATAAGGAGGAAAAAACAGCACCGTAAATAAGGCTATACAGAGAAGTCTCTCTCAAAATGCTAGAGTCCTTATAAAAACTCACCGACTCTGGGATCACTGTACTGCAAGACTGCAATATACTTTAATTTTCCAGTGAAATAAAGCAAGTAAAATCCAACAGAGGTAGCGTAAAAATCAGCACACAACAATACACTACCTTTGAGAAAGCCTCTGATTGGACGAAACGCATCAGGTGATGAGACACTGAACCAGGAACCAGGAAGTGTACTGTTGTGTGCTGATTTTTCCCAAGGGGAACTAGACAAGGCTGTCCTCTGTCACCTTCCCTGTTTATTTTAGCCATGGAACCCCTGACTGCTTGTTTACGTCAATCTTCTGGCATTATGGGCAAACCTGTGAGCAATTCAAGATATGTTTCTCTCTCCTACACGGATGACCTCTTAATCTTACTCGAAAACCTGAATGAGGCTGGGCCCCTGTTGGTTGATTTGCTTAATAATTTTACTAAAATTTCTGGCCTTGCTTTGAATTACGGCAAATCACAAACTATGCCCCTAAATGAGCACTGTAAAGCCTTTATGAACATACCTCTTGGATTCCGCTGGTCACCACAGGGTATAACATATCAAGGAATCAAAATTGCTAGTAACTTAGGGAAGATATGGGACATTCATTTTAACACCTTATTTGATAACATCAACACAATTCTGGATAGATGGAAGCTTCTTAATCTCTCTTTCATGGGGAAAATTGCAGCCATTAAGATGTCCATTTCTCCCAAGATTATTTACCTCTTTGCCAATATTCCTTTAGTCTTACCATCCTCTTTTTTGCTAAAACTGACAAATTAATAGGTAACTTTATCTGGGATGGGAAACCACCGTGATTTAACCGCAACAAACTTCGATCACATTAGAAAAAAGGGGGATTCAGACTCCCCTGGTTCAAAGGCTACCTCTGGGCTTTCCGAATGGCCCAAACCATTAAATGGTTTCAGAAACCCTCCCCTCACTCACCACTATGGGTTGCAATGGAATCCACATTGTGCCCGGGAGGAGTTCCCACTTTCTCCATTTTTAATCCCATTTCCTCTAAACCAAAATCTCACCCAACTATATCATCCTCTGTTCTTTATTGGAAACTAACCCACAAATTCCTGAAATCAAATCCAACACCCTGGTTTTATACCCCCTTATGGGGCAATCCACTGCTCACTCTAGATGATCACCCATTTTTCTGTCGTATATGGAGGAACAAAGGCATTTTCTTTCTCGGAGATATCTTGGACCAGAATTCACTCACTCTTAGATCATTCTCAGACTTGCAGGTCACATGGAAACTTCCTAAACAGGACTTCTGGAAGTTTTTACAAATTCGGGCAGCTTATAACTCTCTCTCTAGTTTAGTTTATAGACATACTCTTCTAAACCCATACATCTCGCACTGGACTAATTTATCAGTAAAATTAAATAGCTCCATTTACAAAGACATTATTGATAATCTACCTGATCAGTCTATATTTGGTGGCGGTGGTGGATGGGGAGGAGGTGAGGGTGGCCCTACAGGGGGACCTGGAGGCTCTGGAAAGATGGTCTTGAAAGTGGAAGCTGAGGTTCAATGCAGGGAAATGCAAGGTACTCCACCTGGGGGCCAGAAACCCAGGCCAAGTGTACACCCTGAGGGGGAATGCTACAAGTCTCGATGGCTGAGAAGGACCTGGGGGTGGTGGTGGATGTCAAGATGAACAACTCGGAGACTTGTAGGAGGGCAGCAGCCAAGGCCAACAGGATGCTGGGATGCATCGCTAGGGGGATCACCTCCAGAAGGAGGGAAGTGATACTCCCTCTGTATAACTGCTTGATGAGGCCGCACCTTGAGTACTGCGTGCAGTTTTGGAGTCCACACTTAAAGAGGGACATTACCCTCCTGGAGAGGGTCCAGAGAGGGCAACCAAAATGATTTGGGGCTTGGGGGACAGGACCTATGAGAAGAGGCTCGAAGAGCTAAATATGTACACATTGGAAGAGAGAAGGGACCGGGGGGACATGATAGAGGTCTTCAGATGTCCCACTGTCTGTCCTCAAACTCAGCACGAAGACTGGGCAATCTTCTTTTGCACATGCTGCACCTAGGTTGTGGAACTCAATTCCTCCTGAAATTCACTTATGCCCTTCAGTTGCTTCATTCTATAGTAGGGTCGGTGAGCATCTCCTTAAGACAGCAAACTGCTCTTGCCCTCAGATTTTTACTGCTCTGTTTTTTTTTCAATCACTTGGTGCGGTGTGCATATTTATGGAACACATACAAACAGAGGAGAGAAGTAAGTGCCTCAGCTGGGACTTGAACCCAGGCCACCTGGAATACCGTTCTGGTCACGATAACCAGCTACAACACCAAGGCAACTGGAACCTGGGCTGTCCCGGAGAACACATTACTCTTTCTGCAATGCACAACCTGGTGCTGCACAAATAATTACTTCATTTTCAATCACATGGGTGTGGTGTTCCAGGTGGCCTGGGTTCATGTCAGAGCTGAGGCACTTACTTCTTTCTCTCCTCTGTTTGCATGTGTTCCATAAATATGCACTCGACACCCATGTGATTGAAAAAGAAGTAATTATTTGTGCAGCACCAGGTTGTGCGTTGGAGAAAGAGTAATGTGCCCTCCAGGACAGCCCAGGTTCCAGTTGCCTTAGTGGTGCAGCTGGTTAGTGCAATTGGAATGGTATTCTGGGTGGCCTGGGTTCAAGTCCCAGATGAGGCACTTACTTCTTTCTCTCCTCTGTTTGTATATGTTTCACTGCTCCGTGTTGCACATCATGGTTGATTCTTACCTATATCATTTGAATTTTAATGTAATCATATGACCTTTGTGCTATATTCAAATGCCATGCATTATGTTTATACATTACTGTTGTGCTTTGCCTGTTGTCTGTATTGTTTAAACTACTGTATACAGTATTAACTGTATACATCTCTTTTGTTCATATTGTACATTGTATTGCCTGTTTATCAATTTTGTTTGTAATCTCCCAGGTCATGCCTGAAAATAGGCATTTGATTGTCTAGTGCACTTACCTGGTTAACAAAAACAACATAAATAATGTCTTAGTGCTCCTGTCTGGCCTCCAGCAAGCACATATTTAGGGCCTCCAGCTAATTCTCATAGGATCTGTTCTGCTGGCCCTGGATCATCCTGGTGACCCTTCACTGTACCGACTCTAGTCTGTCAGTGTCTTTCCTTTGGTGAGAACTCCAGAACTGGGCACAGTACTCCAGAAGAAGCCTCACCAGACATCTGTGCAGTCACAGAATTCCCTTGCTTCTCCAAGAAGAGAGGGAAGACACGGGGATAGGAGGGGAGCTACCAGAAGGGGAGGTTGCAAAACATGGAAGGCCATGTGCATGAATGCCCGCAGCCTGGGAAATAAAATCCCAAACCTAGTGGCCTTAATGGCAGAGGCAGACCTGCCCATTGTTGCTGTTACCAAGACATGGTACACGGGGAACCATGAATTGGATATAGCCATATCAGGTTACATTCTACTTAGAAAAGACAGGGTGGGAAAAAAGGGTGGAGGGGTGGCTATCTACATCAGGGATGGAATTAAGGCAACCGAAGTTCAGGGAACGCAGGAGGGAGAAGAAGCACTGTGGGTCACCCTGGAGACAGGAAACGGTGCTGCCATTTGCACAGGTGTGATCTACAGACCTCCAGTACAAGGGGCAGAGATGTATGAGGTACTAGTGGAAGCCATCCATAAAGTACTAGCCAAAGGTGAACTGCTGCTGGTGGAGACTTTCATTTGTCTGATGTGATTGGAGCACCCATGCTGCAGCCACAGCCAGGAGCAGAGGCATCATGGATGCCTGCAGGAGGCATGCCTCAAACAGCTTGTGGTGTAACCCACCAGAGAAGGAGCAGTATTGGATCTGGTACTCACCAGTGGGGACAGAGTCACCGATGTAATGGTGGATAGCCACCTGGGGTCCATGGAGGAGTCAAACCACATGAAAGCAAGGGTCCTGGATTTCAGATGGATTGACTTTGCAAAATTGGGGGAATGTCTCAAGGAAGCTCTGGCAGGGGAAGGAGGGGGGGGTGTAGAGAAAGAATGGGCTAACCTTAAGGGAGCCATAGCAGTGGCAATAAGTCTTTGTGTTAGGCAAGTTTAGGCAAGTAAGCAAAATAAAGAGAAAGAAAAAAACACTATGGTTCTCAAAGAACGTGGCTGGGAAGGAAAGAGAGAAAAGGCTAGCTTTCAGGAGGTACAAGGAAACACAGAAGGGGAAGACAGGGAACTGTATCTGGAAAAGCAGAGGGAGGCAGGGAAAGCAGTCAGGAGCGCAAAGGCGCAAACTGAGGAAAAATAGCCCAGGTAATTAAGAAAGGAGGCAAGACCTTTTTTATGTACATTAGTGCTAAAAAGAAGACCAGGGGTGGGATTGTGAAGTTAGAAAGGGAGGAAGGGCCGTGCAGAGTGGGACCTAGATAAAGCAACAATCCTGAATAAATATTTTTGTTCAGTAGTCACAGAAGAAGGGGAAGAAAAAGGACCACTATTGGAGGATAGGAGCACCAGTGCGAGAGAGGTGGACACCAGCCCATTTACAGAGGAAAGAGTCCTAAAGGAACTCAAGAATCTGAAAGGGGACAAGGCTATGGGGCCAGATGGGATACATCCTAGAATATTAAAAGAACTTAAGAGAGGTGCTGGAAGCACCACTAACAGTCCTATTCAATAAATCAATAGAGACAGAGGTCGTTCCAGGGGAATGGAGGAGGGCAAATGTAGTCCCTCTCCACAAAGGTGAGAACAGGGAGGAGGTTGGCAGCTACAGACCAGTCAGCCTGAACTCAGTGGTGGGGAAAATAATGGAGTCACTGCTAAAGGGAAGAATGGCGATATTTCTTGAATCCAGCAGAGCACAGGATCCAAGGCAGCATGGATTCACAGTGAGGAGGTCTTATCAAACAAATCTGATAAATTTCTTTGACCGGGTGACCAGGGAAGTAGATAGGTGAGGGTTGGTGGCTATAGCCTACCTAGATTTCAGAAAGGCCATTGACATCGACCCACATAAGGTTGATAAATAAGTTGGACAGCCTGGGAGTAGGCCCCAAGGTGGTAAACTGGGTCAGAAACTGGTTGACTGACAGGACACAGAACGTGGTGGTAAATGGAATTCAATCCAAGGAGAGGGGAGTGACCAGCGGGGTGCCACAGGGATCTATGCTGGGGACAGTCCTCTTTAATGTCTTCATAAATGACATTGCAAAGGGGCTGGAGGGGAAGGTATGCCTATTTGCAGATGACACTAAGATCTGCAACAGGGTCAACATTCCGTGGGGGGGGGGCAGAAAAAATGAGAAAGGACCTAAACATGCATGAGGAGCGGTCGAGAGTGTGGCAACTAAGATTCAATGCAAAGAAGTGCAAAATCATGCACCTGGGGCACAGAAATCCAAGGGAGGAGTACAAGATGGGCAGGGGAGGTACTGAAGGCCACCAGTAAAGAAAGGAATCTGGAGGTAATCATATCTGATGACCTAAAAGTAACCAAATAATGTGAGAAGGTTGTAGGGAGAGCCAGTGGGATGCTAGGGAGCAAAGGAAGAGGTATCATCAGCAGAAAAAAAGAGGTGGTTATGCCACTGTACAGAGCACTAGTGAGACCTCGTCTGGAGTACTGTGTCCAGTTCTGGAGGCTGCATCTCTGGAAGGACATAGACAAAATAGAGGCAGTCCAGAGAAGGGAAACAAAAATGGTACAAGGGCTGCACCAAAAGTCATATGAGAAAAGACTAGAGGATCTCAATATGTATTCCGGGGGGAGGGGGGTATGATAGAAACATTCAAGTACATCAGAGGTACAAACAAGGTACAGGAGGGCAGCATCTTTCAGAAAAGAAGGTGTACAAGAATAAGGGGGCATGATATGTGGTTAGAGGGGGATAGACACAGGGGCATTGTGAGGAAGTACTTTTTTACAGAAAGAGTAGTGGATGCTTGGAACAGCCTCCTTGTGGAGGTGGTGGGGCAAAAACAGTAGGGGAATTCAAGAATGCATTGGATAGACATAAGAGTACTCTAGCAATAGAGAAGAGAGGGTAAGCTGCAGATCAACTAGGGTCTATGGTAATGCATTTGGTAGGGAACAGGGAAAGACTAGGTGGGCCACACAGTCTTTATCTGCCATCACCTTCTCTGTATCTGTGTATTTTCAACACCGCCCCCCCCCCCGTACACTCCAATATTTTTGATGCCTTGCTGTATTCTTTGTTGCACTGACTCATTTGCTTGACAAGTCACTGATTATGACCCCAGGTTGCCAGTCTAACTGCTCCCATCCAGTATATTCTGTGCAAGAATTCCATCTTCCTAAGTGCATTACCTTCACTTTTTGGCACTGAATTTCAAATGTCAGATCTAAGACCATCTCTCTAGTTTTTCTAGGTTCTTCTGGAGCTCCCACAACCTTCCTCGTGATTTACGCTGCCATATAGCTTTGTGTTGTCAGTAAAGAGACACAACTTTCCCTGAATACCTTCCTCTATGTCACTTATGAACATATTAAATAGGACAGGTCCCAGGATCATTTCCTGTGGCACTCTGCTCATGACCTTCCTGTCCTCCTAATTAGCACCATTCAACATTACTCTCTGTTGCCTCCCCCCCCCCAAGTCAACTTCCTACCCACCTAACTAACCTCTGCTCTAGTCCCAGTTCCTCCAACTTCTTCAGCAGTCTCCTCTACGGTACCGAATCAAAGGCCTTGCTGAAGTCGAAGTAGAGGAAATCTACTGCCTGTCGTCTGTCAATCACCTTGGTAATCCAATTGAAAAACAGTATCAGGCTGGTCTGACAAAAAATCCATGCTACTTGTTGTCCTGTAGTCCATTGTCCTTTAAACAGGCCACAAAGCTTTCCTTAACTATGGTCTCCATCAGCTTGCTTACAGTGGAGGTATGGCTGAAAGGTCAGTAGTTGTCTGGATACTCCCCGTCCCTCCACTTGTGGAATAGTACTATGTTGTACATAATACATCGGCTTACCCCTCTTACACCACTTATGTCATCTAAAGTAGGCAACCCCATGGACTGGGTAGCAAGGCAATAGACATTTTGGTGCACCTACTTGTGATAACTCCAAAGAACTGATACATCACAATGGTAGTGAACTACTTTTCAAAGAGGGCTGAACTCTGAAGCCTTTGCAATACCCGACCAAAAGGCCTGCACAGCAGCCAAGTTGCTGGTGACAGACTTCGTATGCCACTTTGGGACTCCCCACACCATCCGTACTGACCAGGGGAGGAACTTTAAGTTGGATTTGTTTCTGGAGCTGTATTATCTCTTTGGGAGACCAAGACCGTTCCTTACCATCCCCAAGTCAGACAAGCATGTGGAGAGACTGTACCACATGCTCCTGGACATGATAGCTATGTTTGTTTGTTTGTTTTTTTCTCATATACATTTTATCCCCCTGTTCTTCCCTGGCGGCCTCCTGCCGACTGACCTCCCCAGCCCCATCACCTGGCTTCTTTGGGATTTACCTTCACCGTCATCCTGCCATGGGACTGTGGTTGTGCCTGGTCACTGGAGTGGGGCTTGCAGGAGAGGTCGGGCTTCATCTCACCTCCAAGGTGACTTTCCACCATTTTTCTCCCCGTGGCCCACAGGCGTGCAATGGCCACAATGTATGTGCTCCACCTCCATGGTCTCTGGTGACCTGAAAGTGGGGATGGAGGACTTGGAAGGTCAGTCGGGGTTGGCCCGGTGGGGGGCATGGGGGACAGGTGCCATCGCCTGCCCATGGCGCCGTTGGTTTCCCTGTTCTGTGTGCTACCCCCTCCCACTCCCTCCCTGCATGGTGCATGTCGATGCCCTGGTGCACGGCAACCCTGCCGGCGTCGTTCATGCTGGATACGTGCTTTGTCTTGGATGGCTGCAGTGCCTCCGGCCTCCACTGGGGGTCACCAGCACGCGGGACAACCCACCCCATTCTACCCGGGGAGGAGAGCACCACAAGGGCACTCATCCTCAACCCTCCCCGGTCGACCCCCGGCGGCCCGAGCTCGTTCCCGAACCCGGGTTGCCAGCATGGTGCAAGGTGTGGTGCCCAGCGCCTCAACCCTCAGCACCACCAGGCCGGCTGCTGTAATGTTAGCTTATAGAAGCAGGATTCAGTCCACCACTGGCTACAGTCTGTATTCTGTAATGTTTGTGAGGATGACCACACTTCCAGTCAATGTGGTCTTCAACAAACCTCCTGGGGAAAGTTTTAATTTGGTCTCAGAATTTGTGTGCAAAACTGAGGACTACTTAAGAACAGAACAGGAGGCCATTCAAAGAAATCAGGAGAGGGGTTCAGAGCAAACTGAAGGACTATTATGATTTGAGAGTCACTCCTCAGATCTTTGTGTTGAGGTGCTAGTCTGGGTCAGGGATCACAGATGCCTTAAAAGGCGGTCTCCTCAGTTACAGAAACAGTACTCTGGTTCTTTTGAAATTGTCAACAAAATCAATGATGTGCAAAAAAAAAAATAGGTGTTATCTGTAAGAGCCCCTTGTTTTGGGAGACCACCTGATGGTAACCAAACACTACTGAAGGAGGTGACCCCTACCACTGCAGTCGAAAGGACTGTTTCTAGAAGCACATCTCCCCAAATCAGAACTCAACAAACTCCTCGTAGGCAATGAAAAAGGCCTACTATCCTCCCAGTATGGGTCAGCTGGTCAAAAGTTGCTGAAAATGTGGTTGAACAGGAGTTGCCTATCTAGGGAACATCGATAATGCAAGTGTTGGAGCACTCACAGAAGGACCAAAATGAGGGCATGCTGCTACTAGTTTAGCATGTGCAGTAGGCAACAAACTCACTGTGAGTTAGCAGAAAATGTTAGGTGTAATACCCCACTTATAGTGTATAGTCAGCCCTTGTTGTGTATGGAAACTGGGGACTTTCAAAATGTTGTTGTACTACAGTTCAAAAGGTCATGGAACGTGATAGTACCCTACCATGGTACAACATTTTGAAAACCTCCAGAGGTTCAATAGTGCACTAGACACACCAACAGAAATGGCAGAATCAACCAGATAGTAACTAGAGGAGGTGGTGATGGCAGGGTCAGTTTAACCAACAGAGTCTCAAACAAATACTGCATGAGCTGGATCAACCAGGTATTAACACTTATATAAAAAAATGCAGGATCATTCAGATATTTTACTTCACTTACATCAGCAAATACAATTCCTCACACCTAATTCTCTCACTTAGTGAGAAATGTGACGGCCATTTTTTTTCTGAAAATCCCTCCCATATGCAAGCAACAGCCAACAGAAACCTGCACTATACACATAGGGACATCTGGTCCCTAACAACCACATCACTGACCATAGCAACCACCAGCCTTAAATCACGGAATAACACGCAGCAGCAAGAATGTTTTTCTATTTAAAAAAAAAGATCAAACATGTTTTTATGACTTTTTCAGGGACCATAAATTATAAAAAATAGTGAATGGGCAACTCTATGCCCAACTAGTTTGATGTGCCACCTCGGGTTCTGACCTCTCAAGGCCACAAGGAATCTGAACTCCTCTCTGGCAGAACACACTGGTTGTCCATAGTTGCCCATCCACTATTCTATATATTAAAGTGCAAAAGCACATGAAACTCGCACCCTGTAACCTACTGCCACAACCCACAACGCCCCAGCACTTCATTTCACAAGCTTCATCGTGGTGGTGGTGGGGGCATCTTCTGGCTGACTTGCAGTGAATTTGTTGCCCAATCACATAGAAACCTAGTAGCATCATGTCCTTATTCTTGTTATTTCCTGAGTGCTCCAACAGTTTTGTGGATTATGGATTGTGTATCTAAGGACTGAGCAGCCTTTGTTGCGATCACTGCCATGCATTGTTTAGAGCGGTCCTTTACTGTGTGTAGTGTTCCGATAATGCAAATGTACAGGTGCTGATAAGCCAAGGGACAGAACCTGTTGTGCTACAAGTGCAAATTTCCAAAGATATTATTGAAGAACTGGTAATACCTGAATATGATAAAGATAACTGTGAACTACTGGTAGCAGAACTAATTATGAGTCTAACTCAGGCGCAGGAAGGCAGAAAACCTCAGATGGACATCCATCTTCCTAGGTGACATCAAGACTATTTTGTTTGACAGAAACAATGCAAGACACAACAAGGCCACGTCCACCCAAAGCAAGGGGTAGTTTTAGTGGTCAATTTGCACATCCCCACCCTCAGTGTTGGCCCTCCCCCCACATAAGGTCATTTTTTTAAATATTTTAATCAACCGTTAGCTAAAGGCTGGCACAAGCCAGGGTTCCATGGCCACTTCAAATCCCTGGCTCATGCCTTTCAGACTATGCAAAGGCTAACAGTCCTACTTCCAGCCATTCCGGGGCAATACAAGCCCTGCTAGCTGGAGTGAGGGGACGAGAGGGAGAGCATCAGTGATCTGGGATAGAGGAACCCACGCCTGGTGGTCCAGTGTCCTGGTCCCTCGGCCATGACATTGGAGGCAGCAGAAGAGCCACAAGTCCTACATGGATGTGGCAGGACATTAAGACAGCCATGATCAGTGGCAGCAAAGGATAAGCCACAGGTCCTGCTGGGTCAAGGTACAATGAAGGGCAGGCCACAATCGGTGGCAGGAGATGTTTAACCTGCCTGATGGTAGCTAAAGCGAGAGCGCTGTTCAGTCATTATAGGTGAAGCAGCAGGAAGCCACTGGTACCACCAAATTGATGGAGGCTGAAGAATGCACTTTAGTATGACCACAGGTAGCAAGTAAACTAAAAGAGTCAGCACTCACCCAGTGGTGCACTTCACTAAAGGAGCTTGCTGCTTCAGTGTCACTGAGGAGAGGCAACGTAGCACCTGTGCTACCTACAGGGACTGAGTCACAGAGGTGTGGCAGGCCATCCACTTTTGCTGTTTGGAAGCAATACAGAAGAGGCAGGAATGCCAGGAAGAGGACCTCCCCCAACTCAGTCCCAGTCCAACTGCTGCCTGACACTGGGACGGACTCCTGCAGCTGATTCCTCACTTTCCAGGAGAGGATAAAATTAAGACAGCAGCCAGGCATTGCTCCTCAGGGCCTAGAGGAACTAGTTATGTGCTTCTTCCCCTTCCTTCCAAAAAGAACAGATCACAGGGGGTTGGAGGCACTGACCAGCTACCTCCAGAGGTCTGGTTAGCTTAGTGATCCTGCATCGATAGGTCATTTAGGGTAGAGGTGGGCAAGCAAGAAATTGTTCACCAAGAGCCAAGCCAGAGCTGTGCCAAGGGTCTGGCTTGACTCTGTTAACCAAAGCATAAGCCAAGCTAGAGCTTCTGCTGACTATTTTGTGCACTACTGACAGTGTCCCTCATAAGTTGCCTGAGATCAATTGAAGGGTCCCACCGCTGTATTCACTTCTCAAGCTGAAAAAATTGCTTGCTTTGATCTAGATGGCTCGGTTTGACCATAGCTCTTACTTGGTCAAAGAGGACAAGCCAGGAACTATGCTTTAGCCAGGCTCAAACCTGCATTAGCCTGCCCACCTCTAATCTGGGATGGACAAATGAAGGCAGATGCCCTATCAGCTTCCCCCAATGAAGAGGTGTCCCAATACTCTTTCTGTGAACTGAGACTTGTGTTACTAACATACTAAAATGCCAGCAGAATAGGCCTAATGGTCTTTCCAGTCTGCTCGATATTCAGCACCCGCACTGAGGGCCGATTTTGGTGTCCTCCCCTCCCACTTGGGTTATACTGTCCCCAGTTACAGATGTACAAGCTGCATTGACCTGGTCAGATTTACCCTCCCCATGTACCTGTCCCATCCCCTTTTAAATCCGGCCACAGTGTCTGCTTCTACCAGCTCTCTGGGCAGCGCATTTCATGGCTCCACCACCCTTTCAGTGAAAAAACATCTACTCCTCTCCCCTCTGAGCCTGCCCTCTTCCAGCTTACACCCATTTCCTCTCATTGTCCCCTCCTCCCTCCTTTGGAGCACTCTGACTGCCCCCTTGATCCCTTTTATGTACTTAAAGACCTCTATCATGTTCCCCCTGTCTGTCCTCTCCTCCAGGGTGTACATGTCGAGCTCCCTGAGCCTCTTCTCATAGGTCCTCTTCCCCCAAGCCCCAGATCATTTTGGTTGCCCTCCTTTGGACACCTTCTAGGATTGTAACATCCCTCTTTTAATGTGGTCTCCAAAACTGCACACAATACTCGAGATGTGGCCTAACCAAGCAGTTGTACAGGGGTAGGATCACTTCCGCCTTTCTGGAGGTAATCCCCCTGGCGATGCATTCCAGCATCCTATTTGCCCTTGCCGTTGCCTCCTACAGGTCTCTGAGTTGTTCATTTTGACATCTACCACTACCCCCAGGTCCCTCTCACCCTCTGTGACTTGAATTTTGTCTCCTCCCAGGGTATAACCTGGCCTGGATTTCTGACTCCCAGGTGCAGAACCTTGCACTTCTCTGCATTGAATTTTCGTTTCCATTTTCCTGGCCACCTTTTCAGAGCCTCCAGATCCTCCTGCAAGGCCACCCTCCCCTCCTCCTCATCCACCACTGTACCAGCTTTGGGTCGTCTGTAAAGAGACTCATTACACTCCTGATCCCTTCCCTGATGTCTGAGACATAGGCGTTGAACAGGAGTGGCCCCAGCACTGACCCCTGGGACAGTTGTTAAGATAGCGGATAGAATGTTTCCTGAGATACTCAGAGGGTGACGTGCCAGCCTCATCCCACTAGTAACCCACCTTGGGATGAGGCTAGCACCCCAACCATCACCCTCTGAGTATGCTCAGAGAGCCAATTTCCTATCCATTTTAACAACAACTGTCTCTCACCTCCATTTCCATCAGTTTAGCAAGCAGGCCATTGTAGGGTACCGAATCAAATGCCTTGCTGAAGTCCAGAAAGAGGATGTCCACTGGGCTACCCCAGTCCAGAGCCCTCGTCACCCAGTCATAGAACTCCATAAGGTTCATCTGACACAATCTTCCCGGGACAACGCCATGCTGCCTGGCGTCCAAATACCCATTTTGCTCCAGTAACCCCCCTAGCCTATCCTTGCCGATACCCTCCATCACCTTGCCGACCACCGACATCAAGCTAACGGGTCTGTAATTTCCCACCTCTTCCCTTGACCCCCCTTGTGGATCGGCATGACACGGGTCACCCTCCAATCTTGGGGCACCCATCCAATCCTCAGGGAGATGTTGAAGAGCTCTGCCAGGAGGACTGCCAGGACATCCGCCAGTTCCCTCAGCACCCTGGGATTTATCTCATCTGGCCCAGGTGCTTTCTCCATCCGAAGGGACCTGAGGGCTTCCCTTACTCTCTCTACTTGGATTTCAGCCTCCACCTCCTTCCCCATTGCACCCTGTAATACTGGCCCCCCATCTGTCCGTGGTGGTCACTCCCTTTCCCCAGACCCGTCAGGGCCCCTGATCTCTACCGGTCCCATCCCTTCCTCCAGTTTTCCCTCTCCCTCAAAACATAGCCCCTTCATCCTCTGGTAAAACTGATGTAAAGTACTCATTTATGACCTCTGCCTGTTCCCCGCCTCCTGTGCCCAACCCTCCCCTATCCTTATCCTGTTGATCTGCCCCCTTACTTTCCTTTTTTCCCCTATGTATCTAAGGAACCCCTTGTCCCCACTCTGGATCCCCTAGCCAAGGACTACTCCTTTTTTGCCTCAGCTGCTCTTACCACCCTGATGACTCTTTTGGCGGTTCGCTCATACTCCCCCTGATCCCTTTCACTCCTTGAGCGCTTGAAGCACCTGTAGGCCACCTTCTTGTCCCTCACCACCTCCTGAACCTCCCAGGTCCACCAGCAGGGTTTTCTGGCCTTACTGAACTTGTGCCTTTTCCTTGTGCAGGATCTGGTAACCTCCTGTATTCCCCTCCTAATGATCTCCCACCTGTTATCAGCATCCATATCTGGCCTTATTCTGTCCAAACGATCTTTAAGGATCCTTCCCATCTCCCTGAAGTCTGCACCCCTAAAGTCAGTTACTACCAACCTTGTTCTGCTTCCCCCCCCCCCCGGTCCAGGAAGAACCAGACTGTGGAGTGATCACTCCCTGCCAATGGGTCCCTCACCTCTAGGCCCCTAATCTGATAACTGTCCGCCAGGACCACGTCCAGTGTCCGGGCCTCCCTAGTTGGCTCACCCACCTGCTTGGTCAGGAATGCATCCTAGAAAACATCCAGCAGCCTCTGCTCCCTGGCCACTGATGAAGACATAGTCTCCCAGTCTGTTCCCGGTATGTTGAGGTTCCCCATTACCATTGCCCTTCCCTTTCCCAAACTACAGTGTCCCTCGAGATTTGCCACCAAACTTTCTTCCAGAGCCTCCGCCAGTGCAGATGGTCTGTATACCACTCCGACCTTTACTCTCTTACCCCGTGCATCAGCAGGGTGATCCGAATAGCCTCCATGTTCCCCCAGCCTCCTCTACCCCTCCAATACCAATGCTGTTTTTGACTAACAGTGCTACACCACCACCCCCTTCCCTCCCCCCTATCCTTTCTGGACATAGTGTAACCTTCCAGATTTAGGTCCCACTCATGCCTTTGGGTGTCCCAGGTCACAGTGACTGCTGCCACATCCACCACCCCCTCAACTAGCATTGCCTGGAGCTCAGGCATCTTGTTTCCTAAGCTTCTGGCATTTATCAGGACCACCCTCCACCCCTTCTCCCTCCTCTCCTTTCCTCCCCTTGAGCTTCTGTTTATCAGCTCCTGCACCCTACCTGGTGATCTATTTTCATATCTCCCTAGTCCCCTAGAGGAGTGGAAACCTTGTCTCTCTTTTATCATACCTGCTAGCACTGCCTCTTTTTTGATCCCTCCCCCCTTCACAAGTTTAAACCCCACCTTTCATTGATGAATCCAGCTAGTTTGAGCTTTAGAATTTCCTTCCCCTCCAAATTTAGGTGGAGCCTGTCCTGTGTACAGCCCCTTATCCTCCCAGGTCCCCCCCCAGTCCCCCACCAGACCTTACCCCAATCCCCCACACCACTCCCTAAGCCACTGATTTGTCTCCCTAATCTTCTTCTTGTTTTCCCCACTAGCCCTTGGCACCAGCAGGATTTCCAAAAAGGAGATCTTACAGCCTATGGAAAGGCTTACCATGGCCAACTCCCGGAACCTTGCCTGAATTTCTAATTCACTATTTCCATTTATGTCATTCATCTCAAGTGCACTAATATGTCCGGAGTCCCCCCGCATTCCCTTGCCAGTGAATACAACTCATGTTTGGCCTTGTGCACCGTCAGGCCTGGGTGGCATTTGGTTCTGATCAGACAGGTTTTACCTCCCCCTGCCCCTCCCACTGGATGCCTCTGATCATGGAGTCCCCCAATAGCAGTACTCTAGCCTCCCCCTTGCCTACATGTTCGCCCCTTGGATTTCCTCTCCTTACATGCCCCTCCTCATCCCTTTATTTATGTATTAGCTTTTGTTGATTGGGTAGGTGCATTAGGCAAAACCCTGCCTATTTTCAAGCATGACCCAGGAGAGTACAATATACAGTTGATGAAATAGGACAAAGGCAAAGTACAAAGCAGTATAGTGCAAACCAATTTGATATCCATGCAGGGATAGTCGGAGAAAAAACTCACATTTAGTAGTAGCCATCCATGTAGGGATGGAAGGAAGCAGGTAACAGAATTAGGCAAATACATTCAACAATTCAGAGAAACAAGAAAACTAAATTAGGAAAAAGCTAAAGAAAAGGTGGAGGGGGTTAGTTACAGTCACAGGAATCAAGAGCATGTAAGTGGGAGAAAAGTGCGGTTTTGAAGGAGGAGTGAGATTGGGAGCACTTCAGACTGGGAGGTAGAGAGTTCCAGAATTTTTGGGCGAAGTGGGAGAAAGCTTGTTCTCCCATTTTTGTAGAACAATGCGGGATGGAGAACAGAGTGGAGTTTGAGGATCTCACTAGGCAGGAGTGGGGCACCGGGGTGAGCATAGCCCCAATACTTTTGGGGTGAGGATGTTGTGACATAGAGTCAGTGAAGCAGCCCAGTGAGTATGAGTGAAGAGTTACAGGGGACAGCCAGTGAGGGGTGGAGTACAGGAGACAGTGGTGAGTGAGGCGAGGGGCTAATAGGGCAAATCTGCAGATACTGTTGTAGGTAGTGCCCATTTACGAAGGATTCCAGCGTTAGCATGGGAAAAGATGGGGCAGGCATACTGTAGCCTGGAGAGCAAGACACCTCTAGCCACCGAGATCCTGGCCGCAGGAGTAAGGGAGTGGCGCACTCGGTAAGCGGCAGCAATCTTTATGTTAACAGATCTACATATCTAGTTTGCATGAAATGAAAAGTCAAGAGCGGGATCGAGTGTCACTCCAAGGTATTTAAAGGAGTCAGTGGAAAGGACTGCAGAGCCATCACAGCAGCGCACACAAAGTTTAGGGGTCCCGGCATGGACTTTTCTGGCTGACCCAAAGAGCATAGCCTGGATCTTTGATAGACTGAGGATTAGTGAGTCGGTTAGGAGTCAGGATTGAATCTTTTCGAACGTAGATGACAGATGAATACTGAGGTCATCTACAGAATGAGCAGTTGGGTAGAGCACCAGGTTGTCAGCGTACATGATGGAGTGGCAATGGGTAAAGGTAGTGGGGCAATCATTAACAAAAATGGAAAAAGAGTAGGGGTCCGAGAATGGATCCTTGTGGGATGCCACAGGAGATGGGAGCAGGAGATGAAAAGATTTTATTGAAGGAGATGGATTGGGAACGGTGTGAGAGGCAGCTACTGATCCAGGATATGGTGGAACCGGAGACACCAAGAGAATACAGTTTGTGCACAAGCAGAAGGTGATTGACCAGATCAAAAGCTTTGATGAGGTCAATGAACACAGCACCGGTAAGTAGGCCTTTGTCCATATTGGATTTAACGTCACTAGTGAATTGGGTAAGAGCCAAAGCGGTGTTGTGACTAGGCCTGAAGCCGTGTTGAACTGGTGACTGAAGATCGAATTTTAGTAAGTGGGCAGAGATCTGACAGTGAATATTTTTTCCAATGTCTTGCTGATTGTAAGTTGCAGTGCAATTGGGTGATAACTGGACAGAATTTTAGGGTCACCCTTCTTGAAGACCGGTATAATCCTGGCAGATTTTCAGGCCAAAGGCACCATGGCAGTACTGATGAACAGATTAAAAAGTCGAGTAACAGGAGTGGTTAGGAGTGAGGCACCAAGTCAGAGGATCTTGGGTTCAATACTGTCTGGTCCTGCACTGCAGTGGACAGGAATAGACTGTAGCAACCTAAGAACATCCAGGCGAGAGATAGGAGAAAGCTCTAGGGCAGGAAGGGTATATGTAGGAGCTGCAGGAGGGGGCAGGGAGCCACTGGATGCAGCAGGGGAGATATTGGAAACCTCTGTGAAAAGTGAGTTGAAAGCATTAGCAATAGTCTGGGCTTTGTTGCAGAGGGAGTCATTTATTAGCATGTCTTTGGGAGTCAACGGCTTAGAGCCGCTAACTCCCAAAGACATGCTAATAAATGGTTTCTCCCCCCAACCAGCTCCTCGCACCTCCCACAATCTGGGTGTCAAAGGTATCCCCTTCCCTATTGTCCCTAGTCACCCCTCTACTCGTGTCCTGGCCCTCTTCATCCTCCCCACTCCAGTATCACAGACAGATTACAAAGATTACACAGAAATTTGACGGCAGAAAAAGGCCACACAGCCCATCTAGTCTGCCCTTCTCTATATCTCTATCCCCACTCCTGACTAATCCATCTGCTCTATCCGTTTGCCTACTTTGCTTCCTACTCTCTATCATCCCATTTACGTCCTGCGCCTTCCTGCCTGTCATGCCCCCCTGTTCCGTACCCACAGCCTCCTCATTAACCTGATCCTCCTTTTTCTTCTCCCCTACCCCTCTTCCCCCATCCTGTCTGAGTCCCCCCCATTGTTCCCCATCTTCAATCCCTGCCTCTTGCCCCCTTCACTCTTCCTATCCATCCCTGCCTGAGCTTCACCAGCAACATCATCATCATTAACATCCTCCCCCCCGCCCCTCTCTTCTACCAATGGGCGTAGCAGGTTAAAATGAGTTGTGAGCCTTAGCCTGTCCCCCAATGCCCCCTCCTTCCCTACCACCCCTCTTGGTTCCCTCTGGACACCCCCCGTCTCTTTCCTACTGCTGTGGACAAATCCACCTCCTGTAGTTTCTCCCCTCTTGTTGGATTAAACTTGTCCCGGTCTTGCACCAACACTTCCCACTCGTCTCTCATAGCCTTTCCCATTTTCTTTCATCGCCCGCCCCAACGCCCCCAGTTGCATCCTTAGCCAGTTTACCTCTCCCCTGATCTGCAAAGGCTGCATGCAGAGTGGGCAACCTCCCTCCCGCCAGGCCCAGTTTAGTATTATCGCTGCCCCACAGCCGGTGCAGCCTACACTCCTTCCAAAGATGCCTGTCCTGGTGGCTGGAGGCCAACCAAACTGTCCTTCTCCGTAAATATTGGGATGTTCCCCCTTGGCCTGGTCTCCTCCCCCATCTCCAAGTAGCCATACTGGGGTGGTATAAGATCAAGACTTACAGCCCCTTACAGTTCTAACAGGTAAAACACAGCCCTCGTAACCAGTTCCTAATCTAGGTAAAGAATTTAGCAACTAAACAGTTCTAAGAGATTTTAACAGCTTACTACAACATTTAGCAACTAAACAGTTCTAATAATGCTAACAGTTTACAGCGGTATTCATAAAATATACTTAGTACTGTTTTACCCCTTAGTTACTATAATGTTATTCTGTAGCCATCATATAATATATCTTGGCTCCACTGCACCGCCCAGCTGCCTGTAATATCACAGCCCCACTTGCATTCACATGATTTTCCTTACTCGCCCAAGGATAACACAGTTATATTAAAGTAGAAATCCAAGCCCTGATTTGTCCACCTCCTGAGAACCCCTCCCCTTACCAGCCCATAAAGGCAATTTAAACCCTGATTTGTCCGTCTCCAGAGAACCCCTCCTCTTACCAGCCCATACAGGCTGTTTAAGAAGTCCTTCCAGCATCCTAAAACTTTTCTTGTCTAGTAGTAGAGCCATAGTTAGTTCCCATTTCCCTCTTTTGTACCTCTCCCCCTTTAATAAATTTGCTTTTCTTGACCTCTCTGTGCCCTGCGCATTTTTATGAACACTATTGGTACCAAAAATTCAGGGAAAGAGCCTACCCTTTGTTTCAGCTCTCTGCATTTTTTCAATTGCTGGTGTTTGTTGGTCTCCTCAGGGGCTGACTGCCTCACTGTCCAGTTTTTCAGCCCAGCACCCCAATAAGGCTCTGCCTTTAGCTAACTAGAATGGGAAGTTTACAATATGTTGCTGCATGAATACCAAACAGCAGTATTGCAAATGGAAACAATTCACTGGGGGAACCTGCCACCTTTGATGTAAAACTGAACATACCTGACAAGGGTCTGGGGACACGTTTCCTCATATTTTGCATTTTTACATTTGTTTGAGTCAATGCCATGCCTTAGGTGGCTATGTTCTGCACAGGCACAGTCCTTCCTCATTTTTCACCTGGAATGGAGTCAAGACTTATAATTTCACTCTTGGAACAGTTCTCCCTGGTTGTCCCCCGCCCTCATTGTCAAAAACATGAAGCTATTAATATTTTATAGGCAAGATGTTGCTAGTGCTGCATATTAAAGTTAGCACAGAGTATGCCTAAAGATGAGAGCCTGAGCTGTGTACTTCTCAACCTTTTGTCACTGAAATGAGGGATACAGACACACTCAAAATGAAAGACACTAGCCCTCTAAATGAGACACATTATCAAACATAAATGTAATGCCCCAGAGTCCTGGTGCCCTCCAAATATGGGCAGCCAGGTGCTTTGGGGCTGGGTAGGCAGGAAGATGCCCCAGTGTGTAGGGAGGCCCCTTAGTTAGGTACCCCCACCCCAAACGTTAAGCCCCAGCTGGGCTCCGTTTAAAAAAAAAAAAAAAAAATTTTTTTCCTGCTCGTTTTTCCCTGCCTGCAGCTCCATGCTAGAACCCCCGACCCAGTTACCTTCGCGGGCACTGCTCTCGTGGGCCGGGCGGGGCTGGCACAGGCAGGATGGGCTCATGAGGATTCCATGCGGATCCTCAGCCCGTTCAATGGGCGCGGCCATTCAGTTCTGTGGAGTGAGCAGAGAGGCAGCAGCAAGTGCGAGGGGAAGTGCTAGGCCGTCCGGGCTAGGCAAATGAGATGGGACTCACCTGATATCCTGGGGTCCTTCCCGATGTCCCGGCCGGTCCTCAGCTGATCACTCCCTCCTCTTTGTGGTGGTGACTGTAGTCGTCGGGTTCTTCCCAGGTCCAGTGGTGGTAGAAATGTCCCATCAGGAGGGGGCAGAAGGTCCAGGCCGGCCCCTCCAGCAGTGCACTTGGAGCAGCAGGATGGTCGTCGGGAGGGGCAGCAGGTCCTGGCTGTCCCCTCCATCCAGCACCTGGAAGTGGGAGGTGTTCCGAGACGGGCAGCAGCGGCAGCAATAGGCCAACCCCTCCAACTCCATTTCCTCATCCCAGCAGCCCTGGAGGTACATCGGGAGAGCCAGCAGGTCCAGGCTGTCCCTGCCATCCAGCAGCAGGAGGTACATGGGAGGGGGTGGGTCCAGGCCTCCCCATCACCAGCAGCAAATGTCCCTGGCCCTGGAATAAATGTGGGTGGCAGAGTGAGTGGTGGCAGCACTAAGTTCAGGTGCTGGCTGCGGAACGGAGAAGAAACTGTGATCTTTTTATTTAAATAATAATAATGCAGGTGCCAACAGCAGTGACTGTGGGGCAAAGGTAAAGGCCCCAGAAGGAAGGCTTGCCCTCGGGGGCGGGTCAAAGGGAAGGCTCCGTAAAACCAGTGAGATGTAGGGGAGGGTAAGGCCCCAGCTAGGACTGCCCTCGGGGCAGAGAAAAAGAAGACTCCCTTGAGCCAAGTGACTGTCGGAGGGTGTAAGGCGCCAGGAAAGACCACCAATGGGGCAGAGCTATGAGAAAACCCCCACTGTGTAGGGAGGCCCCTTAGTTAGGTGCCCCTGGATCCCAGTAGGTACCCCCTCAAACGTTAAGCCCCAGCTGGGCTCCGTTTTAAAAAGAAAGTTTTTTTTCCTGATTGTTTTTCCCTGCCTGCAGCCCCATGCTAACCCCCCCCCCCATTTACCTTGCGCCGGGCACCTGCTCACGTAAGCCCAGCTGTGAAGGCAAGCAGGCTGGGGATGGGCTGTCTCCTCCATCCAGCGCCTGGAAGTGGGAGATGTTCCGAGATGGGCAGCAGCGGCAGCAATAGGCTGACCCCTCCAACTCCATTTCCTCAGCCGAGCAGTCCCTGGAGGTAAGTTGGGAGGGGCAGCAGGTCCAGGCTGTCCCCGCAATCCAGCAGCAGGAGGTACATGGGAGGAGATAAGTCCATGCCTCCCCATCGCCAGCAGCAAATGTTCCTGGCCCTGGAAGGAATGTGGGCAACAGGATAAGTGGTGGCAGCACTAAGGTCAGGTGCTGGCCGTGAAAGGGAGAGGGAACTGTGTTTTTTTTATTTAAATAAAATCTTGGGCTCGCCAGGCGCCAGCAGCAGTGACTGTGGGGCAAAGGTCAAGGCCCCAGAAGGAAGGACCGCTCTCGGGGTGGATCAAAGGGAAGGCTCTGAAGAGCCAGTGAAATGTGGGGGTGGGTAAGGCCTCAGCCAGGACCGCTCTTGGGGCGGAGAAAAATAAGTCTCCCTTGAGCCAAATGACTGTGGGGGGGGAGGGGTGTAAGGCCCCAGGAAAGACAGTCCAAGGGGCAGTGCTATAAGAAAACCCCTATTGACAGTGAGAGAGGGGCTGGGATGATATAAAGCTTGACTGACTGCCTGAATGTACAGTGGTCTTAAAGGGGCAATGACAGGCCCACCTGAGTTAAAGTGGCAACAACTGGGCCCTCCAGTCTAAAAGGGGCCAAGAACTTTACAAACAAATGGTAACTGTTATCAAGGCCCCAACTGGAATTGTACAGGGCTTGTGCTAAATTTAAAGGGGCAGGGCAAGTGCAAGGCTCCATTGAGCCATGGAACTGTAATCAAATAACTGTTTGCATGAATGTGGATTAATGCCTGCCAGCCAAGGATGGTCACCAAGAAACAGTGCCACTGTGATTAGCCTTCTATTTATATTTTCTGAACTGTTTTATGTGTACATAGAGTGTCTTAGTACTGTTCATTAGAAATAAAGACACAGATACAGGGTTTTAACAAATAAATGTTAACTGTTCCACCACCCTCCAGCCTGCGTGTGATCCCAGGTGCCTCAACCCTGTTTTCCCCAACCAGCTGTCATGTCCTTGTTTGTCCTTTTGATCCCAGCAGTCCATGTAGGGGCTGTGGCTGGGTGGACTTGGCAGACTTTTTCCTGGAGGGGTGTCA
The DNA here is from genome assembly GCA_016271365.2 of Neoceratodus forsteri. NCBI lineage: Eukaryota > Metazoa > Chordata > Ceratodontiformes > Ceratodontidae > Neoceratodus > Neoceratodus forsteri. The sequence goes on from CM057453.1 coordinate 1,198,333,527, forward strand.
TTTCCAGGTGGTCTTTAGAGGCTTTTGTGACGGTGACTGACACCACCTTGGACTAGTCCTGGCCTGTGTCCTGTTCTATGTTTTCCCCCAGCCTGGCCCCCAGGCAGCTGGTTCCCCATCTTGCTTTTTCAAGTTTCAAGTTTATTGCAGGAAAGACTCCGTTGAGCAAGCTCATTCACAAGGAGGTCCTGAGGCACATACACATACAGTTTGCAATTACATAGACAGGAAATATAAAATGTAGAACAATAAAGAAAAAAAATATATAATACAAGAGGTATACACAATAGAAGTCTTTATGCTATATATGCTATATATATTTTTCCCTGGTAGACATGCAAGGGTGGCTGGCGTAGGGTATAAACAACTGATTCACCACATAGGAGGTAAAGTAAGAATTTAGTGATGTTATTGGTAGTAGAGTATAACATAATTTAATAAGGTGTAGATATTTTATCTTTTAGAGTTTTGAATTTAGTATTATACAATGTGGTTAATTGAATCAGCCAAATCCTGCAACCTGATTGGTTGGCTCATACTTTTCCCAGTGTTGTAAATCCTCCAGTGTACCCACTGGAAAAAGTACCAGCCAACTTTATCTCGTGCCAATCAGTGTATCAATAGGACGCTTTCACTTCAAAGGAACCCGTTGCCATTTTTCCTGTCGCCGCTTTGCTAAGACACGGCGGTAAATTTAAATAAAAATGACATCCTCCTTGGAAATGTATGGACCTCAGTGAGTTACAAAATACAAAAAAAACATTAAACAAACAACATTTGCCATTGTATAATAGCAATTTATCCTTCCAGGGTGTGGGCATACTGGAGGACTTAACACGACTGGTGTGGTTCAGTCACTCGGCTGCACCTTGTGACCGAACCACACCAGCCGTGGTAAATCCTCCAGTATACCCACACCCTGGAGGGATAAATTGCTTAAATGTTCCAGTCCTTTATAGTTTTAGAGTGTAGCTATTTAGTGTAATGTTATTGTTTAGTCATGTTTAATAAACTTTTACATTGTTCCCTGCATTCCAATCAGCTTCACGCCTCTCCTTATATTCCCAGTAGTGGTATTTGAACTTGGGCCCCCTTCCCCAAAATTTTCCAACACCCACTGGCCAGGTGTCACACAAAAATCCACCTCTGGGTGGTTGGCCTAGTTGGATTACCTTGTTTTCTCCCCTTCCAAGTTGTAGCTGGGTGGACCTGTGCCCTGACCCGACCAGCCCATTTCATTTTGAGAGTGGTCGGCGTCAGGAGCAATACCCTCGCCCATTACATAAAGCTGCATGCTCAAAACACTGTGGAAACCAGTGCTTTTATTTGTTCAAAGTTTGCATTTGCTTTAGTATCACAGAATATTAAGAATTCCTGCTGTAAATTCTGAGTTTACAACACCTCTGTCTGGGCAGCATCTTCTCAGGATGTGAATCCCCGGTTGCGCCTGAAAATAAGCAAAGTGCACGGTGGCCAATAAATAAATAATACCGGCTTCTAACTGGGGTATAACGAGGGATAGTTGAGAGATATCGCATAGCACAGCATATTGAGAACATTCCTTGAGTGTAGTGCCAGTCGAGTCTCAGTTACCGTATTGAGCCTGAAGCTCGTGGAAGCTCCTGGCTGTGTCAATTCCCTGCTGCTACCTCTGTTTACGTGCCCGACCAGGTGTACATTGGCTCCCTCTCGCGGCCGGACTGCAAGCGCGCCGCTCTGCAGCAGCTACCTGCAGCAAACCAGGCGAAGACAGAGCAATCCCCACAAGGTAAGAGCGAAGCGATCGCTGCTTGTCTGTACGTGACCAAGGACGTGCTGACGCCAGCGCTGGACGAGCTACAGGCTGCTGTTGGAGCACAGTGAGTGTGCTTACAAGAGCAGGCAGGAGGAATACGTGGTGGTTTCTGTGCGCGTATCTCGGAGAAGGACGCCTGCACTTCTGCTAACAGATCGTCGGTGACCGGGCTGGAGTAGCGAAGGCAGCACTAGCAACACTCTGACCGACTGGGACAGCATGGCACAGTAAAGCTGGGGGGCGGGGTAACGCGTCGGGTACTGGGCAGCGCCAGAGGCAGATTGGAGCTGGGGCAGCGATGTGACCAAAGTTCGGCAGCAACGGGGGAGCGCACTGCAGGCAGGGTGGAATAGCTGGCACCGGAGAGTGTGGCGAGCGGAGTCGTATAAAAGCAGCCGGAGTGCTCGTACAGTAGGCAGGGTTGAACAAGTGAAACCAATCCAAACGCTGCTAAGACGGACGGACAAATACACAGACAGACGTGGATCCCTACTCCACAAGGACAGTTCAGGTCTTGTGTCGCTGGGAAAAGGTTGTGGGTTAACAAGTCGCGAGTCCTACAAGAAAGAGGAAAGCAGTTTCGAGTAGTTCAAAGTAGAAGAAAAAAGAAAAAAAAAGCCAGTTGAAACCGCGGCTTTGGATGTGCAGTTGCTCAATCATGGAAGGGCTGCCGGTGGAATGAGTCGCAGAAGGCGGAGGAGGTGGAAGGGAGCAGCCAAGTAACAGCAAGTGGTGGGAGCCGGAGCGCAGCGAGCCCGTCCTGGGCAGCAACGTGACTGCTGCAGCGAGCAGGCAGGCAGGCACCAGTCCTCAGTATTCTCAGGGGGGCTGCTCGTCAGGCATCTCTCTCCCTTGTCGAGTTTCTGTGTTTGACAAGGCTAAAGAAGCGACAGATGGTGTCCACAGGGACACACAGAAAGACTCGCATGTTTCACTATTAATCACTTTGGGAATATATAACTTTTGCTGTTTTATTCTGGATTTATTACCATACCCGAGTAGACCTTTCTCTTAAGAAGACACCATGGCGAAATGGCTTAATAAGTATTTTAGTTTGGGGAATAACAAAACCAAGAGTCCTCCCCAGCCGCCCAGACCGGACTACTACAATGAGAAGAAAAATGGCAGCACCGATAATCACCTGCACTTCTCCCTGCACAACACCTTGAACGAGGAGAGCGACCTGATCCGAGCCTACCGGGCCCAGAAGGAGCGCGATTTCGAGGACCCGTACAATAATGGGCCGGGCTCTTCCCTCCGCAAACTGCGAGCCATGTGTCAGGATTACTGCTATCAGGAAGGAGGGGGAGAGGAGAAAAGAGACAGAGAGAGAGAAAAGGGTATCCTTGGCTCTTCTGTAACGAGCTCGCCTTACTTTCAAAGGAGCAAGAGCGAGAGAAGAGCTGGACCGACCACCCCAGAGATCAAGTTCATCTCCTCGATACACCGGCTCATCAAGATCGAGAGCAGTGACAAGAACGGTGTCAGTGTGACTACCACCGCCAGCAGCGGCAGCAGCAGCAGCAGCCCGAGCGCCACCAGCAAGAAACTCAACAAGTCCGAGGAGAATCATGCCAAGCAAGAAAAAGTAAGAGTCTGCTTTCTTTAACGTTTAGTGAGGTGGGTGACAGGGTCATTTGCTAAAATATGTCAAGGATGAAATGTCTAGGGAATGAATGAAGTAGGTTGTGTTTGTGACAGCTACACAGCTGATCCATACTTAGACTTGACTCTGAACCCCCTCCCCCCCCAACAGCACGCTAACTAGTGTCAAACAAGGAAGGCTAGGAAACATCAGGGACACATTATGCAATCAGACTCACCATCTCAAAAAGGGTAATTTTAGTCAGGAAGTAGGCGTACAACTGTAGTTTGAATACTGAAAAAAAAACATTTCAGGAAAACTAGACTGTCTTAAAATCTTTTTAAGATTTCTAATGTTATAAAGACCATAATGCAAGGAAAGGAAACAAAAAAAACATAGACCACCGGTCTCTGAGTAAGATAGGGTATTGGGGGCAGACCGGACAGATCTATGGTCTTTTTGTGTTATTGTGTGTGTTTCTGTGTCATTTAAAAACATATATAATTAAGTATCCCATCCAGCCTTCACTGCTTCTCCATACATCCACTGCTGTGTCAGCTGCCCCTCGTTCAGGTTTGCTCGGTAAGATTCCCACCAGGACCAAACCCACTGCAAACTCTGGGTTTCCTCCATGGCTTGCCTCAGATGGCCAGGGAAATGTTTATTTAAAAAATGTTTGTGTAGTAATTGCAATGTTGCAAAACTTGATTTGAGTAGCAGTAGGAAGAAATATGTGTAGGGTTTTACTGGTAACCATATGCAAACCCCACTTTTGGTGACCACAGATGTGTAGCAAGTGACTGCTGTACATAAACATATTTGTACAGCACTTGAATATTGTGTCGTTTTTTGCTACATGACATAGCAGTAACGTGCTGCTGGGGCTGTTTTATGCGGGAATAATGGCACTCTGTCCAGCAGATAAAGACTTGCGGCCAAATATCTAGGCCTTTATCTTCTGTCCAGTGTTTCATTATTTCCAAGTTCAACATCAGCAGCGTGACATCAACACTGTTATAGTCTCTGCAAAAACTGTGTAAAGATTAACGAACTGGGAGTTGCTGGCATTTTCTGCGTTTTGAAGTGAGCTTGTTTTTATGTTCCTGCACTGAGAGGTCAGAGCTCATCAGCACACCGTTTTTTGTTCTTTTATTTTATTGTATATGTAAGTGTTGGAGATTGTCTGCTCATTAGTGTTATGAACCTTGTTTGAATTGTATGAACTTCAGCTACAGCTTTGGTGGTTGCAGTACTCCAAACAAAAATGAGTGCCTTTTCAGGGGGTCGAAACTGGCACTGGCCCACTAGCCAATTGCTGCTAGATTTTGTATCTGGCTAGTAAGAATTTCTTTTAACTAGCCATGCGGGCTTGTACTGGAGCAGGTAACATTTCAGTATGTGAAACAGTTGGGCCAGTGGAGAAGTCGGTGGGGCTAGTAGATTTTCCCAGTCACTGGCCCTGCTGACTAGTGGCTGCAAAACTTAATTTTGACCCCTGTTATCCACTAATTAGCATATCTGGGGTGCCTTTGTAGCATGACAGAAGGCGCTCTAGACATGTGCTGTGATTAGTTGAGTGGGTCTCCACTCTCTATAATATCTGAGACAATGTTTTCTGCCGTGGCAGAGCCATGACGACAAAGTCACATGCAGCCTGCCACCAAGTAGCAGCCTTCATCAGCGGAGCCAGAGCAGAGGGGCATCAGAATTTCAGCAGCATTGAGGTGGGTTGTCAGTGGCACTGTCACAGACATGGGGAGGACATTTGTTCCTTATGGCCTACCCACCACCCCAGCATCAGCCATTTGGCACGCAAAGCACCATCCTATGGCCAGGGTGATTTACCCACATTGACAATGCCACCACTACTCCAGTTGTAGGAGATGCTCGTGCAGTGGCCTGCCTAGCATCCCCACCCCACACCCAGGGTCAGTGCGCAACACTTCCTCATCACACTTGAGACCACACTGGCCCAGTACTGAGGAGTTGGAACAGAGACTCAGTACTGGCTCTCCCGTGCACACCAGCTGTCTTGGCTGGACAGAGTACATTTTTTATGCATGGCCAGGGATAGGGTACATGAGACTCCAAGCGTGAGGTTTGGGTGAGTGGACCACAGACTGAAGCCGAGTGTTGTTGTTTTTTTTCTGCCCAAACGTTACAGTAGGAGTCTCTTGTACTATGAGACATCCCGCTCAGAAGCCCTATTAGCTTAATATAAAACTCTCCAGTTTAGCTGGAGTGATTTATTAAAAGTTTAGAGTTTTTTTTTTTTGTAATTTTATTATGGACCCTCCTGTGCTGATGTGGAACACTCTGTACTGATGCCCCTTCATGAGACCACACTGTACATAGGGTAAGAGGTACAGTGGCTCTGCATGCTGATTGGCTTCTGAAATTACCTTAGCAATTTATAACATCTGTTAAAAGCAATATTGATGCTAAGTCATTACTAATCAAGCCAGAAAAGCACAACCTGCAAAAATGAATCTTTTCCATTTGTACTCAGAGTTTGCAGCTCATTTTCTAAAATAAGTGTACCAATTGAGCATCAGGCAGGTATTAGTGGGGACTGGGCTCTGTTCTTAGCTGGCTTACGTTATTTAGTTCTCATTACACTTTTTTGTTTCAAATACATAGCAATTGCTTAAACTGCACCAGTAGTATCTTTCTTACGATTTTAGGACAACTTGAGAGAATAATTACTTGTTTCATCTCCTGCTGTCAAGCCAGTGGAAATAAACAATTGTGGTCTCTGCTCTCTGGCTCGTAATAACTCTTTAATCAGTTGTGGAGTGGAATGCCAAAAACAACCCAGCAGACAGTACTCTGGTACAACTGCACTGCTAATTGCAAGAATGAGCTCTTTACATTAATTACAATTTACAGCTAAAAGACTGCAAAGCTTTTAATTCTGACTTTTGTTTACATTAGAAAGCGGAAAATGTAGCACTGGGTGCTAATCGGATCCTCAGACAGTGGTATCAGTTGCATCATTACACACCACTGTACTAAAATGTTACATAAGTTTTAAACCTTTGGTTTTCCCCTGCGGTGGATCAGATTACTTTTTTCCTGTAGGGCTTGGCACTGCACTGCGTAGTAATGCTAGCCCTGTTCCAGAAACCATTTAAGGGTCTAGTCCTGCAGACAAGACGTATTCTTCTGGACAAAGAGCAATACTAAAATGCAAGTGGAACTTGGTGACATTTTATCTGTCAAGAACAGCTGGCTATAGAAATCTAAATTTAGCCTGTTGTGTGTACCAGATCCCTAATTTCATGTAATAAAGTGTAGGTAATGCAGTTTAAGTTGGGGAGGTATTACAGTGTTGCATGCTGTTTTATTCCTTACACTTTGGCAGGGCTTGCTGTGCTAGTGTTTACTTTTGCATTTTACAATGTGCTTTTATTATTTCGTTTTTGCCTCCCTTCTTTTGTGCAGTCTGGGACAGTTTCATGCATGTTGTTTCTGGAGAAATGTCAGTGGTAGGGTAGAGAGGTGTGCAAAATTCAAGTGCGGAACAACCCTTCCTATAACAGAGGAGCTACTGTTAAGTGTGTACTTGTGTCCAAATTCCCATGCTATATGGGTGGATGTGCTTTGATAATGGAGTTCATTTGGTGCGCAGGGACGGGATAATAATGAAAGAGAAAAACTGTGCCAAATTCAGGGAGAAATGAACTAATCCCACAAGTGGAAGTGTGTGCTTCAGTAGTTTATTAATTTTTTTTTTTTCTGCTCCCATCTCTGGTTTTGCCTTCCTCTGAGCTGGCCCCACAGCCCTGTCACCAGGCTTCTTGAGGACTTACCTCAACTCTGACTTCCCCATAGCTTACCTTCTGTGGGAGGGGATGATGGGGCTACCCAACTCCCACCATAGTTCAGGGTCCCAACTCTGAAAGGGGCCTTGTCATCTGTGTGGGGCCTTGGTGGAGGGGGGGTTGCAGTTTGTCAGCTTTCAGGACTGGGATTTACTGGTTGGTGTGTGTGTGTGTGTGTTTTTTTTTGTTTGTTTTTTTTCCCAGTCCCCTGGGACACCAACATGCACATGAGTAAGTGGAATGCGTCACAGCTACCATCCCTCCCACCTGAGTCTTTCCGTTTGCACTGCCACTTGGGGTCACCCAGTGGCCAGAAAAGAATCAGAGCTAACTGCCCACCCTCCCAAGACGAGGAGAATTTCCGCAGGCTTACATTTGAACCTGGGTTCCTGACGCTGCAAGCGGTAGCATGTCCGCTGTGCTAGTGGGCTGGCTAAATGTTCTATTTTTAATACCACCAGAATCAGTAAAACATACACGTAAGAATAAATGTTCAATAAATTGATCACAGCTGGAAAGAAATCATTAACAAAATTATGGCTGCAGCTGGTATTCCCCAACACATCAACAACGGGAGGATTTTGTAATACTGTAACATATATAATGGAAAAATTAACACACAAACTGAGACAAGAAAATCCTTTGACAGATGGACAAGTTGAGTTGTACACATAGGGCCTGATATTCAAACATGCGCCTGGAAATGGCGCAAGTGGGTGCTCAGCTCTGGAGAAACCAAGGGAGATATTTAAAAGATATGTACCATGGTGCATCCCTTCTGAACATAGCAAAGAATGTGCCCAGCACAGATACAATGCACTGGCGCCTCTCCCCAGACAGATCTGAATACCAGGAATGGATAATGCGCCAGTGCAACAGAGATACGCTGTGTGCAAATTCTTGATATTCAGACACTGACATGCAGATGGGGCCATAATGCATGCAAGGTGCGAATGGGGCCATTTGCATGTCATTATGGCCCCATGAGTTGTGCAGGGCTTGCCAGCAAAATGCACCTGGCGCCCTGCACGCCATGCAGTGCTGGCAGTAGAGGTTCCGCCCCACCCCCCAGCGGCAATCGCCGTGTCAGTTTTCATGCCCATGTACCTGGTACCTAGTGTAACCTCCCCACCCCTCCCATAGTGGCGATCGTCTTGTTAGAAATTATGGCCAAATCCCTGGTAGTCCAGTAGTAACCCCCCTCCTGACCCTCCGATCACTGGCACCGTAATGTAAAACCTATCCCCGGTGGTCCAGTGGTTTCCCCTCTCCCCGGCCAAAACCCGGATTGCTGTCAAACAATGAAATTATGCCTCCCTGGTGGTCCAGTGGCAACCCCAACCCCCCTCACCCACAAAGGACACCCAGCCCGCCCAGCTCCCCCCAGTCATCAGCGGGCAGCAGACCCGCCCGCATACCACCGTGGGTGCTTGCTGAATGACAGCTTACGGTAGTGGCTGCAAACTCATTGGTTCACACTGTGGACCAATGGGCTAGTAGTGCATACTGTATAATTCACAACTTTGTGAGTGTCCTCTGTGGGTAAGTGGGTGGGGGGTTACCACTGGACCACCAGGGAGGTGTAGTTTCATTGTTCAGCATTCAGGGTTTCAGCCGGGGACCACTGGACCACAAAGGGATATGTTTTACATTACGGCGACGGCGATCGGAGGGTCAGGATTGGGAGGGGAGTACCATGGGGCCACCAGGGATACGTTTGACATTACGGTGCCGGCAATCGGAGGGTCATGATGGGGAGAAGGTACCACTGGACCATCAGGGATATGTTTTTCATTACGGCACTGGCAATCGGAAGGTCGAGATGGGGAGGGGGTACCATTAGACTTCCAGGGACTTGCCCATAACTTCTAACTCGGCGATCACCATTACGGGAGGGGTAGGCATGTTACACTGGACCACCAGGAACATGTGTGGGTGATTGTGCATGGTGTTCGGTGGGTGCAGCCACGGCTAGCGGCTGCTGTGTTGCACACTGCAATACAGAAGCACGCCTGTGGGTGGTGGGCACTTTGAGCCCAGGTATGCGGCACATCTCTGGGTTGTGCCAGCAGATGCGCCACACATCCTAGGCTGAACATCGGGATGTGCCTCATATGCATGGGCACGCCCCCTGGAGATATGCTGCTTACATTATCTTTGCGCCCCGGCGCAGTGGGAATTGTGTTGCGCATTTCCCACTTTTGAATATTGCCCTGGGGCGCAGTTCTGGGGTTGCAAGTTGTGCCAGGCGCAACCCCTTTGAATATCTAGCCCATAATGTCAAAATGAGCTGATTTTGCTCCATAGTGTATGATCAGGTCTTAAGATGGTTTTCACAGTACCATAAATTGCTAGGATATAATAGGAGACATTATAACACATGGGTTATATTGGCTGATCTAAAGACACATTTTCCAAGGCAGACCTTGCTGATCGTAAGCGTTTTGGATGATCTTTGTTAGAAACAAGATATTTGCATTCTGATCTTGCCATATCCAATAACCATGAACTATATCTATTGTACCGTAGACTTCCAGTATTGTCAATTTATTACAGTATATTGTTTTAATAATCTGGTGTATTCTGAAAAACGTTTCAATATAATTTCAGTTACAAAAGAAACAATTGTGGAGCCTCCTGTGAGACAGTCTGAGTGACAACAGTAGTGGCACAATAATGTTATCTGGCTCCTCCCCCACTCCGGTATGCGTTTATTTGCATTGACCGTGGTTAGACACTTTTGTTTCAGAAAATTGAGTGTTAATCCCACAGTGAGGGTCCCAGGACCCCTGACATGTTCTTGAGACTCTTGGTCTGAGATTCTGGAGGTCCAAAGATACACTATTTCTCTACTCCAATATGGGACTTTCCTAGTCCAAACAGTGCATTCTAATAAGGTACTGTGTTTTCCCAGATTAAGACTGCTAGAATTTTTGTGTGCACCAGCACTTGTAAATCAGCACATAAGTCTGCAATAACTATCAAAAAAAATATCTGCCAGCAGCTCTGGAAACTGTAAAAGGCTGAAGTCTCAGTTACGTATGTTCACGAAGCCCTACAATATACCAGAATTGAATACAATGCTTTTCAACTGGCTGGACCTGTCTTTGACTTTTTAATATAATATAACTGGGCACATGTGTCATCTGTTTAATCTTCACACTGTACTATTTCTTATGTTCATTTTGAAATTGCCTTGTACCCATGTAAGGGTCTCCTATTGATGTCCGTCCCCCCTAATATTTATTTCTTTTTTAGTTACGGACCAGAACCAGAACACCTTGACCTCGACCTCTCAGCATTCAAAATGTGTAGCACTGCCCAATAATATGTGGAGAAAGTGTCCGAAATGCATAGCACATAATAAGTTTAAGGAAATAGTGGGCACCATATGTTTAGTGTTGAGGATTTTGTATCAAGTTAGTTTACATTTTTTAATAGTTTGTGTGTCGATAAATAGCTCTAACATTATGTGGAACATCAGTAAATCTTCACAGAGAAATGGCAAATTTAAGTGCAAGATATGTAGAGCTCTGGGAAGTGCATAGTAGCTGAGAGCTGCGCTCACTGACCTCAGTTGGATGGAATCCTGCAGTGAGAGTTTCATGCTAGGCTTCCACACCACTGATGTCACCAGATTCTTAGACTGTAACTGATTGGTACCCAGATGTGTGAGGATGGATATATGTATATCAAGCAGGGAAAAGGCAGTATCAACAAGGGACTTGGGAGAGTGGGGGGGGGGAGTTGAACTGGGTTCCCTTTAAAGGAGTGTGACATTTATCTCTTTGGTAGGTTTACTAAAGTTCAGAAGTACTTACGTCTAGAACAGACTGTTGTCCTCTTGGAGGTGGAGCACCTGACCTTGAGTGCCACCAGAGCTTTCCTTAATCCCCCATAGTAAGTGTCTCTCAGGACCCGTGAATTATGAGAGAAACTCATGCTAAGAGGAGCAGAAAGTCCAAAAGTGTGCCAATTTTCCATTTCGGCTTTTTAAGTCATTTCCGTACAAATGATGTCTTCTGCCAGACTGGAACTCATACAGATTTGTTGGGACCCATGATAGTCTACAGCGGGGTTCCAAGGCTATCACGCCCATTAAAAGTCATGGCTACTCGACTTTCACTGATGCTGGGTAGGTGTTCCAAGGTCTGAGAAGGGGTCAGATCTAATGTGTGGCAGAAAAGAGAGCCGTCATCCAGCCTGTCCATAAAATATGCGGCAACTGAATTCCATTTGCGGACTCCGTAGAACTGAATGGGTTGTGAGCTCACATTAATTTCTACAGCATCTCTGACCTGCATTCAAAAAATTTAAGAATGCATTCTGACAGCAACTAAATATGTAAATGTGCCGTAGACCAGCCTTCAAGCATTCTGAGCTTTACTTGCGGCTGGGCAATATGCTCAAATGGAAATAAAGCAGGAAGCTGTAAAGAAGAAACACAGCAAGCTCGGTGTACTTTTCATGGGTCTTCCCTTATTGTGTCATTTACATAATCAAGGGGGGGTTCAAAAACAATCCCTGTCTTCCTTTCATGTTGAGGTACTGTATGTTAGTTGCTCTTGGTGTACCGGGCTGACTCAAAGAAACAACCAAAGTGGTGGTGCTGTGTTTATTGACCTCACTAAGGCATGGGGAGGAGAGGAGGGTGGTCCTACAGGGGGATCCGGAGGCTCTGGAAAGATGGTCTAGAAAGTGGAAGCTGAGGTTCAATGCAGGGAAATGCAAGGCACTGCACCTAGGGGCCAGAAACCCAGGCCAAGTGTACACCCTTGGGGGGGGGAATGCTACAAGTCTTGATGGCTGAGAGGGACCTGGGGGTGGTGGTGGATGTCAAGATGAACAACTTGGAGACTTGTAGGAGGGCAGCAGCCAAGGCCAACAGGATGCTGGGATATATCGCTAGGGGGATCACCTCCAGAAGGAGGGAAGTGATACTCCCTCTGTATAACTGCCTGGTGAGGCCGCACCTCGAGTACTGCATGCAGTTTTGGAGGCCACAGTTAAAGAGGGACATTAAACTCCTGGAGAGGGTCCAGAGGAGGGCAACCAAAATGATTTGGGGTTTGGGGACAGGACCTATGGGAGAAGCTCAAAGAGCTAAATATGTACACATTGGAAGAGAGAAGGGACCGGGGGACATGATAGGTCTTCAGGTACATGAAGGGGGTAAATAGGGGAGGAGCAGTCAGGGTGCTTCGAAGGAAGGAGGAGGGGGCAAGTAGAGGGCATGGGTGGAAGCTGGAGGGGGGAAGATTCAGGGGAAAAAGGAGGAAGTGGTACTTCACTGAGAGGGTGGTGGAGCCATGGAATGCGCTGCCCAGGGGGCTGGTGGAGGCAGAGACGGTGGAGGGGTTCAAGAAGGGGTGGGACAGGTACAGGGGAAGGGTTCTGGAAGCAAAATCCAGTGCAGCGAGAATATCTGGAACTGGGAAGGGAGAAGGCGAGGGGGGCAGCAAGGTCATCTCCCAGGGTGGGGGCTGACCAAATGAGCAGACACGAAAGACCATTAGGCCTATTCTGCTGGCATTTTAGTATGTTAGTATTTGACCTGGCCAAGCACTCACTCCTCAAAACCAAACTCGCCTTCCATGGTGTCTCCTCACCTGTAGTCTCCTGGTTCTCCAACTACCCAACTGACTGGCAGGAAACAGCACATTCACATCTACTCTGCTGCCTCCAGTCTTGCTGACATGACTGTCTGAGTCCCCAGGCTCAATCCTAAGCCTGCCCTTTTTCTCTATTTACATCAGTGATCTCCAAGATGTTGCCTCTGGCTGCAGTTCACTTCTGTGTGCTATTGATCTTGTCCTGTAGTACAGTGCCTATACTGTTCCTGCCATTCAGAAATCCCTCTCAGTTGCCGTTGCAATCACTCAGTCTTGGCTATCCACAAACAGGCTTAGCCTAAACAGCAAAAAGATCAGGTCCATGCCCTTTGGTTCTAGGCTCCTTGTTCTCTCTCCTAAGCTGGTCTCCGGGCTTCCATACTAATGGGTCATACCTCCTGATGCTATCATGCAGGCAGGAACCAAAACTCTGCAGCCTGGATATCCTCCCCTCCACTTGCTGTGCACACCAGTTTACTGCTGCCTTCCAAAAGGTGGCTACTGTGTAGCAGAGCTCTGTCTTCTCACGGGAGGACTGAAGACATCAGACTATAAGTCTCATTTTTATTTTTCTCTTTGGATATCCTCAACGTTGAACAAGAGCAGCATGTAGCATTTATTCCAAGCACAGCACTAAACTCGGGAAGCCTCTCGGGGCCCCAAAGGATAACTCGGAAGGCCTCCACCTCTTGATGACTGCACTCCTTGCTACCACTGCTAAACTCTCAGTCACATGTAAAGATGGAGCCCCACTCAAGGGCGTCAGCAGTTTCAAATACTTAGGAGTATAGCGAGACCTCTCTCTTGAGTTCTCCCTCCAAATCTCCTCAATCTGCAAATCTGTTAACGCTAAAGTGGGAATGGCCAATATAGTAAAATACTGCCTGTCCCTGACAGCCCAACAGTCTGTAGCTCAAAGTGTACTCCTACCAGGGCTCATGTATGGCCTTTTGGCATTCCTGGGTGCAAACAAAATTGTCCTGTCTAGATGAGATGCAACATACAGTAATGTGTGTTTCTTTGCTTTGTCCTCTCCGAAGCTCACACATCAGTGCCTTCTCTACACTGATCTAGGCTGGCCTTCCCCTGCCGACCAATGATCTCTTTCTCTGCACCGTTTTGTGGGCAAACTCCTTTGAACATGCTCCCCATCTTCCCTAGCAAGGTATCTGCGCACCCATCCCCTACATACTCACAATGATCTGTGGAATTTCAATCTCTCATTAGGGCCCTTTTCACGACATTTTCTGTACCACAATGAGTGGTACAGAGCAACTGGAACGTTACATTTTTGTCTTGTAGAGGCAAGCAGCAATGCAACGCAAGTGAGTGTTCGCTTGCCTGGCGTTCCCTGTTTTCTTGGGTTCACCGTTCCATTTTGTTTCATTTCACTGTGGAATGGCACCGTGCATAAGCATTGCTGTGTTCACATCGATCCCGGAGAGTGTCTTGTGAGACCCTTTGGGATCCTGTGTTGCTTACCAATACTGTGCTTCCTTATGTTTGGTACTAAGGCTCGTGAGTGCAGTACTGTGCCCGAGTTCAGCTACATACGTTTTCAGATACTAGAAAGAAAACTGAACTCGGGCAAGTAGGCAGTTTTTAGAAACGGGGGCTAAAAAATGCTGTAAAATCGCTCGGAAAGTGGTTCTGTGATACTGAGCATGCGCTTATGCATATCCACATCCCAAGGAATATGAATCTGCTTAAGCGCACGCCCAGTATTACGGCCTAACTTTCTGAGTGATTTTAAAGCATTTTGTAGCCCCGCTTTTTAAAAACTGCCCACTTGCCAGCGTTTAACTTTCTTTCTAGTATCAGAAAATATATGTAGCTGAACTCGGGCACAGTACTGCTCGCACGAGCCTTGGGACCCACCATAAGGAAGTGCTTCATTGCCAAGCAGTGGGGATCCTGGAATCATATGAGAGTGTCTCCAGGATCAATTTTTGACTCTGGTGTGTGAAAACACACCCTACCGAAGTGGCACACAGTGGGAGTGAGTACAACACAATCATTGCAGTGCAGAAGGGCGCTGTGTAAAAGCACCTGTTGAGTGGTGGTGCTCCACTGGCCTGGGAAAATTGGCTTTTGCAGTCTATGCCACTATCTATTGGAAATCCCTTTCCCCAGAATTACGTCTCTCCCAGCCACCTGATCTTCAGGCTCTTAAGGACTGACTGTGTCTTCCCAGCCCTTGCTCGTGCCAGTAACCTCAGGACTGACTACCCTAGCACTGTTGCACTTTCCACTCATTTTCATGTATTATCGGTCATGCTAAATGTTATTACGCTCTGTGTTGTTGTTCCTACACCTGCAAAATTGATATTGCTTTTTTTTTTTCCTGGTGTCCTGTACTGTGTTTTCCTTTTTTAGCAAGCACATCTTTCGACTATGCTGACTACTGTTTTTTGTTTGTACTGCTGCTTAATCATGATGTCTAATAATTGCAACCTCCTGATGTTGTTGCTCTCAGTTCATGTACAGGTATACTGTTTGCTGTACATTTTTCCTGCTGTTAGTCTGTAACTCTCCCAGCTCATGCCTGAAAATAGGCATAGATATGCCTAGTGTATCTTGTTTCGTGTCAAAAACGAATAAATAAGTTGCGACTTAAGTAGAAACAGAAACAGAAACATGACCAACAGAAAAAGACATAAACAGTTTATCTAGCCTCTCCCAAGATTCCATACTTGGAAATGCTCTAGTGTGTCTTCCCCCCAACTTCCCGTCTAATAACTCCTTTATGTGCGTCCCATTTCCTTTTGAACCCTGCTATTGTCTTTGCTTCTAGAACATTGTGAGGAAGTCTTTTCCACCCTTCCACTACCCTTTCCATAAAGTAATGCTTCCCAGTGGTCCTTTGTTGAACCTTCCACCCTCATCCAGCCCCTGAGCTTAAGCACAAGTCACTGGTAGTCGCACGGTTTATTACTTTGAATAGATTTACTGTGTCCATCCTGTTAAACCACTTCATAAACTTGAAAGTCTGTGTTATATCTCCCTTCTGTTCTCCTGTGAGTACATGTTTAGACTTTTCCATCTCTCATACGTCTTGCCCTGTTGACCGTGAATCATCTTCGTAGCCTTTCATTGAACTATCTGTAATCTATCTCTGCCCTTCCTTAGGAGTGGACTCCATAACTGGACACAGTACTCACCAGGGATGTATACATGGGTACCTCCCTCTCCTGTTAGTACTTTCTCTAACTGTCCACCACAGCATTCTGTTAGCCCTGCCATATACCCTGTTGCACTTAGCAGCTCAATTTGATTGCTGATCACCCGTCCCAAGTCCCTCTCACCACCTTTGTGTTCTCTACCTGTGTCCCATCAATATAGTACACTGTTACTGGATTTTTCTCTCCTGCGTACTTCACCTTTCACCATTTGTCATTAACTTTCAGTTGCCAAATACTGGACCACTTCTCCAGTCTCCTCACATCCTAGTTCATAATGTTAATCCCTTATTTACTGTTAACCCTGTTGCAGAACTGGTGTCATCAATGAACAGGCTCATAGTGTATAGTTAGGGTTTGTTCTGCATGGATTTCCATGCCAGTTGAAACGGTGTTGTACCACAGTTCAAAGTCATGGAATGTGGTTGCACCCTTCTGTGGTACAACACCATTCTAGCCGATCGAAAATGTTTTACACAGTGCTGTCACATGCACAGCAGTCAGTTCAAGTTCTAAACTGAAATTGCCAGCATGTTTGCTGCAGCCATGGAGTGCTGTGAAAACATTTGTTTAAAAAAAAAAAAAAACTGTTCACTATTAAAAAAAAAAAAAAAAAAATCCGAATAGGCAACCACATGCCCAAACAGCCTGTGCTGCCACCATGGGTTCTGATCACATCAGACCTCTTGAAGTTTTCTCGCGAGGTCTGACGTAATCAGAATCCCTCTGTGGTAGCACAGGCTGGTTGAGCGTGGTTGCCCAACTAGTTTATTTTTAAAGTTTATTCATTCAACTATAAGTAATTACGATACAAAAAGAGAAAAAAAAACAACATTGTGCATTCTCCAACAAAATAGCATGTATAAAACATACATATTAAAACTTCCATTGATCACCATATAAAGCAAGCTTGGATTGAGGGCTTATCCAGTCTGTATGTAGTAATAATAAAAATGTTCTCCTATAGTTTATAGCTCAAGAATCTATGGTTGTATGATGTATTGTATTTTAAGATATGGATCAACAATTTAATATACTCAAAAAGCATACAGAAAAAATGTGTTAATACCATCACACCTCCAATATTAATAGTAATGTCAATCAATGTTAATACTATCGTTCAATAGCTGAATGATAGTATTAACACTAACAGAGTGCAAGCGCCAAAACAAATGCCAGATGGCCAGTGCGAGACAACTGTACCGTCACTCGCACTAACAAACGAACGGTCGCTTCACCACATGGCCACCTGGCATCGCCTAAACAGTGTAAAACAAAACAGTGTGAAACCCCACCTCTGCGGCCACTCTCATTGGTCTTTCTAACAACTAACTCCCTCCCCTTCCCCTCTAACCCTATTCTTAACTCCTTCACTCTCTGCACAGTCCTTGCACAGCAGTCATTCTAAGCCACAGGCTCCTCTCCACGTATCCTTGACCTCTTTACAACCCTCCCACTTTCTCTCACTTTGACTGCCACCACTATCCTGCTACCCCCCGCCCCACTTACAACTATGAGTCTCTGCTGTACACTGCTCCCCTTTCTCCTCCTCCTTGCTCCTCTTATTCCTCTGCTGCACCCCCCAGACCCTGCTTCCCCTCCCGTCCCCCAGCTTCTTACTTGACCACTCATATCACCACCCAGGGACTCTTCCTTTTGATCCCATCTTTGAACTCCAGTCCCCGCCAATCACTAGTGACCTGTTTCTCCAACCCTGCTGGTGCAGGGCTCACCTTCTTGCCCCCCCCAACTCCTCTGTCTCTGGACCGCTACTCTTCCCCCTAAGGTCACGCTCACGCCCGAACAGAAAAAGGAGACACAGAACTAGTAACCTACGACTATGCGTGCTCAAGCTTGTCCTCCTCCTCCTGATGCTCTCCAGAAATATCCATCCAAATCCTGGCCCAGCCCCCACTAGGGCTGCCAGCCAGAATAAACCCACAGGCACCATCTCCATTGTTACGCTCAATATATGCAGCCTCCTCCACAAAATTGATGCCCTCAGATCTTTACCAGCCAACATAGGCCTGACATCCTAGCAGTAGTTGAAACCTGGCTCTCCCCATCAGTCTCTGATCAGGCTATCGTCCTCTCTGGTTACAACGTTTTCAGGCTCGACCGGAACTCAGAAAGGGGTGGCGGCTGCACCCTTTACCTCAAAGACTCCATCCTGGGGCACCCCATCAGCAATGCCCTACTACTGACTACGGCTCAGATTCTCCCCATCAGAGTCCTCCTTGGCGCCCACAACAAAGCCCTCACTGGCATCACAGTGTACATACCTCCAAAAGAACAATGTAATGGTTTCTCAGCGGTCTTGGATTTCATCCACTCACTCCCACCTGATGCTAAATCGATACTGCTAGGGGACTTTAACATAAACTAGCTTGCCTCAGAAGCAGGAGCCTTTAGGGACTCCGTTGCTGCCGCAAACCTCTCCCAGATGGTACAGTCACCAACCAGGGAAAAACTATAAAACAAGCTCCAGCACCCTCCTGGACTGGATTCTAACCAGCCACCCTACCCGGATCTCAAAAACCTCTGTCCTCCTGGACACACTCAGCGACCACTCCCTAGTCAGGTGCCTCTGGTCAAGTAAATTAATCAAACCACCTCCTAATACTGTCACTAGTAGGGTTTTACCCTGTGGCAAATTAATTTATGTCCAAACTCGCCTCTGCCAACAAGACTGGACTCTGGTCCTCTCGGCTACTAATGTGAACACGGCTCTGGACCACTTTATTAATATCTTTAATGAAGCATGCAACATATTTGCGCCTATCAAAAGGTGGAAGGTTAAAGCACTCTGCAACCCCTGGATCACCGGAGACCTCAGGCAACTACAAGAAAGAGACCACCTCTTGGTGCTCGCCAGAGCCTCTGGGAAACTCTCTGACATCACCAACTACAAACGTGCAAGAAATGTCTGCACCAAAGCAATCCGGGATAAGAAATCAGCCTATTTTAAGAACTCCCTCACCAACTCCAGGGGAAAGGGAAGAGATTTCTGGAAAAACATAAAAGAAGTCACTGGGCAGCAGATAAGATACACCCCCTCAGTTCTCAGCCTTAACGGAGATATAACCCTTGACCCCAGACTAATAGCTGACACCTTCAATGACACCTTCACTGGCCTTAGCTCAGTACTCCCTCCTGACTTTTACAATGAAACGGCCAGTCTGTTCGCTCCTGCTTCCACTACCCAGATTAGTCACTTCCCTTTCTACTTTAAAGCAGTTAAGATGTACCAGGTGTGTGACTACGTAACTAAAGCAATCAGCAAGTCCAGAACCAGCAGTGATTCCCTGGACCTCAAACTTCTATCCCTCACTCTTAATGAATTGCTTTAACCACTGACAAAAATCTTCAGTCTCTCCCTCAGCCTTAGCCAATTCCCCGAAAAATGGAAACTAGCCACCATAACCCCCATCCATAAAAGTGATACCAAAACTGCACCTGAGAACTTCCGACCCATCTCCATCCTGCCTTCTCTCTCTAAGGCCCTGGAGCATACTGTCACTGACCAGCTGACCGACTACCTTGACAAACACAACCTGCTGAGTAGCCAGCAACACGACTTCAGAAAGAATCATAGCACCGCCACTGCACTGCTCGAATTTACTGGCACCATCCACCACTCCTTGGACAAAGGGCATCTAACCCGGCGCAACTTTCATTGACCTAACAAAGGCCTTCGACACTGTCCACCAAGGTCTCCTGCTTGCCCAGCTCTGGAATTTGGGTCTCTCTGCTAACTCGGTAACCTGGTTCAACAGCTACCTAGAAAACCGGTCCCAAAGAGTAAGAATCTCCAACACCTTCTCAAATCCCAGACCAGTTCACTCAGGTGTCCCACAGGGATCTATCTTGGGTCCCCTCCTTTTCAGCCTGTTCCTAAACTCGCTTCCCGAGTCCTGTCCTCAGCAAATTATTCTCTGTGTGGGATGATGCAGTCATCCTTGCCTCCCACCAGGATCCTCAACAAATGCAAAACAACCTTCAGCTTGGCTTCACTTCAGTCGAAAGCTGGTTCCTAAAGCACAAACTTATTCTAAACCAGAAAAAAACGAAATCCATGATTTTCAGCAGCTCTCATCACAAATTCAAACAGTTCCACCTCACCATCAAAACTAAGCAAGGAACCATACTCGAACAAGTACAATCCTTAAATATCTTGGCATCACCCTTAACTCCCACCTATCTTACACTGCCCATATAAATGCAGTGGCTAAAGCAGCTAACATCAGGATGGGCCTGCTTTTCCTCTATAGGAAATGCCTAACCACTGAAGCTTTAACCATTGCCGTCCAGAGCTCCATCATTAGCATTATCGACTACGGATTATCTATGGCTCCGCCACCGCCTCCTCCCTCAAACAGATTTCTACCACCCTCAATAAGGCCTGCCGTCTCACTACCGGATCTCACCGGCTCACCCATACCTGTGACCTCTACTCTCTATAAGGGTGGCTACCGCTTAATAATCGCCTCAAATATCAAACCTGCATCATAGCGAAAAGAATAATGATGGGCAGTGCCCCTCCTGGAGTCTGCTCTCTCGTCCATCTCAAGGCCAACAACTGCAGCACCAGGAAATCCAAACCACACCTACTGCAAATCCATCACTGTCGCACGTCCCAAGGCCAAAGGTAATTTGCCTATAGGGCACCTAGCTGGGTAAATAATCTCAATAGTGGCATCACCACCCTTGCAACTATGGGTGCCTTTAAGAACAGACTCTGTCAAGCTTTTTTGGCCTCTAACCCGTGCGACTGCTATTGACTTATCCCTCCTCAAGCTGACTCCCCACTTACCCCACCTCCCAGCACTTACGCCTCCTCTGCCCAACTTATGCTCTTATCCTATCCCCCTCTTGACAAAGCTGCTCCTGGCTGCTGCATACCTGCACCTCTCACATCCCCCCCACACCTCATTTCCCCTCTTTGTCCCTCCAGGTTTCAAAGTTTCCTTCCCCACACGTCTCTCGACCTCTATGTACCCTCTTTTTCATTTGTTCACTTGTAAGAAACCTTGTATTAATCATGTCAAAACCTCCTTTGTTAATGATTGCTTTATACTGATATTGTAAGAATGTACACCCTGACGTGGAACCTTTGTAAAAGAGCCTTGGCTCAACGGTACTTTGTAATCCTAGATCCTGAATAAAGAATAAAGAAAATGTCTTTACCAAAACCCGAAAATATTTCTGCTGAAAGACTTTTTTTCGTAGAGCAGCAAGAGAATTTAAACACACAGAAAAAAAACGCTTTTGACTTACAGCTTTTCCACAGCTACCTGAACAAAATTGGTGAACCCAGACAAATCGAAACGACATCACTTTCTGAGCTTGACTCCATACTAGCAGATCTTATTTATCAATTTAAAAAACATGACAGTTCCGAATATCAGACAACCACTATCAGAGGTGTCCTAGCCAGTATCGATGGATATTTAAATAAAAATAATTATCTTGAATCCATCCTTCAAGGACCAGGTGGCCCATTTAAACAAACCCTCAACACACTCACAGCCAAACAGAAGCATTTAAAAATAAAATGGGACTGAGAAACCGTCCAAATCAAGCTCAGCCTCTCTCAGACAGCGACATAAACTTGCTCTATACGAGTGGCACAATAGGACATCACTCCCCCACGGCTCTCCTTCACATGATGTTTTTCAACATAGGGCTGCACATCGCCCTTCGTACAAATGAACAATATCGGCTAAAATGGGGAGTCATAGTGCCAGGTACAGACACAGATGGCAACGAGTACCTTGAATACCACAAAAGGCAAACAAAAACCAGAATGGGTGCAAACATTAGAGATGTTAGGCTAGTACCACCCCGTATGTACAGCAACCCTGACAGGGATCCAATTACAGCCTATAAAAAATACGCACAGCACAGACCACCTCAGATGCTAAATCCAGAAGCTCCATTTTATCTCGCACCAAACATCTGATTAAAGGCCACTAGCTACTGGTACCAGTCCATGACAATCGGAGAGAACAAAATCCGATCCATCATGAAGCGCTTACAGCAGTCAGCTGGAATTGCACCAGACAAATGAATCACCAGCCATTCAACCAGGAAAACAGCAATTCAAAAGCTGGTTGATTCGAACATCCTTCCCACGGACATGGCCCAAGTCTCTGGGCACAAAAATATACATCAGTTTAAACAACTAAAGCACCTTGTCTGAGTTGAAGCAGAAAAAAATGTGTTCCATTCTGTCTGGTGATGACCAACGACCTTCCACATCCCATGAACAACCAGCTCTAACCTACCAGAGCTCTGCCACTCCTAAAGCTGCACCTCAAACCCACCGAACAGCACCGGAGCCTTCCTCTATCAAACAACCGGAAATGACATCGTCTTCTGTATCAACCACTCAGACGGCTCAAATGTCTGCAACCTCCGGCAATATCTTTGGCATTCACTGTACCTTTCACGGAGATGTCTCCATAAATATACGTCACTCCCCTAACTCCACAAGGAAGTGCCACTACGTAATCTACTCCGACTCTGAGTAAAAAACAATGTTACAGTTCACAATATGTTTGCCTCAATCATTGGCGTCAGTTTAAATCATCTGCTATTTGAATTCGTTCGTTACTGCTGTTCTGAAGCTTCTTACAACTATAAACTGTAACTACTTAAGATTTCTACAAACTTTTTGATGAAACTGCAAAGCCACAGAACTCTGCAAATTACATGGGCGCACCAGCAACCGGCAATAGAAAGGTAAGCCTCATCAAACCCTGTCGTCCATATATTAAAAAAAAAAATACTGTACAAGTATGGGTGTATTACCGGTGAGAGAACCATCTCGAGGTTCTGGACACTAACCTCTCGAGCTTCGCTTTTGAGGTTCCAAAGTGTCCAGAACCTCTCGATGGTATTACTCGTTGGTAATACACCAATACTTATAGAGTATTCTATTTATTTTAGTGATTAAAATGGATATTAATGCTTCTTAAATTTAGTCTCATTACTCTAGTAGCAATTACTAAAGCAGTAGTGCAACTTAGGAAAAACAGCCAACATACAAAAGGGGTTCCAAATAAAATATCACACCTTGGCAGTAATACTTTTCTGAATACATTCAAAGAAAGCCTCAATTGTAATGTTCATTGCACTACTCAAGAATTCCACCATTTTGGACAATCAGCTTTTAGGTTAAGTAGAACCACAAAAGATACGTCTCCCGAGCCTTTAACAATGGCTAAATAAATCCACATACTAACTCCCATTAACAAGGAAAGCTTTCCTTTAAGGGCACTTTAGGCCAATTGAGGTCCTTTGCTCCTAAAAGCTTATTAGAGATGTATTCTGATGTTCATCTACCAACCAGCTGCTAATTGACATGGTTCTGTCCTGGTTGGTGCTGCTCCATCATGCACTGTAAGACTCCTGTTTAATTCCATCATACTAAGTGCTACTTGCCCAAGGTTGTGAAAAAAAATAAATCCAGGGTCCCTTATATAAGTGGCCATTGACCCAAAAGGTCTCCACTTTCTAGCAACCAAACCTTATATGGTAAAAAAATTAGACAAAACCTCTAATAATACCATAGAGAGACCCCCAATTAGACTCTCAGTCCACCAAAGATCTCATAGAAGATTTAAAGCCTGCGCCATACATTGGGAAGACATATTTAAAAAAAATACATATTTTAAAATTCAAAATAGTTCCCCCCTGAATTTTTTAAATCCATCCCTGCCTGCCAAAAGCTGCCGTGCTACATATGCAGTTCAAAAAAACTCATTGGAGCATGATACTTTTAAAAGCACTCATTCAATACCATTATGCAAGTTTGGTTCAATTTTAAGTGGGAACTATGGAGATTGTCCAATTTTCACAGCAGAATTTAAAATCTAAACAGCAAGGGGCAACAATGATTTTTTTTCAGTTATTAGCAATACTGGTTCAAACGGAGCTGGTAGTCTGACTTGGCTAAATAAAGTTCAAGAACCACCAATAAATCTGCGTCCACCACAATCGCCTACAGAGAAACCCCCATGAGAAACACTTCACCTCAGCCTTTAAAACATAAGATCCATAAAAGTTACTGCTGGTGGTAACGTTGTTTTCTAAGTTTGCTTGGAGCAACAGGGCAGTGTAAATAGGCCATTTTAATATAGTTAGAATAGCATTTTATAGTAACACTCACCATTTACAAAGTTCCCTTCTCACTGGACTTAAGTGTTCATACTTTTAAAGTGTTAGTGCCCCTCAAAGATATTCAATCACGAGTGCAAATGAACATGTCTTACTAGTCAACGCAATCTCCACCATATAGCCAAGGAGCATAAGTATAACATTGTGCACCAATTAGGATACACCTCCATTTATATTTTTCCTCAATTTTGGGGCTGTGTCTGTGTCCAGGAAGAGTAGGAGCAATTTATCAGAGTTCACTCAACTCCCCCTTTCCAAAATGGAGGTTCATAAAACTTGGCATGATAAATCTGAATCACCAGGCCACCTGAAGGTCATCCAGCCATGCCACAGGTCCATCTCTCTTATGTTCGTGCAGCAGCAGCATTTAACATTTCTCAACAGATCATTACTGATTGCCATTCATGGGGAAATGTTTGGGGAGTTACCTTCCCGAAAAGGGTTATGAAGGAACTGGCGGACGAGCTAGCAGCTCCACTAACTGCACTCCTCAACACCTCTCTGCAGACAGGATGGGTGCCTCAAGACTGGAGGTGGCTCCTGTGGTGCCTATCCACAAAGGGGGGTCTAGGGAGGAGATGGGAAATTACAGGTCTGTCAGCTTAACGTCTGTGGTAGGCAGAGTAATGGAGGGCATCATCAAGGAGAAGCTCTGGAGGCAACTGGAAAGGTTGGGGCACCTGGATGACAAACAGTGTGGTTTCATCCCAGGGAGATTGTGTCAGACTAACTTCACAGATTTTTATGACTGGGTGTTGGGGACCCAGGACTGACATAGACCGGTGGATGTCCTATACCTGGATTTCAGTAAGGCGTTTGATTTGGTACCCCATATAGGGTTGTTAACAAAGCTGGGGGGGATGGGGTAGGAGGACAGTTGCTCAGATGGGTAGAAAATTGGCTAACAGGGCGAACACAGGGAGTAGTGGTTGGTGGGATAGTTTCCTCCCCTAGGAAGGTCATCAGTGGGGTCCCCCAAGGTTCGATACTGGGACCACTCCTGTTCAATGCCTATGTCTCGGATATGGGGAGGGGGGTTAGGAGTAGGATGAGCCTCTTTGCAGATTACTCAAAACTGGGAGCACTGGCAGACAGGGATGAAGCGAGAGGGACCTGGATACCCTGGAGGGGTGGTCAAGGAGGTGGGAACTGAGGTTTAATCCAGGGAAGTGTAGGGTGCTGCATCTGAGGGTAAGAAACCCAGGTCATGTATATACCCTGGGGGGGGTCTCACTGCAAACCACAGCGAGTGAAAGGGATCTGGGGGTAGTGGTAGACACCAAAATGAATAACTCTGAAAATTGCAGAACTGCGGCAAAAGCAAACAGGATTCTGGGCTGCATAGCCAGGGGGATTACGTTCAGGAGGAGGGGGGTGATCTTCCCTCTGTGTAATGCCTTGGTCAGGCTGCATCTTGAGTACTGCGTGCGGTTCTGAAAACCTCACCTCAATAAGGACGTAGCACTGCTGGAGAGGTTCCAGAGGAGGGCAAACAGGATGATTCAGGGCATGGGAGAGAGGACCTATGAGGAAAGGCTGGAATAGCTTGGGCTGTACTCACTGGAGGAGAGGAGAGACAGGGGGGACATGATACGGGTCTTCAAATATGTAAAAGAGATAAACAGGGGTGGAGTCAAAGAGATGTTCAGACTAAAGAAAGGGGGCACAACCAGGGGGCATGAGTGGAAGCTGGAGGAAATAACAGGAGAGCGCAGGAGACATTACTTCACTGATGGGTGGTGGGGCCATGAATGCACTGCCCAGGAGTCTGGTGGAGGAGGGCACAGTGGAGGGCTTCAAGAGGGGTGGGACAGGTACAAGAGTAAACTGAAGCAAGGTGACCCTCTCTGGGGGAGCGAGCACCCGTTAGGGGCTGGCTACCGAGCAGACACGACAGACCATCAGGCCTATTCTGCTGGCTTTTAGTATGTTAGAAAAATTGACCTGCAGACTGTTTCTACTACTCACCACAGAGACGTTCTCATTAGGCCAATAAAGTGAAAATAAACTTAGCTCCTGGGCTGGAGGGCCATTTGTCTCCTCCACAAATCTCCTATAGCTGGAAAACTCCTGCTGTATTTCCCGCTTTCCGGTCTCCCATTCCGGGAGTCCATTTGGTTAAGCAGACACTGTTCCAAAGCTTTCCACCCGCTCCAAGCAGTCTCACAGCAGCTTCACAGCAATGCTGTTGTTAATAAAAACAATCATTACAGCACTAAAAGTGCTATAGCGGTTCCAGGGATTCCAGGAGTTCCAGCATTCCTCTCAGGTCCTCTCAAGTCCAAAAAGAACGAACCAATATTTTATATTACAGGCATGGTCAGCCGCAAAAATCCTTCAACAGGATCTTAATAGTTTACCAAGGTGACCACTGCCACTCGAAAGTAAGTGAGCCATGGAAGGAAAAAATGTGTAAATATAAATGTGGCGTTTAGTGAACCGACCACACACAAACACATACCAGGGATTCCCAGGCACAATGAAGCAATACAGCTCCATTAAAATAAACCATGCATAATTTCAGCATCAGTTTCATTTTTCAAATACAGACTTTACAATTTAGCTGTCGATTTTTGCAATTTTACTAACAAAATGCAGATTGTTAAACATTTACAGACACAGCCGACCAGCCGAACAACCGCACAATAATGGAGATAAACTGTATGTAAACACGATATTAGAGATTAAGTATGAAATTGGTTTAGGTTTCATTCATGGGTCTGACCGAAAACCATTTATTTTCTGAAGACCTAAGAGCACAAATACCTGCTGCAGGGAGCGGAGCAGCACTGTGGCCCGTTGCCAAACCAATATTCTCTATGTATTGACCTGGATACCCTCTCCTATGTCACAGGCTTAAACAGCAGCGGTCACAGAAGTGACCCTTTTGGTACTCTACTCGTCACTGCTCTGTCCACTGAGAAGTTACCATTTAGGACCACCCTTGGGGGTTATATCATTCAGCCAGTTTTTCTTTTTTCTACACAGCTTTTTCTTCTTGGCCATGCTCGTCTGCCAGGGATATATCCAGTTCAGGCCAGACTATCCCTATGGCTTCCCCTGCATGGCAGGGCTCCGGGGAAGGGCCATCCATCCTCAGAGGCAGTCCATTATGGTTGACAAGGATCCAGTGCCACAGGCAGAAGGGCTCAGGTGAGTCCAGGGGTCCAGATGTGCATTTGATTTTTCTCCCTATTTCTCTAACGTGAGCGCAGCCTTCTGGGTGACCTTTTACATGCGCGATGTGTCCCTATGGCAGGAGCAGACTCCCTGGGCCAACTGCAGGGATCACTGGGGTGGCAGAGCTTGTGGTCAGCCCTCTCCGACTGAGGCACGCTGCTGCGTGGCAGGTACCCCAGCCTTGTCTGTCTCCTGACATGGCAGCGCAAGTTTGATCCTGACCTGGGTGGCCTGTCAGCCAGTTCAGATATTTCTTCCAGATCATTCCCAAATCTGAACCCGGTATCCCACTTAAAGAGGGACTATGGTAAAAATTACTGGCATTAATAAATTCAGGGTATGGATCAACATAGCCCCAATCGGCCTCATGCCAAAATTGAGATCTCTAGGTTACTTTAAAATTTACAAATCATTTTACAACCCTAAATTCATTGCCTCTTCAAAAATGCTGGTTCAGTGAAGAGTTGCTGATGATATCATCTCCTGGACTCACAGTCTAGTCCTCCCTGTCAGCAAGCTTATAGGATCTGTTTCTTTCTCCAAAGTTTAAAGATTATGTATAATGGTTTTCACCAGTAAAACAGGCAGGACCATTCTGTAAACATTGTTTTGAAAACTGTGGGCTAGATATTTAGACTGCGCCAGGCAGGGGCGCAATGCAACTGGGTTGAGCCAGGGCATAGTCCAGGCAATATTCAGTGGTGCTGCGCCATGGCGCAGCACCATTGAATATGGCACTGAGGGCGCACGGCGCAGTGGCACTACACCAGCGCATGTGGCAGCAGGGGAGCAGGGGGCTGTGTTAGCACAAGTGTGGTTGTGCTAGGTGCAGCAAGAGCGATATTCAGTCATGGGCATGCACATTAGGCCATAATGCATGAAAGGCGCAAATGGGGCCATTTATATGTCATTGTGGCCCCATTTGCATGCGGTGCGCCGATCTCCGGCGACTTGCACCTGGCACCCTGCCAGGCTGCAGCCATCGGGGACCACGGCCCCACGGTGGGCCCTGCACCCGAATGCCCATTCGCAGGCATACGTCCATAGACACCCTGGTGGTCCAGTGGACCCTACCCCTTCACGGGCATGAATTAATTTAGTCCCTGGTGGTCCAGTGGACCCTACCCCTTCTCCCAATCACAAGCATGAATTAAATTAAGTCCTGGTGGTCCAGTGGACTGCTATCCCCTGCCTAGTCACGGGCATGTAATTAAATGATCCGTGGTGGTCCAGTGGACCACTATCTCTTACCCGATCGCGGGCATGTACTAAAATGATCCCTGGTGGTCCAGTGGACCGATCGCCCTTGCCCGCTCGCAGGTGTCTGACAAACACCTTGGTAGTCCAGTGGTACCCCTCCCATCCTCACCTGTCCACTTAGTCCCCTGCCACCTTGCGCCACTACCCCCGGACGGCGGTAGCTCCCTGCCCGCAAGCTGCCCACCGACTGACAGCGTACAGTAGGGCTGTTCGCCTGTTGGTCCACTGCATGGGCCAATGGGCGTGCAGACGCACTGTACTACACAGTCTAAATTGTAGATGACGTTCATTCACAGTTGAGGAACTGTAATCTGAGATAGTCTGCCTGTCGACCATGTCCATGCGATGAACAATAAACATACAGCCTACTGTGCGCTATCGACAGTGGTGAACTGGTGAGGGAAACACCACCACCCGTGACCAGGGGTACAGGGTGGCAGGGGACATAAGTGGCAAAGTGAGGACGAGTACCTCTGGACCACCAAGGTGTTTGTCAAGCTACCGTGTTGGCGAAGGAGATCGGTCCACTGACCAGATGCCTAGACCATGCCCGTGTGAGCGAAGACAGCGGTCCACTGGACCACTAGAGATAACAAATCATGCCGCGATCGGGCGAGGGGCACAGTTCCTCCTGGGCAGGGGCTCATGGACTGTGTCCTGGGCATTCGGGTGGCCACCAACAGCAGGTGGCTGCCGTGTTGTGCCCAACAATATGGCAGCCAGCCTGTGGGTGTCCCGACTTGTTCCAGGTTTCAGCGGGCTCCAACATTGCGGCCCCTATGCGGTGCAAGGAGCGGGTTTGTGCCTGCATGGCGCATCCCCAAGATGAATATCAGGATGTGCCACATATGCGCAGGCTGCACCGCACATCACTGCATACATTACTGGTGTGCCCGGTGCATCGGGGGTTGCGCAGTGCAACCAGCCCCTTTGAATATCGCGCTGGGGTGCATTGGTGCCCTTTGAATATCCCACCCTGTGTGTGTTTCAGATTTTGTAGCAAAGTTGGCAAATTTGTATTTTTTTTTTGGTTTGTTTTTGGTGTTTTTTTATTGTGGTCCTTTTCTCCAGGGTTGCTGGGTACTGAGTCATAGCACACTGCTATGAGATTTGCAAACTGGATATCTGTGATGCGGTGAAAGGCTGTGGTCATTCACACGTCACTCAGTTGAGGTGATTTCTCAGGATGGCCCTTTAAAACAATTATTCCATCACCCTAAAAATGGGGGTGGGAGAGTTAATGCTATTTTGAAACCTAACTTTGAGTTTCTATGCAGTAGCCAGCTCATTATTCAGTCAATCACTATTTTATTCATCATCAAAGTATAAATCAATGGAATACTTAATTGAGCGGAGCTCATTTTCTGTTTTCTCCCTGGCAGGCTGTCACTTGACCTGCATTCAGGCTCATCTGTGTTGTACTTCACACTAAAATAATTGTTTTACCAGGACTAACACTATCACTGCTAGTAGGAATTAACACATACAAGGCCCCTATTAAACTTATTGTATCGCGCCCCGAGCCCGGGTACCAGGACCGGAGACCGGCAAAGGAGTGGTTCTATAAGCGTCCATTGGATGCTTCCCTCCTCGGGAAGTTGCCATGGGGACCTGCGGGCGGATTGGTGGCGAGCTTGTGGACATGCTGCCTCAACACGTCCCTGGCCCCAGGAATACCCTCCGTGCTTACTCAAGGCTGAGAACAGCAATAGCCGGGGCACAAAAAACGGAAAATACGCCCCATTCCGATTGGATGACGAGCACCTTGGCCCCTGCCACTCAAAGCCCCGGATCCAGCCCTGCAGCACCTGGGATGCGATGTCGGCCGTAAGGCCATTCTCCCCCCAGAAGAGAGGGACCCTCCCAGCATAGGTATATGCCAGGCTACCCAAGGTAGGCTGCAATTGGGGCTGGGAGAAGGTGGCTGGAGGTCAGAGGATGGCAGGAAGGTGCTGGTGCTCCGAAGGAGTGGCTGGTCGGGGTGTGTGGGAGGCGCATTAAAAAAAAAAAAAAACTTATTGTAAAGCAGACACTGACAAACAGCAATGATGTTACCAAGATTACAACACTTGTAGCAATACAGCTTCCTAACAAGCACTGTAGAGTAACACCACAAATGGTATCAGCAGCCTGGAGGGATGTTAACTCAGCATTCTGCAACTCTGGAGAAATGAACCACACCAAAAAAGCATTAAAAAATACATATTTGTCAACTTTATTACAAAACCTGAAACACATAGATTTTATAGCAGTGTTCTTAGAATGGTGCTGCCTGTTTTACTTGTGAAAACCATTGCTCAGTGATCTTAAACCGTTGGAGAAACGGGTCCTGTAAGCTTACTGACAGAGAACTAGCCTGTGAGTTCAGGAGATGACATCAGCAGCAGCTCTTCACTGAAACTGGCTTTTTTTGAACAGGCAGTGAAACCAGGGTTACAAACTAGCTCATTACAGCTCATAACTTTAAAATGAAGTAACATAGAAACCTAATATTTGGTATGAGCTTTATTGGGGGCATGCTTATTCTAATTCTGCTATGTAGCATTTTTGGCCAGAGTCTCTCTTTAAATTTTGTCCTGCTGTTTGGGAGTGGGCCTGCCTCCCTGGCCATAAACCGAGAACAAAATTATTAATTCAGTATAACTCTCTACTCCACATTGTCCCCTGTACTTGCCCCATCCTGCTTTATCTTTTCTGTGTTCTCCCATGCCTTTTTTTTTCAACTAATTTATTTAAGGAACGATTTGTTGTTGTTCTTGACTTTTTCATCTAGCCTTAGTTCTGCCTTTGCCTTCCTGATGAGCTTTTTACATACATCCAGTTTCTCCTTATACTGTATGCCTCTCTCTGCTTCTTCTTGTAAGCTCTGAATCCCCCCCCCTTTTCTTTTTATCTTAATAGGATGCCTTACCTGCCCATCTAACCATATGGGTTTCCTATATTTTTTGGATGCATCAGCTTGCCCTCCCCACCTACCGTTCTTCACTCAGTCAGTATCTGTATTAAAAGGAGTGGATCAGCAGGCAGCATGCTTGCCTCTGTGGCTGGAAGATCAGAAGGTTGTGGGTTCTAACCCCATATGAGGTACTTGGGCTAATACCCATAAGTTAAATTGTCATGCTGAAGCTGAAATGGGACTTTACATCGCTATTGTCTAATTAAACAAAGATTTTAATGCCGTTCATTGCTTGATTTAATAAACATAGAAATACATTTGTAAAAATAAACTTCCATTTTTTTTCGATTGATTTGTGCAAAAAGAATAATCGAAAACTTCCGAACCTACCCATAACTGACACTGAAGTGCAGTGCGAAGGAGGTGCATAAGTAGCGGTGGGGGGGGTTGAACAAGACAGGTAAGTGCTAGAGAGGCTGGGTATGGGGCTGGGTGGTAAGCGCCTGAAGGTGTCCACGCTGGAGAAAGGCATCATTGAAAAACATAAGTATATGCTGATTGGGGGGGTGCGCGTTAAAGAATGTAACCATACAGAGCAGTTTTTTACAACCTTTGAACTGTGCACTGCTTTTGACCATACATAATAAGAATTGAGTGTATGGGAAGCCATACACAACAACACTTAACCATACACTGTACATTGCAGTGTATGCAACAGGTATAACTAATGGGCAGCCCAAGGCAGCAGTCCAAGACCTATCCATTTTTATGTTGGATTACCTATTTCAGTACACAAACTTGCCCACTGGACAGTCACTGATCCAGCAAGCAGTAACTCAGTGAACCACCAGGGTATGAAAGGGACACTGATCCCAGATATCTGTTAAACATAAGGGGTTACAAACCCGAACTGTCTGCAGCTAAAAGTGAGAAAAAATTTAAGTAAAGAACGTGAAGTCTGTCAAAAGAAGGAACAAACAAAATGTTCTTGAAACAAGACAGCTCTGACAGCTAATAAACCGTAACGCAATCTGTAGAAAAGATCTGTTAACACAAGACGAAATAGTTTAGTTTCCTTTCATGCTGCAAGCTGTCAGATGGTGGCATAGTCATTTGCACAGAAAACGGCACTACCCTGCCTAGAGTTGCTTGTAATGCAAATGAAATGACAGCCCCTCACCTCGAGCGAGCAGCTCCATTCCGTAGAGCGTTTACTTTGGTTCGTAAAGTGACAAGGGGGTTCAAAACAGATTCTTAATATCCATAACTTCCTGATTCAGGTCATTGCTCATTACATTCTGGGCCTGAAACTAAGCCTGTAGATTAACCTGTGAGGATCCATTTAAATGTTGGAAATAGTTTGAATGCAATCATTTTATTGGTAACTGTAACCAGAGAACAGGCTATATGAGCAGTGGGATTTAAATAAAGTTGTTAGGCCACTAGCTTGATGTTTCTAATTTCTGTATCTGTGACAGGTTATCCCTTTTTCTGAGGGTTTTCTTGATGCCGGTAGGCAGCTACTGCAACTGCACTGGTGGGAGCAAAACCCTGTGGTGCAGAGATGCTGCTTTGGTTTTTTTTCCTTTCATTTTCCTACATGTCAGCTGTGGTTCATAACGGAATGCCCCCACAAAAAAAGCACCCTGATTTATTGAGATCTGATGCTAAAAATGGATTGTCCAACCTGATGTAATGTTAACAGTTTTTTTGCATTGCTTACTGTGATGCCACTGGTTAGGAACTGGTCTTGGATCGCACCCCTGCTCCTCAGGTCACTGGGCATCATTTGCTCACTAACTGAATACTGTAGTAACATTGGGTGTGGAGTGAGCCAATTACCAGCCCACCTGTATGGTTTAGTTGGCAACCTTGGGGGAGGAAGGCATGGACATTGCTGGGGGGTGCAGGTATAGTGACATGATGTTGCTTCAGATTAAAATACTGTAAGGGGAAAGCGGTTTAAATTACAACACTGAATTGGATTTTTTTAGCTGGTAGAAAAGTTCCACTTGAAAATTAATGACATCAGGACAGAGCATTACAAATAAGCTACAAATCTGAAATTATGTAGGAAACAGATTAAGACTGGAGTGGGATCGGGATTCAGCCTATCCCTTAATTAATGTCATCATCCAAGTCCTAGAAACTCGTGCACCACAGCACTTTGTCTCTGTGGCATACAAGGCACTGCATCAGAGTAAAGAGGGAGAGGACTGATAAAATTAGGCGTAGATCGGAGATGGAAATTGGCATCCACATGTTGACTGGGAAATGGCAGATGGCCTGCTACAGACAACACAAAGTCACTTCCAATGGAAGGAGTTCGGGTGGAAGACAATAGACTTCTTCTGGGTGCTGCAAATCACTGTAACATTTGACTCCCCATCTAGGGCCTCTTGCCAGAGAGGTTGTGGAACCTCCTAGCTACTCACGTCCACATATTTTGGAATTGTTGCGTTATGAGACAGTACTGGAAGGCAGTGTCTACCGCTCTAAATGAACTGATAGGAAATTTAGGAGACAGGGTAAATGTTGCTTTATTTTTAATTTAGCCTTCTCATTTACTAAAAGCCACAGAACTATGTATAAGGAGGACAGAAAAAAGACAAAAAAAGGAGGCCTCTTTGGTTTAATAGGGAGGTTGTTGGGGATGTTGTTGGGGCATTAAGGGATAGAAGGATAGCATTCAGAAAATATAAGAAGATTCAGAAAGAGATAGACAAAGTTAATTATAAGGCCAAGCTTGAGACAGGCAGGGAAATTGATTAGGAGAGCAAAAGCAGAAACAGAGGAGAGAATTGCTAAACATGCCAAAGAGGGGATAACACTGTTTTTAGATATGTGAGGGAGTAGAGGAGAACCAGACAGGGGATTGTGAAGGGCAGGGGGTATAAATGTTGAGAGTGACTTGGAGAAAGTGGAGGTTCTAACAAATATTGCCTCTGAGGCAGCCCTGCCTTGAAGGCAGATGACTTAATCCCACCCTCCGCTGTGTCTCATTGGTTAATACCTTCTGAAGAACAGTAACTGAGGTTGCCTGCCTCTTGCTGCTGATTGGTTACACATACCGCTGCCTCGGAGGCAGACCACTTAATCCTGCCCTCCACTGTCTCATTTAAGCAATAAGCCACGAGGGTGTGTGGGTTATCGGGGATTTACCATGGCTGGAGTGGTTTGCACTGAGTGGGTAAATCCTCGCCAGCCGTGGTAAATCCCCCGATAACCCAGATCCCCCAAGTGGCTTATTATGATTATACCAAGTACTGCTTTTTTTTTATTATTTTAAAAAAAGCAGTACTTGGTATAATACCTAAATAAGCCACTCAGTAGTACAGCAGTGTTTTTGTTTTGTCTTGTTTCCCTGATGTACGGAGCTGCTGTTCTACAGTCTCGTCTTAGCGGGGAATCAAGATAGCGGTCGGAGTTCCGTGATTTCGCCGTTGGATTTTTTTATTTTTTTTCCAAGATGCGGCTGGCTGGTACCTTTTGCTGAGATTATCAGAGGATTTACAATGGAGGTAAGGTGCCAGCCTGCCGTTCTCATTGGCCGGTGTCCGAGGTCCATGGTATAATAGTTATTATGAACTGAGGATCGTAAATAGAGGAATTTGATTGGCTAAGACGTTTTTAGGCCGTGATGATATCGAGCTACATCATCACGACTTCAGAAAACCTCCGGTCTCCAGCCTTCCAAATGCCCACAACTTCCTCCGCGTGCCTTCCATCACATTCCCCACACAAATGCTTCAGCTTCTCATACGGACTCCCCTAGTTTCAAAGATGTAACCATCAACAAAACGTCACTGGAGCAGCAAGGATTTCAGCATCTCTGTGACACACTTAAAAACATTTTTTTCTCATTCCTTTGGGCTAACACAACCTGTTGAGTTTGGGCACTGCTGCTTTTAAAATGCCGTCACCCATTTCAGCTGCCGCACAATGGCAATTCTAGCCTCACTCGATAATATTCCTGATTTTTAAAGCGTAAAAAAACAAAACGGACGAGAAAGAACCTTCACTCACATTTAAATGAACTGCCAGCAAGTGCCATCCACATCATTGTAACAAACGGACACCCAATGACGATAAGATACTTCCCGCTACTTATCCACGTCGGTACTGCATACAACTGCTACATGCAGCGTTACCAAAAAAAAAAGGCAAATTATTCCCTCAAAATGAAAAGAAATCCAGTTCAGCATAAAGTGGCAGAGTTCACAGGTCACACAATCACAAACTTTCACATCATCAGTCAACTCCAACTGCAACAGCGCCACCTGCTGCCTCCAAGAACTATTTTTTAAATGTATTCCTACACTATAATAAAAAGCTATTTTCAAAAGGTTTTAAAGTTTTTTTTTTTTTTCTTTCATATTTCATTTCTAAAACCTTTACTCCAGTACATAATAGCAATAAGGCACTCCAGGGTGTGGTATATCGTCACTTCTCGGGTCGTTGGACGCACTCTGCCGCACCCGAGGCATGACAATATCCAATGATATACCACACCCTGTTGTACCTTATTGCTTAATTATACAGTGGGGTATGAAAATCCTGTAACCTCATTGGTCAAAACAGATCACATGACTATAGTAAATCCTCCAGTATACCCACTGTAAAAGTTTTATATCACTATAAAAACAAAAAAAAAGTTGAACATTGTATAATAGCAATATACCATCATAGGGAGTGGGTATATGGGTGGATTTACCACTTCTGGTGTGGTAAATCCACCAATATACCCACTTCATGTCATGGTATGTTGCTTAAATACCTTCTGAAGGCAGTAACTGAAGTTGCTGACTGGTTATTCATCTAGTTTCTACATGGACCTCCCACATGTTTTTTCTTGTTCTGATTGGGTGGTTCTAGCTTGCTCCTGATTGGTTGACATAAGGAAAGTGCCCTTTTTAAAGACACTTTTTTTTAATGAAAGTTGTCTCCGAGGCAGCCCTTCCTCTGAAGCAGCCCTGCCTTTGAGGCAGTAATGGATAGGGCTGCCTACCAGGCAGGGCATTAACCTCTTTTTATTTATTTATTTATTTATTTATTTATTTTGATAGTGTAGTGGTAAGGTCTACAGCCTGATAAACAAGAGGTTGAGAGTTTGAATCTACACAAGCTCCCCTCAGTTCTCTTTTGTCAGAATTTCTCTTGAGTGATGATTCATGACAGCATGGTGTTAGAATAGTAAGTATATAAGAAAAGGGACTTACTGTAGCTGTGAGAAAGAATAATTGCAGCAATAAAGTTTTGCTTTGGAGGCTGATCTGCAACACATTTCTTAAATGAATATTGCCTCTGAGGCACAGCTAAGTCCCTTTTCTTACATACTTACTATTTTAACTAACACCATGTTGCCATGGATCACCACTCAAGTGAAATTCTGACAGAAGAGAACGGAGGGGACCCTATGGGGATTCAGACTCTCAGCCGTATCAGGCTGTATACCTTTCCACTACACCACCACGCTGGAACAGCAGTGAAGCTCAGGTCTTTAGCTATAGAGAGTAAAGCCCTGCCTGGGAGGCAGCCCTCTCCATTCCTGCTTCAAAGACAGGGTTGCCTTGGAGGTGGGTCTCCCTCAGTGGCAACTGTAATTAAAAAAAAAAAAAAGTCTTAAAAAGGGCATTTTCTGTATTCCAGCCAATCAGGGGCAGGCTAGAACCACCCAATCAGAGCAAGAAAAAACATGTGAGAGGGCCATTTAGAGACCACATGAATAACCAATCAGCAGCAACAGGCAGCAACCTCAGTTACTGATTTTTGAAGGTATTAACCAATGCGACACAGCAGAGGGTGGGATTAAATTGTCTGCCTCCGAGGCAGCGGCATGTGTAAACAATCAGTAGCAACAGGCAGCAACCTGAGTTACTGTCCTTCATAAGATATTAACCAATGAGACAGAGCAAAGGACGGGATTAAGTAGTCTGTCTCCAAGGGAGAGGCATGTGTACCCAGTCAGCAGCAAGAGGTGGGCAACCTCCGTTACTGTCCTTCAGAAGGTATTAACCAATGAGACACAGCGGAGGGTGGGATTAAGTCATCTGCTCCGAAGCAGTGCTGCCTCAGAGGCAATATTCATTTAAGAAAAGTGTCTCTTGGCGGTTCGCAATACTTATTTTTGCTCTGTTTTCACAATGGAGGGGGAAGGGAACTGAGTTAAAGAGGAAGGAAGGAGGAGAATGTGGGATGGATCAAAGCCCATTAAGTGAGGACAGAGTAAAGAAAGAACTTAGAAAATTATAGATAAGGCAATGGGGCCTGATGGTTTGCATCCAAGAGTTCTTAGAGAGTTGAGGGATGAGCTGGCATCACATCTGACAAATTAATTTAATTTGTCCCTGGATACAGGGGGGGGTTCCGAGTGACTGGAGGACGGCAAACTTAGTACCAATTTATAAGGGGGGAGGCGGGGAATTACCACCCTGTCAACCTCACATCGGTGGTGGGTAAGGTGATTGAGGTGTCAATAAAGGAAAGAGTGGTAAAATACTTAATGGACAATAAACTATTAGTTGAAAAGCAACATAGCTTCACTAGTGGGAGATCTTGCCAGACAAATCTGATTAAATATTTTGATGGGTTAACAAAGGTTATTGATTGGGGGGGGGCAGTTGATGTGGCCTACCTGCACTTCAGTAAGGCCTTTGCCTCTGTTCCTCACCATAGGCTAGTAAATAAGATAAGCTATCCTGGGGGTGGGACAAGACATAACTAGACAAATGGAAAAGTGGCTGAAGGCTAGAAGTCAGAGGGTGGTGGTAAATGGTGTACATTCTAGGATAATGAGGGTGACGAGTGGTGTTCTCAGGGGTAAGTACGGGGAACAATCCTTTTTAACATATATATCAGTGATATATCAGTGGGACTTGAAGGGAAAGGGTGTCTTTTTGCGGATGATGCAAAGTTATATAGTAGGGTTGACATAGCAGGAGGGATTGAGGCCATGAGGAGAGATCTGAGCACCCTAGAGAAGTGGTTGTACATTTGGCAGCTGAATTTGAATGCTAAGAAGTGTGCAGTGATGCGTGTGGGGCATAAAAATCCACTGGCCGAGTACTCACTGGGAGGAGAACTGATAAAGCAACCACAACAGGAAAGGGACCTGGGGATTATAATCTCAAACAACCTTAAAGTAGGAGACCAATGTAGTAAGGCAGTAGGTAAAGCTAACAGAATGATGGTGTGTGTAGGAAGAGGTATAACAAGCAGGAAGAGGGAGGTGCTGTTGCCTTTAATGTAAGACAAGCATCAGGCCGCACCTGGAGTACGGGTACAGTTCTGGAGGCCTCATTTAATAAAGGATATAGGTGGGTTGGAGAGGGTTCAGAGAAGGGCAACAAAGATGGTGCAAGGTATGCAAGAGAAGCCATACAAGACTAGATGGAGAGAATTAAATCTATACCCGCTGGAGGTTAGAGAGAGAGGGGACATGATAGAGACTTTTAAGTATATGAAGGGAATAAATAAAGTGAATGAAGGTAGATTATTCAAAAGGACAGTGGGAGCTAAAACAAGGGGTCATAATTTAAGATTGGAAGGGGGAAGACTTAAGAGCAATGTGAGAAGATGTTATTTCACTGAGCGGGTGGTGGTACATGCAGAAACAGTGGAGGAATTCTAGAGGGTGTCAGACAGACACAAGGAGGGGTTGGCTAGTGGGCAGAGGAAAATATCCCTGGGAAGTGGAGACAAGTAGGGGTGGGTGGGAAATGGGCAGACTAGACGAACCAGGATTGTCCTTTTCTGCTGACACGATACTATGATACATAGAAGAAAAATGTTAACAAAAAGCATTGGTACTTTGGTTAACTGCTGCCAAAAAGAGACTAACAAGACGATGGCTGACACTGGAAATTCCTAGCCAACAAGACGGGGAGGATATAGTGATTTTTATGTATAAAATGGAGCACTGGACAAGCGGGACTTACCTACAGACCTCAGGCACAGGCTAGCTTTACCAATCAGTGCAGCAGCTGGTTTTTGTGGTTAATGGTACACAGACACAATGTAATTCCTTAGAAAAGGAGAAGGCTAGAAGGTTGGACAAGGGGCTTACACTAAACACCATTCATGTTTGGAGACTTTGCTGTAGTCTTTATCGTTTTTTGGAACACAAATACATAATAAGGAGGCGAGACACAGAAATTTTGAGAAATATGATTTATGATGATGAGGGCAGTTGTGGAATACTAACTTTTTCTAGTCCTGATGTGAAAGGATGTACTGATGCTGTAGGGATCTTCTCTGTAATAACTTGCAGCTGCACCTGTAAATATGACCAAGAAAGTTTAATAACTGCAGAATAAAAAAATAAAAAAAAGGAAATTAGTTACATCATGGTTGAACAGATGTCAAAAGAAACACTTGTTTGAAGCAAAGGAAATAAAGCTTCTAGCAGACACGGACAATTGGAGAGGCATTGGACTGAGACTGCCTGGTTAAGTATCTCTTTATGCAGTTTCAGCAGCTTTGTAATAACATTCATTTTATAGTCTGAGCATTCACTTTATTTCCTCCCGGTTTCAGATGTTCACCTCCAATATAATCATTGCCTAATCCTTATCCTCCTGACTTCTTGCAGCCTCACTTGCTAATGCACTCCATTCACGCTCTGGTCCTCCATTCCGTCGGCAGCTTTTCCCTGCTGTTTAAGGATGGGCACCAGGGAGTTGGCGTCCCCCCACAGCTGGCATCTCAGCTGTTGTCAAGCAGTTACTGCAGCAACATTAACTCACGCAGGTCTTGGACGGGCAGCTGTGTAATCATTTGTAGATCAGCCCTTCCAATGCAACAGCTAACTTGCATCAGTTACACTTGTCCAGTTGTTGTCTAGAAAGCTCAATGTGTGTATGCCCCCAAAAAAAACTACGTTGATACATACATTAGGGTTACAAAGCCACAAAAGGAGGGAGATTAAGGTTAGGGGTTTTTCAGTCCTAACACACACACAAACCCTCCCCATCCCTTTGCATTGTGGCCTGAGGCCAAGTTACAGGACCAGGGCCATGATTTTCTTCAGACCCTGTGCAAAGCAGCTGATCAGTCATAACTTTCTTAGCAGGCCAGCACAAACAAAGCAGGAGAGGACTCGTAACTTTCTTTTCTCGGGATCTCAGACCTGTTGCTTAAAGCAACAGAGCCGTGGGCCGTGGATGTGGACCTGTAGGTTGGTCTTGGGTTATGAGGCTGGGGGTTGGGCATCAGAGTTGAAAAAAAAAACTAACCACACATTTCCCTTATTTTGTGGCTTTGTAACCCTCATGTATGCATTAATGTAGTTTTTGCAATGAATTTCCTTATTTTTTGAGAAACTAGAGACCCAACATGCTTTTGCGAAGCAGGCGAGTTAGGTTTCTTAATATTTTGTTCATGTATGACTTTACTTGTACTACAGAATACACACAGTTGTTTTTTTCTGTTGGGTTCTCATCTTTTTTCATGTTTTATGCCTTTCAATATTTTGTTGTATAAGACTTTGAGAAATTTACATGATCATTTTTATGTCCCATACTAATGCACAGTCCCAAGCCCCCCAAAAATTTGATGTGTTTCTCTAAATTCAGTCATATTCTTGCCTGCTTAGCAAGGTGCTGACATGTTCTGCACACCCTATCAGGGTTTAAATTTCCTTGCCCTTATGCGTTATTGCTTACACATTCAAAAGTGTATTCCATCAGTGGTGTAGTTTTTTTTTTAAAGAATAACACACAACAATCCGGAGACCTGGTTGGGTTTGGAAAACTGAAGGCCCAAGTATGCTTAGTAGGTGATTGTGGAGTTCATGGCCTGCTGCGGGTTTTTTTTTTTTAGTTGTTTAACCAGGAGTAGCACAATAAGCTGAAAGCTTTTTTTACAGGAGCGACCTGGGAGCACAGGGAAGTTAAGTGACTTGCTCAGGGTCACACAGTATGCAAGTGGAAGCTGAGGGATTCAAACCCAGGTCTGGTCTGCTGGATGTCATCAGATTTGCAGCTCAGCACCTTAAACCACTGTGCTATACTGCCTCCCTATATTGCATACTTTCTCTCCAGATGCATACATATCGGACATCAGGGATGGTATAGGGTGTGAAATGAGTCTCTTCGCGGATGACTCCAAGATGGGAGCAGTAGTTGAGGGAGAAGAGGGGAGGTTGGCCCTGCAAGGGGACCTGGACACCCTGGAAAGCTGGGCTCGCACATGGAAATTAAATTTCAATATCACCAAGTGCAAGGTGTTGCATCTTGGTCGGGGAAACCCTAAACACAGGTACACCCTGGGAGGGGCGCTGGAAGCCTCAATGGGGAAAAAGACCTAGGGTCATGGTGGATACATGTATGAATAACTCTGAGCAGTGCAGGAGAGCAGCTAGCAAGGCAAACAGGATGTTGGGATGCATCGTAGGGGGATCACCTCTAGGAGCAAGGAAGTGATTCTGCCGCTGTACAATGGACTGGTTAGACCACACTTGAGTACTATGTACAGTACTGGAGACCACACTTGAAGAGGACATACAGCTCCTGGAGAGGGTACAGAGGAGGAACAAAGATGATCGAGGGCTAGGGATTTGACGTGGGACAGACTTGAGGAGCTCTGCCTGTTTTCATTGGAGGAGAGGAGAGACAGGGGGGACATGATTGAGGTCTTCAAGTACCTCAAGGGAATAAATAGGGTAAACATGGAGGGGATCTTTAGACTAGACTAAAGCAAGAAGGCATCACCAGAGGGCA
The DNA here is from genome assembly GCA_016271365.2 of Neoceratodus forsteri. NCBI lineage: Eukaryota > Metazoa > Chordata > Ceratodontiformes > Ceratodontidae > Neoceratodus > Neoceratodus forsteri. The sequence goes on from CM057453.1 coordinate 1,198,375,757, forward strand.
TGGTTTGAAGTTGGAAGGTGGAAGGGTGAGGGGGGAAAAGAGGAGGAGGTTTTTCACTGAGAGGGTGGTGGACCCTTGGAATGCACTGCCTGGTGAGCTGGTTCAGAGATCCACAGTGGAGGGTTTTAAGAGAGGGTGGGACAGACACAGAAAGGGGATGTATCAGATGATGGCTGGTCCCGGGGGGGGGGTGGGGATGGATGATAGGGGTTTCTGGAGCACAAGGGATGGGAGGGTCTCGGCACCCAACTAAGGATCTAGGTTCGAGCAGACTCGATAGACCATAAGGCCTAATCTGCTGGCAAATAGTATGTTAGTATGACAGCCCATGACTTGATGGCTCCCCTCAGAGTACAATTTACAGTTTTGTTTTTTTGACAGGAAGGATACACTAAGCTGAGGCTCGTTTTCAGGTGTGTCTTTGGTGCTCAGGGATCTTAAGTGACTTGCTTGTGGTTGCACAGTATGCAAGTGATGACTGCGGGATTCAAAGCCAGTTCTCCAGTTTTGCAGCTCGGTGCTCTTAGCCGCTATACTATACTGCCTCTCAGTAGTACTCTAATTGTATAGTGATAATGTGATGTTGGGACAAGGAAATAGTTGCACTACGGGCAGCAGATATGAACTGAGGCTGAAGGCCGTGGTCTTCATTTTCTGCCCACAGTGCCAGCATTCCTGAGGACACCCTTCCCCCCCATAAAAAAAGAGAAAGTAGTGTTTCATTAATAAATTATTAATTTAAACTTTAACTTGAACGTCTTTTTTAAATGAAGTAGGAGTTTGAATGAACCAGGAGATTGAAGCAGGTTTTACTTGCTTTGAACTTAGCTTCCGACAGAATGCTCACAAGGCGAACGTTAGGTCAGAAGTTCATTAGCATACCTGGCGAACCTTTATCAGCTCATTTGCATATGTAGTGTGCCTTTGTAACCTGATAACGGCACACAAAATAAGCAGTCTAAGTGGCTGAGTGCTTCTCCTCTTGCTATTGTGTGTTAGAGGATGGGCAGCATTGTAGCATTCCTAATTCACATTTGGTTAACCCTTGTTCTCATTCATGTTTTTTTTAATTTCTGTCTCCCTTATCTTTACAACTGGTCTGTTCATAGCCCTGTGTTGTGCCATTCTAGATGCTCTAACAGGTATGTCATCATTTGCAGTCCGCGGCTTTTGATGCTGATAATTGTATAGCCTCGCTACTTCAATGAGGACTGAGCACATGGAGGTGCTATTGTTTTCATCAATGTAGTCATCTGTTCAAGTAACAGTAGCAGCCTTCAGGAGTCGCAGACTGATTGCAGCCAGTAACAGGTGGCTACGTACACAGCTGGAGTAGAGACCAGGGAGGGGGAAAAACAAAAGAAGAGCCATGTAAACAGAAAACGAACAGGGGACATAATGGTTCCCATCATTAAGTGAAGTTTGACCTGTCTGTGGATATATGTAATGCTGTACAGTACAGTCACAATAATGTGATTTCTGCATCATTCTAAAGCTTTAGAGAATGCAGTAGAGAGCACACACTGGATGGACAACTGTGCACAGCCAGTGTGTTCTGCCACAGAGGTGTTCTGATTCCTTCCCACCTTGAGAGCGAGAGCATAAGGTTGCTCATTCTGTATTTTATATAGTTTAGTATTTATTTAGTTTGATTTATTTTGATATGTTCAGCAAGTGCCGTTGCGCACAGGTGCTCGTTTACAAAGGTTCCACCTCAAAGCATGGTTACAAGAAGAACAAAAAACATTTACAGCAGTTCCAGTAGAATGTAGGCAATACAAACAGAACAAGTAATAATAGCATTAAGTGAAATGTGTGAGCAGCGGTACTTTCGCTTTCAGAATGAAACTGACGTGCATCCTCTAGAGGTTTCAGAATGTTGTACCACAGAAGAAGGGCACACTCACAGTCCATGACCTTTGAACTGTGGTGGAACAGCATTTTGAAAGGAATGGAATTCTATACAGAACAATGTTCTACTATACATTATATTGTACTAATTCCAAAGAAATGAGTAACCAAGGTGAGGTCAATTTAATTCTTTCTCTATCCAGTGTGTACTGTAAGACATGAACATTTTTTTATGGCTTGCACTATGTGTTTATGAAAAGTTAAAAGCTGTTTTACCCTTTTGAACTTCTGTTAGAATGTTGTCAAAAATGTCATAGTGTACAAGAGTGAGATCACATCCATTCTTGCAAAACAAGAAAGTCCTGCTGACAATATGTTCACTAAAAATACCACTAACGGCTTATTCTGGGTTAATGTCAGTTGGCTTCCATCTGTATCCCTCTCCCCCGGGACGAGGCTGAAAATAGGCAGAATTGTCTAGTCCTCTTTTCTTGGTCAACAAAAAGCTAAATAAAATAAAATAGTTACTTACTTTCTTGCACAGACAGATTTTGTTTTGTTTTTTTTTATTTAGTTGTTTAACCAGGAGTAGCACACTAAGCTGAAAGCTTTTTTACAGGAGCGACCTGGGAGCACAGGGAAGTTAAGTGAGTTGCTCAGGGTCACACAGTATACAAGTGGAAGCTGTGGGATTCAAACCCAGGCCTGGTCTGCTGTATGTCACCAGATTTGCAGCTCAGAGCCTTAAACCACTGCGCTATACTGCCTCCCAGATTTTTGGCTATCTTTTCCCAGAAAGTGTATAGGGACCCACTAAAAGAACCGGGTTTTCCTGAAAGCATTTATGTATTGGGGTGCCCCACTCCTTTCTTGTCGAGCCACCCTCCTTTTTTCAATTCAACAACATGTCTAAAGCAGAGCCCTGGTCCCCAGAGTTGATACAATGACAGCATTTGGAGGACCCCACACAGGAAAACCATAAAGGAAAGGTGACCTAGAGTCACAAAGCAACATGCAGAAAATAAAAAACAAATGAACTCAGGAAAAGAAATGGGGAGAGAACTCGAATATCTGAGAAGGGTGGGCCATCCGAGAGCAGCAGAGGGTTGAGGTGCCTAGCACCTTACCTCTTCCATGCTGGTGACCAGAGTTTGGGAAAGAGCTCAGGCCACAGGGGTTAGCTTGGGGGGAGGGGGGTTAGGAGTTGGAGTGAGCAGCTGTCAGGCAGCTCTCCTCTCATAGATTGGGGAGGTTGGGCTTCCTGGCGCTAGGCTGCCACTGAATGGGGGCTCTGTGGAAGTGCCATGCAAATGTGGGCCAGTCGCTAGGCTAAGGTGGGTGGAGAAGAGCTGCCAGTAACTGCGTGCATGCGCGACTGAGTTGGTAAGGCCCTGGGGAAAATAAGGGAGAAAACATGGGAGGAAAAAGGACTGGCATTGCAAGGGCGTACAACACCCGCTGGCCACACCTCCACCTGCCACGTCACCAGGGCATCCTAGGAGCAAGGAACTGGATAGTGTGCTTCGGGGGCGGGGGACAGATCTTCCTCTCTTGACCCTTCTACAGGGGTGCAATCTCTGGGGTATCCTTGGCACCAGAGATCCTGGGGAGATGGTGGGGGGAATGGCAGCCGTCAGAAGGGACCCTCCCTTGCCTGGCCCCAGGGGCAAAAATAGAAAAAAGGGGAACAAAATATTATATCCGAAAAGGGTATGTGGTAGGGTTGTACCCTGCCAGGGCAAGGAGGGACTCTGTTCTGTCTTCTTTACTTCCTGAAAGCCTGTTGCAACAGCATATTGCTCGTCTCACTGGCCTTTATTTTCTCTGTTCTGTTAGAAAGGCCACCTGCAGCCCCCACCCCATCTCTATACTATCTCCCTCTGTAATTCATATTTTCTTTCCAGTCTTCCACAGTACCCCAAGCTCCTGAAAGTTGCTGAAATAAGAGAAAAGCTAGCAAGCATATTGCCCAAATGCTGATATTTTATTATTAACCATGGTGTATTGATTTTGTTATAAATGAAAGTGTAGGAGCCCTATGTTCTATGAGAGCATGCTGTTTCACAGCTCTGAAATGCTAAAACATGGTGGTTTGCTAGAGATTTGATAAATATTAGGAATGGTACATGAATTCGCTGTATAAATTCATGGGTTGTCATAACACAGCCATTAACAGTTTTTAAACTGCAGCTGTCCCCTGTCTTGGAAACACTGGTAGGGAACATTGCAAGCTGTTCCCTCCAGGCTTCTGAGTTAAGTTCCAAAAAGTGTTTTATTTTCTCCGGTCATTGAGAAATACTTTTGGTGCTTTTTGTTTAAATTCTGCATCTCGATTTGCAGCACACAGATGTTTAGAACAGTGTTACAGGGTTGGGGAATAAAATTCCCCTCTCTGAAATGCTGACGAAAATAAACAGCATACTGTTTTATTTTTTTTCGTTCGGTTTCCCCTCCCCCAAAGCTCTCATAAGGAAAAGGTCGCAATGAAAGAAGGAATCCTTTTATGTTACATTGAGTTACTTTTGCTTCTGGTACTTTAATAAAATACCTGAAGGAGTATAAAAAAGGCACCTACCTGAAAGAATGAAACCATGGACTCCTATAGGAGCCAGTGGCCCCTACTGACAAGGCTTATATTCGATAAGTCAGCTATGACATCAGAGATGTAGGAGGAGTTAAAAGCTCATTTAGGCCTGTTTTCAGTTCATTTCTGTTTAAAAACCTGAGGAATAAGTTTTGAAATATTTTACCAGAATTTTTACATGATCCCATATATTACTTTAAATCCTGAACCTTTTTGAATGTGACAGTAATGATTTGAATTGTGTATTCTTTATTTTGCAAAAAAAGTCTAATCACAGCTGGGCTGGTGGCGCTGCGGGCTGAGACGCTGGACGCCTTACCTTGCGCTCTGCTGGCGACCTAGATTCAGGAACAAACTCGGGCAGCTCTTCCCTCCCAGGGGCGGTTGTCCACTCCCCCGTAGTTTCACTTCCACTGGGTGGAGTTCTGCTCGGAAGTGTAGGCGAGGGGGAGTGGTGGCAGTAATGCCAGGGGTGGGGTGGAAGGGGCAGAGCCAGTGTCCAGCTTGCGCCTCCTCGCACGCGCACATACTTGTCTGGCAGGGTCTTGGGTTTGGGGCAAAATTGGGGAGAAAATCAAAAATATATAGAGAGAAAAAAATAAAAAGGTTGGATCACAGGTATAGTGGGTGGGCATATAACCCCAGTGCTTAGGATGTTAGAGAGCTCTGATGTTCAGATGAGCTCTGACCTGAGCAAGAGAGAACATGCAAGTCTTTCATGTCCACAAAACCAACTGATGGTGGAAGAAGCTGCTTGGGAAACAGTAACCGACAAATTTGAAATCCTGTAAGAAAACGTGATCCTATCCTGATGAATTGGTGTTTCATTTAAAGGTGATCTGCAACGAGTCCAGGGCTGCAATCGGCATCATTTTTCACATCCTGGTTTAATTTGAATAAAGCACCGAAATTTTGACTTGAAAGCAAGTGCGGAGGGACCAGACTGAGCCAAGCATAAGTGTTAGGTAGGAAATACACCCATTTTGTGGCCGCTGCTCCACCACTACCTTATAAAAGCAGCATTAGCGGTTGCTTATTATGCTGATTTTAATGCTTCGGGGTTTGACACCTAAATATCACTCTACCGCACAGCCCGTCCAGGTGTTGCATTAAGTAATATTTGGGTGTCAAGACCCTCAGGGAAGCAGTTAAAATCAGCATAACAACTCTAATGCTGCTGTCAAAGGGCAGTGGTGGGAGCGACGTCACTAAATGGGTGTATTTCAATCCATGAACACCGCCTTAAGCTCAGGCTCGAGTCGCCCTCCTGACTCTCGGCTGGAAAATGTTAGCACTTTATTCAGATTAAACTAGATGTGAAAATGATGCTGATAGCAGCCCTGACCCATAACAGTAGTGTAAGGTATGTGAGAATGGGAGGGGGCTGCAACGCTTCATTGCAGATCACCTTTAAGTATTTTTTTATTTTAGTTTATTTTTGTTCCTGATTTGTGCAATAAAACCATGCAGTCTGCATGTTAAACTTGTAATTTCTGAGTGCTGTCTGTTTACCCACACCTTCTGACAGGGTACAATACATATCCCACCTGTGTTTCCTGACAGATGCGTCCATCCTTCATATTCTTTGGAGGGGGGGGGGAGTGTCACTGAGTGGTGTAACATTTGCTGGGATTCATGCTTTAAACTTGGCTGTGAATGCCCAGGTTATCCTGCTGGAATGCGACATCTGATTTTTTTTTTCTTCAGGTACTTCTTTCATCTCAGTGTTGGCAGCTTTGAGTGCTGAAGCCCCAGGGTGTCAATTGGCATGTCCAGCTGCCCCCAATTAGCCAGGGGTTGCATGTCAGGATTTCAGCCAAAGTCAGCTGTGTCAGTTTTTTATTTATTTTGCTCCAGCTGTGCAGTCCCAGTGTTTTAGTTGACGCACTGGCATGGGAACCAGATGCTCCAAGGTTTAGCAGCCACTGCCACACCATGTGACCGTGGGCAGGTCTTTTGACAGCCCTGTGTTTTGGGTGGGATTGGATTTCACTTTGAAGTCACATGTGCATCATTCAGCCAATCAGGTGTACATAAATTACATAATTCATCCTGTAAGGAGCTGGACTGCTGCAGAGAATGTGACCCACAGTTGTCTATACTGTAAAACAAGTGCGCCACAGGCTGTCATTGGTCACTGAAGAGTAGCAAATGAATGGGCAAAACGCTGGCTGACTACAGTGAGTAGTGCTATGGCTGGCTGTTAGGGAGCCGAAATCTGTGTTTCTGTTTGTGAATACAAGTAGACGTTCTGGTTGAAACTTTCATTTCAGGTTTCCATTTAACTGATGTCAATACTTTGTGGAACAAACTGGTAATTGAAAAGAATAATAATTTCCTCCCATGGGCAGGCAACATAAGCAGAAGGTTCTAAAGAAAAAAAAAAAACATTTTCAATCACAAGAACCACTTCAGGAGGGGTTTAAGCAGCCTGTACGCACAGTTTATTTAAGGCTTTAGAATCACACCAGTGGTGCACTGCCTGAGCGTCTTGTGTCAGGCATCCACAAAGCAGTGAGACTTGCATAGCATCTCTGGACGTGCTGTTGGGAGCATACTCCCTTGTGGGTTATGTGACTGCACTAGCATTGTGGCCAGGAACGGTAGTGCTGGGACAGTGCGGAACAGTTTTTTAAAAGCGGCATGTTTTTGACTCGCTGAGATTCTCGCTCATGCCAGAAGCTTTGGGGGTACAGCAGAGTGGAGGTTGTGAAAGGTGCTGCAGTGTCTACTCATATAGCACATGGTGTGCTTTTCTGCCGCCCACATGGTACAGATTCGAGGTGGGTCTGTAGCTCTCCAACTGCTTGCACACTCAGTTGAGTTAGACATATGGTCTAACAGCGCATTTTGCTAGCCATAGTAAATCGAGTATAAAAAAAAAAAAAAGACCTACATACATTGAACTTTAGTGCTTAGGCAGGAAGAGGCTTATTTTCATGGCTAAAGTGCCAAAGAAGATGAAATTAGGTGGTGATGTGGCCTGGTAGTTAGACCACATTACCGTGAACCTGAAGACCCAGCAGGCCTGAGTTTGAGTCCCACATCTGCTACTTGCATACTGTGTGACCCAGAGCAGGGCAGTTTAACCTCCCTCTGCTTAATTTTTCTCATGTCACATCTGGAAATGAGCTTCAGCTTAGTGTGACATTTGTAGCTCTAAATTCCAAATAAATAAAACAATAGAAGAGACAGGAGGAGGAAGAGAAAGAAGAGGCTGAAACGCAAGGCAGATAAGAGTCCCATTTAGACTGTGGGTTAGTAGAGTCTTCAGGATTAGAGTTTTTTTTTTACTTGTACTCCACATCGTCAGGAGTCACCTACGGCATCTGTCCCCACCCTCTTACCTGGAGCCTGAAGTGGTTGGTCCCCTATGGAGCCTTGGTTTGCCCCCTGGGCGGGGACTAGGTGGTGCTCATACACCCTGAGATTCTATGTTTCGTTGGGACACCAGTCTGTACCCAGTGCTCTGTCATTCCGGAGCGCATTGGGCAATTTTCTGGTGTTCTTGGCATGACGTGCGCCCTGATGTGAAGGCGTGAATGCCAACATATGTCACGCCTTCCCCTTCTGCTTGGCTGGGCTTGCTGTACCTCAGGCTTCTGCCTGAGATCAGTCAAGCACCGAGCCTCGGTCTCCCCCCCTCCTTCCCGGAGAAGGTGAGTGGTCCTGAAATGCTCAAGCCTCCTTCTCCTGGCCGGCCCTCTGACTCCCCAGGCTCGTTCCCGAACCCGGGTTGCCGGCGTCACAAGTGGTAGCGCTACTGCTGTGCTGATGGGCCATCAGGATAAGAGTTTTAACCCCCCTCTCCCATCAGGTTTCTGAATTTTGTTTTTGCAACCTTGGAGGCACTGAGCAGGAAGGGGGGAAATTATAGATATGAAAGACAAAGAACCTCTGTGTGCAAACACTGAGGCAAGGGTTACCCCAAAGGGCATTTGGCTGGGAAGCCAAGTTTCAAGAAAATACAAAATCACACATCCCACACAATGCAAAGCATCATGGGCTGCATATGCAAATCACCACAGAATGTTATGCTGGTCCAACTTTAAACAGAATTGTATGGTGCCAAAAGGCCTCTCACACAGTTTGCAAAGGGTGCTCAGATGCTTTGCATTGTGTGGGCATGTGTGATTTTGTATTTTCTTGAAACTTGGCTTCCCAGCCAAATGCCCTTTGGGGTAACCCTTGCCTCAGTGTTTGCGCACAGAGGTTCTTTGTCTTCTAAATAGTTTTTTATTTTAATGGGTTCACCACAATATATCCAAGACACACTGTCTTAGGGTAGCTGGTCCATTCCACTGGGGTGTCAAACAGACGAGGCATACTGATGAGTCCTGGTAGGACGAAACACGTGTCTATGTCATCTGTTAGCACCCTTTGCAAACTGTGTGAGAGGAATTATAGATATGACTGCTTCTTCACTTTGGGGGTCGGGTTCCAACTTTGTAATACATCAGTCTGCTGCTCATATTTTGTGTTTCGCTCATCAGGCAGATCCATCCTTTCTTCCAATTCCTCGCATGACCCATACTTCTCCTAAAGTGCCTCACCTTTCCAACTCCCCAGCAGACTCAAGTACCAGACCTGTAATGCTAGCAAAAAAGATTACCTTAAATCTCCTACCCTCAAGAGTTCAGTCCTTACTGGCCCCCAGCTGCGGGCCCCGCCTATCCAGGAGCTCAGAATATCTTACTTTTTCTGTTCATTGCTGCCGCTCTACCCAAGGACAACGCTCCTTTACATACAGAGCCTCATCCTGGTACAACTCGCTTCCACCTGCTGTTACCAATGACACTACCCTGGGCACTTTCAAGTGCTACCTGCGTTAGCACTTTGTCACAATGGCCTCTTGTGAATGTTTCTCCTAACTAAACTTACTCTCCTTCCCTCTAATTTCCTCCCCTCTAAGTCCCTCCCACCTTTACTCCCCAACTATCTCCTATCTTCTCCCTTTCTATTTCTCCACTAGTATATACTTTCTCTCTCCCCATAGCTTCCTCTACCTGTATGTACCCTCTCTCCTAGCAGTTTCTGATTTATTCTAGTGAATCATATTACAGCTGTTTTTTTTATTGTACACATGTTCTTGAATAATATACACAAGTTACTGTAACTTAACATACATACTGTGAATCACTGCACATATTACAGCAATTCCATATGAAAGCTTTAATGTACCCGACAAAGCCTATGGCTGCTTGAAACTACAGTGTTGTTACTGTCCTCACTATGTTCTGTATTGTTTCCCCAACGTGGAACCTTTGTAAAAGAGCCTTGGCTCAAAGGTGTCTTCTGAAATAATAATAAACTAAACTAATAAACCTTTTCAGAGCTTAATGGGCCAATGGAATCACTGAATTTAATTTCTAGAATGAACAATGTCAGAATTTCCAGCTGAATTATGAGAGAAAGTCAGGCAGAAATCTCGTTTAGATTGCTTTAAGTATTTTGGTATATACAGGACTGCTAAGGCAGCTATGTGGGCAGATTCAGAAATAACAAAAGGTGATCTTTATGAATTATTGCACATCTTCTAGTACACAAAACAGTTTTAACAACTGCGCCCTAAACTCTCTTCAGTATAGGGCTGTAGCACTTCACTTGCCGGATACATAAAGGTCATCCAAGACCTCTGTGCTCTGCACTTTATCAGGAATGCATATTTGGAGCACCCTGGTGATTGCCGCTGGCATTTAAAATCTTCTGGCTGCACAGTTGATGACATATTCCCAGGCCTAGATTGAACCACACTACTATCAGAAATGTTCTGAGTAGTCCCCCCACCAGTCCGTTGGAGTTTCAAAATGATTTTGACCCTAAATGTGTTTTAGTGAATTTGTTGCAAACATGTTGCATCAAGGTGTTTGAAAAAATCATTTTTAAAATACAGGTAGGTGTTAACCCTTGCTCTGCCACGGATGGATATATCCGTCCAAATTTCCTATATGTTCAAATTCTGTCAGCAGCCGAAGAGTTAATAGGGAAGATGTACTTCATTTGCCTGGGGAAATAACGTGGCCAAACTATAATGGAATCTCAGCTCTCTCAAAAGATTCTGTGAGAGGCAGCATTTCTAACAGCTTGCTACAAGTCTATAAATTAAGACATGTTGACACCTGAAGAATAGATCCCATATAAAAAGCTTGTGCTACTACTTTTGCTGTAAGTAAAAAAATAAAGTGTAGTATTACCCACTAGACAGCCATTGTTAGGAGCAGAAATCAGATGCTCAAAACAGCTGACATAGCACCTTTGTCAGATTTTAGGTCAATAACGTCCTGTCTCTGTAGAACCACAGGGATTTCAGTGTCCATTCGGACACATGGGGCTGCATTTTGTAACAGGTCTGTAATTTTGTATCACAAAGCCCCAGGCCAAAGCAGTACTGCAGTGATTTTGCTCCAAGGGCCCCTATTGTACCAAAAAGAAAGTAGTGTCATTGTTTGCTGCGGTTGTGGTTTTGGCTAGTTGCAGGTATATTTGTGCTGGAAGAAAAACTGAATCAACTCGGGGAAATGCTGTAGCTGGCTGCCCAGGTGGTGGTCCTGTCATGATGATTGGAGTCACCCAGCCACAGCCTTCATGTGGCAGTAACTGGTGGAGCATTTTCCTTCACAGATGATGCTAATACTATTCCAGCCCGTTCTTCCCCTACCTGAAAGCCAAGTGCCTCGTCTTCCCAACGTGCCTGCTCTCCACCCAGCTGCAGTGTGGAATTCTAAGGGTGCACGGGAGTTCTGGTCTCCCAACTGGCAGTGCTGTACCTCTGGACTAGTCGCCATTTTTTTTTTTTAATTTAGTATTTCTATCCTGACTATTTTCAGCTCAATTCCAGGCAAGCACCCAGCTCTGGCAACACATCCCGATCCCACAGCTTTCAACCCCCCCCCCCCGAGGAAGGCCTGAAGGAAGGTTCTACCTCTTCTGGAGATACTGTGGGTGCTGGGTGGGATGGCAGGCACAGAGCCTGACTGTACCAGGCATCATTTACGTGGTAGAGAGTTCTGTTCCCTTTATGCCTGCTCCCTTGGAACTCCATGCATGCAAGGGCTCCACTGCATGTAAGCAATTGCATGGTGTCATGCATAGCCTGCGGGCATCTCTCCTCTCACTTACCATTCTGATCTGCATCCCCACCTGTGGGCACCCAGGTAGAGCACAGCAGCCTCCCACACCGTAAATGGAGAGCATCGGTTGGGATTCTCAATCACTTCACCCAGATGGCCCTCCAGTGACCTGGGTGCGTTCACGAACCCAGGTCATTGGTGTCATGAGACACAGCCCTGCCACTGCACCTGCGGGCTGGCCACCATGCAGAATGTTTAAAGTGTGTACTGTGTACTTGTGAAAAAGTGAGGGCTGGCCACCCACTTGATAAGGGTTCCATGTCATAACGGCGACTACTAAATAGTGATCGTCATTACAGCGAGTGTACATCGCCGAAAACCCCAATGAGAAAAACAGCAGTGAGGAAAACTGAATAAAATATCTATGTGGGGGGCTGTGCTCCCCCCACACACACACACACACACCTTCATTTAGATTATCAGCTCCGGGGGGTGCATGTTGGGGAAGGGGGTACTGCGGGGAGTCAAACTCCCACACACAAACAAAAAAATAGTACCTCCTACCCAGCCCCGAACCCTGGACCGCCCTCCCTCACTGCAGATGGCCAGCTCGGCAGTACCCTGCCAGACTACACACCACATACCTCCTCTTCCTTCTTGAACTCTCCTCTTCTGTTTCTTTGCCCTGCTTAGCAGTCGCAGTTATTTCCCCTAACTTGGCACTATAACCACGCCTCATTACCCTTTCAGGGTAGCTTACATCACAGGCGCTCAAATTCAGTCAATCAAAAACTGGGCCGCTCAGATTTGAGTCGCCCATATAACATGCTACCCTTGGGGTGCTAGTGACCTGGGTTCAGAAGCAGACCAAAGATGGGGGCAATCAGCTTGTCAGCTAGGAGGATCACATCCTAATTTGTGAGGGGGTCAGTAGTGCATTCTTCTACCTCTTCATCTCCCCCACAGCAGGCAAGGGAGCTAGCTTCTCTGTTAGAGTGTGGGGAGCACGCTGCTTGCATATGAGCTGGTAATGGAACTGCATGCCACTACGAGGAAAAAGGAAGGCCACACAATGGGAAACACTGCACTGTTGTCTAGATGACAGTCGCTGTACTTTGTGCTGTATGGACCTTCTGCGGCGTGATGGCTGTTGGTGCTGGCAGGTCACAGAACCCAACCTGAGGACTAGGAGGAAAGGCGATGTTAGACAAAAAGCTTCATGAAACAAAACACAGGTGGCTTCTATTCCCTAGAGTAATGGTCTTGGAGTTACATAACTTTTTTCCTCTTCCTGTTCCTACAGCAGGACAGCTCCCATAAGGGGTACTAGCTGTCGTCTGGTGTTCCTAAGTGAGACAGTTACTGGTGTTCTAGACACCCCGGCAGGAAATTCGCCATACGGCAGGACCTGGGGTTTGCTGGTCTCAGCCTAAGCCATCCCAGGAAACACTCATTAGTTGAGAGGGTAAGTTTTGTTGACCTAGACTCCAGTGCGAGCAATAAGTTTTGCAGTCAGTATACTTTATAGGAAGTTGTGGGGTGCTTTGCAGCACTGGAGGTGGGCACCTGACGTGGCTGTTCAAGTACAGACTCCTTACAGCCCCAACCCCCCCCAGGCAGGAGAACACTGTGGAGGGAGAGAAATTCACTGAGGCTTGGAACTGTGTGGTAAAGATTTCAGGAACAGGAGTTTATGTGAATCATCTCGGCTATGGACCAACACCAGCATTCTGCATTTGTTTGGTAGTTGCTGTTGCATATTCGTAGGACTGAGAAGGACACTAGGAACTTGTATTAGTATGATTCCACCATATATCTGGGGACCTGCTATAAAAATGCAGGAGTATAGACGGGTGATGGCACCATGCTCTCCCTTAAGTTATAATGTACAAACCTTTGGATCATCAGCACCCTCCCCCAATCTGAAATGGAATGTTGTGGCCACTTACTTCCCACCAGCTGGTCCTGCCCAGAGGTGCATGTCCTGGAGGTACAGGGAAGTTCAGAGTAGCAGTATTGGTGGGGGTGGGTGGGTGCACGTAATTACCTTCAGCAGCATTAGGAATGAGCTTTTGAAAGCTCAGGAGTGGTGTCCGACTCCACAGCGGTAGGAGGAAAAAAAATAATACACTTGCAGCTGTGTTGCTTATGTGTCCTTCTGACATTCACAAATAAACAAACATACTCCAGGCTGTATGTGTCCCCCTGTGAGAATCATAGTCACAGCTGTTCTGAAACCAAGATTCTGTAACTAGGCTGTTCTTTAAAAATGATGCTTGCTTGATTTGGCTGCAAAGACAGGGTTGTTCATTGTCTCCAAATTGCTGACATAACCATAGAGAACAAGCAAGGCATACAATGAGACATGCAGTCTTTTCCCAGCTTACAGTATTAGCTGGGTACGTTCTGAACAGAAATGATTCTAATGTCACCATGGCAGGAAAAGCAGCAAGATCAGATGGAGTCTAAAGAGTAAAGAGCCTGGTTTCATGTAAATGTATTTAGAAACAAGGAAACAAAGGCAGAGCCAGGGTAGGACGAACCAGTTTTTCAGCAGGTGGTATGTTTGAATATTGGTTTTCAAAATCTGGTTACTAAATCAATATTTTTAGTGGCCATTGCGGTTACTACCCCTGCCTTGTGGGCTCAAGTAAGGTTGAGGGGCCTGGGCTCTGTTGCTCTGGATAGGGGGGTTCATATTCAGATACAAGGCAAGTAGCGTGGTGCCTCCACCCAGAATTAATATAAGGTGGGTCAGCTGTCTGTATGGTACACCCCCCTGGGATGCTGTACCTGCCCACCTCCTCTCATAGTTACTCCACACGCGGAATACCACTTTATGCTGTAACACAAACACATGCAATTATAGGCAGTCTCTAATAGTATGCTCACAGACAGTGTTGAACAACAACAGTAAAAGATTTTGCCTCACTGCTTGCCTCACTGGGGCCATATTTGTAAATCTCTCCAAGGCGTTTGACATGGTTGACCATGTTATCTTACTGAGAGAACTTTCCTCCCTTGGTTTTGCAGCAAATTCCAAAAACTGGATTCAAAACTACCTGTTGGACCGAACACAAATGATCTGGTTAGGGGGTACCTTGTCTACCCCCCTGCAGATGAACACAGGTGCCCCCCAGGGCTCCATTCTTGGCCTTCTACTCTACTGGTTATTTGTCAAACCACTACTCTTATCTACCTTCTGCAAGTGCCAGGATCATGTATGCAGATCTTCTTATGTTCCGTAGCGATATTGTCTGTAAACTGTCATGCACTCTCAACAAAGATTTTGCCTCAACTGTCTAATGGTTCAAGCAATGCAGATTATTAGTAAATGCAGAGAAGACGAAATCCATGAAGTCTAGCTCCAAAAATAGTCTCACCAGGTCTACTTCCACTCAGCAACCTACACTCAACTTTGTGTTCCCTGATGGCAATGAACTAGAGCAGGTCCTAAATTTTAAATACTTGGGAGTGACTCTTGACCCCTCATGCACCTTTGATACCCATATAGGCCAAATAATCAAAAAGGTTAACCATCCCCTCGGTGTGTGCTACAGACTTAAACATCTCTTAAATCCTGAAGTGAGACTGGTAGTAGGTAGGGGCACCATTCTTCTCATCATGGAATACTGCACCCCCATTATTTCCCTTGCCTCTCCTCAAATCCTACAACGCCTGAACACGTCATTTAACAGTATCTGTAAGTTTGCTACCCAAGCCCCGTTTAGCACACACCACTGCACACTACACCAAACTGTAGGAGGGCTCCCCCCTAATGCACATTGGGATCTAATGCTTGGATCTTTCATCTTCAAAAACCTTCATGATGGACCTAAATCTCCACTGTCGGGTCTGTTGATCCTGAAGCAGAACTCCCATACATTGAGATCCTCCTCTAACAGGCTATTGGAATGTGCCAGGATACCCACTAATATGGGACAAAGAGCCTTCTCTTGGGCCGCACAGAGATTTTGGAACGCCCTCCCAGAGAATATCCAAAAGCTTGAATCTCCCCTATGCTTTAGAAAGCACTACAGAATTGCACTTGTATCTAAATTGGGCTGCAACTGCTAGCTTGGGGTACTGTAGGACTGTACAGTTGAACAGACATCTTGGGGTTAACAAGGTCCATATAGGAATCTAAGGCTCCTGTACTATCTCTGTGCAACTAAATGTATATACCTGCTTGCTTGTTACTGTTATTACTGCAGATGGTACTGAGCTCTTGTAACTGTATAAATTCTGTATGTTATGACCTCCTATGTTAAATGTGCCATCTATATGGCCCTGGTTGTGCCTGTAAACGGTCCCTGAGACTAGTGTACTTACGCGGTTACCAAATACATACATAAATTAATAAATAGGGAGGGGAAAATGGGGAGGCAGAAATAAATAATATGATAAGAATTGCTATAGCAGGTAAACATGCAAGCAACAATAACCTACACCCTGCCCGGCCCCAGTAACCGCACCCCACACAGTTTGCCCACCTCTCCACTGGTACCAGTGCCTTCCAGAATCAGTCTGGGTACCCAGGTAGTGCAGTTGCAGGCCAGAACGGTGCAGCTGGGGTGGCTGGCATTGGTGCACTTTTAAATAGAACGGGAACAGATGAACTTTTTTTTTAACTCCCCAGGTCAGAGCAGGCCCTTTGTTTACTCACAGTTCTGTAATACAGTCTCACAGGTTGTAAGAAACAGCAACAGAGTTAGTCAAGCTGGGGGCCTCGAGCTGTGCAAGCAGGTTGGCAACTTATTTGACTGTGGTAGAATTCTGACAGCTTGTTGTTTTCTGTAAGGACTGATCACAGATGCTTGAACAGGCGGTACTGGGGACCAGTGTCACATGCCTACCCCACACATCCAGGCATCTAACTCCTCGGGGAAGATGATGGATAATGCCTGGCTATGACACTACCTGGCCGATTCCCCAGACCATCCTTGGCTGGCAAAGGTTCTCCTCCTGGAGCTCAGGAATCGCACAGTCTTTTCTGTCTGCCGCTAGCAGATGTTAATGCCTCTGGAAACAAGTCCAGCTCATTCCTCAGGGCTAGAGGTGGCAGTCTCTCAAGTGGTTCCAAAACTGCAGGTTCTAACTGCAAAATTGTTTTCTTGCTTCAAGCTGGATTTTCCGGACAATGGGAATTTTCTGTAGATGTCTGTGGTCTCTGGTTGTTTATACCCAGGGACACTTAAGGTGGTTTGCAGGATACAGTCCAACCCTCCTCTCAGGCTGAGGGGTTCTCTCAGATGGCCTCAGACTTCTAGCTACAACCAGCTCTTCAGACATACACTTTGGCTTTCCAGATGATAGCAGGCTTTAGGCAAGTCTCCTGGAGTTCAACTGTGGAAGCCTGAGGCTGACTTCCAAACCTTTTACAGCTCACTCTGCACTCCCTTGCTTCACTCTGAGATCCTCAGGAAGAACTGCTTCAAGCTGAATTTTCCCCCACAGTCTGAGGAGAAAAATGGCAGCACACCATTGGCTGACTCCACTGTCTATCTGTAAAATTAATATGCATTGTGTCCACTAAACACCTGATTGGATACCACTAAAGACGCTAAGAACATTGTCCAGTCCCCTTACTCAGGAGCCATACCAACAGTCCTGCATGCTCCTTGAGCACTGATTGGCTAGAACAGGGTCAGGGGTTACCAGAATGGCTTCCATCAAACTTTTTACGTGAAGTCCCAGCTTTAAAGTCTTTTTTTAAGGGCTTTAGTAGCATTTTAAAAGTAAATGTCTACATGCCAGAATAGATGTCTCTCTGTACTGTTATTTGTTTGTGGAATGGGCTGTAAGAGTCTTTCTCTGCCAGTCGCTAGCACCGTAGCACTAGGTCCCCAGGTAAAAGGCAGAAGCACACTTCACAGAGCAGCCTAGGTTGTTCTTAAAGAAATAGTATACTTAAGTATCTGCACAAAGTTTACTTGCTTTTACTCCCCCAAGTGTGTCCCTGAACCCCCAGTTGTGTTCTGGGATCCCAGAGGTTGATGCACACTGGGGAAACACTTGTTTGGGACTGCAAGTGCAGACTGAACATGGGATGCCGTAACGCTAACAGGATAATGCGATCAGACCACCAGCTCCTACGTTCGAGCAGGAGCCAGCTCGAACGTGCACACACTGAGCTGTGCGACACTTCACTGCTTGCCCAGTGCTAGCTGCACTGCACTGCTGACTGGCTGTTTTGACCATTTAACAACAACTCCTCCAGGCCTCCAGCAAAACAGGCACACAGGGGGTGGCAGAAGCAATAAAAAGAGCACCACTGAACCCGGGACTGGCGAGACCAGATGGTTGTGAGGCAGATTGACTCAGGCAAAAACTGAATCGAGATCAGTTAAAAGTGTTTCAAAATGTGTTTGTGATTTGTATCCATAGCAGCAGTTGGCTCTTCCTTGTCAAAAAATATCAGATACTGGATATTTTTCACTTTGGTTTGTAGTTGTTCTGATGCAGATCAGCTCAATTTAATGTAAGCTCATGGGAGTACTTAAAGGGCACTATACACTGTTTGGGCTTACACCATATCTTTACCTGTTTTCCACTTGGAGTGATTCACCTTCTGAACTAGCCCAGTCTTACCAGATGACAAGTATGCCGAACAGCTCCAAGACCATTTCCTTCAGCGTCTGAATCTGGAGTGGGACTTGCTACAAAAGACGACATATCCTATGATTCATAGTGCTTGTCCCTATATGAAATATATAGAATAGTGGATGGATGACCATCCACAGCAAGGCTGTTTTCCATTTCCATTGAGGGAGTTGATGACATCATAGAGACCTCGAGAGCGACGTTCGAGAGGTCTCTCTTATGTCATCAACTCCCGAGATGGAAAACAGCCTTAGTTATGGATGGTGAACCATCTACTAGTTTATATAGTATATGGTTCCTGGCTTTTGTCTTTTTTTTCAGTACCCCCCCCCCCAAAGTTGATGGTTACCTTTGTTATGTCGTGCTGCTTCTGCTCTGACTCGTCCTGCTCTCAGTTCAGCTTTACCCCGTCCCACTAGCTCGTTTCAGCTTCACTGTACTCCCGCCATTTGATGCTTCTCCCCACCCGCTCACTCTCTTTCAGCAGCAGTTTGTTTTTAAACTAAAGAAAATGCTTATGCACCACAAAGCCGTGTGGTACAAAGAAGATTCCCCAGGAAGATTCACCTCTCCATGACCGCCTAATCCCGCCACCATGTTTTAATTTTTTTTCGCTGTTAAAGCCAGTGGAGTGAGCCAATCAGGAGGTAGGACAAGGCTGAAAAGTTGTACTATCGACGTGACGTCAGAACGATAGTACAACTTTTTTGACCTTTGAACTGTCCTTCAACAAGATTTAGAAAGCCAGCAATTTTAATCTACGATAAGCCCTAACCATATACTGTAACTACATTTCTCAGAATGCCCTTTTCCCCATTCCAGGCTCCAATGGTTAATTTCTAAATTGAAATGGGAACCAGGACCAGATCCAGATTAAGGAAACTATGCTAGACTTGGAACCAAAAATTAACTGATACAAGTGGGAAAAAGTAATAGTTTACAAACCAAAAAGAACATTTCAAATGGGCTACGTTCTGTCATCTACTCATTCCCCCATTTAAATCTTATGCCTGACTTTCTTTCATTCTTGCAACTCTGTAATTTTAATTTACACATTGATGGAAATCTTACCACAGATTCTTGTGCAGAGTTTGTGGGCTTTTAATTATTGTTGTATATAATTGTTCCTGTATAAAACATTAATTCTGTACTTTATTTAAATCAATGTACTGTATTTAATGTTTCTACTGCTATGGGATTTCCCTAGGGCCATCCTGAAAACTAGGTGTTACACCTGAATAAGGTTATGCTGGTGTGCACTGTTACTATTTTGACATTTTATATGAAGTGGTTGGATTAATTGTAGTTACCCTTCTCCACCAACACAAACAGAAGTGCTGACATTTCAAGACAAAAGAGTAAAACCTCAGACATGAAAATAATTGTTTTAATCGGGGGGCTTACAGACTTAAAGCATATACTGAGTTATTCCAGTGTGTATCCCATATGTGCAGAACACTATGAAAACAATAAAGCAGTACATAGCGCAGAATAAGACTTTACAAAGCTAAATGCAGTGTGGCCCTAGTCTCACTCTCAAAGTGTGAAAGTGTAAACTTGGTAGCAAACATCCTCCTTGTTGTGGCCCATAGTTTTCAGCTATACACTGAAGTCTGTCTTTGTTGACAGTGGAGGATTTCCCCTTAAGAATAAGATGTCATGCAAATCAGAGTCGCCATATGTTAGTGTTCACTAACTGGGTTTGGGCATGCTAATACACAAAGTGGGAAGCACACCGATCTCTATGCATGGCATTATGCCATTGACAGAGGCTGTGGGCACAGGTGTTGCAACTTTAGCCATTTCCCACATCTGCCCTACCCATACCTTTTGATCTGCTTCTGGGCCACAGTGTCCATACTTGTCACTGGTTTCTCCTAACCCTCCAAGTGATCCAGTGCCCCCCCCCCCACCTCAGCCCAGATACCATGTAGATTCATGCTGTAGATGTATCAGGTTGGTGCCAGCACAAGTGTATGATGGTAATTAACACAGAGTAGCATCACACATCAAGATATTTTAGTTTTTGATGGGGCCATGACAGGAGAGCAGTAACTTCTAAAATGTTTCACAACTACATACAGTATGTCAGTTCAGATAGGAAATAAAAGGCGCATGGATATGTTGATTTGTCAGAAGTATAGTATTGTATGATGACATTGTTTGTCACCTGACGGTGTTGCACATCTAGTAGCACTCCAGTGAAATAGTGAAACAATCCTGCTTGGAGATTTTAACCTAAACTGGTTTGAAAATGGCCACTGTACCTTAAGAATTCTGTTAGTATCTCAAACCTACACCAAATCATCAGTGAACCTACCCAGCTAAATCCCAAATTGGGGAATCACTCCTTAATGGAGTGGGTCCTGGTCAGCAGAGTAGATCATATCCAAGTGTCTTGTGTTTTCTCTGACTCCCTGAACGACTACTCCCTGACATACTGTATATGGAGAAATACTCTCCCAAAGATTCCTCCAAGAACAATTGCTGTCAGAGATTACTCTGCTCTGGACAGCAGTACCTTTCTTGCAGACCTTGCCATGGTGATTTGGAAGAGCAGTGATTATTTTAAAGATGTAAACGACTTCACCAATGTCGTAAACTGGCATGCCCCCTTTGTGCAGAGAAGGGTTAAAGGAACCTGTCAGCAAGACTGGATTGCATAAAGGCAACTCAGGAACACATGTCATGCGAGTCCTCCTTAAAAAAAGGTCAAAGTCTCCTGCCTAAAGGGCATGCAAACAAGTAATCTGCACAATCCAAAGTGTTTCTGGATGCAAGAAATTAGCTCATTTAAGGAACAGACCAGGGAGCAGCAGCGAGGAAATCCTTCTCAACACAAATTTGATTAGTGATCCTACACAGATTGTTGTGGCATTTAATATATTCTTTACTGATCTTCATGCATATAAGGACCCTACTGCCATCCTGTCTTCCAGCCCAACCAACATAGAAAGTCACCCCAACTTCCACTATAGGCTGGTCACCTACAAAAAAGGTCCTGTACCAGCTCTTGAAATGAAAGCAGAAAAATCTGCAGACCTTGATAACCTAGAGTCTCGTCTCCTAAAACTGACTGCCTCCCTCCGGCTCCTCAACTGACTGCTGTCCTTAACTTGTCATTACTTCATGGCACACTCCATCAGATGTGGAAGGTAGCATATGTTTCCCTGTGCACAAGGGTGGAGCCAGGGAACAGACAGAGAACTCTTATCTAATCTCTGTTTTGAGCACATTGGCTAAACTACAAGAGAGGCTAGCGTACAACAAATTGCTGGCATATATAGAAACCCACTCCCTACTAACGGACCTCCAGCACAGCTTTCGCAAACACCACAGCACTGACAGCCTTGGTATGTTTTGCCACCTGTGTCCTCCTTGCCTCTTGACTATGGACATCACACAAGGGCTATGTTTGTCGACCTCACAAAGGCCTTCAACCTGGTCAGCCACAACCTTCTACTGCTCAAACTGAAGAGCCTGGGTCTTGACCAGCTCTCATGTCAGTGGTTCACCAGCTGCCTCATATAGGACATAAGCAGACAGTCAAGTGGGCATCAAGCCACTCCTCCCAGCATTAGATCACCGATTGGATCTCCCAGGGCTCCATCCTGGGGCCTATACTGTTCTTGCTTTTCATCAACAATCTCTTCTCCAACTGTGGTGAAGCCAAAGTGTTGTTATATGCAAATCATGTGGTCCTATGTCGAACCATCCCAGACCAGAACTCAAAGCGTGATTTGTCTCAAACCGTTTTGTACTCAATGGAAAAAAAAACTTAGGCCATGCTGTTTGGTTCCAGAAAATCTGGCCCTGACCAAAGTAGGTTCCTACAGATCTCCACCTCCATGGGTGCCCAGCTGGAAGTTGTAGACACAGTAAAGTATCTTGGTGTCTGGCGTGACCAAGAGTTCACTTTCAAGACCTACATCAAGTGTACCACTAAGCTTCTTTCCCCAAATCTAGGACTGCTGTACAGGCTCAAACCCTGCTTTACTTGTGAAGCCCATATATCTGTAGCCAGTAGTGTCCTCCTCCTGATGCTATTGTACTGAGCCCCAGAACTCTCTTCCTTGAAAGGTGCATTGTGCACTAAGCTTAAAACAATGTGTCACAAAATCAGCAGGTTCACATCTGGTGTAGGAAATCATGAACACCATGGAATTATCCTTGGCCTCTCTACACTGGCCCCTCTTGAAGTCTCCACTACCCTTCCCTCTGTCTGACCTGTAAGACACTAACAGATTATATCCCAAGTCTCAGAAGGTGCTTTTACACACAAGTTTTTAAAACGAAATGAGCGTTACTTGTGGCGCAGTTGTGCTCTGTTGCGTTTTTAGGATCCCTTTGCATTCCACGAGTTTTCTGGCAGTTCCCACCTCCATTTGTGTTTCGGCACCCCCACAGAGCTTGCTGATGTATTGCTGTTTGTGCACTGCTGGAATGACTGTTTCATGATCCGGCGAAGCGGAACGGCAATTGCATACCACGACAAGCAGAGATTGCGGTTTGGACGAACGTTCGCATATGGAATGAAACAAATGCACTTTACACACAAGGGATGTAATGGAATACTGTTTCCGTAACTGTTATTCCGTTACATAAACCTGTGTGTAAAAGTGCCTAGAGATTTAGTGATCTGGAAGCTCTCTAGAAGGCACCTCTGCTCCTCCTCTCAGCTGCTCCTGGAGGTTCCTCCGGCATGATCTACATCTGGTTCACGATCCTTTTCATACAAAGCACCCTTATTCTGGAATGAACTCCCTCTCCCTATTCAGGAATGCTGTACCGGTCAGACCTTCAAGGAGCTACTGAAAGGGTGCCGAATCCTAATGCTAGACGTCTCCTGCTTCCACTGTGCCTGACCCTGTCTCAGGCCAGCCAGTAGCTGAGATGCTTATTCTTCCCTCTGCCAGCCGTGAGTCGGTCCTTGAAACTTGATGTGATGTACAGTAATGTAACACATTGTAGTTTGTCTCATAATTTTGTGTGAAGAACCTTCTGTTTAATTTACGTTGATCCTCACTGTCATGCCTATTGTAACTACCACTGTCACTATTGTCCTCAATGTTGTTAATTTGTATCGGTGTGAAAACTAGTCATTTTCTGTATGGCTCGCTCCTGAAAAAAGGGGCACAAGTCTCGGTGAGCCTACTCAGTCAACAAAATCCAATAAATAAATTAGGCGACCTTCAGCTTAAAGAAAGCGAAGCATGTTCCTGTGCCTGGATATGTATTTATACAAAACCATTAACGTACATTTTCCACTGGGGTTGCTTAAAATATTTAAGTGCTTGCATACAGAAAATGGGCTTGATATAATGCATTTCTCTATTTTTAGTAGAAAAATGCTACAGTCATAATGGAAAAGTGCCCTGTACCTTTGTTAGGCAAGAGTTTGTGAAGGTTACTGTAATAGAATAGGGATACACATGCACATGGGTTCATTTGGAGCACAGGTTGTATCCCAGCAAAGATGAAGCAAAACAAAATTAAGTTTTAGTCATGACAAAATATATTAATCCCCAGGATTTGGTTTTTTTTTTTTCATAGATTTTAATTCTCTGTAAGCTTAGGTGCAGCTGTTGTGATCTCTTACTGGGGGGTTTCGATCCTGACCTCCTAGAGGCACCGTGCAGACTTTTTTTTGGTTGTTGTGACAAATGTAAAAGACCTTTTCTTGTCTCCAAATGCAATGAATTGATGACTTTTGTTGCCTTTTACAAAATTCTAGCTACCATCTCTGCTTTCTGCTTCATATAATTATCTACATGTTGTGCCCCTTATAGCTGCTCTCCTTTGTCCAACCTCTGTTGCCTGAATCTCCACCCAGTTCCAGTTCATCTATGATGTGAGCAACAGTGCCACTTTTGTGAACAAAAAACAGTCCTCTCTCAACTTAGGCTGCTGACAGAATTAGAACGCATAGTAATTCTGGACTGATGTATCAGTCCGTGGCACAGAAAGGGTTAACCTAAGTGCCTCTTGTTTGACATTGCTTTGTCTTTTGATATTTGTCCTCTGTTTTGACAGCAGTCATCAATGACTCCTCCTCTAGTACTATATTTTTTCCCCTGGCACCTTCAAGATAGTTTCTGGCATTTTTTTGTTTCAGAAATTAAAGGCTGAATTCCTCCCACACTATCACCTTATCTAAAGCCCCCTCCCCTGCAAGGTCCTTGATAAAGATGTCTGACAACTACCCAGTCAGCTCTCCCATCATCTCATCTCATAGATAGTTTAAGATCCTATGTGCTCTTTGAAATCAGCCGGAAGGTGATCTGTGTAGTTAAGACTTTTCACAGTCCAGTGACTATGGCTTTCCCTCTCGTTATTTTCAGTTTCTGTGTTGTCTTTGACACCATCAGTCAAAACCCCTCCTTTGATACTTACAAAGATTTTACAGGTGTCTCTGGTACCTTCCTATCTTATCTCTCCAACCATTTCTTCCGTGTCACTGGTGGCAGTTCCTCTTGCCCCACAACCATGTCTCCTTTGGGTCCTCCAGAACTCTGTCCTATGTTTCCTTCTCCTCTTTTTTTTTTTTTTTTTTTTTTTAACCAGGATTTCCCCTCCCTCTCCTTACACCTCATGTGCCTGTCTTCCCTCAGGAGCCCCAAGGCATGACTTGACCCACCCCCACTCTTCTTACTGCATGCACCTGCCTGCATCTGCCACAGACATCCCTTCCCCCAGACTCGAGGCCCATATGCTTGAAACCAGCAGTTACCATTGTTATGGCATCTGATATCCACCCCCCTACTTACGCCGAAGCGTTACACATGGGCAACTTTAGCATAGCATTGTCTCTAATCATCCTAATATCTATAGTACTAGCTCTGGTTACACAAACTTAGTTAATATACCTTAATGTACTGTATAATGTTATCTATGATTGAAACCTGAAAAATCACTGTCTTGTGCTTTGTAACCAACTGCCTCTTCTCTGTATTTTACCATATAATGTAATCCCGGGTCGCCCCTGAAAAAAGAGACCTCTGGGGCTCAGTGGGCCTAAATAAAATAAATAAGATTTACTTCCAATAGTGTCTGTCATCAGGCATGGGTGGTGGAGGCACAGGACCTGGATATATTCAGGTTCCATCATCCACAAGCATTCGGGACATTTTCACTGTTTCTTCTCCTCTCTGTAGGGTGCTGACATTGACAACATCCGGCACGTGTACACACAGGGTGCATGGCTGCACAGTGTCGGGCAACACCCCCTCCCCACTCCAGAGGTGTGCCGTACCTGTAATGCTAGCTGTGGTCACCCAAGTGGCGCTGTAGTGGCAGTGTTGCCCAGCTCCCTCCACAGAGAAAGAGCATCTCTTCCAGGATGCTCACTCCCCACCCCACCAACCAAGATTTGCTCCCTAACCCCAGTAGCTGCATCTTGAGTGGTAGCCCTATTGCTGCACTGAAGGGCCAGCTAGTTTTCTTCTCTTCTTTACATACCTCCTTCCTCTCAGCCACATAATTGAGTTGATTGTGGGTTACTGGTTTTATGCTAATGTTATCCAGCTCTAGAATATCCTTGAATGACTTGATCATATACTCCCCCGCATACATTCTATGAATACTTGTCTGCCTTAAGAAGAGTGGCCATATTTTCTAATAGAGGGACGGGGATACATCTCCCTGATATGGCCTTGCTCCATCGATCAATAACCAGAGCAAGCTCTGTCCTGTTTTCAGCAGTCTGTGGATGGATTGCAGCAGTCTGACTTGCTTCATGGCAGCATGTATACATCCCTGTTTAGATGCATGCTGCTACCATTTCTGTTCATAAGTGCTAGGCCATGCAGATAGGGCTCATTGTGCTTATGTTGTGCAGACTAATTCTTGCTTCCTGGCTAGTTGGAGAGTTGAGCACAAACATTATAAATTATTTTTTAAAATGTATTGTTTTTGTTCTCTAGTGTGGCTCCAAACTCCCTGGTCAGACCCAGCCCTATTCCCCCCTCAACTCTGGCAGTAAGCCCTCTGCTTCCAACCCCGTGGACTTGCCTGCATTGTGCGACTTGGCTGTTCCAGACTCAAACTTCCCACCTCCAATAGGGGCACAGAGGCAGGACAACACAGGGTACAAAGGGTGACCAGTTGCAGGAGGCAGAGTCTTAATGCAGCTTGGATCATTCTGCTGACTCCATGGAGTTTCCGTGTTCTGTCCCACTCTCAGAGAATATCAGCTTGCTGGAGGCATCAAACGTGAGGATGACAGCATAGAGTGCAGCCTGGTCAATGTGTCCCTCTGCCCCTTGCTGCACTATCACCTGTGGTTAGCCAGGGAAAACTGTTGCAACAGGGCAAAGGGAAAGAGTACCCTTTGGGATGCTCCGTGGTCCTTCTCCTGGCTGGCCTCTTGACGACTTGAGCTCATTCCTGAACTTTTTTTCATTACACTTCTGTAAAGAAGCAAAGGGTCAGTGATGCTTTCTTTTGAGTTTTATGAGCCCCAGTACAAGCTCAGTTCTTCAGGAATGTTTTTGGATATTTCCTTTTCAAACAGCCAGGCATGACGTTTCAGGATCATTATACTGACTAGATCCAAGTGCTGAGCCCAGACAAGGAGAGCTGTAGGAGGAGTCGGCTGGGACAGGTGCAGTCAGTGATGGCATGAAGCACCAGATGAGCAAATGCCTGCAATTTCCTTGTACGGTTTGTTTTCTATTTTGTGTCCTGCCAAATAAAAACTCAGTCCCTTTAAGGAAAAAGAAAACTTCTACCAGTCTCGTTTCAGGCTAGTACCTGTACCTCTGTAATGACAAGGTAGTTACATTTCTGAAGCAAAAATCCACAGTACGGGCTGTGCGGACTTGGAGACATTTGTGCTGCAGCTTGATTCTGACAAAGCCATTTTCATGTGCAGATTGTTAGATCTCTGCCTCCCATACAGGTGCATATACTTGAAAGCCTTCAGCCCAATGCAGAGCATTATGGGTAGCAGTATGTAAATCCATGTGTGTACAGCTGGCTAGCAAGGCTTCAGCAGAACTGAATGCTAGACTGGTAAGTAAGGTAAAATGTAAACCCTGGAAATGGGTCTTGTTACACACTGCTTTCAAAGAACTGTTCTGAGAGACCCAGTGCCTCATTTGACTGCATGTGGACAGAGTACATAAAAGATGCATTATCCAGCTTAAAAAAAAAAAAAAACTGCATGCAGAAGATATAACCATCTAATGGCAGGCTGTTCTCTGTGATGTCATTACAGAAAATAAATGAGTGTGCTGCCATCGTTCGGAGTTTGGACAGGAGGATGTATTGCTAGCCTTCTTTTGTGGGAAAGTTCGGCTCCCATGATATATTGCTTTACATTTTAATTGCTGCAGAAAAAGTCACCTTTGTGTAATATGCTGCTTAAGACGCCTAACTGGAAAGGTCAGTGAAACAACCATGACTCTAGATATCAAGCACAAGAGAGGGCTCCAGACATCAAACACGGGCTGTCTCCTCTGCGTTGATAAAAATAGAAGTGGGTGAGAATCCCTGAAGCTTCCTCACCACCTCAAAGAGCTATGCACACAGTAGTATGTTAATAGCACTTGAGTGTGAAGAATGAACTCTTATAATTCCTCCAGGCTAATGCGCTGTAAACAAATAGTAAACCGTGCCCATTTGATCATTTATTTGTACTTGTTGAGCTGCAAGCCATTATCTCAGCCATGAATAACAAACGAGTGCACACAGGAAGAATGTGTTTTATAACCCCTGGCCAGAGAGTAGGTGGACACCTTTTTGAATTCCAGTACAGTCTTTGCCTGTTAATCAGGACTGAACCATGAGGTCATGCACTCCAACAGGTTTGAGATGTATTTAAAAGAAGTAACACCTCCATTCAAGCTGGGAGTTGGTTTTGTTAAAGCAGGAGAGGTGACAGTTATTGTATTGTACTCAGAGTATATGCAGATATCTCTTTATGATTTGTATGACACTGTAAAATACTGTAATGTCACATGTCTCTGTGTTGCAGTATTTAAGTATCTGTGAAGCACCCTTGGTTTACTGTTGCTAATATAAGGTAGTGCTGTGCAGGATTGACCCCCCCCCAAACACACACACACCCCTATCTACCCTTTGGCACTTGTCTTATGTGCTGACCCAGTGGTAACTGAGATATCATACTGTAGTTTCGGTTATATTCGCTTGCTTTTAAATCCTGCGTTCTCTGCGGTATTGATCACCCTGCTAATATTAATTGCACGTTAAAATTAAGCGCATGTTTAATATTGAGCACATACATCACATCACGAGTGCTTGACAGATGACAACTAATGTTTCAACACACAATGCTCATAAAAAAAAAACTTGCCGGCCCGGTGGCACCGAGGGTTGAGGCGCTGGACGCCACACCTCATTCCACGCCGGCGACCCGGGTTCGGGAGCCGACTTGGGTAGTCGGTGGGTCGGCCGGGGGGAGACAGGCTTGAGCGTCCGACGACAGCTCGCCTGCTCCGGGAAGGGATTCGGCCATAGCCCGGCACTTGCATGACCCCAAGTGGAGGCTCGAGGAAGTGCAAGCCCCTCTAGGGATTGGCTGGTTGGCCACGTTGAGCAGTGCGGATGTCGACGCCGCAGCGTCATGGCGTCAGGGAGGTCGCTGACTGCTCGGGAGGAGAAAGCGAAAAAGAGCCTGCCTGTCCGGGAAGATGTGAGGACCCAGGACGTGCCCATGATGTGCCCGCACTCGCCCAGCAGTCCACGAGGGCCGACAATGTGTTACGGAGTTGATCCCTCTCACTTGTCCCCGCCCGGGGGGTAAACCGCGGCTCCATGGGGACTTGTGGTCTGTGTGGGCAGGGTTCCGGGTAGTGGGATGTCCGTGGGTCATCGCTGAAGGGTCGGAGGAGGCAGGCTGTGAGGAGGATAAAGTGCGATTTCAAAAAAAAAAAAAACTTTAATTAATACAAGTTAAAATCCATACAAAAGTAAATCAGCTCTCAATAAAAGATACTGCGAGCCACAAAAAATTAAAAAAAGGTCTCATCTTCATTATGCCTTCTGTATTCAGTCATACACTAGTCCTGCCCTGTGTTTAAATGGCTCAGCTAAGCGATCGGGCTAGGCGATTACGCTAAAATAAAATATAATATTTGGAGACGCTAACATTTTCTGTACTACAGTACTCAGTGCTTCAGATAACTTGGGAAAGAATGTACTCACCTTTTGAAAGGACATGAGTAAAATGGAGTTTTGAAGCACGGAAGTGCTTCAAGTTCAGAAGACTGCTGCTTTATAGAATACACCACATAGTTTAGTTTTTAGTTTTAATTACACACAAAATCCTATAGGCAAGTATCTGTCTTCAAAGGATCTAGAGTCAGGTGTACATACATTAAATATATACATACAAAGGACTGTATGGGAAAGTGCAGGTAAGTTAAGCTACAGGTATTAAAGCAGACAAAGCTGTGTACGGAAGAATATATTGTCAGGAATTCTCTGGATGTTAGAAGTGGTTACAGGTACTGGAAGCAGTAAATGTATCCATTAGTTGAGTTTTAAAGGAGACGGTTGAGTCCAAGGAGGCACTAGGATTTAGCAAATCTAAAGGGGCTTTTACCCCTAAATGCCCTGTTAAATCTGATTGACAGGAGGCTGTGGAGTGGGAGGGGCATAAGGAGGAGTAAGCCCCCCCTCGGCACAGCAAGTTGCAGTAACGTAGAAGAGCATTCGACTCGGGGGCTACCATAGTGTAAATTACAAAAAAAAAAATTAAAATAAAATAAAAAAACTGTCATTAAGTAAAAATGTATTTTATTTTTTTTTCTTTTATTTTTTTAAAATCTGGGAATTGTAATACCTTTGAGCCAGAAGCTCTTTTACAAAGGTTCCACGTCAGCAGCAACAACAGGACATAGGAGACATAACAGATTATACAATTGATGACACATTTTGTAAAGGTATACAGAGTCAAATTCGAATACAGTGATTATAACAACATACAAGGACCACACTATATAATACAATATACAACAGAACTGAACAATTTACAATAAACATAGTTTAAATACAAAGCAAGCTAACTTAACATGATTATGAGCTTACGGAGTGGGTAGGTCCACAGAGTGGGAATTAGCCAGAGGAGGCATTCATAGATTTATAGAAGTGTGACGACAGAAAAGGATCGACAAGGCCCACCGAGTCTGCACATTTGTCCAGCTATCTGCATGGACCTGCACCCCCCACCCTCAACACCCCGCTGTGGTTGTTGCATGCCCCTTTGAATCCCTCCACTGTTTCTTCTCCAACAGCCGCCTCTGAGAGTCTGTTTCAATTATCCACCGCTCTGTCTGTAAAATAGTAATGTTACCCCTGAACTGTCCCCCCTCCACCTGCAGGCCATGCCCCCTTGTCCTCTGATTTTCCTTCATTTGGAAGATGCTTTCCATTGGCACCCTGTTTATACCCTTAAGGTACTTGAAGGTCTCGATCATGTCCCCCCCTCCCTCCACTGTTCCAGGGAGTACATGTCCAGATCCCTCAACCTTTCTTCATAGGAGAGGTGGCTCAACCCTTTTACCATCTTTGTTGCTATCCTCTGAACTCGCTTCAGCCTCCCCACATCCTTTTTGAGGTATGGCCTCCAGAACTGGACTCGGTATTCCAAATGCAGTCTAACCAGATGGGTGTCCAAGGGTACTATGACCTCCCTATTTCTACCTGTGATCCCCCTTCTGCTGCATCCCAGCATACCACCAACCCTAGCCGCTGCTGTCCCGCACTGCCGTTCCACCTTCATGTCCCCTGATATAGTGATGCCCAGGTCCCTTTCTTGTTCTGTAACCTCCAGATCTCTGCCCCCATGCAGTACCCTGCCCTCTGGTTCTTGTAGCCAAGATGTATGACTTTGCACATTTCTGTTTTGAATGAAAGCTGCCACCTCTTTGACCATGCCTCAAGCCTCCCAAAATCTCTCTGCATTTTTCTACCCCTTCCTAAGTGCCTACCCTATTGCAGAGTTTAATATCCTCTGCAAACAGACTCACACCCATTTCAAGGCCCTCCACAGTGTCCCCTATAAATATATTGAATAGTAGGGGCCCCAACACTGATCCCTGAGGGACCCCGCTTATGACCTTGCCCTCTCTGGATGCCACCCCATTTATTGTCGAATTGTCGAAGAGTGGGGGGGGGGGAGTGGAAGGCTAGAGGAGACATGGACAGCAAGAGAATCAGCCACAGTGGGCTTAGTCAATGGAAGGGGGGAGGCACAATGGAGGGGGAGATAAATTACAGTGTAAATTACAAATAAATAAATAATAATAAAAAACTGACATCAAGTAAAAATACTTCTAAAAAACAAACACAGGGACCTAGAAGGAGAGCTACACATCTTTGGGGAACTAGAAGGAGGGCTTCAGAAACAGACAACTAGTGTAATAGCTAACAGACAAACAGTGTAAATGTGTAATTACACAAATAGTGTAATAACTGTATAAGTGCAGAATAATGTGGGGAGTGGTGCAGTGGATGCGGGGCAGCCGTATTTAGGCAGACCTTCTAGACACTGAGGCGCTGCCCTATCTGCAGGCATTTCTCTGGACTGTGAGACGAAGTAGCCAGACTCAGAGCTGAGGTAAACTAGGTCAGGAGTGCCTTCACCCCCATCCAGAGACCACCCAGTCCAATGCTGCTGCTTCAAAGGATGTCAAGAACAAGGAGCACTTGGACAACGGGGGGCTCGGGGAGGGTTAGGACGGTCAGGCAGAGACACATCCCGAATCCTATTCCACTCCAGAACTCGTGTGCCGCACTGGCAAACAGGGACAACCAGAAAGAGGCACCCGGAGAAGTGGAAGGGAAGGATGTGGATGTCAACCGAGGAGGTGACCTCAGTGGGAGGAGCAGTGGATTCCAGAAGAGGAGAAAGCGAATCCTGGTGGAGGACTCGATCATATGGGAGATCAAGCTAGGATCATGCAAGGGGGAGGACAGAGAGGTGAGGTGCCTACCAGGTGCCACGGTGTGGAGGGATGGGAGGAAGATACTGGGGATTGCCGGGAAGGCAAGATGGGAGGGAGAGCTAGATGCCATCATCCATCTAGGAACTAATGCCTGGCAAATGGGGAGCCTAAGGAAGTTCAGGAAGAGTTTAGAAAATTGGGGAGGGGTCTCAAGCATGTAGCTGCGTCTGTCACCTTCTCGGAAGTACTGCCTAAGAGAGAGAGAAATGAGAGAGCGTAGGGGTACACACAACAGGAACTTTAACACATGGTTGAAGAACTGGTGCTGCAAGGATGGGTTTGAATTCATCGGTGACTGGGGACCGACCTGAAGGGATGGGTGCTTGTTCAAGCCTGTCAACCTGCATCCATCCTGAAGGGGAATCCAAGCACTCAATGAAAAGTTAAAATGCTGCGTGGAAAAGCATTTAAACTAGACGGGGGGTGGGGGTGTGTGCAGGCCAGCAAGAAGGGTACTCAGTTGCCCATCCCCATAGCTAGCAGTGGAACTAGAGAACAGGAGGAGTATATATCACTACAAAGCAGTGTACAAAAGATGGAGATAGGCACCCAAGGAGTAGATAGGCAGAAAAAGGACAAAATACAACAGAAGGGCAGACAGCAGGGAGAACCAGGTATAAAGGACAACTAGGGAAGGGATTGGAGTAGAACAGCAAAACAGACCAGGGAGATTACATCATGGAAAGCCATGTGTGCCAATTCCGGGAGCCTTAGCAACAAGATGGAGGATCTGGAGGCTGCCATGGCGCAGTCAAACCCGGACATTGTGGCCATCACAGAGACCTGATGTGATGATAACCACGACTAGGAGATGGCCATACCCAGCTACAACATATTCAGAAGAGGCAGGGCAGGCAGGAAGGGAGGAGGAGTGGCACTTTATGTGAAAGATGGCATGAAGATCTCAGAGATCCAGGAGGAACAAAATGGGGGAGAGATACTGTGGGTTAAGCTGGAAAGGAAAATGGGGTCAGCCATCTGCACTGGGGTGGTCTACAGACCACTAGCCTAGGAGGAGGAGATCGATATGGAGTTAATGCTAGCCATCCAAAGGTTGACAGACAAGGGGGACTTCAGTATTCCAGATCTGGACTGAAGCCTCCAAGCAGAAGCATCAACTAGGAGCAGATTTATCGTGGACTCCCTTCAGGGTGCCTTCCTTAACCAACTGGTCATGGAACCAACTAGGCAGAAGGGAATACTGGACCTTGTGCTCACAAATGGGGACAGTGTGATAGGGGTAACAGTGGGGGAGCACCAGGGGAACAGTGACCACTGGTCACTGTGTTTTGAAATCACAGAAGGAGCAGAACCAAACTGCTCATAAACATGTATCCTGGATTTTAAGAAGGCAGATTGGGGAAAATGGGGACATGCTTGAAAGAGGCACTGATAGAAATGGGGAAGGAATCAGGGGTGGAGGAACAGTGGGCAGTATTTAAAACAGAAATTACAAGAGCAACACAATTATGTGTTAATAGGTTAACAAGAGGAAAAGGAAGAGGAGGCCATTATGGTTTTCCAAGGAGGTAGTGGAGAAAGTGAAAGTCAGAAAGATCGCATTCAGGCAATACAAAAAGACACAGGCAGAAGGAGATAGGGAGAAGTACCAGGAGAAGCAGAGGGAGGCAGGGAGCTCAGTAAGGGAAGCGAAAACTTAGACAGAAGAGCGCATCGCAAAATCAGTGGTTAGAGGGTTCAAAGCCTTTTACAAGTACACAAGAGAAAAAAGAAGGGCAAAGGGGGGGCTAGTGAGACTGAAGGGGGAGGATGGGGGCAGCGTGGTGGATGACAACAGTGAAGCTGACATACTGAACAGATATTACTGATCAGTCTTTACTGAGGAAGGGGAGGGTAATGGGCCTGAATGGGAGTTCAAGGGGTGGGAAGAGCACAGAAATGGACACAAGTCCCTTTATATGGGAAAGAGTCCTGAAGGAATAAGAGTTGATAAAGCAAAGAGGCCAGATGGGGTGCACCCCAGGGTTCTAAAGGAACTATGAGAGGTGGTGGCTGAACCTCTGGCAGTCCTGTTTAGTCAGTCACTGGAAACAAGGGAGGTACCCAAAGATGAGAGGATAGCAGATGTAGTCCCCCTTATACAAAAGTGGGAACAAAGAGGAAGCAGGGAACTACAGACCAGTCAGCCTGACCTTGGTAGTGGGGAAGATCATGGAAGCACTACTGAAGGAGAGATTGGCAGAACATCTGGTTGCCAATGGACTGCAGGACCCAAGGCAGCATGGTTTCACTGGGTGGAGGTCATGCCAGACCAGCCTCATTGAATTTTTCGACTGGGTGATGGAGTTAGAGCAGGGAAGGGCAGTGGATGTGGCCTATCTGGACTTCAGCAAGGCTTTTGACACTGTGCCACATAGAAGGCTGTTAGACTGGGAAATATGGGATTGGGCAGGACAGTAGTGCGGTGGTTGGGTAATTGGCTGGGTGGCAGGACACAGAGGGTGGTGGTAAATAGCTGTCACTCCACGGAGGGAATAGTGACCAGTGGGGTGCCGCAGGGATCAGTGCTGGGAGTGTCCTATTAAACATCTTTATCTGTGACATTGTTCAGGACCTAGAAGGCAGAATTTCCCTGTTTGCTGATGACATGAAACTGTGTGACTGAGTGGACATGCCAGAGGGTGTGGCAGAATGAGGAGGGACCTGCAGAAGCCTGAAGAATGGTCAGAGTTTTGGCAGTTGAAATTTAATGCAAAAAAAGTGCAAAATACATATGGGGCACAAGAACCCTGGCACAACAGGTCAGTTGGGGGTGAGACTATAGCATGCACCAAGCAGGAAAAGGACCTTGGGGTTATCATCTCTGATGACCTTAAGGTAGGAAAGCAGTGCGACAAGGTGGCAGGTAAGGCAAATAGGATGCTGGTATACGTAGGCAGGGGCATCACCAGCAGGAAAAGGAAGGTCATAATTGCACTATACAAGATACTAGTGAGGCCCCACCTGGAGTACAATGTCCAGTTCTGGAGACTTTATCTACATAAGGACATAGACAGGGTGGAGAAGGTTCAGAGGAGGGCAACAAAGATGGTACATGGATTGCATCACATGTCCTTTGAGGACAGGCTGAAAGACTTGAATATGCACTCCCTGGAGGAGAGAAGGGAGAGGGCGGATATGATGGAGACATACAGGCACCTTACGGGGAGGAACAGGGTGCAGGAAAACACTACTTTCCAGTAAAAAAGATGTTCCAGGACTAGAGGGCATGGGATGAAGTTGGAGGGAGGGTGATTCAGAGGAAATATGAGGAAGATTTCTTCACAGAAAGGGTGGTGGACAAGTGGAACACCCTGCCTGAGGAAATGGTGGGGGCTGAAACAATCACGGGATTTAAGAATGTGTGGGATAGATATAAAGGAATCCTTGAGGTCAGGGGTAAGGCACAACAGACTTCTAGAAAAACTTAAAGTGATCTTACAAGCTCAAACTGGCAGACTGGGAGGGCCATAGGCCCTAATCTGCCGACGTTATCTATGTATCTGCACCAGTGCTGATGGTGCAGATCGGTTGAACTGATGCAGATCAGGCAATGTAAAGAGCTGCTGAAGCATTGCAGGCCACTCGGGTGTGGCATAACGTGTTCCCTAGTTTGGACATGCAGAGCGGATTGCGCCCGTGTAGGCATTTTTTTGCAGACATGTAAAAATGCTGCTTCGCCTGCACTGGTGCACTCTTATTCACTGACCCCTCCACTGGAAATGCCCCCAGAACACAGGAATGCCATTGGGAATGCTGCTCTGCTGTAGTGTGAAAAAGAAAAGGGTGGTGATGTGAGTGGAGCAAACCGATTCAGGATGGCAGTGCTCCAGGTAACTGTAATGCAAAAGTGGCTTAAACGAGAAAGAGTTCTGACCCATTGAAGATTTGCTGAGCGGTAATAACAGAGCGTGATATGCTAGGATGGGCTCAGGAATGGGGAGCAAAGCAGGGCCGGGGATGGACAAAGAGAGTGGAGAACCATATGTGCCAATGCACTGAGCCCAGGAAACAAAATTCCTGACTGTGAGACTGCCATTGTGGAAATGGACCTGGTGGCCATAACAGAATGATGGTGCACTGACAGCCACAGTTGGGAAGTGGCATATTACTGGGGTACATGGTTTTAAAAGGGTAGGGCAGGTAGAAAAGCGGGGGTTATATGTGAAGGAAGTGTATGGTGCACAGAAATACAAGGTCACAGCGGGAGAAGGAGGGGCTGGAGGTTCTTTGAGTTGGCTTGGAGATGGGGTCAGGGGCCTTTATACCCATAAGGGTGGTGTATAGGCCACCACCAAAGGGGGAGGATATGGACAGGGTTTTGGTGGAGGCCATAGGCAAAATGGCAAACAAAGGTGAAGTAATAATTATGGGTGATTTTACTCTATTGGCTGTGGACTGGAACATCCGGGCAGCAGTGGGAGCAGTGTCATCCTAGACTCCTTACAAGGGGCATTTCTCAGGCAGCTGTTTGCAGAGCCCATCGGGGATTGGACAGTGCTGGATCTGGTACTTGCGAACAGGGACAGCATTGCAGATGTCTCAATGGGTAGTCCCCTAGGTTCAAGCGATCATTGTACAGTGTGGTTTGAAATACAGATTGAGCAGGAGAAAAACCACACTAGGACAAGGGCCCTGGATTTCAGGAGAGCAGATTTAAAGAAATGAGAGACGGTTTCAGAAATATCTTTTGGGGGGCACAATGAAATAGAATGAAGGAGGGTATAACTAGGGCAACATCAAGCTGTTTAAAGGCGATTACTAAAGTTCATACTAAGATCTGTCAGGAGCCAGAAGGCATAAGCCCATTTTTGCTCCTATAAGGCCTCTATTAAAAATACCACCATTCAAAATGTAGTTATCCAGACTCTTGTTGAATTCTGCTTTTGTCCTACATACTGTATAACAACTTTTTGGCTAACTATTCCATACGTTCACAACCCTTATTGTATAGAAGTATTTTCTTGACTTGCTTACAAATCTTTAATCCTTAATTTGCAGTGGGTGGCCTCGTGTCCCCATTTTTCCATCATTCAATTCTAGGTTTAGTTCATGTATTAGTAATGGGTCTTGCATTATATCAGATAAGTAAAGCATTGCCTTGAGCTCGTCTAGTAGTGAGTGACATCATATTAAGAGATTTTAATATCTCCTCATAACTTTTTTCCATTGATCCATTCATTGATTTAGTAAATTTTCTTTGTACTCTCTCAGTCCTTTTAATTTCCTCTATTTTAAAAGGGTTCCACAACTGGGAAGCAAATTCCAACTGGGGGCACGCACATGCTCTATACAAAAGAGCCATAACTTTAACATCTCTGGTTATAATATTTCTTTTTGTCACCCAGCTATTTTTTGTTGCCTTTTTGATGGCTTCTGATGTTTGCATTTTTGAGTTAAAGTCATCAGTGACATATATTCCCAGATCTTTTTCATTTCTTGCTTTGGAAAGGGAGGTATCTTGCATATAATAATTTATTTTGTTATTTTTCTTCCCCATGTGTATCACCTTGCAATTAATTATATTAAGTTTCATGCTCCATTTGGTTGTCCAAGCTACTATACTATCAAGATCTTTTTGTATTATTGCAGACTCACTTCCTGTACTAGATGGTCCACCCAGCTTGGTGTCTTCAGCGTATTTGGACACCCAACTGACTAGATGCTGCGTTAGATTGGCTATAAAGATTTGGAAAAGTACTGGTCCCAGCACAGAACCCTGAGGCACACTATTAGTCACATCTCCCACGCCGGATAAACAACCATTTACCATGACTCTCTGCAGTCTATCACTTAACCATACACTTATCCATTTTATATATAGCAGAGTGATATCAAGCTCTAGTAGTTTGGTTAAAATGGCCCAGTGTGGTGTGAGATCGAAAGCTTTGGTGAAGTCCAGATAAATTATATCACAGGATATTTTCTGATCTAGAGAGTGACTAACTTTTTCATAGAAGCCTAATAAGTTTGTTGCACAGCTCCTTCCCTTTTAAAACCATGCTGTTCCTGGTCGCAGTTATCTAATATGGTGGACAAACTATCTTTAATAATGGATTCCAACAGTTTGCAAAATACACTGGTCAAGCTCACAGGATGATAATTTCATACGTCTGAGCTCTCCCCTTTTTTAAAGATAGGCACAACATGGGCCAGTTTCCGTTCTTTTGGGATTGTTCCCATATTTAGGGATTGTTCAAATAATAATCTTAATGGCAAGGTTATATGTTCTCCCATTATTTAAGAGTTTTTAGCTAATATTTTATCAGGTCCTGATGATGTTGCTTTTTAATTTTAAAATTTTACTCATAATAACATCTTCAGATATTTCTATTTTATTGTTTTTCTGTGATAAGGTTGAGAGAAGAAAGAGGGCACTGTGGGTCTCGAAGGGCGTGACTAAGGCATTAAAGCAGAAGACAACTTTCAGGAAATACAGTGAGACCCAAACAGAGGCAGACAGGGCGGTATATCTAGTGAAGCAAAGGGAGGCAGGATGGAGTGTGAGGGCAGAAAATGCTCAACTGAGGAAGAATCGCCCAGGAGGTCAAAAATGGAGATAAGACTCTCTTCAGGTACCTGAGTGAAAAGAGGATGGCAGTGGGTGGTACAGTGAAGATCAGGAGACCAGGGAAAAAAGGGGGGGAGGGAGTGCAGAGGAAGACAAAAAGCTAAAATTATAAATGACTGCTTCTGTATGGGCTTCGCAGTGGAAGAGGGTGGGCCATCATGCATTAACAGACACCCAGTGGGGAAGGGGGGAGTGGACAGAGGTTCATTTATGTAAGAGAGACTCCACCAGCGGTTGGAAGCCCTTAAGAAAAACGGGGATGGGGCTGGTCAGGATTCACTTTGCTAGCTGTGCCTCTCACAATGCTGTTTAGCACCTCATTGGAGATGGAAGTGGTTCAGATTTCGTGACTGCATTCAGTCCACACAGAAACGAGTTGAGCCATCTGGCTTGGGCACAAGGATTACGGGTGAGGCCCAGGGGCTGTGGGATCTCTGGATTACCCCTAAATCCAGCATCTCCTCCACTTCCCTCCTAATGTCCTTTTGGACAGCCTCTGACACCCAGTATGCTGTTCGCCATATGGGCGTCTGTGTCCCTGTCTCCACATCGTGTGTCGCTAAGGGGATTAGTCCAGGCTTGGCGCTAAACAAGGGGGCAAAGTCTGCTAAAAACTCCCTCACTTTCTGGACCTGGTCCAGGTTTAGCTGGGGAGACAATTTTACTGCCTCCACAGAAGACTCCCACTTACTTTCTTCCAGCAGATCCAGAAGGGGGTCTCCTTCGTCCGTCCCCTCCCCATGACTACACACTGCAAACACCATGTCAGCCCTATTTGCATATGGCTTCATCATGCTGACATGGTACATCCTTTCAGTCTGTCTTCTGTCAGGTAACTCCACAATGTAGTTTACGTCATTTACCTTCCTAACCACTTTGTACGGTCCTGCCCACTCAGCTTGCAGTTTGTCTTTCCGGACCGGAATAAGGTTCCTGACCCACCATGTACGAGCGAGCTCTGGCTCTGCAGTCGTACCACACCTTTTGTCTCTGTTGGGTAGCTGCCAGGTTGCTCTGGGCTGTCCCCATAAGCTCTTTCAGCCTTTCCCTAAACCTAAGGACATAATCCACAATGGGAGTTCCATGGGTGGCGTGCTTGCCTTACCAGTCCTCCCGGATTAAGTCTAGTCGCCCATGTAACATAGAAACATAGAATTTGACGGCAG
This sequence comes from Neoceratodus forsteri, assembly GCA_016271365.2. Classification (NCBI taxonomy): domain Eukaryota; kingdom Metazoa; phylum Chordata; order Ceratodontiformes; family Ceratodontidae; genus Neoceratodus; species Neoceratodus forsteri. The sequence goes on from CM057453.1 coordinate 1,198,415,572, forward strand.
AGAAGGACCGCTTGGCCCACCCAGTCTGCCCATTTCCCTACCTACTGGATAAGCTGCAGATCCTAGTTAACCAGCAGCCTACTTCTTTCTACCCCCACCACCCAGAATTGCCTTATGACTATCCCATGCATGCTTGAATTCCACCACTGATTTTGACTCCACAACCTCCTCCGGAAGGTCATTCCATGCATCCACAACCCTCTCTGTGAAAAAATACTTCCTTAAATTACCTCTGAGCCGCCCCCCCTCTATCTTCAAATTGTGCCCTCTTGTTCTTGCACACCTCTTTTTTTGAAAGATGCTACCCTCTTGGACTTTGTTGATTCCCTTGAGGTACTTGAAAGTTTCTATCATGTCCCCCCTCTCCCTCCTTTCCTCGAGGCTATACATATTAAGCTCCTTAAGTCTCTCTTCATTATGGCCTCTCTGTGCAGACCCTGCACCATTTAGTTGCCCTCCTCTGGACAGCTTCCATCCTGTCTATGTCTTTGGAGATTGGGTCTCCAGAACTGCACACAGTACTCCAGATGGGGTCTCACCAGCTGTCTGTACAGAGGGATAATAACTTCCTGTTTTCTACTGGTGATGCCTCTCCCTGTGCATCCCAGTATCCCCCAAGCCCTCCTTGCTGCCTTCTCACATTGCTTGCCCACCTTTAGGTCATCTGATATGACTACCCCAGGTCCCTTTCCATTTTGTTGTTGTTAGTATCTCACCCCCATTGTGTACTCTTCCCTGGGTTTTTGTTTCCCAGGTGCATTACCTTGCACTTCTTAGCATTGAATCTAAGCTGCCATACATTTGACCATTCCTCTAACCTTGCCAAGTCCCTTCTCATCCTTTCCACCCCACCCTGTGCATCAACTCTGTTGCAGATCTTAGTGTCATCTGCAAAGAGACATACTTTTCTTTCCAGTCCTTCTGCAATGTCGCTTATAAAGACATTGAAGAGGACTGGTCCTAATACTGAACCCTGCGGTACCCCGCTAGTAACCCTCCTTTCTTCTGAGTGGACTCCATTTACTATTACTCTCTGTGTCCTATTCTCCAGCCAATTCTTTACCCAGGCTGTCATCTTGGGACCCACTCCCAGGCTGGCTAACTTATATATTAATCTTTTGTGTGGGACTGTGTCAAATGCCTTGCTAAAGTCTAGGTAGGCCATGTCCACAGCCCTCCCTGATCTACTACTTTGGTCACCCAGTCAAAGAAATCTATCAGATTAGTCTGGCATGACCTTCCCGCTGTGAATCCATGCTGCCTAGGGTCTTGTGCCGCTCTGGCCTCTAGATACTCGACAATTCTTTCCTTTAGAAGTGATTCCATCATTTTCCCTATCACTGAGGTTAAACTAACAGGTCTATAGTTTCCTGCTTCTGCCTTGCTCCCACTTTTGTGAAGGGAATCACATCTGCCCTCCTCCAGTCCTCGGGTACCACCCATCCTCCCATGATTTGTTAAAGAGGGTAGTCAGTGGTATCACTAGTTCTACCCTTAGTTCTTTTAGAATTCTGGGATGAATCCCATCAGGCCCCATTGCTTTGTCCACCTTCAGTTTTAAGAGTTCTTTCAGAACCCTTTCTTCTGTAAAGGCTGGTATCAACTTCTGTATCCAGAGTGTTACTACTGTTTGTTTTATATACCTCCCCTCTTCCTTTGTAAATACTGAGCAAAAATATTTGTTTAGTATCTCTGCCTTTTCACATTCTCCCTCTGCCCACCCTCCCTCCCTTTATTAAGCCTCACTATCCCTCCCTTGGTCTTCCTTTGCTCCTGATGTACCTATAAAGGTTTTATTCCCTTCTTAACTGAGTTGGCTATCTTTTCCTCAGTTTGGGCCTTTGCTGTTCTGACTGCCTTCCCAGCCTCCTTTTGCTTTAACTGATACAGTTCTCTGTCCTGCTCTGCTGCGATTCCTTGTACTTCCTGAATGCTTTCTTTCTCTTGAACCTTCACTGCCACTTCCTTTGAGAACCATAGTGGTTTCTTACATCGTCTTGTTTTGTTTATTTGCTTCACACAAAGGCTCGTTACCTCTGTGATGGCAGTTTTTATTATTCCCCATTGTTCTTCCACCCCTCCTTCCCACCCATTTGCTAGTGCATTCCTTAGGCACTCACCCATGTACCCAGTGTCCATATAAGAGTTCGAAGGGGGAAAATCCTGTCGACTCTTGGGGCACCTCCCTGTATGCAAACAACAGGTGGGGAAGGTATTTCTCCCAGTCCCTCCCATGCTGTTCAGCAAACGCCCAGAGCATTGACTTTAGGGTACCATTGAAACGTTCCACAAGCCCATTGGCTTGTGGGTGATATGGTGTTGTGCATCTGTGCATCACCCCACACTTCTCCCATAAACACGTCGTCAGGTCCGACATGAAGGAACCCCCTCGATCAGTGATTACCTCCAGCGGAAACCCAACATGGGAGAAAATTCCAAGTAAGGCATCTGCCACTTTGTCTGTCCTCAGTGAGGATAGGGCAACTGCCTCTGGGTACCGGGTGGCATAATCCACCACAGTTAGGATGAATCTCTTACCTGAGGAGCTGGGGGTATTTAAAGGCCCCACAATATCCATTCCCACCCTCTGGAATGGCTCCTCCACTATGGGCAAGGGGATCAGGGCGGCTTGGGTTTTCTTGCCCGCCTTCCTTATTTCTTGGCACCAGTGGTAAGACCTGCAATACTCCTTCACCTGCTGGGTGAAGTTAGGCCAGTAGAAATTCTGGGCCAACCGCTGTGTAGTTCGTGCAATTCCCAGATGACCAGACAAGGGAATATCATGTGCAGTTTTGAGCAACTGCTCATGATACCCCTGGGGGACGACAAGCTGCCTGCCTAGCATCCCTCCCTCTGTCTGTACTGCCTGTGTGTACATAAGTCCATTTTCCCAATAAACCTTATGTCTGCTGTCACCTCCCTGTGTGCCCTCACTGTCTGCCCAAGCCCTCAGCTTCTCTAAACTAGGGTCACTCTTCTGAGCAGCTGCAAACCCCTCACACAGTCCCAAGGCATGGGACAAGTCCCCTTCAGTCATTAAACTAGGGTCCCTAGCAGTAGTGTCAGGGCCCTCAGGATCACTGTCAGTTAATCACCCCTCCATCTTCGGAGTAACCTTCCATAGCTGTGTGGTCACTTGCTACCGGGGAAATTTCTGCCTCCTTTTTGTCAGTCTCCCCATCTGGAGACACAGGCTGGGGAACCAGCCTCTCCGTGGTTTCCACACTGGTTTCTGTGGGGTTCAGGGAACTACAATTTTCCCTGGCCGCTTGGCTATGGGTAACAGCACATACCATCCCCTGTTGGAGATCGTTACCTAGGATCACATCTACTGCTAACGTTTTAGCTATAGTCACCTGTTGCACAGTTCCCCCTGTTTCACCCCAGTCCAGGAGAACACTGGCCAGTGGCAATGTTTTCGCTTCACCCACAAAGTCCTGTACAGTCACGTATTTGTTTGAGATAAGCTGACCAGGCTGTACTAGTTTCTCTTTCACCAATGTCAGGGATGCCCCTGTGTCCCTTAACCCCTGCGTCTGTATGTCATTTACCATGACTGGGTGCATGTGTTCTCTCATGTTCACTGGCATGCTTCCAGGTACACACAAACAACCTACTTCCTTTCTGGTACTACTCTGCGTATTATTGCTTGCCCTTCTTGGACACTGTCTTTCAATGTGCCCAGTTTCTTTACATAACCAACAAGCATTTCTTACTTCAGAGAAATCTTTTCTTTGAAACCTGGGGCTAATTGGTTTCAGTGGAGGCAGTGAGGGTTTTAGCTGCCCTAAAGGTGCGCTTTTCCCTTTCTGCGCTGCCACGCCCGCATCTTCGCTATCAGAGCAGGTCTGCTCTTGGCATAGCGGTCCGAGAATGCAGCAGCCTCTTGCACTGTTTTTGGATCTCTGTCCTCTAGCCAGGTTTTTAACTCTGCTGTGCATGCCCAATAAAACTGTTCTAATAAAATAACATTTTCAATTTTGTCAACAGTGTTTGCCTCAATTCCTTCCCACCAATGTTTCAAAAACTGACGTTGTTTCGTGGCTAGCTCCTCATAGCTCATATCAGGGCTTTTCCTGAACTTACGGAATTTAGCTCTGTATTATTCAGCAGTTAATTCAAATTTTTTTAGTACTGCAGCTTTTAACTTGCTGTAATCATCACTGTCTTTATTGTCCATGTGACCCAATGCATCCCGAGCTTTCCCGGTAAGTAGTGGGGATAGCTGGAAGCTCCAGGACTCTCTAGGAATTTTAGCCTGAATACAAACTTTTTCAAAAGAATTTAAAAAGGCGTCTATATTCTTCCCATCCTTAAACTCCGCTATTAATTTAGAGTTCAATTTGTAACCCAGTCCTGTAGTCCCAGTTAAACCCAAGCCACTTACCTGCTCTGGTGCCGCTGGTTGGAGTCGCATCTTCTCCAGTTCATGTTGCCTGTGGTGCTTCTGCTCCTCACGGTCTGTGTCTCGGCGTTCTCGTTCTCTCTTCTTCTCTGCATCTCGCTGGCGCTCACGCTCTTCATGGTCTGCCTCCCTCTGTTGTCGCTCTGCCTCTCTGCGTTCTTGCTCTGCCTCATGGTCCGCCTCTCGCTTCTCTCGCTCTCTCCTCTCCTGGGACTCCAGCTCCATCCTGCGCAACTCAAGTTGCAACCTGAGAACTTCCGGATTCAGGATACTGGTGACTCGTCCCTGCTGCTGTGGCCCTTCACTGATAGTGGCCCTGCTCTCCTCCTCATCGGCTCGGGACCCCTCACTGGCTGCTAGTTCTGCCACACTCGAGGTCTGGTCCCTTTCAGTCATGGTCTGTGACTCCCTGCTCTGGGTATCTGCTACCATCAGGGCCTCTGTGAGATTCTGCTTAATGGCTTTCACCTCGAACAGGACTCCTCTGTCCTCACACAACTGTTTTAACTGTTCTGCAGTGTGCCTGCTGTAGTAGGACGCCATCTTTCCTAACTACTGTTACTCTGACTTTGCACTTTAGAAAAAAAATAAAATAGGTAGGAACTTGGCTGTACACCAAGTGATATATAGTTCTGTTTTTTTTTTTTTTTAATTTGTCTTTTTCTTTCTTTGCAAGAGAGCTTACGGTCTCAGCTGACACAGAACAATAATGCTTGTGATACTAACATTATGCCACCACTGCCAACCAATCTGTCACAAATTCACTCAGCAGGTCAGGCCCTCTACTCCCAAAGTGCCAACCTCTGAGCGCAGTCTTGTGAACAGTGTAACAGACAAGATAACCCTCTTGTCTGTTTTTGTGAGTTCAGATCAACCTTTGATCTCAGTTCTGGAGGGATTCAAACTGTTAACCTCTTGCTAGCATACCCAATGCACAGGCTCAGATATATCTGTCTTCGGGGGGGGCCAGATATCTTTGCCTACGGTCACCTAACCAGGTATTCAGAGATGTACCCTTTAAAACTTGTATAAAGACCTCAGATTTAAAATGCTTCTGTTTCCAGTTTGGTACCACCATACAAGCTATATGTCTGCTGAACCATAAATATTTCTTAGCAAAAGAAAGCAATTCAAAGACAGACCAGGTTTGCTCTAAAATTAGAGTTTTTTACTAAAATATATAATAATATGTCAAACATACAATACAGAACTCTTATAACACAAGACATACATATCTTTAAATAAAACAAGGTTTAAAACAGTGCAATTCCTACAACTATATTTAGATTTTGTCTAGCTTTCTAAATACCTGTTTTCAGTGCTCAGATGTTTCCTTAATCAGCGTCAGATACAAAATACATCTTTATAGAGAAAGAAAATAATCTTTTCAAGCAGTATTGGCCAACCCCTTTTTGATGAAGTCATCCAGCCCCTCCTTTGGTCAAATATCTAACAAAAATATATTTTTATACAACCGCGGGATGTAATTTTATTAATCTATACTATACAGCTATACAGGATGTATTAATTCTGCAACCTTAGCATAACTCAAGTTTCTGTGACACCTCTTTTGATCTCATGCTTGTACCCTCTTCACACAGGCTTCATAGGGTCATTTACAACCTTACACCTCTATGTAACATCCTAGCTTCCCTTATTTCAGCGTCATAAACCTAGTTTATGATTTCTCTCTTAACAAAATTAACTTAACTCTGTAATTAGCTCAGAGAAACAGGATCCTTAATAAAAGTCTTCCAGTAACACATTGTCTTTAAAAAGACTGTGTGTGTGATACAATGCTGTCAGCAGTTTTCTTGGCCTGCATCTGTCAGCTAAAATCTGGGGGGGTGGGAGGATGGGGATGAGAGAGGTCATTCCAAGAGCATTTGCATTTTCAGCAGAGACATTAATACATTTTATATTTAAAAAATATATATATTATACAGCACTCAGAACTGGCTGTCTACGTCACAGTAAGTACCTCTCAAGTTTTAACAAGGTGCAGGAGGGTGAGTCTTAAATAGGAAGAGGAACTCCAGAACATGGGGACATGCAACGAAGCATGGGAGGGGGATTATAAGAGGGATGTGAGGAAATACTTCTTCACAGAAAGGGTGGTGGACACCTGGAACAGCCTGCCAGAGGAGGTGGTGTTGACAGAGAAACTAGGGAGCTTCAAGCATACATGGGGCAGGCACATGGGTATAATAAATAGAGGTAAGGGAGGAGGGAGGGACGCCTGTGACCAGATAGAGTCCGGGATGTAGCATTAGGCAGGGAAAATAGAGCTGACTAGATGGGCTTCCCGGTCCTTTTCTGACGACTCATGATTCTCTGTTTTTGTGCCTCAGGTAGTGTATTTATTATATACATAATTAAACATGGACTACGGTCCAAGCAGCATGTTTTTACTTACAGTGCAAAGGCATGTTCTTCCAGGTTTGGTGCATTTCCATGTGATGGAATGAGTATTGGTAAGCTGCTGCTTCCCTATTATTTAAAAAAAATGAGTACTTGTTTACATAGCATACTTGATCCCTGCTTATGAAGTAGGGGTTGGGGGACGACTTATAGACAGAGTCCCATCTGACCTTAAATTAAAGTTTCTGTTACTGCTCTGTACATCTCAGGGCTTAAGACATGACTTGTAACCCTTATGCACTAGTTCAACAAGCCTGTTTGTACCCTGGACGTGGCTTGGTATGGTTTCAGGGAAGGCCTCCAAGTATATAAGTACTCTCTGCCAGTTATCCAAGCAGCAGCAGTGTTGTTAGCTGAGAAGATGTCCACTTTTCATTTTACTGTTACAAAGAAACTGGAGGTATTTTGTTTAGGGCGTTTGACCCACTTGAATTTAGGTTGTGACTGTCAGACAGTCTTTACTGCAAGAATCTTCTCAGTAAACTTGCCCAGTGGAGGAGCGATTGTGCTTCTGCCCCCTCATGCCGGCAGCCTGGGTTCAAGAATGGACAGGGTCGCTCGGTGGGCTGGCAAGGTGAGGGAGCTCTAGTTCCCACTGCATGGACTGCTACCTGGGTATCAGTGCAGTCGGGAGTGCACACAGTAGTGGCAGAGCTGGAGCACGGCAGTACTTAAGACACATCCTGGACGCTTTGGCTCAGGGCAGAAAATGGAGGAAAATGCGGACTACTATATGCTGGCACCCCCTGCAGGCTCTCGCTACGACTGACACGGCTGGCCACCCATTAAATAAGGTGAGTGGTGGATGATCAGTAAGTCTGTGAGAAGGTTGGTGCTGGGCTGCAGGGGCACCTTTGGGCAGAAGGATAAAATACTGGTTAAAAAAAAAACAAAAAAAAAAACAGTATCTTCTCAGTATAAGACCGTGAACTTTGCAGGCCCAGTGGCGTGGCAGTAGCGCTGCTGCCTGCCACACAGGTGACCCGCGTTTGGGAACGAACTCAAGTTTCTGGGGGTCGGCTGTGGGGAGAGAGTGTCAAGCAGCTGGCAAACTGCTCTTCTTTTTACGTCTGTGTGCAGATCCTACAGCCGTTTTGCATTCTCTTGCTTAAAACAGCCGATTATGGCATCTTCCATTGGACTTTTGGAAGTATCGTTCTGAGAGTCCAACAGAGCTTGCAGCACTCCGCCATGGTCAGCCGCTACGGAGTAACAGCTGCACTATTTTGGCTGTTACGTCCACATTCTGGGACAAGATCTCACATCCACAGTTCTGCTGGCGCTGCCATGTTGTGAATGGCATAATGCCAATCACCGCAGCTACGCACGCTCAGTTGCATCACTGCCACCATCTTGGAGATGGCACTCGGTGGCACTCACTCTTTGGAGCTTTGCAAGCTCACCACAGCCGTATCAGCTCTGGCTAGATCTTGTTGAAGAATAGGGAGGCATCCCATCTCAGCCCTTCGCTGCCACCATGAAGATAGCCTAGGGCATACTCCTGTCAGCTCTTATTTATGGCACAACCACATACTCTAGTGCACCTAAGACCAGTCTGATAAAATGGAACACCACATATAATAACATATGTCAGTTTGCTTTGGCCTCACATCGATGAACTCATCGTTGCCTTCTCTACAGCAGCCTCAATTGGCTCTCACCCTTGGCCTACCGTATCTACTCTCTTGGTGTCCTGACTGATAATATAATGCGATCTGGAGTCCAACCTTCTCTTGTTCTGCTACTGACTCCTCAGAACCTCCACTATGCCCTCCGCCCTGGAGACCAGAGGCTTCTACATGTACCTAGATATAAAATGGCTATGGGAGCACAAGCTTTCTGTCACGTAGCCCCTGCTCAGTGGGACTCCTTGCCTCCTATTATTCGTCTTGTTCCTACTCATGCACCCAGTCTGCCCATTTCCCTACCTATTGGATAAGCTGCAGATCCTAGTTAACCAGCAGCCTACTTCCTCCTTACCCCCCCCACTCCCCACTAGAATTGCCTTATGTTGGTCCCATGCATTCTTGAATTCCCCCACTGTTTTTGACCCCACGACCTCCTCAGGAAGGCTGTTCCAATCATCACCACCTCTCTCTGTGAAAAATAACTTCCTCACGTTGCCCTGGGCAGATCCCGTGTCCCCCCATCTTCAAATTGTTGTCCCTTGTTCATGCGCGTTTCTTTTTCTGAAATATGCTACCCTCTTGGACTTTGTTGATTCCCTTGAGGTACTTGACAGTTTCTGTCATGTGCCCCCTCTCCCTCCTTTCCTCAAGGCCTCAAGGGTATACATATTAAGCTCCTTTAGTCTCCCTTCGTATGGCTTCTGGTGCAAACTCTGCAACATTTTAGTTGCCATCCTCTGGACTGCCTCCATCCTGTCTATGTCCTTGCGGAGATGGGGTCTCCAGAACTGCATACAGTACTCCAGATGGGGTCTCACCAACTGTCTGCACAGAGGGATAACAACTTCTGCTTTCTACTGGTGATGCCTCTCCCAGTGCATCCCAGAATCCTCCCAGCCCTCCTTACTGCCATCTCACATTGCTTGCCTACCTATTGTCGTCTGATATGAGTACCTCCCAGTCCCTTTCCATTTTTGTTGTTAGTACCTCCCAACTCCCATTGTGTACTCTTCCCTTGGGTTCCTGTTTCCCAGGTGCATTACTTTGCACTTCTTTGCATTGAAACTAAGCTGCCATACTGTTGCCCATTACTCCAACCTTGCCAAGTCCTGTTTCATCCTCCTTGTGTATCAACCCTTTTGCAGATCTTTCTATCATCTGTAAAGAGGCATACTTTTCCTTGCAGCCCCTCTGCAGTGTCACCTATAAAGACATTAAAGAGTACTGGGACAGGTCATGTCAGATGAATCTAATCGATTTCTTTGACTGGGTGACCAGAGAGGGGCTGTGGACATGGCCTACCTAGACTTTAGCAAGGCATTTGACACAGTCCCCCCCAAAAGATTAATAAATAAATTAGCCAGCCTGGGAGTGGGTCCCAGGGTGGTAGCCTGCGTAAAACATTGGCTGGACAACAGGACACAGGAGGTAATAGTAAATGGAGTCCACTCTGAAGAAAGGGGGGTTACTAGTGGGGTACTGCAGTGTTCAGTGCTGGGTCCAGTCCTTTTTAATGTCTTTATAAGTGACATTGCAGAGGGACTGGAAGGAAAAGTATGCCTCTTTGCAGACGACACAAAGATCCGCAACAGGGTTGATACACAAGGGTGTGTGTGTGGAAAGGATGAGAAGGAACTTGGCAAGGTTGGAGGAATGGTCAGAAGTATGGCAGCTGGGATTCAGTGCAAAGAAGTGCAAAGTAATGCACCTGGGAAACAAAAACCCAGGGGAAGTGTACACAATGGGGAGGGAGGTAGTAACAACAAAAATGGAAAGGGACTTGGGGGTAATCATATCAGATGACTGGAAAGTTAGCAAGCAATGTGAGAAGGCAGTAGGGATGGCTGGGGGGATACTGGGATGTATAGGGAGAGGCATCACCAGTAGAAAACAGGAAGTTGTTATCTCTCTGTACAGACAGTTGGTGAGACCCCATCTGGAGTATTGTGTCCAGTTCTGGAAACCCCATCTCCACAAGGACATAGACAGGATGGAGGCAGTCCAGAGGAGGGCAACTAAAATGGTGCAGGGTCTGCAACAGAAGCCAAACGAGGAGAGACTAAAGGAGCTTAATATGTATACCTATGAGAAAAGAAGGGAGAGGGGGAACATGATAGAAACTTTTAAGTACCTTAAGGGAATCAACAAAGTCCAAGAGGGTAGCGTCTTTCAGAAAAAGAGATGTGCAAGAACAAGGGGACACAATTTGAAGAAAAAGGGGGGACGACTCAGGGGCAATGTGAGGAAGTATTTTTCACAGAGAGGTGATGGACGCATGGAATGGGCTTCCTGAGGAGGTCGTGGGGTCAAAAGCAGTGGGGGAATTCAAGAATGCATGGGACAGACATAAGGCAATTCTTGTGGGGGGTAGGAAGATATAGGCTATCTTGGTTAACTAGGATCTGCAGCTTATCCAGTAGGTAGGGAAATGAGCAGACTAGGTGGCCCAAGCGGTCCTTGTCTGCCATCAAAGTCTGTGTTCCTATGTTTTTCCAGAGTGTGCTCCATTTACTATTACCCTCTGCGTCCTGTTGTCAAGCCAATTTCTTACCCAGGCTACCACCATGGGACCCACTCCCAGGCTGGCTAACTTGTTTATTAATCTTTTGTGTGGTACTGTGTCAAATGCCTTGCTAAAGTCTAAGTAGGCCATATCTACAGCCCCTCCCTGGTCTACTACTTTGGTCACCCAGTCAATGAAATCTGTTAGATTCGTCTGATATGACCATCCCACTGTGAATCTATGCTGCCTTGGGTCCTGTGCCCCGCTGGCCTCTAGGTACTCAACAGTTCTTTCTTTCAGAAGTGATTCCATCATTTTCCCTACCACTGAGGTCAAACTAACTGGTCTTTAGTTTCCTGCCTCTGCCTTGCTCCCACTCTTCTGAAGGGGGATCACATCCGCCTTGCTCCAGTCCTCAGGTACCACACCATCCTCCCATGATTTGTTAAAAAGGGTAGTCAGTGGTGTCATTAGGTCTCCCCTTAGTTCTTTTAGAATTCTGGGGTAAATCCCGTCGGGTTCAATTGCTTTGTCCACCTTCAGTTTTAAGAGTTTTTTCAGGACCCTTTTTTCTGTGAATGGACTGGTATTGACCTCCCTGCCCAGAGTGCTTCTCTTGTTTGGTTTAGGTACCTCCTCCTTTATTCTTTTGTGAATACTGAGCAAAAGTATTCGTTCAGTATCTCTGTCTTTTCACTGTCATCCTCTTCCCACCTCCCTTCCCCTTTATTAAGCCTCACTATCCATCCCCTGGACCCCACAAAAGACTCTTGATCAGGTTCCAGGTTGCCCAGTATCCTGGCAGTGGTGGGCATCCCTGACAGGAGGGGGGTCCCCACTCCTAAGAAGAGGACTCTGCCCTTGTTCAGGTACGGAGACTTCAATTTGGAGGGGGAGTCTTCCATGGCATTTTTTTGCCTATGTTTGAGGGGACCTCTGCTTATCAGATGGTAGGTCCACCATAGGTGAGTCACTGTCCTTTGCTGGCCTTCTGCAGCACATGTCCGTCTCCCTGAACGCCCCATATATAGGAGGTCCTGAAATGAGACCTACCCTCTGATGGACACATAAAGTGGGATGACTCCCTAGAGGTGGCCTTCCCTGTAGCAAAGGCTGTCCTGGGCACTGCCCTTGGGATCTGGTAGCATCCTACATCCTGTTAGACTCCTCCCTGCTCCATGGATCCCAAATATGTGTGATCCATATGGTGGTCTATCCAGGTTCTCGGAGCATCTTTGGACTGAGGGGCTTGTCTTGAACTCATCCCTCAGGAAATTGAAGGTCCATTAAGACATGAACAAGCCGTTGAGCAAGGAGTCCAAGAAACAGGACCGTGGCTCGCAAGGACTGTGCGATGGCTACCATAGGGCTGCAGTAGGCCAGCTATGCAGCTTTGATGGCCTGTTTTGCCCATGAGATTTTTAACAAGCCTACTGACATCCTGCCTCTCCTGGCATTGACTAAGGAGGAGGGAGTGCTGATAAACATGGTGTCCACTCCTGCAGGGTGTCAGTTTTCAGTGCTTTTCATTGTATGAGATGATGGGAGGAAGATATTTACTGACTAACCTGATGTATGGCTACCACTGGCCCCCTAAGTCAGGGATGGCGGGACTGTTAAATATTGTTTACTTTTGGCACTGGGGTGGGTGAGAGAGGGTGGGGGGGATAAGTTGAAAAGATGGTGTCTGCTGCTGGCATAGTACCAGGAGCAGGCACATTGTTTTCAGATAAATATTTGGGTGTAGGAGAAAAAGGAGAGGAGGTGGAGGCTGTGTGGCTGAACTGCATAGCATCAGACCAGTGGTTTGAAGTTACCCAGTTTGACTGGTTTGCATCAGTCAAACCAGTCTAATCCCCCACCCTTCCAAAAAGTCTCAGAGGGTCGGAGAACTGAACGTGCAGAGTCTGAGGTGCTCTATTCTGTGGTGGAACCAAACCTACAACTCTAGTGACTGCCCATGCTGGTAACTGTATCAGTGTGTGGTGCTGCTGACTGATTACAACCAATGATTTCACAGGTTAGAGAATTGATAACAGTGCAGTAGAAGGGATGGGGCTACATAGAGATGGTTTTAAAAGCCATAGAGACAGAAAACAAACAAAAAAAGACAAATGTACAGAAATAGAACTGGGTTAAATTGGGAATACTGCACTGCTTTTCTTTATCTTTAAGCAGGAGAAGATGATTTATCATTTATGTAATCGGTGCTTTTCATACACACTGTACCCCAAAGCACTTTACAAGCCATGTGAGACTGGTAGTAAAGTGACTGTAAGCATGTAGTGGCACCTAGCTTCACCTGAGCTCTTTTCTTCTAGGTTGCTTGAAAGGACACAGCAAAGAACCTTACCACAGTAAGGAAAAGGATTAAGGCTTCTTTTGGCTAGGCAGATTTACTGTGTGTTATGTTATTTTGTGCTCACAGGGATTGTTACTGTTTGTTGCTAACATTTTATTGCTTTACTTTTCTCTGATTCAAATTGTTGTTGCTGCTGGGTATACCTTCTGCTGCATTATTACAGGGTGTGCCTACAGGTGTGTGCTTGCAGATTACTTCTGTAATCTTTTGATTCAAATTGTCTTTTGCAAGGTATATCTTCTGTAACTGCTTTATTTTTCTCTGTAGCAAAGTGTTTCTTACAGGGTATATCTTCTGTGAAATTATTACAGGTGGTGCTTTACAGGTTTTACAGTTTTATCTATCATTACGATAAGCTTTCAGGGCTACTGCCTTTGTTGCTGGCTGATTGTTTCTGCGCTTACCTCCTTATTTCTTTTGTCCGTGGTTCTTCTATTTTGGCAGGGGAAGGGCCCAGCCACCCGCCCCCATCCCCAACTACACTCCTTTTATAGGGTAGCACAGTCATGACATTTCCTGTAGCAAAGCAGGAAGAGGCAGATCAGAGGGGTATCCACACAGTGACCTCATGTACAGGGGTACAAGTAATTTAACTTGTTATACAAAAACAAACAAAACACAAAATCAGACTTTTGCTTTCATTTTACTCCTAATTACTCTGACCAGGTTATAAACCCAGCAGTTTATCTGGAATGGATATTATTAACTGCAGGTACTGCGGGACACTTTTCAAAAGGGCACTTTTACAGGATTTAGGACACTGTCCTACATGTTGGGCCATTGGAGATTTAAGGGCTCAGCTCCAGGCAGCATGGGCAGAGATTGTGCGCCTCAAATCGCATATTCAGGAGGAAATATATTATAAGAACTGCCAGCCATTTCCCCAACATCCAAGAGAAGCACCTCGACTGCAGAGGGTAGTTGGTCTGGCAGGTTGGCAGGTGGTTAGGAGGGGCAAATCGGGTGCCCCATCACTCAGTGCTCTCCAACACATCACCTCCACAAACCATATAAAAACTACAAATAGGTATCCGCCTTTATCTCCAAAATCAAAAAAGGGGGCAGAGGACACTGGAGAGCAGGACACTGCAGCGCAGGAGCTAGCACAACAAAACTCTCCCAAAACAGGAACCAAAACAAAAAAAGTAAAAAGGAAATCCAAAAATCTTCTGATCATAGGAGACTCCATGATTCCGGGAGTTGATACCTATCTCCAGCCAGGGGTAATGGTCAGATGTCTCCCAGGTACATCAGCATGGAGAGACACTGTCTGCATTGCTAAAATCCATTTCGTCTAGTATGTCCTTCTCTGAGATTCTGCCATTCTGGGAGAGGGGGGCAGATGGACGGAAAGTCAGAGAAGGGGAGATTGGGGAGCTAAACATGTGGCTCAAGGGCTGATGCCAGGAAAAAGACACAAATTTGTAGGGAACTGGCAATAGTTTTGGAAGCGAAAGTTATTTAAATTTGATGAACTGCATCTGACTAAGGAGGGAGTCCATGCATTGGAGCAGACGTTTGACGTCTTTGCAGAATATTTAAACTAGCAAATGGGGAGAGGGATGCAGCACCCGATACACCTCTCCCCCCAGCTAGTGGTCAAATAAAAGTTCAGCATGTTTGTAGTTCATTTGCATTGCCAGGTAAGGAAAAAGGTCAGACTCCTCATATGACACACAGGGGAAACGCTAGACCTCGCCCAACAACTAACACACCGAAATCTGGCCAATGGAAAATCATGTACACAAATGTCCGCAGTCTGGGAAACAAGTTACGAGACCTGTAGGTAATAATGACAGAGGCTAAACTGGATATAGTAACCATTAGAGAGACGTGGTTTACCAGTAACCACACTTGGGGAAACTTAAGTACCTGGCTATATACAGTTCAGAAGAGATCGAGGTGCAAAAGGGGAGGGGGGTGGAGTGGCCCTTTCAATGAAAATATCAAAGCTACAGAAATTCAGAATACACATAAGGAGACAGAAGAACTGTGGGTCACCTTGGAAATAGGAAATTGGACAGCCATATGAAATGGGGTTGTCTACAGGCCTCCAGACAAGGGGGAGGGCACGGACACATTACTGTTAGAAGATATACAAAACATGACAGCTAAAGGGGAGGTTCTGACAATGGGAGACTTCAGCATGCCAAATACAGATTGGTCAGTACCAGCAGGAACATCTGCCAGCACTAGACACATGGTGGATTCCCTGTAGGGGGACGGCCTCAAACAACTGGTACAACAACCCACAAGAGACAGGGCTGTCCTAGATCTAGTACTGACCAACAGGGAAAGGATCACAGATCTCCAGGTAGAAGGTCACCTGGGGGCCAGTGACCATCACATGGTATGGCTCAGTTTGGCCACTAGAACTAAATCATCCCATTCCAAGGCAAATACGGGACTTCAGAGGAGCTGACTTTGATAAGATGGCCAACAGAGTTAAGCTAGCTCTGGCAAAAGAAATACAGGTGAGGGGGTACGGGCAAAGTGGGCAGGCATTAAGGATGCAATACTTGAAGCAACATCTCATTGTGTTAGAAAGAAAAGGAAGTGCAAAAGAAGAAGGAAACCACTTTGGTTCTCAAAAAACAGTAGCAGAAAAGGTCAGAGCCAAAAGGCTGGCCTTCAGGAAATATAAAGGAACGCAGTGGGCTGAAGATAGGGAAGCATACCAAACTTCCCTAAGGGAAGCAAGGAAGGTAGTAATTCAGGCAAAGGCCCAAACTGAGGAAACACTAGCACGAACAATAAAAGAAGGTGACAAGACTTTCTCTAGATACATTAGTGAAAGGAGAAAGTCCAGAGAGGGTATTGCTACGATCAGAGGGGATAAGGGGGCGTGTGAAGAGGAGGACCATGTAAAAGCATCTGTCCTAAATAGATACTACTTCTCAGTATTTACTGAACAGAAGGTAAGGTAGGGCAGGGCCCACAGCTCAGCACCATGGACATGGGGGAGGGAGGTGTGCACTAGTCCCTTCACAAAAAAAAGGGTCCTACAAGAGCTCACTAAGCTACGGTGGACAAGGCAGTGGGACCTGATGACATACATCCCAGGGCACTGAAGGAGCTGAGGGTGGAACTAGCAAAGCCATTATCAGAACTGTTTTTTGAGTCTCTGAGCACAGGAGAGGTTCCAGAAGACTGGAGAGGGGCTGATGTGATCCCGCTCCACAAGAATGGTAGCAGAAGGAGGCAGAGAACTACAGACCAGTCAGTCTTACCTTAGTAGTGGGCAAGATTATGGAGGCTCTCCTTAAGGAAAGGATAGTGCAACACCTGGAATCCATAGGAGCACAGGATCCAAGACAGCATGGGTTTACAACAGGAAGGTCCTGTCAAACTAATCTCATAGATTTCTTTGACTGGGTAACCAGAGGGATGGACCAAGGGGGAGCAGTTGATGTCACCTACCTTGACTTCAGCAAAGCTTTCATTACTGTTCCACATAGAAGATTGATTAACAAGCTGGGTAGGCTCTGGGTGGGTTAGACGTTGGTCAACTGGGAGACAAACTGGTTGACAGGCAGAAAACAGAGAGTGGTGGTAAACAGTATACAGTCAGAAGAGATGCAAGTCACAAATGGGGTACCTCAGGGGTCAGTCCTGGGGCCAGTCCTCTTCAATATCTTCATCAGTGACATTGCAGATGGACTGGAGGGTTAGGTTTGTCTGTTTGCAGATGACACGAAGATCTGCAACAGAGTAGATGATCCAGATGGGATGGGCAGAATAAGAAGAGATCTGGATAAACTGGCAAAATGGTCGGAAGAGTGGCAACTGGGGTTTAACACAAAGAAGTGCAAGATCATGCACATAGGGAAGAGAAGCCCTGAAGCCACCTATAGGCTGGGAGAGGAGCTGCTGGCTGTCACAAGGGACAGAAGAGACTTGGGTATCATCATCACAGATGACCTAAAATCATCCAAACAGACAGCTAAAGCAGTAGATAAGGGCTGGGGGGATTTTGGGGTGTATTAGTAGGGGTTTCACAAGTCATAAGAGGGAGGTAATAATTCCTCTTTACAAGACACTGGTTAGGCCCCATCTGGAGTACTGTGTGCAGTACTGTAGGCCACACCTTCACAAGGACATTAACCAAATTGAGGCAGTCCAGAGAAGGGCAATCAAATGTTGCAGGAACTGCATCAGAAAACATATGAGGACAGATTAACGGAGCTCTATCTATATACCCTAGAGCAAAAGAGGGAGAGAGGTGATATGATTGAAACATTCAAGCACCTTAAGGGCATTAACAAGGTGAAAGAGTCTAACATGTTTCAGTATAAGTAAAATAGCAGGACAAGAGGACACGGAATGAGATTAGAGGGAGGCTGATTAAGGGGTAATATGAGAAAGGGTAGTGGATGCATGGAACAGCCTACCTCAGAAAGTGGTGGATATGAATACAGTGCAGGGCTTCAAACAGGCATGGGATAGCCATAAGGGAGCAATACAGATGAGTATGAATAGATAGGCCATTGAGAGAACAAAGGCCGATGGCACATTCATAAGGTAAAAAAAGAAATGGGCAGACTGGGTGGGCCTTGCGGTCAGCCTCTAGACCAGGGCCCTCCAGAGTGCCTAGTTAAAAAAAAATGTCTGGCTCCCATGATGGCTTAGCTTCCCTCTATAGTAACAATATATCAGTGCCCTGGCTGCCATCTGTTGTGCCCCAGCTGTGCCTTGGTAACCATTTGTGGCTAGAGCCGCTACTGCTTGCGGTCCTTATCTGTCATCGACTTCTATGTTTCTATTATCATCGTCACACAACCTTGGAAAATTGCATGAACCAATTTTATGGGAAGGGGAATGTTAACCAGGACATCGTATAAACTCCCTATCTCTTATGAAAAATTCCTTGGGTTGTTTTACTTCCACTAGGACAACACCAGAGATGGGCAGACAGGACCTCAGTTTAATGTCTCATCCAAAGGATGGTTCACTCTGACAGTACAACATCCCCCTAGTACTGCATTTTGGTGCCAGCGTATATAGTATGAGCCCAGTCTCCAAGGGCGGCAACCGGCCAGGGCCAGACAGGGCACTTGCCCCAGTAAAAATATGCTGTGCCCAAGCAATGATACATAGCTGGGAACACAAACCAGGTTGAAATCCATATGCCTGACACAAGCTCACTGTACACTGCCTGTGCCCCGGTCATCCTTAATTCCTGGAGCTGCCACTGGTAATCCCAGTGTGGGACTAGAACCCATGACCTTTTGGCCCAGAGGCTGATAATTCTACCAACTGAGCTTTTCTGACACCAATGAAGAATGAGGGTTATATTTTCACACATATTGGAATGATGGATGTTTAGGTCCTGCTGATGGCAAAGTGAGATTTTTTTTTCTGATGAGTGGAGCCCCTCTTTAATCAATTGTTCAATCCATTAATCAGCCAGTTGATACACTGTATTATAAAATGGGGAGAGAAAATTCTGCAGTTTGGTTTTACCTGTGCATCAGTTCCATTCGATGCACAGGTAAAAACAAGTTCTCAATAGTAGGACCACATTTAAATAAAACAAATCATTGTGCTGGTAGAACACTAGACTTTCAGATGCCGCCATTTCTTTTCTCACTATCGCAGCAGTGAACTTACTGGCTTACCAGGGAAACTACATATTTATGAATGTCTTGTAGCAAAAACTACCATCCTTACAGATATCTGACAGTTAAAATGAAAAAAAAAAATGTGTTTACAGATTGATCCTGTTCTCCAACAGGATGGTAGCGCTGCCACTGTGACATAAATGCTGCTCCCGCTGTGTCCACTATCATGCTGCCGTTGTCACATTAAGGCTGTTCGTGCTGCGTCCACTGGCAACTGTTCACCCGAATAAGCCAATTTTTTTTTTTGTTGTTTTTAACTTTTACATTATTAGCCACTGTTCTGTTAAGAGCAGACCATAAGTACTGCCATTTTGTCAACGCTGCTCACTCTGGCATAGGGGGCGTCACTTGGTTGTTTACAGGTGCTCATTGTAACACATACTTCTCTTCGCTCCTGTACAACCGGTAACAGTGGTCATGCTTCACTGCATCTAGAAGCCTCTCTGTTCCCTTGGATACACACAGATTTATACTGCCGTTGGAGGATGAAGAAAAAAAGTTGGTATGTCGTCCTTGGATTTTGGGGGGTCTCGCTCAAGGTTGGAAAAAAAAACCCACAAAAGGCAGTTAAGGACAAAGTGTAGGAATCAAAAATGACATAATTTTTTAGCTGGCAGAAGGGCTATTTTATCATAAATTATACTTATACCATTATTTAAATATATAAAAGTGTTTTGGTTTTTGTTGCCGAGATTAAAAAAGAAAAAAAAAAAAGTAACCCACTTTATACGCACATTGAGATACTCCAGGGCATGCACTAAACAGATATTACTGCACTTCTGATGGCTGAAAACACTCGGCCTGCAGACTCATGCCTCCCTACGCCCCTGGACGTGTGGTAATATTTGTTCAATGCACACCCTGTCTTGTCTTATTGCTTACAAAGCACAGTCCTTGCATGCAGTGTTCATACATATGTGAGCTGCTGGTTGTCTATGACAACTCAGAATTTAATTATTTTCAAAATTTACTGTAGCCCTATTAAAACTAAAGAAACAAAAAAAACAATAACTAGGATCAAAATTAAAATTATGTGCCACTAGCCATAAGGGCTAATCACTCGGAAAGCAGTTTGGCCTTGCAGACTGTTTGCTACTCCTAATACTGATAGCATGGACTGTGATAGGATTACCAGATTGATGTTTCTGAATATGGGGCAAAAGTTGGGTAAACTGAAAGTATAAATCATTTTGTCACATTTCTGTCCCTCTGGGGATCCATAAGATTGCATCTCGTATTTAGCCAGCTTAAGAACTCAGTAGCAAATACACACTGTTGACAGCATGAGACTATCTAGATCTTATACATAACAGTTTCTGCATGCAAACCTTTTAAGAAATCCACAGCTGCAATGCTCCTCCCCGCCAATCATTGGATTTCACATCTCAAACCAGTTTCTTCTTTTTTTTTTTCCTCAGGTATTTGTTTATGCCCCCTCACTCCAGCTCTCTGGCACCTTCCTGTGGCCTCACCTACTTTATGTCCACCCCATGGGACCTTGAGCGCCCCCGGATGGGGTACAGGGTGGGGGATATACTACTGATTGAGCCATATGTCGGGCAACAGGCAATGCAGCAGGGAGGCCAGCCCGGGTATACCCAGATCTCGTCTGAAAACCTGAGCCAGGACTGCATTTTCTCTCTTTCTGTACTACTGGAAGGCATTGTTGCACAAGGGGGATCACAGCATGTGCACATGCAGTGCGTGCACAGAGTGGGTCCCTGGCTGATCTTTCCCCTCTTAGATGGCACCCTCAGGTATACTGCCACCTGTTTCCACGTAGGTTGGCAGTATCGCAGCAAGAATGGCGACCTTCCTTCCCCGGAGGAGGAAAATGTCCTCTGAGATACTTGAGTCCCCCCCCCCCCACACACACACAGCTTGCCCTCAGTGACCTAGGCTTGTTCCTGAACCCGAGTCACCAGCGTTGCGAGGGGGCAGCCCTGCAGATGATGGGCCAGCATCTCAAACCAGTTCCAATTCATTTTGACCACTAGCTGAAAAGTCATAGTTGACTGTTGGCATCTGCAAAACTCGACTGCACTGCCTTGCCCCAAAATGTTTAAGTTCTTCCATTCTACATTATGGAAGGCATTTACATTTAAAGTGACTTTATACACTTGTGATCTGAAGGTACCATTTTTGGGATATGGTACCTGAGGTTGGCGATAATCCTTCTGTGTTAGTTTTAATATTTTATTCTGAGCCATTATCTAGTGTGAAGGGATTTCAGTGGGGAGCGCACCCATGCGGTCCCTTTCATGCACATCATAATGTGCGTGTGCATGGAGGCATGGGGATCGGCTGGCCAGCTTGTCGGGGCCAAACTATAATCCATTTACAGTGAATAATGGCTCAGAATGAATTATTAAAACTGACGCAAAAGGGCTATCACCAGCATAAGGTACCATATCCCGAAAGTGGCACCTTAGGATCACAACATCATTTTACATTTGGGGTTTGGCCCATTATTGTTTATTTACCATTGGGGCATATGCAGGGTCTGAAGTCATAATGCCTAGATAATAGCATCCCAGCAGTATCCATGACAGTAGACTGATGTGACAAGCAGGGTATGCTGACTTCAGCTCCTGAGTAAACCTTGGCTATAAATGAATTGTTCGGTAAGGTACAAATATCACATTTTCATGTAGCTGCCCTTAATTGTAAAGAACAAAATGGCATGAAATTCAGAGATTTTTTTTTAATGTTCTGTATTTGAGTTCTGCTGCTTAACTGCAGTTTTTTTTTCCTGGTGACTGGACCCCTCATTTGATACAGTTCAAATGAATTTCCTCCCTTCATTAGCCCTTTGAAAGTCCACAGCTTAATTAGCTATTAAAATTCTCCATTTGGTTTAACTGTTCATTGTATTGAGAAAGTCAAACAACTGTGCCCTGATTTCAAATTAATTTAACCCAAGACTTAACAGAACAACTCTGCGCTGCTAGAAATAAATGGAAGTATTACTAAGTCCGAATTCCCAGATGGTATACAGAAATGCAAGTTCAGACACTTTTTGCAGTGGCAGTTTTCCAGCTTCTCTCTCTTTCTCTTCTAAGCAGTTGTTTTACTAGTATTGCTGCCAGTTAAACATTCCCCCATCTCATAATGACAGCCTTGAAATTTAGTCACTTGACAAAATGAGGCGAGGACAAGTGGTAACACAGTGTCAAATTTACCATTGAGTTTTTTTCTTTCTCACAGAGTTCTTTAAGTATGCCCCCTTCCCCGACATGTGAGCACGTGCGCACACATGCACGCACACACACACACACACACACACACTAGCAGTACAGTGTAAAATTCCTTCTTTAATGGATCCCTCCATTTAGGCATGCACCAGTGCCCAAGAAGATAGTTTTCTGCCATGTGAGCTTTTGGGTTTAAAGGAGATCTGTACAGTACAGCAGTAGAAGTCGGGAGGTAATCTTCTCACTGTACAAGTCATTAGTGGGCCCACATTTGGAGTGTTGGGCAGGATACCAGAGTTGACACCTATAGGAAGGACTGACAGAGTGGAAACAGTACAGCTCAGGGTAACCAAGATGTTTAGGGAGTAGGGGGGCATGCCACATGAGGAGAGGCAGCAGGGCATGAACATGTAAACCTTCGAGGAAAGGAGGGAAGGAGTAGTATTTAGGCCATGTGGTGCTAAGAGCTTGATCCTTCAGACTTCCCACTTGGGAGCCCTGTCCCTATGCCATGTGTTTTGTGATATAACAGTATGGCAAATGCAAGGGCTCTCTCCATTGGCTTTTTTGGCCATAAACATTTTCCTTTTGTATTTTAGAGTGTTGATTTGAACAAAGTCACCACTCAGCTAACAAACTTGTCTTTTTTTTGGGGGATGCTGAAATGACTGGGAACCCCATTTTAGATTGTATGGCATTTTGTATAGGAATCGTTCTGTCACAGTATCTGATTGGTATGAAAACGATGGCTAGGAAAGACAGCTCAGAATATGAGGGTGAAAATGTCCTGCATCTTTGGACCCTGTCTGCTTTGATCTAAAATCTCAAACAAGGTTCAGGGGTTCTGGGACCCGCATTATGCAGTTTGCAGAAGCCCTTCTCAGGCTTATGCGCTGTTCTGTTTTCCATTCTAAAGAGCTGTGCAGCAGGGTGTACCATTTATTTTTCAGACTTGGTGGCAGAGGGCCCACTTCCATCATGGCTCTACTGCACTAATGCTGAAGCCTGTGTTAACAGTCTTACTACATGAAGTAAGGAAATGTCTACATCTTGGTCTCTGGCTAATGGAAATGTGCCATCCTTTCTAGCCGAACATTTAAAAACAGGTGAGTTACAAGCTATGTTCCCCCTAAGGTGTGCACACGTGCGCCCGCACAGCAGTCAGAAATAACACGCACATGGCTTCAGCAGTAGCGCACAAAGCAGCTGATAGGGATCCTCATGTTCATGAAGTAGTGACTACAGTCATCCCTCAGATTTAAGATTCAGGCAGCAGCACATGAAAGTGGATGGGAAAGAAACATTGTATGCCCACCCCTGAGGCCACAACCCATTAACTTTAACAAGCCAGCAGTTAACAAGCCAGCAGTTAACAAGCCAGCAATCTCGCTCTTGCTCCACTTATTGAACAATGGAACTGATCAGCAAAATTCCAACCAATCGGCTTTGCAGTTACAACAATGTTTTCAGCTTGACATCTCTTTTCAGTAAGACAGTACTTGATAATGAACAGTATTCCTCTGCTGGTCACAGAAATGGCATGTCTTATTTATTTGGTAGATTCCCCCAACAAAGCAATGCGAGAGATTCTCTGACATAGGGTATATATTATATTATTTCAGTTTTAAAGTTGCACAACTTCAGTGTAATCTGCCTCCTCCCCAAGCAGCGTCTCACATACAAAATGTGTTTATAATGGATTTAAAGCCTCACCGTTGAAAGCGTGTTCATTTTTTTTTTCAGTAGAAGAAAATGGGAAAACTATAGTTTCTGTTTACAATAAAAACATCAAAGCAACCTACTGTCTGTTTGTGTAATTTTTTTACGTTCGCGTGCGCGCATGTGCAAGGAACGTCTTGGGAGAATGGGACACTTTGGAGGTGTGCCTGTCCTGTGCAATCCTCTGCTCCATTGAGCAGGCATGGCGGTCCTGCACCAATCGATGCAGTGCTGTGTATGACAGCGGTGGTCTTCTCTTCAAAGAAAACCACCGCCGCTGTGTGTGCTTCGGCAGCGTCACGCCCCAAAATCTTTGGTGCCACGCTGGGAGCACACCCCAGCACAAGCGTCCTGCGTCGTCTATAGGCCAGGGGTGCCCAATCCCGTCGGCTCCACCACCCCAAACAGCTTTCCCTGCTGCCCGCTGGAGCCCACCCCAGCGTGGCAAGCGTCCTACGTCATCTGCCGGCCGAGGGTGCCCAATCCTCGAAGGCCCACATCCCCAAACAGCTTTCTCTGCTGCCACGCTGGGAGCCCACCCCAGCAAGGCAAGCGTCCCACGTCGTCTGAGTAAAAAAAAAAAAAAAACCTGTAAAAAGAAAAGCGTTCCATCGCTGTCTCCCACCCCCTCCCACAACCGCACCCACCCTGCGCACCTGCCTTCCCACACACCCCTCACCCCATACTTACCTCCGGGCTTGGCGCGATGATCATCGCTGGACCGGGAACACGTCTGCACTCTTCAAAGCTGACCGCGAACTGAGGAAATGCCGGTAAGCTGTATAATGGGCTAGATGGATTTTTTTCAACTTTGTTGCATGTCTCAGGCATTTTTTGGAATTTTTGCACCAAATTTTCAACATGGGGTTTTTGGGACCCTTTCTCATGAATTCTGTCACTGTCATGGCGTTATTCGGGCCAGAAGGGTGATTTTGCAGTCACTGCGCAAAATCACCTTTTGGGCCTGATTAATGAAATGACAGTGCCAGCGTTCATAAGGTGGACTCTCAAAAGCCTATTTTAATTTGGTGGCATCTAAAAAAAATGTTTTCTGGCGTCGCGTTACGCGGTTCTATATGCGCTTGTAAGTTCGAATTTTCAATATTTCCACTCCAGATTTTCAAAATTGCCATTTTACCACACCTCCTTATGAGCAGTACAGCTGTCATTTTTCATCCTGCCCAAAGCGTGTTTCTGCCATATAGCGCACAATGGCGCGAGTCGGTGGGTGAACTCAATGTATGGGACACATTAAGAAAATCACAGTGACACTGTTCATGAGGCAGAGGTCTTAAAATGGCTATGTTGAAAATTTGGTGAAAAAAATTCTAAAATGACTGTTTCTGATGCGTTGCTGGTTCCTTGCCTTCGTAAGTTCGCGAAATTTTCAATATTTGCACTCCAATGACTTCCAAATACCTAAACAGCACATAGAAGCAAGCAACATTTGGCTTTGACAAATGCTTGTACTTCTTTGTCACTGATTTTATTAAGCCATGTCCAAGTGCCAAATACCACTGCAAATACCTGCAAGTGAACGTTCGGCATTGACAAATGTTTGTTTTATGTATTTGTTGGGGGCCGGGATGGGTATAACCTTCTCAATTAGCAGGCTGAGGCACTGACTGTATATATGTCTAGAGAGATGAGATTGCGCTTCTCTTTAAAACAGGGTCTCACATTTTACACACATTTGAGATTCAATGAATTAGTGCTTGTAAAAGGTTGCCCATATTGGCTACATGGGGATAGTAATTCTAAAATGGACAACAAGAAATAGCAGCGCAAAAAATGTCCTTTTCATTTAATTTCATAAATTCAGGCTACGCTTAGTATGGATCCAGAATGGAAGAGAAATACAGTCTCTTAAATGCATCTCTTCTCTCATATCACACTGACTCACTCACTACATTGCAAAAATACATTTTAAAACCCCCACTGAGCTTGACAATACCCAGCATAGTCATTGTAAACCATACCTAGGGTAAATGACATCACATACAATTATGCATGCATCCATCAAAGATCCCATTGCTAAGTACTGCTTTAAGAAGCTGTCCAGCCCTGAATACCACATTGCCATAACAGTATTAAATGATGTACTTTTGGAGTTGGCAGAGTTGTCCAAGAGGTTTCAGAAAGTGGTTAACAACAGTTGAAGCTGTACAGATTGCTAGGGCAAAAATAAAAAAAGATCAGAAGCCGGTACCTGGGTGATAGTCTACTGGAGTCAACCAGTAAAACTGCTTTTGGCTAATTGCACAGCTGAAGTAAGCACAGCAGCAATTTTGCAATTCATTGGCCTGTTATGTGACCATCTGGACAGCTGATTTCCTGCAGGTGAACTTTCTGACTGATCTGCCTTTGATTTTGCAGCAATGCCACATAGCAGCTTTGAGTTTGGCTTATCAAATATTGAGAGACTGTATAGCAAATATCAGGACTATTTATTTTCATCAGTGGACCAGGCAGAAATTGTTAGCCAGTACAATGACTTCAGATTTATAGTTGCTGAAAAAATAAAGGAAGGATCATTAAAATCCTTTACTGACATGATACACTTTGCTTTGACTAATGTGCAGTACACATGGTGGCTAAACTTATTGATGTATGTGCTACATTCCAAGCTAAACATGAAGCTATCAAGTACAGAGGTTCCTATACAGTCTTATCCTTCCCCAGAAGAGATTCTCCATAGGGAGGTGCCCAGTGAGAAGGATACGACAGCACAGAGAAAAATCTTGGGAGTATAGAGGATCATGTACTGAAGCAGAGGGAAGTATGGCTAAGTAGGACCATAACTACTGTATCTTTGGGTAGAAGCTTTCACTCAAGGATTCTCATAGAAAAGTTAGGGAAGATTTGTTGCTGCTCTTGGAAAGAGCATTAGGATTTTATATCTCCAGAAACATGGTGGAGTCCATAAAGTTATATGGAGATCCTGAGTCCACAGCACAAATTGATATTACATTTAAAAATCCTCATACAGCTAGCAGCTTGCTGTCTCTGGCCAGCAAGCTGGATTGTTTGGAAATACATGTAGTTAACATGTTAGACTTGGGTGAAGTCTTTTCATGGTTTAAACAGACTAAGGATAGTCCAAAATCAATCTTAGAGGCAGATAAACCCCTGATTGACTTTGGAAACCTAACAGACCCTAATACCTACTCGCCGCTGACAGTTATTGATTAAGCCTGACAAATGCATCCTGTAGATAATATCAAACAAATGAACTCTGAATGCCAGCTGAATTTAGATAAGGGAGCTGGGAATCGAGATGTGGATGCCCTTTCTATATTTTCATGGAATACTGAAGGCATCCATCTTTTTTTTTTTTTTTATTTATTATTTTATATGGGGCTCCTACCACCAGGTATCTGCCCTGGTCACAGCCCCCGGTCTTCCACCTACTGTCTGCCGTGATCCCCTGGTCACCCCTGGCTTTCCTCCCAGAGGGTGGGGCCACGGAACTGGTGCCCCTTTATCCAGCCCGCAGAACCATTATCTGGTTGGGGGATCCGGCGACAGAGGCCAACGAAGCCGGGGGAGGGCTTCATAGAGGTGGAGGTTCCCCTGGTTTTTCTTGTAACTTTTTGCCCACTGGAGAGCCGGACGTGCAATGACGTCAGCGCACCTCGTGCAGATGTCTGCCGGCTCTCCCCCCCCCCATTAGCTGCGGACGCTACTGTTAGACACCCAGCCTCCGCTGGGTGCCACTGTAGCGCCGCATGTGTCCCACACCCACCCCGAAGGAAGGAGGCACTGCCAGGATGCTCAATCCTTCCTTCCCCTGCCAACCCCGGTAGCCGAGTCCATTCGAACCCGGTGGCGGTGTGGTGCAAGGTGTGGTGTCCAGCGCCTTAACCCTCAGTGCCACTGGGCCGGCTGTAGGCATCCATCTTAAAATAATTGACCACGAAGTAGTGAGATTTCTGGATAAACTCTGCCAGCAACTAAAGATAAAAAGTTTGGAAGGTTTAAAGGGGGTATTTCCTTTTTTATCAAAACTTTGCTAAATTTTCAGGCTCTAATGATTAGCAAGGGACAAGAGAAGATCATTCTCTGCAATATATACTTTCCCCCTTGCAATAAAGCTATCGATCCCGCCGACCTTTTCGTACAGGATCTGAAAATGGCACTTGATGAATTGTCAGATAAGAGTATACCTTGTCCTATAATTATTTTGGGAGACTTTAATGCCAGAATTCCTTCTCATTTTTGGAGGATGTATATTGAGATATGATCCATAATCTATAATCTATAATTAATCCAAATATCTCATATACTAGGACTGCTCAGGATCTAAAATCTAACCTCAGAGGTAGGGAATTGCGAATGGGCTTGGCCAGTAGAAATTTCTGTATTTTAAATGGAGAACTCAGGAGATCCAGTTGGATCCTTACTGTATAGAGGACCTACTGGCTCTTTAACCCTGACCAGGTCTGGACCAATTTGGAAGCAGTAAAGCAGGTCCAAAAGTTAGAGGTCATGGATAGATTGGAATCAGCACACTGTGCTATTGTAATTAACATCAAACGCCCTTTTGGAACTTTAAGGAGTGAGGCACAACAGGAAGAGAATCTGGAAGTCATAAACAAGAGAAGGATTGGATGGGAGCAGATTCATCAAGCTAGTTTCAAAGAAATTCTTAGTACATGAGTCTTAGGTGATATTCACAAGTTGGTTCTGGACAAAAGTAAGGCCTTTAATATTTTGGAGAATTGGGACACTATTCATTCTTTACTTGGACCTAGACGTAAAACAACGTACCATCCTAGGTCCCTTTATAAAAAGTCTTAGTTTAATTCGGTATGCCTACAGGCAAAGAAAGAGTTTGGAGGAAAACTAAGACAGCATAAGAAGAAAATAAATAAGTCTGCAGTAGATTTTCAATTGCTAAAGAGTGAAAGAGAAAAATATAAGAAAATTCTCAAGCAGGAGAGACATAAACATACTCAGGGACTTTGGAAAAACTGAGGCAGGCTGTTTTGGATAGGGATGGAAGGTGATTTTGGAATATTGTTGCCCAGGGATATAAAAGATATGCTAATAGTATTGAAACCTATATTACACCTGAAGTTTGGGCATCTCATTTCTCCAAGCTCTATTATTCTCATGAAGAGCAGGAGACACTTGATGCTTTCAAAATACAGGAGGATGACATTTTTCCAAGACCTATCATGATCACAGAGGACGAAATCCAGATGGCACTGATTCGCCTTAAAGCAAATAAAGCACCAGGGCCAGATGGGGTCCTAGGTGATCTCTATAAGGTTTTTACCAACTGATGGATTCCTTTTCTTCTTTTGCTGTTTAATGGCCTGGTTCGGGGTACTCTTACCCTGCCAGTTGGGCAGGTAGTGTTATCTTCCCAATTTTTAAAAAAGAGGATCCGAATGACCCAAGGATGTATAGGCCTATTAGTTTGATAGATGTTTCACAGAAGATTTTCTCTAGGTTAAATTTGGGCAGATTGCTGTCATGGGTCAAGGAGAACTCAGTATTGAATAAGGCACAGAGCGGTTCCCGGAAGGACTGTTCTACAGTACAACATTATTATGTGCTTCAGCATCTGATCTGGAAGTATACTAAAGTGAGAAAAAGAGATTATATTGCTGTTTTGAACTTCTCCTTGAGCCTGACAGGATTAGTATAAAAATCCTTTGGGCTACATTAAGGAATCTGAAATTGGAGGCCTCACTTCTTGATGTTATTAATAGACTCTATGAAAATATGTGGGCAAGAGTCCAGTATAATCAATATGGTCATCTAACTGATAGATTTGAGACAAATGTGGGGGGCAGACGGGTGTACTGTATTTTGGCCCCCACTCCATTTAACATCTACATTAATACAGTCTTGGATCAGCTAGGTAACCCAGATTTTCATACTCCAAAATTAATGATCAAAAGATTGAATGTTTATCATATTCAGACAATTTAGTTCTGCTCTCTACTTCAGTCCTAGGTCTTAAAAGAAAATTGGCTCACTTTGAATCTCTCTGTTCTCAAAGGAAACTAAAAGTTAATCTTGGCAAGACCAACATTGTAGTTTTGGCTCTCAGACAATGAATACAGTGAGCTTTAGGCTAAATGGTAACCATATAGACACTATTAAGTGTTATGACTATTTAGGTGCCCATTTTGCCTATAGCCTATCTTGACCAAACATTTGGAGGCTATTCAATTTAAAATGGGATCTTCTGTAAATGCCCTAAAAATATTTAACGGCAAGATGGGGAAGTCATCGGTGAGTGGGGTATTAAGAGTTGTTAATGCCAAAATAAGAATGAGCATGTTATATGCCTCTGAAATCTGGGATTATACTAAGGTTAGAGAATTAGAAATAATTCCGAATAAACTGTATAGAGACATCTTAATATTTTTAAATGGAACTCCAAGCTGTATTCTTGCCTTGGAGGTAGGACAACATTCCTTGACTTCTCTCATCTGTGAACGACAGATTCTCTTTCTGTTGAAACTTTTTCCTTTTGCCCCAACAAAGATATCCCAGAATGGGTGTAGTGGAAGCCATCAAATTGGCCAGCATGGGATATGTACATCCCTTTATTCAACTTATTAAAGAAACAATAATGCTGGCCAGATTGGGCCACCTCTTACATAAAATTTACATGAGAACATTTGAGGAGATTAGGCAGGATGTCAAATTGAGGATTATTGATTTAAGACATTAATTCTATGTTCAACTCTCCAAGCTTAAGCTATATGGATTTTATAAAAAAGTAAAGATTTCATGGGGATATGAGCCATATCACTTTTTTTAACCTGCCTAAACAAAGAAGAATCTATACAAGATTTGGAACTGAAAACTATAATGCTCAATGCATTCATTTCAGACAAAAGAGAGGGGTACTTCCTCCATATTGTAAATGTGAAGTGGGGACTATAGATGATCTCAAACATGTGGTACTCTTGTGTCCTAGGTATGAATCAACTAGGAAAAACTGCTGGGTGGATTGTTGGGGATCTCAGCCTCCGCTGGAGGATCATTTGGAATAATTGTTTACTATGAAGAAAGAACATGGTAGAGATCTTTGCAATATTTACAATCTCAACTCATTTGTAAAAGTACTCTGTTAAATGAAATGCACTGTAAAGATATTTAAGTTCCTTGTTGATTTATTTATTGTCTATTTACTATGTGTTTTGTCCTAATTTTAGTATATTGTAACTGCTTCGTGCTGAACAATAAATTGTACTACTACTACTACTACATTCCAAGCTTCTAGTGCTGACTGTGAAAGAGGCTTCAGCCTCATGAACTGCATTAAGAGCAAACAAAGAAACTGCTTGGAAGAAAGACATTTAGATATGCTGATGTGAACAAAATAGTTTTTAATATCTGGTGGAAAAATGGATCTTAATAAAATATAAGTCCACTGGATGAATGGGAAAGACAGGAGAGAAAAACAGTAACTGTTGATTTCTTAGCAATGCATCATCAGCAGCACCCTTTTAGATGCATGCAAGACTCTTAAAAATGTACATAATTTACACGTTTCCAGTTCATACTGCTATGGCGCAAATACACATCAAGCTTCAGACTGTGTCAGAATGTATATTTATACTTTGCATTGATTATTTGAGTGTTTGGTTATGTTTTCTACTGTTTACTGACAATAAAATATATCATTTGTTTGGGCCACCCAATTTGCACACATGAATCATTTTTTTTGCACAAAGTGCCGCTCATACATATCAGTCGCCCACCCACAGAGACTAAAAATTAGAGGGAACATTGGTTACAAGAATGTGAAGACTCGACCATCCATGTCTGGACTCACTGACTAGAACAACTGTTGTGGGAGGCAGACTGATCAGAAAATAGAATTAATGAATCGTGAACCCTGATCACACAGAATGCTGAGGACTGACACTGAAAATTTGTTCTTTTGTCCTCCTGTTCATCAATACCATAAAAACCCTTTAAAGTTTTATGAAACTGTGTTTATGGCAGTTCTGAGACTACTTCCGGAGAACATGGAACATACAAAAACGACGTTAAGAATAGTGTGAATGGGACTAGAACAGAGCAGTGACTTGGGTTCCAGTCATAGGTGTTGTATATCCCCTGAAGTACTGAAGTACTGCAGTATAAGGTGCAGGACCTGCATAGTTGCAAGCCGAGCAGATGACTTGCACCGGAGCAGATCCTGGTGTGTTAACACCTGCCGGAGCATTGTAAGTCACTCTGTTGCGGCTTGTGATCCCTGTTCTGTTGGGATCATGTACTGGTGTAGATATTTTATTCTAGCATGTAAACATGTTGCTCCGCCTGCACTGGTGCAGCCCTGCAGCACCCTGCACCAAACAACCCGCACTGTGTCCCCCTGGTTCTTAATTTAGAAGTCTCTCAACCTCACCATACATCACAGGGACTCATGCTCCAAACACAAGATCTTACTTCAAGAAACAGATCTTGCAGCAGGTTACACCATTAGGACACATGGCTGCGGCCATTGCAACAGTCCCTTTAGCCCGTCTACACATGCGGGTGACCCAGTGGATGTTACGGGTGCAGTGGGATCAGAAGCAAGACCGTCTGCAGCATCCAATCAGGATCACAAATGCCGTCATCCGGGATTAGCAATGGTGGCTTGACCCAGAGCACCTGTCGTTGGGAGTCCCCTTCGTTGCACCATCTCTGGTTGTGACACTCTCCACGGACGCTTCGAGGTCCGGTTGGGGAGCGCACCTCAATGGTGTCAGGTCTCAGGGCTCGTGGACGACCCAGGAAGCTCATCTTCACATAAACATTTTGGAGATGAGAGCGGTCCTTTACGATTTGCAGGCTTTCCAATTGGAGATTCCACCAGGTAGTCTTCTGCTACAGACAGACAATACTGCGGTGATGTATTACCTCAACAAACAAGGAGGCACTCATTCCTACCATCTTTGCAGGGAGGCCATGAGGGTGTGGCATTGGGTTCTGCAACACGGCGCAAACCTTATTGCTGTACATGTTCCAGGAGTGGACAACGTTATCGCAGACAGTCTGAGCCGATCTCAGGCCAGAGTCCACGAATGGGAACTACTCTAGGAGGTCATAGAGGATCTGTTTCGCAGATGGGGGCACCAGAGTTAGACCTTTTTGCATCCCCATCCAACGCAAAACTGCCCAATTTCTGCTTGCTAGATCCAGGGCCTGGTGTTTTCTGGCGAGATGCGTTGTCCCTCTCCTGGGCGGGCAGATTCCTCTATGCATTTCTTCCCTTCCCATTGATCCAGAGGGTTCTTCTGAAACTCCGCAGAGAGCAGGTGACGCTGATCTTAATCGTGCCCTTTTAACCCAGCCAGATCTGGTTCCCTCTGTTCTATCAACTTTCCCAGGAACCGCTGATGCCTCTGCCAATCATCTCTCACTTACTGTCCCAGGAGGCAGGATCCTTGGTTCGTCCAGACCTTCGCTCTCTGAACCTGCATGCTTGGCTCCTAGGGACATAGCCGTTATGAGATATCTTCTGGGGTCTCTGAGGTAGCAGATGTTCTAGCGGCTGCTAAAACTGGCCACCATGCCGTACGCCATGAAATGGCGCAGATTTTGTCTCTGGGCACAAGCACGGGGACTTTCCCCACTGGATTATTCTGAGGGTTCGGTATTAGACTACCTCCTGTCCCTATTTCAGGCAGGCTTGGCCTACTCCTCAATCCAGGTACACCTGTGTGCCATCTTGGCCTATCACATACCTATAGGTCTGCGGTCCATATCCCAGTCTGGAAACTGCACGTGCCTTTTTGAGAGGTGTTCTCCACCTTAGGCCTCCTATTAAGGATCCCATTCCTCCGTGGGACCTACTCTTTGTCCTGGAGCAGCTTACGCTGCCTCCTTTTGAACCAGCCGCGGATTGTGAGCTACATCTTCTTGCATGGAAGATGTTATTTTTAGTTGCTGTTACTTCAGCCAGAAGGATTTCTGAGCTACATGCACTTATATGCAAAGAACCTTACTTGGTTTTTCACCAGGGCAGGGTGTCCCTAAGGACAAATCCAAAATTTATGCCTAAGGTGGTCTCAGCCCTTAGCCTTAACCAGGATATCGACCTACCAGTGTACTTTCCAAAATACTCCAATAGAGGAGAGGCCCTGCTGCACACTGTCGATGCGCATAGGTATCTAAGGTACTACCTGATTAGAACAAGGCAACACCGTAAATCTGATCAGCTTTTTGTCTCCTTCGTCCATAGGATGCTGGGTGCTCCGGTCTCTAAGCAATCTCTTTCTAGATGGCTCATTCATTGTGTCACATTCTGTTACCAGAAGCGTAACAAGTCCCTGCCGGGCTCGGTTAAGGGACATTACACTAGGGGAGTGGTTACCTCTTTTGCTGCTCTGAAGAACGTGTCCACCTCAGCCATCTGCGCAGCAGCTACTTGGAGCACCGTGCACACCTTCATCAGGCATTATAGCCTGGACATTGCTTCACGGCGAAGAGCTGGTTTTGGTCTAGCAGTCCTTCAGGGACTACTGTCCTAGGCTCCAGCTCAACTCGTGATCACTCCCTAGCCTCCTCCCATCTGAGAGGGATTTCCAGAATTGCTTGGGAATCTGTCCTAATTGTGTAACCTGCGGCAAGAGCTGTTTCTCGAAGTAAGATAATACAGTTACGTAAGAACTTACCGTAACAGTAGATCTTCGAGAACAGCTCTTGCAGCAGGTAGTTTCCCTCCCACCATCCCCTCTGGAGGTAGAGTTGTTCCATTTATTACTACCTAGGATTTGGTGTTTTCAACACCTCCCTGCTGCATACCTTCTTTGAAGGCGGATCCTCAGTCTCCACTTCAGATGTCATCCAGCAGCTGGGAGTCTCCGGTGGGAGAACTGGGAATTCTGGGGGACCACTCCCTTTTGTATGATACCTGACACTGGGGGCGGTCCCCGCTGGATACTGCTAGCTAGAAAATTTCCGTGGGGTCCTGGCATCTGCCGGCTTCTCTGGCCTGAGATCGGCTCAGACTGTCTGCGATAACGTTGTCCACTCCTGGAACAAGTACAGCAGTAAGGTTTGTGCCGTGTTGCAGAACCCAATCCCACACCCTCATGGCCTCCCTGCAAAGAGGGTAGGAATGAGTGCCTCCTTGTTTGTTGAGGTAATACATCACTGCGGTATTGTCTGTCTGTAGCAGAAGAGTTCCCAGTGGAATCTCTGATTGGAAAGCCCGCAAGGCATAAAGGACCGCTCTCATCTCCAAAATGTTTATGTGAAGATGAGCTTCCTGGGTCGTCCACAAGCCCTTAAACCTGACACCATTGCGGTGCACTCCCCAACCAGACCCCGAAGCATCCATGGAGAATGTCGCAACCGGAGACTGCGCAACGAAGGGGACTCCCAATGATAGGTGCTCTGGGTCAAGCCACCATTGCCAATCCCAAATGACGGCATTCGTGATCCTGATTGGATGCTGCAGATGGTCTTGCTTCTGATTCCACTGCATCCATAACGTCCACTGGGTCACCCGCATGTGTAGATGGGCTAAAGGGACTGTTGCAATGGCTGCAGCTATGTGTCCTAATGGTGTAACCTGCTGCAAGAGCTGTTCTCGAAGATCTGCTGTTACAGTAAGTTCTTACGTAACTGCACTTTACAGGGCAATACCACGGTATGGCTCTGTGAAGCTTGCACTTGTCGACAGTCCTAGCCAGAGTGTTGTTTAGAGGATCTTGTATTTTGTTATTTTTAGGCTTCTCAACACTGGCCTTCCTGACACCCAGCGGAAATGCAGAGTGCAACGCTGAAAGTGCTTGGTGTAACACTACCTAGATCTGCATTGATGCAGCGGTGTAAATGCACAGTGGGAGCAGTGGCGCTGGAGCGGTGGACACCACAACGCTACTGTCAGGATAGTGTAAATGTGCCTATATTCTTGAGGAACATAATCCTCTGCCTGAAGGTTTATAATTTTGTATTATAAATTTTATTTACCCGGGGTGTGGAGGTAACCAGGAAGACCAAAATGGTAGATGAGGAAAGTTAAAAATAAATAAATAAATCTCAACTCGCCCAGTGTTTTTTATTTGTCAGACTGTAGCACTTTCTGCAGCCTATCCATGAGATCACTTGGGACTTTAGAGGCTTAGATTACCCCCACATACCTCTCAACTGTCCCTGATTTTGCCTCAGAAATTTCTTCTCTCCCTCTTAAATTTGGCATTTCTGTCACTGAAGAGTAGGGATTTGAATCACAAAATAATGCAAGCCATTGGTGTTACAGTCTAGTTCTCATTAAGAAAATGCTGTTCACACTAAAAAGCATGTTGTATACTGCTTCTGGAACTAATATTACTGTTTTTTCAAATGTGTCTCTGATATTGGTCATTTGTCCCTGATCATTTTAAGCCTTGTCCCTGATTTGTGACGAGGGAGGTTGAGAGGTATAACCCCAACCCCGTGAATCATAGCAGAGGTGATAATTCTACTTTATACAATGGCAAGAAACACAGAACTACTTTTATTGGCTAATACCCGTCACATGACCATGCAGAAATATTGCCCACCGTACTGTCAGCCTGGTATGAAGTCTCTTCATATATCCATTCACCAGCTCAGAACGGTAGAGTGGCAGCCATTGTTTCCCTGCCGCTAACAATATGTGGCCCCCTGCCCAGCCACCCACCTGATAAGCCGACAGCACTTTTAGTTAGAGCTAGGCTGACTGCAGTGGGTTTCAGTGCTTTGTGTCATAGTTTCTATCAGAATGGCTTAGTTTAATTTTGAAAAGTTTCCTTTCTTGACTGTTTGAAAGATGCTAATGCGATTGCAATCACGCTTTCACTTTCACGACCTCTACAAGCGCTGTACAAGCATTCCAGTCCACAAAAACATCTAGAAATCTCTGATACTTCATAACACATTTGCTTGACTCAAGTTTAAAACATTTTTTTTTTTTACTCTGAAAGACGCGAGTACGATTGTGATCATGCTTTCACTTTCACAGTCGCTGTAAGCGCTGTACAGGCGCTGCAGTCCGCTGAAACATCTTTTAATAAAAAAAAAATATATATATATATATATATATATATCATACCTTTACTCTACTATGTCTCCTTCCAAGTGATCTCAGTTTTACTAGTTACCCTGGCAGTATTTTTGTTTTGGGGAGGGGGGGGGTTACCACAAAAGGCTACATAAACTACAACTATGGCAGCCTTCTTGGGACAAATGCCCTCAAGGAAAGCTGTAAATGCAAAGTAGTAGCAGCAGATGGAGGGACTAATTGACCAGTATTTCTTGTAAATGTTTAAATTTTTACATATTTATTCATGACTACCGTAATTACTAAATTATTTAGAAAAATAAAAGCCATTGTATAAGCGCAGTAAGACATTCCAGGGTGTGCATTATACTAGATCTCCACACTTGCTGGGTGGTTGCAGACACTCTGCCTACAGCCTCATGCCTCACAACACACCTGGGGCATGCGGCGATCTAGCATAATGCATACCTTGTCATACCTTATTGGTAGCATGTATGATACCTAGGTAACGTGATTTGAGACACCACCCTTAAACTTGTTTTGTCTTCCTTACCATGCACTCTTGGTGTCAGCCTGATCAGATGCATAGAGTCTGTTCATATAGTTGACAGTCGTTCCATTCGTTGGCCGACTGAGAAGAGGTCTCCTTTCCTTTCCTAGTGATTGACCACATCACCTTTATACAGTAATGTTCTCAAGCTTCCCTAAGTGGAGGCCTGTGGACCCCAGCTGAGTCTTCCAAGATGGGGACATCACTAGTTGCTACCTCTGTTGTGCCACTGGATTTGCAACTAAAGCAAGTGGCTAATTCAGTTAGATATCAAGAGTCTTGCCTGCATTGTGAATGCTTTGTTTAATTGAAGCGTTAAAGCACAACAGTCGGCACTCACTGAAAAACTGGAGGCATTGTAAATGTTTTATCTAGTCCAGCACTTTCAGCTAATTAGCAGTTTGATTTTGAAATGCCAAAGACCTCTTGGTTGAAATGCTTCAAATTCAGCACATTATGTAAGTCTGTTTTTTGTTGTTGTTGTTTTTCTAGGCTAAAGTAGTTACATAATGAATTAAAAGCGAGTGTTTTATTGCTTGCTGTATTGAATTATGTGGGCACTTTTCATTCTATCGACCGTAAACATTGCTTTGCTGGCATTTTTACCTTTAATATTTTCTTTATTACAACATCAGGGCCATTCTCAAAATACCATGAAGAAGAAGGCTTTCGTAAATAACGTTTGTTGCTGAGGCTCTTTTTATTTGTTAATATCTTATGTTGAGTAATTTTATCCTGGCAACTGCAGTGAGTCGTTCATTCAGTATGTATGGCATCTTTTGGTGCAAGGATTTGATATAATTTAACAATTGCATTTCAGAGGTGACGTCATCACCAAGTGCAGTTGTTTTTTTAATTCTGTGTTTTGGGAAGAAAAATTGAGTTGGAGAATTAAGTAGGTGTGCACTGAACTGCAGTGGTTTCGCTATAAGTAGGAGTCTGTACAGCCTGAAAGAGAAAGGCTAAAGCACCAAGTTGTGAACTTGGGGACCTGGCCAGCATGCTTGGGTTTGAAACCCAGAAGCACCACTTGCATCCTGTGTGACACTGAGCAAGTCACTTCAACTTCC
The DNA here is from genome assembly GCA_016271365.2 of Neoceratodus forsteri. Taxonomy (NCBI): domain Eukaryota; kingdom Metazoa; phylum Chordata; order Ceratodontiformes; family Ceratodontidae; genus Neoceratodus; species Neoceratodus forsteri. The sequence continues at coordinate 1,198,454,036 of CM057453.1, forward strand.
CAGTGCTTCTAGGTCACATCTGGAAATGAGATTTGACTCCGTGTGCCATTCCCAGTCAAAAAACTGTAAAATAAAATAAGTACTAGTTATTCAGGTTGAGTCCTGGGGCTGAAGTTTTTTATTGTTGTCATTCATCTACCCCTAATTAGGTAAGGGCCATGGTTAACCTAATCAGGCCATTGTTAACCTGTGTAACAGAGATTTTAGTTTTTTTTTTGTTTAAATAAGCATTTAATTTGTTAGTACTTTACAAAAATTATGAAGCCAGCATTGTTTACATTTCAGCAACATGAGTGGCTTCTGTTCTGCGGATTGCACACCCTCGATAGTGTGTTTGTGGTGGGGGGGGGGTATGGAAATAGCACTGGGATATTAAAATTTCAATCAATTAACAGTTTAATTAAAACCATAACATTAAGAACACTGTTTGTATTTGCTGTACAGAAAGGGTCCCTGGACCCCTGAACTTCACTTAAGGCTCCTTGATTAGAGGAGCAAGGATCTAGTGATACAAAATTGTTTCATCTTGGCTCTTAAAGATGTGGGGATCTATGAATTTTGATCAGTCAACAAGATGATTACAAACATCATTTTTTAAATCTAAAAATAAGTGCTTCCATTAACCCTACAGTAAGAGTCCCTTGGACCCCTGGATTTTATATTAGACTCTTGTTGATTAGAGAAGTAGAGTAGTCCAGTGATGCAACCTTTTTGTTTGTTTTTTTTATTTGTATATCAGCTTTTAAACTCGCTGTTGTATCTTTTATTTCTATACAAACACAGTAGATTCCACTAATTTGACACGACAGATTTTTTGTGTGAGCCTTGAAAATATGGAGGAGGGCCAAATTCGGGCAGATTCCTTTCTGGAAGCTACGGAAAACCAAGACATTTACCATTCTGTATTACATAGGGCAGGTTGGTCTGAGGGGGAGTGGACAGTGTCGTTTAACATGTTTTCAGGCACTGGTGAAATGCTTTATCAGGGTTGATGGCCCAGTAAGACTATTACCTTAACACTTTCTTTTATATTACCATGTTTCTGTGATAAAAGATGTCTTGGCCGGGGTGGGGGTTGTCAAACACTGCCACTAGACCTTGAAGTTTGAAATCCCCTGTTTTAGTGCTGTCATGTAGTGTTTGTCAGTGGCCTCTGACATAGGAGAAGAGTTAAACTAACATTGTTGGCAGTTTACCAAACAACAGTGACCTTTGGTCTTGGATACTTCGGCTAGCGGTCAGGATAAGGCTGAAGTGTGCAGTATACTGTACATGGCAGTATGGGGAGGGGAGCCTGTCAGGTGTGATCGAGACCCAAGTGGTCACATTTTTCAGCGAGCTCTGATCCCTAGAATTCATGTTTAGAGCTCTGGGTTCTTCGGGGAACTTTGGGAAAACATAATATTTAGATACGTGTTGGCTCGTATTCTTCATACTCTCCTTAGCATCCCCTTTTCATCACGGGTCTCATTAGCATGAAAACAGGATCATTGTTTGACTTCATCTGCTTCTACGCCGGACATTATAATCCTCTGCTTGTGAAGTCGTAATCATTTCCACACCAGTAGATGCTGACATTACACATGGGGCATTATGATGTCAGCGGCTGACATGAAGCCATAGGAGACAGGTTAATATGCATAGTTAAAACAGCAGTACACTGTGTGTTATTAAAAGCATGGCTTCACTAATGAAGACAGAGGGGATCTTGTCGCTATACAGGTCAATCGTTGGGCTTTACTTTGAGTACAGTGTACAGTTTTGGGTGCTTCCCATCTGAAGAAGATTAGGGGGAAGCTGGAAAATATCCTAACAAAGGACAACAAAAATTATTCGTTGTCAGTGGGGGAAGACCTATGTGGGGAGACTGGAGAGCCTAAAGACGTGTTCATGGGAGATGGGGGGAATTATAGAAACTTACAGATACAGTACATACAAGGACATAAGAAGGCAGGCACCACAGAATTTTTTATTTTTTTTATATATTATCTCTTTAAGCCCACTCCAGCTAGGGTTCGGTGGTGGCATACCGCCATCCGGGGCTCCTTCTCCCCGATCGAGGATCACTGTGCATGGCCGTGGGGCGGGATTGTTGTTAAGTAGCTAGTGTGTCCCGTCCCACTCCTGAGGGTGCCGGCGAACAGGACCAGCATCCGAGCGGTAAGCTGTGGTGAGACATGGCTTCCATCACTCATCTAACAATGCCCTTCCCTCCCGACACCACTGACTAATTGGCACTGTGCCCGCCCCACCCCAGGAGAAGAGAATTGCCAGTCGGCGACTCAATCCAGTTTCTTCACCCCCACCCAGCTGAGCCCAGGCGTCCCAGGCTCACACACCACAGATTTATTTAGGAGAAATGGACAGATGACCACCAGGGGTCGAAACCTCAAATTAACAAGGTACATTTGAGAAAGGTGTAAGGAAGGATTTCTTTACACGCTGCCCAAAGATGTTGCCAATGCCAGTACAGTCTCTGAGCTCAGCCCCAATGAGACAACTAAAAGAGGCACTTAAAAAGAAGGAAAAGGTTAATGGGAAAGTGAACTCTGGGAGCTTTGAACTGATCGACTAAGCCTTGATGCTAAACCAGGGCAGACAGGAAGGTCTTTTCTCTTCATCAGTCCGCAACCATCTAGAAGAAGAATGAACATTTATATAGTGCTTTTCCTACACAGTGTATCTGAAAGTGTTTTACAAGCAGCGGGAGCCTGGATGTGAAGTGAATGTAGACATGCAGTGGCAGACACTTTGCACATCAACACCGACACACAGCATTGGACAATTGCATGGCCTGCTTTCATAGGAGGGAGGACGGTCCCCTACTCTTCCTATGATATGTGCCATGGGAATTTTAGCTTCTCCTGGACAGCAGCCAGAACTGGATGGAAGGGACATTGGTTTAACATCTCATCCAAAGGATGGCACCTCAGCAGTGCAGCACTTCTCCGCCTCCACCACCACCATGCAGCCCTACAGTGTCAGTATTGGGTATTACCCTAGGTTCCGAATTTGGAACTAGAGTGCACAGCCTTTCTGATCGTCCAGCCCCAGAAACAAGCCAGCTGCCTACTGACTAGTGTCAGTTCTGTACAACTGTTATCTGCTGCCTACTGACTAGTGTCAATTCTGTATAACTTGTCTGCTGCCTACTGACTAGTCAGTTCTGTATAACTGTTGTCTGCTGCCTACTGACTAGTGTCAATTATGTACAGCTGTTATCTGCTGCTTACTGACTAGTGTTAATTCTGTACAACTGTTGTCTTCTACCTACTGACTAGTGTCAATTATGTATAACTTGTCTGCTGCCTACTGACTAGTCAGTTCTGTATAACTGTTGTTTGCTGCCTGCTGACTAGTGTCAGTTCTGTATAACTGTTGTCTGCTGCCTGCTGACTAGTGTCAGTTCTGTGTAACTGTTGTCTGCTGCCTGCTGACTAGTGTCAGTTCTGTACAACTGTTGTCTGCTGCCTGCTGACTAGTGTCAGTTCTGTACAACTGTTGTCTGCTGTCTACTGACTAGTGTCAGTTCTGTACAACTGTTGTCTGCTGCCTACTGTCAATGCTGTATAACTGTTGTCGATTGTTGTATAGTATTTTCTCCCATAGAGCTTTTTCTCAGGACTCATTTCTGTCCCCCTCCTGATGGCATCCCCTCAGCCCCATCTCTGACCTTCTCAGGGACTTGCAGGTTGTCCACTCCTTACCTAGAAGCAAAGATGTGGTGTGCGGCCTGCCCTGTCAGTCGTGCATGGGCCTAAGGGGGGCGGGGGGTGAGGGTGTCATTCCAGCAGACCAGGAATTTTCTTCTCCAACTTTGTCCCCTGAAAGTCAGAGGCTGCCCATCTTCCCGGTGATGTGCACCCACTGTGATGCCACCTGAGCTCCAGCAGGTGACAGTCGTGTAGCAGGACACTGCAAAGACATTGCATCCCCTTCCCTGAGGAAGAGCTGTCTGTGGGATGCTCAACCCTCCCTCCCTTGGTCAGCCACCTGAGTGACCCAAGCATGTTGCTATACCTGGGTTGTAGGTACAGATAGCAGCAGTGCTTCTGAGTCAGCATTATTGTTGTATATTATTAACTGCTGTGAAATCCAGCATGAAATATGCAGACCCCATATTAGCATAGTTAGCATAGTAACTATGTGTGTGTCTGTCTGTATACCTACACTAAGAACATGCATTACCTGTGAAATACTGAAGATTCCAGATGTAAGGAGTAATACTGCATGACTCACTTGTTCACATGACACTTATGTTGTAACTTCTTCATAGTGAAATAAAATATGACAATTTATCAACTAATGTTGTTTTTTAGTTGTTCAGCTGTTAGTTCTCAGGAGTTGACATGTTTGTTTAAGTCCGCTGAGTACAAGCACCTGTTTTCAGAGGCAGTTTTTCTTTTTGTGAAACATGAAGTGGATGGCTAAGCTTTTAAAATTCAGAATTAAACCACATCTGCAAATTGGACTTTATCTCTTACAGCACCACAATAAAATGTATAACAAGTATGCTGTATTAAATGGTTCTGGCTCTATCATTTTTGATAACAGCACAGAGTCAAGCAGATGTATTGATAACTTACTGGGCCCCATATGCAGTTGTAGTGGGTGTCGGTGCAAAACAGAGAGGGGGTATTAATCTTAGACCATAGTGCCTGTCCCCCCACCCCCATTTACACTAAACACAAATCACACAAACCTTCTCACAGGTCACAGCGGAGAGGAGTGCCCTTGTGACAGTGTTGCAGTCCCACTCCCCAGCTATAGTTCTTCGTGATGGCCCGGTGGTACACCCCTCCCTACCTCAGTCGGTCTATACAGCCATTCCTATGTGCCTGCCCCCGGTGCTTCTCCCTGATACTCGGTTTGTATAGATGCAGTCCTGACACAACTTTCAACCAGTACCTAAACTGCCTTGTAAAGTGGTTTGAGATAACTATGTTTTATAAACTACGCTATTTAAAACCAAACTCTACTCGACTCTGCTGTTAGTGTCTCTAGGAAATAGTCTGTCAGCAAGTTCCATGCACAATTAAAATAACAGCGTGTGTGACTGAAATTATATGTAGGTAAATGTGAAATCCTAAGTATAGGGAGGTCAGAAGTTTAGACACAGGTTGACAGCGTGCTCCCAAGTATTTTATTTTCCCTTTTTATTGTGAAATTTTAGATATCCATGGAGTTACAGTGCTCGCTGAGTAATCGTGCAACATGCTGGCTTTTTCAGTCCACAGCTGCTGGCGTACATTGCTATTCTACCTAGTGACCATGCACTACTAAGAATAAAAAGAATAACTTGTAGCGGCTGTTGAAGTCTTAAAACTACACTTGGCTGCAGCCCTATGGTTTTGATTGCTGAGTGTTTGTAGATTGTGGAATGTATAAAGGTGATCATCATTGTTCATTATAAAAAACAACATAGCATTTTGCCAATAGACTGATTGAGTAATGGGTGTCCTGGGGCATGTGATGTTAAAGCAGCATTTAGCTACTAAAGATGTTTAGGTAGTACAAATTTCTAAAGGACCTTCTGCTATCATCCTTCATATTTAACCTCCAATAGCATTCTGACCTGGGCCATGTTTGTGTTCAGATAAATATATGTGTGTATATGATAGTGTTCTTGCAATGGAGACAGCTGAGATGAGCACACTAGGAACTGCTCTATTGAGCAGCGCCCACAGTCTCTTTTTTGTTTCTTAGGCAGCTGGGTGATGCTAATCTAGATGTGTTGTACATCTCATGCAATCTGCATAGATGCTTTGGACAGATGTTTTGATGTCACAAGGGACCGCATGAATAGCAGCGAAAACATTTCAGAAAATCTGCTACAAAAGGACTTGGAAGGACCTGCCATTTTCTAAGCTAATGCACAGAGTGTGTATGAACAGTTGTTTTTCTAAGTAGGCTCTTACTAACATACTAAAATGCCAGCAGAATAGGCCTAACGATCTTTCGTGTCTGCTCTTTTGGTCAGCCCCCACCCTGGGAGCTGACCTTGCAGCCCCCCTCGCCTTCTCTGGCTTCTCCCTTCCCAGTTCCGGATATTCTTGCTGCACTGGATTTTGCTTCCAGAACCCTTCCCCTGTACCTGTCCCACCCCCTCTTGAACCCCTCCATCGTCTCTGCCTCCACCAGCCCCCTGGGCAGTGCATTACATGGCTCCACCACCCTCTCAGTGAAGTAGCACCTCCTCCTTTCTCCCCTGAATCTTCCCCCTTCCAGCTTCCACCCATGCCCTCTAGTGGCCCCCTCCTCCTTCCTTCGAAGCATCCCGACTGCTCCTCCTCCATTTATCCCCTTCATGTACCTGAAGACCTCTATCATGTCCTCCCAGTCCCTTCTCTTTTCCAGTGTGTACATATGTAGCTCTTCGAGCCTCTCCCTGTACGTCCTGACCCCCAAGCCCCAAATCATTTTGGTTGCCCTCCTCTGAACCCTCTCCAGGAGTTTAATGTCCCTCTTTAAGTGTGGCCTCCAAAACTGCATGCAGTCCTCAAGGTGTGGCCTCACCAAGCAGTTCTATAGAGGGAGTATCACTTCCCTCCTTCTGGAGGTGATCCCCCTAGCGATGCATCCCAGCATCCTGTTGGCCTTGTCTGCTGCCCTCCTACAAGTCTCCAAGTTGTTCATCTTGACATCCACCACCACCCCCAGGTCCCTCTCAGCCATTGAGACTTGTAGCATTCCCCGGCCCCTCCCCAGGGTGTACACTTGGCCCGGGTTTCTGGCCCCCAGGTGCAGTACCTTGCATTTCCCTGCATTGAACCTCAGCTTCCACTTTCTAGACCATCTTTCCAGAGTCTCCAGGTCCCCCTGTAGGGCCACCCTCCCCTCCTCCCCATCCACCACGGCCCCCAGTTTTTAGTCATCTGCAAAGAGACTCGGTTATGTTTTCATCAAGGTTAGTGTCATCAGAATGGAATACTGAACCAATCAGAGAGCAGTTTTCCCGGTGCTGATGAAATCACACTTGCCTAGTATAGCACTGATGCCAGCAATTGAACTCTGAGAGAAACAGTCAACTCTTTAAATAAACAGCAGATTTTAAAGTTATAGTAGTAAACTGATAATTGTATATAACGAATATTTAATTACCTGACTCACAATATGCAGTTTATCATCACTTGTAAGTGGGCAGGACTTTTATAGCTCACTCGCGATTTATGGCCCTGCCCTCTCACACTTGAAGATTAAGTTCATATTTTGAGTCAGGCCATTACATATGCACTCTATAGAAACATAGAAATCGACGGAAGATAAGGACCGCTAGGCCTATCCAGTCAGCCCATTTTCCCTACCTACTGCAAAAGCTGCAGACCCTATTTGATCTCTGGCTTTACCATCTCATTCCTATCGCTAGGGTTCCCCTTTGCCTGCCCCGTACATTTTTGAATTCCCCCCCACTGTGTTTGCCCTACCATCTCCGCTGGGAGTCTGATCCATGCATCCACCACCATTTCTGTGAAGAAATACTTCCTCATGTTACCCCTTAGTCTGCCTTCTTCCAAACTCATGTCATGCCCCCTCGTTCCTGAACATCTCCTTTTCTGAAAGATGCTACCCTCCAGTACCCTATTTATGCCCTTTAGATATTTCTAGGTTTCTGTCACATCTCCCCTGTTTCTCCTCTCCTCCAAGGTATACATATTGATGTCTCCCAGTCTCTCCTTATATTTTTGGTGCAGGCCCTGCACCATCTTTGTTGCCCTTCTTTGAACTGCCTCCACCCTGTCTTTGTCCTTGTGGAGATGCGGCCTCCAGAACTGGACACAGTACTCCAAATGAGGCCTCACCAATGATCTGTACAGTGGCATTACCACCTGTTTTCTTCTGCTAGTGATGCATCTCCCTGTGCCCAGCGTCCCACTGGCTGTCCCCACAGCATTGGCACATTGTTTGGCTGTCTCCCCCCCCCCCCCAAAATCATGTAATTCTGCCCTCAGTTCTTGTGCCCCAAATGCATGATTTTGCACTTTTATGCATTAAATTTCAGCTGCAACACTCTAGACCATTCCTCCAGTTTACAGAGGTCCCTCCTCATTTTTTCCACCCCCTCCCAGAGTCTCCACTCTGTTGCAGATCTAGAATAAATGCTAGATAAGTGTAGTGTAAAAGAAAATGCCATTGAAGAACTTCAACGATTGCATAAACTGTGAGCCTAAGGGGTTCACAGCACTTTTTCAGTGTTGTTTTATGTAGTACATTTTGGGTAGTTGTAAAATGGCTGGTAAGGTTTTAGTGGGCCCTACTTTCAAAGTTTTTTTTTTGCCAGAGGCACAAACTAGGAGAAATCCTTTTGAAAATAGGATCCAAGGAGTACTAGACAGATGAAGCCCAGGAGGTAGACAGGCTTCACCTTAAGAAACATAGGAATGTGGATGGTGTTATCAGAATAACCCAGATGTCTATCCGGCCTGCCAAGTTCCCATCCTAGCTCCATGTAAGGCCTTACACCAGGCTGGGTATAGGCCTTACTGAAGTTAAGGTGCAACACACCCACTGCTTGGCCCCTGTCTACTACTTTTGTGACACAATCTAAGAAACCTTTCAGATTATACTTGGAAACGAGCCTCGGCTCAGTGTGCCTGGTTATTAAACTTTTAAATAAATACATGATGACAACCATGTCTGTAACCACCATGTGCTTGTATAACCTTGTTATCAAAAGTTGTTCTCCACTGTATTATACTATACCTTGTATTGTTTTCCCGGGTCGCCCCTGAAAAAGGGACCTTCGGAGCTCAGTGGGCCAACCCAGTCACCAAAATTTAATAAATAAATAAAATAAATAAATAGTTTGGCAAGATCTCTATGCTACGAACCCATGCTGCCTCCTGTCCTACAACCCATTTACCTCAAAGAATTCCTCTGTCTGATGATGGTTTCCAGCAGCTGGCCTATGGCTGAGGTTAGATTGGCCGATCTGTAATTTCCTGGGTTGTCCCATCCCTGTCTCCGCTGTTGTGAAGTGGCACCACATTAGTTACCTCCAGTCTGCGGGTACCATCCCTGTCTCTGCTCTTGTGAAGTGGCACCACATTAGTTACCTCCAGTCTGCGGGTACCGTCCCTGTCTCTAGGGAACAATTAAACAGGTTTGCCAGTGTCTGCCCCACCTGCTTTAGCACTCTAGGGCACATAACCTGTCAGAACCAATCACTTTGTCCGACTTCAAAGTTTTAAGGTCCCTGAGCACCCTTTCTTCGAAAAAGTCCTAACTCAGTCTCCCCCAACACCTTTGTCCTGCTCTCTACACTCTAGTAGTGGCCTCCCTCCACTACAGTAAATCCTGAACAAAAGTCATCAGTGAGTATATCACCCTTTTTCCCATACTCCTCAACCCATGTCCTTTTCTTATTTAATCTATTAATACCTTCCTTAGTTTCCCTTTTTTCCTTAAAGTACCTTACAAAGGTTTTCTCTCCCCCATATGCCTTCCACTATTCTAAGCTTTTTCTGCTTTACTTTTTCTTACCATTATTCTGGCCTCTTTTGACTTTTTCAGAGAATCCTTCCTGTATGCCTTGCTCTGTTTACCCTTGTATTTTCAGAATGCTACACTGTTTTACCCTTACTGCCTCTCTGATCTCTCTGGAAAATCAGATCGGCCTTTTGTGTTGTTAGTTCTTCTTCACCTGTGTCATGCATGGTGCCGTTACCTTCGTTATATCCATCTTTACAACATTCCATTAGGCTTTTGCTCCCTGTACTCAAACTAGTTCATCTTTCAGCATTTCCTCCATCTTGCCAAAGTTCACACTCCTAAAGTCCAGGACTACAGTTTTTTGAACTGGAGTGATATGCTTCTGTGGTTATGTTAAACCACTCTGTATTATGGTCTTTGGAACTCAGTAGTTCCCTTACCTCTGCTTCTCTGTCCCAGCATTTGACCAAACTAGATCAGTTGTGGCACCCTTTCTAGTCTGTTCACCTGACCCAGTGCATAGGAAAGCAATCTTACATCACATCCACCAGCGCCTGACTTCTTGTACCGCTGGCTGCCAGGATTTCCTGGCCCACAGTTGGCATATTTTGATTACCTACCAGCACCACCTCCCATTTTGCTGATGCCTTCTTGATCTCCTCCCCTAATTCCCTGTCCTCTTTCTCCTTCTGGTTTGGCAGTCTGTACACCACTCCAGCCCTTTTTTGTATCCCTTTCCATTGTCAGATGCAACCAAACCACTTCTATTCCATGCCACTCACCCCTAAGAGAATTATCTTCTGTGGCCTCTGTACAGTCCCTAATGTACAGTGCTTCTCCTTTCCCTTGCCTTTTAGTCTGTCCTTCCTGTAGAGTGAGTTGCCTAGTCTTGCAGTGTCCCTGTTATTGTTTCCTGTTTCTAGTGTTTCTGTTATGGTTAACAGGCTCATCTTAGGCTTAGTTGCCACTGCTTGGAGCTCACTCCTTCTAATCCTGAGGTTTCTGGCATTTAAACAGACCAATCTTCAGGACCCCTGTCTCCTACCCTTACCATTGCCACTGCCAAGAGCTACCGTACTTATTCCTTACATTATTTCACCTTCATTACCCCTGATGTGTTCCACAGTCCCTGATGTATGCCCCTTTCACCATCGCTATCAACATTATCCTTTTCACCCTGCTTGTTCCCACTAGTTGGCATGGGTGCAAACCATGTCTAATAAGTTGGGGGGTGGCATGGATCTGCCGAGCCTTTCATGCCAATGCCTATGTCATTTTCCATTGTGCAGAGCCTAAAAAGTTAAGGGGGACTGGATCCTCTCATCCCCTCCAGTGGTTACACCCTTGCTAGTTGGGGAGTGCTAGCTAGGGCTCCCTCACCAGCATTTAAATCCCATCAAAATGTGTGCCTTTATCCCATTCCTGTTAGTGTGAAGACTAATTAGTTTAAATAGGGTTAGATCCTACCAAAAAGCACTTCAGTGTTCCAGGAAGCAGACCCCTCCCTCCTCAGTGTCCTATCCTTCAACCAGTTGTTAAAAGGAGAACTATGCTGAATCTGTAAGTCATTTTCCCAGTAATTGTTTTTCTGATGCTGGTTCACATTCTGTTGTTGTTGTGGCTATGCATGCTTTGTAGTGGGTGATCCTGATTTGCATGCTGCTGGTTAAGAAATTTAGAACTGTGTGATATAGTTTATGTCCCTGTTCTGCTCTTCTGTGGTTGGCACAATGAATCCATGTTCTGCTAAGGAACTCTGTGGCTGTCTGGGACATAAACTACATCATACAGTTCTAAAATGGCACTTACCACCAGACTGTAAAGCAGAAACACCCATTGAGGTCACCAAAAGTGCTGTATATATGGGACAATAACAGAATTTGAACTAGTACTATAAAACATCTGTTGGGGAAAACTGACTTTCAGGTTCAGTGCAGTTCTCCTTTAAACTGGAAGGTTTTCCGTGTCCTTGCCTCCCCCTTATAACTCTGATACTTTATAATTCATTAAGAACTGCCCAAAGAGTTAGTCCAACTGGCAGTAGAAATATTTAGAAGCTTAGTAGACATGGGAAGCCCCTTCAGTTGATACCGAGGAAAGCTGATGTCACAGTAGCCCTGTGTACACAGCAGCTTACCGATCCGTTGCCTTCACGCTGCACTGTGATTTGCTTCACAATTTTTTTTATTTATAGCTCCCATGCTTGATGTGCCGCAGATCGTGCTGAGAGGAGTGTCTGGGGGCTTGTGGGAAAATGACATCCCAGTGACTCGTGGCAGGGAAATAGGGAATCACAGCGGATCAAGTGCATCGGTCATTCACACCATGGGGTATTGCGCTCGATCTAGTACACATCCCATCTTTTTCATCGAATTAAGAACTGGAGCTGGAACACACTTACGGCAATGCAGTGAGTGTCCACACCACCATCCTTGCAGCGCATCAACTGGAATGCGTGAATTGATGTGCTACAAAGAAGGTGGTGTAAACAGGGCTATTCAAATTCAAGATGTGCTCCAATGAGGACTTGGGAAGTTATGGAGCTGCAAGTTTAAAGATGTGGGGAAGATCTTGGATGTCATTGGAAACAAGAGCTGAGTACTGTGGTGTAACTCAGTCTGAATGCATATAGCCAGTGTGACTTTAAGGAGGGAGGGTAATTGCTTACCGTTATAAAGTATCAAATCATTAAACAAGACATGAATAGATCTAGCGGTCATTATGTGAACATTGGGAGGAGAGAGGATGTTGAAAGATGCGTTTATGGAGCCAGCCCGGTGGTGCTGAGAGTAAAGGTGCTGGAGTGCCACACCACGCCACACACCAGTGGCGGGTTGAGGCAAGCCAGGGCCACGGGGTCAGCAGACGAGAGAGATGGAGCATCCGGAGGACTGCTCTCCTCTCTCGAGGAGGGAGGTATGTCGACCTGCTTATCGCTTGCCCTCTAGTGGGGACTGGGGGCGATACAAGCTTGGGAGACAAGAACCCATCCAGCGTGGCATGCGTATGCCTGCACATGCGTGCGCGACGCCCTGCGAGCTGGACTAGGCACAGAAAAGGAAAATGGCAGATGGAGGCTCTAGGGTCCCGACCCCGCTCTGCCTGTGCACTGCCATCTGCCACTCGAATTTGGATTGTGCTCCGGGGAGGGGGGCTTCCTCCTTCCTGGCCTTGCATGGGGAGGGGGGTAATCCATGGGGGGTCTGTGGGATGACCGTGGCAGTTGTGCAGGTGGAGACGGTGTTGAGCGGGGGTGGAGATCCTGCCCCCATCGCACCTGGTTGGCAGAAACTACTGGGAGAAAAAAAAAAAAAAAGAAAGATGAGTTTACACACAGCCTACCATGGAGCTTTGCTGTTCGAATTGGCTTCCTCTGCTCCAATGCCCCGACTAGTGATCTTGTTTACACCCCACAGTCGTACAGCATTTCCAGTGCTCCTCTGGCATTTTCAGTGTGTTTGTGATCAGCTGAGAGCACAAGCGTCGGGGTGTGCCATGGGGTCGTCATGCCCAACTCTCACCCCATTCCACGTGTAAACAAGCTGACATGGTACCGTATAGTAAAATGGGGTGAGAGGCCTTACGACCCCATAGCACACCCCAGTGCCTATTGGTGTGTGGAGGGATGGGGGTGGGAATCCTAACATCGAATTTCCAAGCTTTTGTCGCTGTACTGTCAATCCTAACCGATGCATTAACGGAGTTTTTTACAATGAATTTCCCTTGTTTTGAGAAGGTCTGATGTAACTGGTATGTAGTTGTGGCCCAGTGCTCCCTTCACGCTGCCCGTTTTTACATAATGGTATGCATATGTGGGAGCGCAGGCCCTCTGGGCCCTGCACTCCCATATACACACAAGTATGGAGACATATTGCAGCCCTAGAGTCGTGAAAAGAAACTCTTGTAACACTAATTTGGCAATATCCCAGTAACCATAGCAATTATGAAAACAATTCCACTGCAGTTGTAATCATGACTTGGAAACCTCCACGCATTCTTAGTCCACCTAGAGGTAGACTAAGTTGCCCAGTGCAAAAAATCCGTATCTCAAATCTTTTTCAAGATACGGGTGCTGCAGTAATATTCTATGGGAAATTTCTCAAATTTGGAATTCCGTAACTATAGAACCAGTGTACATTTTTTCACCAAACCAGCAAAGGGCACATCTGTTGGGCAAGGGCTTGCCACCCTGCAAATTTCAGCCCAGAAGCCCTAACCATTTAGTTGCAGTGAGGTGACAAAGGAATGGTGTTTTTTGGTGCAGTAGTTTTGCAAATTGCAACACTTCTGCAAAATTTGTGAAAGAACAGGTGCGAAAGTCACAAATTGCGAATGTCTGATCCGATCTTTCACAGTTTGCGACAGTACCGGGGATACGATGTTGGAAAACATATTTCCAAGGGAAATTTTAAAATTCTGATGCCAGCATTGCGTTCCTCAGGCCCCAATTAGGTAAACACAACTGTCAGTGTTTACCTAGGGGCAGTCAAATTTGAATTACAGCCGTTTTTCTCCACTGCTAACTGAAAACAAGATGGTGGTGGCAGGACACTACTGACGGCATTAGCGGCAGTAAAATGTACTGCCAGCAGCTTTCGAGAGGCACGTATATTTTTTCCCCATTGACTATAATGGGAAAACTTTAAAATTGAGTAACTTTTGAATGGATTCGTATTTTTTCACCAAATCTTCAAAAGGCGCATCAGTGACCCAGACTGCATATTCCCTGAGAATTTCAGACCAGACAGATAAACCATTTGGGCTGTAGCTCCGGCACTAATATATATAGAATATATATATATATATATAGATATAGATAGATATATATATATATATATATATATATATATATATATATATATATATATATAGATAGATATATATAGATGATAGATAGATATATATTTTTATAATTTTTAAAATTTCCGTGACAGGTTTTGTTGGATACCATCAGGTTGCATTTTTTTTTTTCATTCATTGATGGGTGAGGTTGGTTCCTAGACTCATTTGGCAGTTTTCTTTTTTTGGAAGGGGGCAGTTTTAAAAATTTTTTAATTCCATGATAGGCACCAGACCCATCAGATGGTGGATGGGGCCAGATTTTCTTTTACACCCTGTTGGGCCAGGTTGAGCATCAGAAATTTTATTCTATTCTGCATTCACTGTGCTGCTAGTATGTAACTCCTGTACCTTGTTAAACACTTTAGGAAACGGTGAGTATGAAAGTCATGAATTCAAACTAAACTCTTGTATTTTACAGTCTATGTGCTACCAGAATCTAACTTCTGTGCTTTGCAAAGCACCAGACCTGTGGGGTACTTGTGGGGGGAGGGGGGCAGGTTTCATTTATTTCCTGATGGCTGGATTGGGCAACAGATCATCCTGTACTGGTAGTTTTAAATCCAACAGTAGTGTGAGCATGCATGGGATTTGATATTCTGAAAATAATACCTCCTTGGAAGTACCATGGTGAAAGGATTAAAACTGTTTTTATATTGAAATTGCCTCTCCCAGGCCCCCCCTTTCTCATTTTCATAGTCCTTGGCCAGGCGGCTGGGAGAGAACATTCCTAGTTCTTGCAAGCATCAAATTGTGCCACAGCTCAGTTTTAAATAAGCAATTTCATTTTCCCCTGAAAATAAATGCTAACTTTCCATTCGAAGAGTTGTGCAGACTGAGCTTATTATTACTTCCTCTCACGACTCATTATCTTAACTAAATCTGCTGGGGAAATTGAGTTTGAAACAAAGTGCTATGGGAATGTTTTGAAACGGTGTGGGGATGAAACAAAGGTTTGGGAGGATGGGGCTAGCTGGAGAGGGAGGGCCTCTGAGGGACCAAGTGGGGACCACGTGACCCGGCCGAGTCAGTAGGGAGGTCGGTGTCTGCAGAGGTTAAATTGGGCAGGAACTCACAGGACCTCTGTTCCACTTCCACTTGCTCTGACTCCTTTCTCCATTGAACACTTTGGAGAGTTCCACCTACAAGGGATGATAGTTCCACCTCCTGCAAATGTAAAGATTACAGTTCCACCTCCTAAACATTTCCAATTTAACTACTGGGTGTCTGGGACTTAAAAGCGGACATTTGGTAATCTCTGGCCATTGCAGACCACCACAGGAATGGAGGAGGACGGAGCATGGGAGGGAGGTGACTCTTGATTCTTTTAACTAAATCTACTGGGGGAACTGAGTTTGAAACAAAGTCCTGTGCTGTGGGAATGTTTTGAAACCGTGTGGGGCTGAAATGGGGGGTTTGGGAGGATGGGGCTAGCTGGAGAGTGAGGGCCTCTGAGGGAACAAACGGCGACCACGTGACCCAGTCGAGCCAGCAGGGAGGCCAGTGTCCTGGACTTAAAATCATCCATTTTGGTAGTCTCTGGCCATTACAAGCCGCCACAGGAACGGAGGACGATGGCACGTGGGAGGGAGGTGACTCTTGATTCTTTTAACTAAATCTGCTGAGGGAATTGGGTTTGAAACAAAACGCTGTGCTGTGGGAATGTTTTGGAACAGTGTGGGGCTGAAACAGGGTGTTTGTGAGGATGGGGCTGGCTGGAGAGGGAGGGCCTCTTGAGGAAGCAAGCTGCAACCACATAACCCGGCCGAGCCAGTAGGGAGGCTGGTGTCCATTTTTACTCCCCAGGGGGCCAAGCGACCCTGTAGCGTGAGTGCCATGAAGCAGGAGTGTGGCGTCTGACTATGTGGCGTCTGCAGGGTATCTGCAGGGAGGATTGCAGGCCATGCTGGACAGGAGTGAGCAAGAGGGGGCATTGGGAGGAAGCAGGAAAAAGGTCTAAAGGCAGTGTGGACACAAGGGAACTGGAGTAGACAGTGGCAGTTGGGGGGGGATGGAGAAGAGGGGATGATTGGAAGAATTGGCAATGGGATGCAGGCAGGGTAGTGAAGTGAGCTGCAGTGGATGTGGGGGAGCCATATTCGTGGGGACACTGTGGAGGGAAAGGGGGGTGTCCAGTGTGTAGACAACTAGGCCAACTTAGGCAGGAATAAGGAAGACTGCGATGGGAATGAGAAAAGCAGGGGGACGTCAGAGGGGGCCTACAGAGGCAAGAAGGGATCCCTCAAATACCACACCAGGTGGGTATAGGCCAGAGTGGGGAAGGGAGAAAAAGGGGCCAGGAGCAGCAGTTCCTCAGAGACCAGGGTGCACAGAGTTGGCAAAGTGGCAAGGAATGGGAGGAAACGGGAGGATGAAAGAGGGACAGGACCAGGAAATGGAGAAGCAGGACAGGCCGATGGGGGAGGGCTTAGGCAGGGGAGTGAGGACAAGCAACAGGTTTTCAGTACTTGCCAGTTTGGGGAAGCAGGAGGATAGGGGTGACAACATAAAACATGACAAGAGGAAAGGAGAACTTGGGGAAAGGGGAGAGGAAAGTGAACATTTGGAGAGGAAGGGCACAAGGGAAGGAGTTGGGGAGGGCAGGGAAAGAGGGAGTGATGGTAAGGTTTCACTAAGGTGAGAAGACAGAGAAGAGACTAGGGCAGAGGAAGACAGGCTTAAGAGTGGAGCAGATGGGGAGAGGCGAATACAAGAATGGTGAAGAGGATGGGCTGAATAGGAAACATAGAGTGGCAGGAGGGGGAGATCTGAGGGGGGAAATGAGGGCAGGAAAGCAGGAAAAGAGGGTGGCAGGCAGCAGGGGAGTGGACTCTCTAGTTCACGGATCAAAGGGGGAGGCACAACAAGATTCCATACTTAAGGAGGTGAGGAGGAAGGGGGAAGGGAGCAAGAAAAAGTTGTGCTTGGGTGGAGTGTATGCCAGGAATGACAGCAGGGAGGCCGGGACAGTTCATTCCAAAGTGTGTTGGGAAGGAATGGGATAAAACTCACATAGTAGTGCACCTCAGCACAAATAACCTGGAGGGGAGTAGACTGGAGGAGATGCAAGATAGGTTCAAAGAGGTGGGAAGAATCTGCACGCAGGTGGGGAGAACGGTGGCGTTCTCTGAGCATCTCCCAGTACCTAAGACGAGCTCTGCTAGGAAACAGAGAATCAAGGAGTTCAGTAACTGGTTGGGTGGTTGGTGTGGATTCATGGGATTCAGGGTAATAGGTGGGTAGGGGAGCATATACTAACATACTAAAATGCCAGCAGAATAGGCCTAATGGTCTTTCGTGTCTGCTTGTTTGGTCAGCCCCCACCCTGGGTGCTGACCTTGCTGTCCCCCTCG
Source organism: Neoceratodus forsteri (assembly GCA_016271365.2). NCBI lineage: Eukaryota > Metazoa > Chordata > Ceratodontiformes > Ceratodontidae > Neoceratodus > Neoceratodus forsteri. The sequence goes on from CM057453.1 coordinate 1,198,471,657, forward strand.
CCTTCTCTGGCTTCTCCCTTCCCAGTTCCGGATATTCTTGCTGCATTGGATTTTGCTTCCTGAACCCTTCCCCTGTACCTGTCCCACCCCCTCTTGAACCCCTCCACTGTCTCTGCCTCCACCAGCCCCTAGGTAGTGCATTCCATGGCTCTACCACCCTCTCAATGAAGTAGCACCTCCTCCTTTCTCCCTGAATCTTCCCCTCCAGCTTCCACCCATGCCCTCTAGTGGCCCTTCCTCCTTCCTAAGCACCCTCACTGTTCCTCCCTTATTTACCCTCTTCATGTACCTGAAGACCTCTATCATGTCCCCCGGTCCTTCTCTCTTCCAAAGTGTACATATTTAGCTCTTGAACCTCTCCTCATAGGTCCTGTCCCCAAGCCCCAAATCATTTTGGTTGCCCTCCTCTGGACCCTCTCCAGGAGGTTAATGGCCTCTTTAAGTGTGGCCTCCAAAACTCGCATGAGTACTCCAGGTGCGGCCTCACCAAGCAGTTATACAGAGGGAGTATCACTTCCTCCTTCTGGAGTGATCCCCTAGCGATGCATCCCAGCATCCTGTTGGCCTTGGCTGCTGCCCTCCTACAAGTCTCAGGAGTTGTTCATCTTGACATCCACCACCACCCCAGGTCCCTCTCAGCCATTGAGACTTGTAGTATTCCCAGGGTGTACACTTGGCCTGGGTTTCTGCCCCAGGTGGAGTACCTTGCATTTCCTGCATTAAACCTCAGCTTTCACTTTCTAGACCATCTTTCCAGAGCCTCCAGGTTCCCTGCAGGGCCACCCTCCCTCCTCCCCATCCACCACCGCCCCAGTTTGAGTCATCTGCAAAGAGACTCATCTCACCCCGATTTCTGTCCTTATGTCAGATACGTAGGCATTGAACAGAGGGGTCCAGGACTGATCCTGTGGGACCCACTAATGACCCTCCTTGGGGAAGAGATTATCCCACCAACTCGACCCTCTGGGTCCGGTCCTGGAGCCAGTTGCCTATCCATCGGATCATCTGGTTTCCACCCCATTTCTCCTAGTTTATCCAACAGGCCCACGTGAGAACAGAGTCAAATGCCTTGCTGAAGTCTGAAAAAGGACATCCACTGGTCTACCAGGTCCAAGGCACTTGTCACCCAGTCATAGAACTCCACCAGGTTTGTCTGACCACGATTTCCCAGGATGAATCCATGCTGTCTATCGTCCAGGCACCCTGACTTATCCAGGGCCCCCTAGCCTCTCCTTGACAATGCCCTCCATCACCTTGCCCACCACTGATGTCAGGCTGACAGGCCTGTAGTTCCCTGCCACCTCCCTTGATCCCCCCTTGTGGATAGGCACTACATGCGCCACCTTCCAGTCTTGGGGCTCCCACCCTGTCCTCAGAGAGATGGTGAAAAGTTCTGCCAGGGGTTTTGCCAGGACATCTACAAGTTCCTTCAGCACTCTAGGATGTAATTTATCCGGCCCCGGTGCTTTCTCCGTCTTAGGGGAGCTGAGGCTTCCTCACTCTCTCTGCTGTGATTTCCACTTCCAGTACCTCTTCTCCTGTAGCCCTCCCCACCTGCCAGTGATGCCCCGCCTCTCCCCAGACCTGCCGATTGGTGAGGGCCCCCCTCCTCATTATCTCTGTCTCCTCCATGTATGATCAGCATCCCCATTTCCCTAGTGAAAACTGAGGGTGAAGTACTCATTTAGTACCTCAGCCTGCTCCTCTGGGTCTTGTGCCCATCTCTCCCCTGATTTAATCCTGCTAATCTGCCCCTTCACCTTAAGTCTTTCCCAATGTATCTAAAGAACCCCTTTTCCCTCTCCTAATTTCCCTGGCCAGGTTCTGCTCCTTCCTTGCCTTAGCCACCCTCACCACTCTAGTGGCCCTTCTAACCATCAGCTCATACTCCCCTCGATCCCTTTCCTCCTTGAGCACTTGAATTTCTTATAGGCTGCTTTCTTTCCCGCACCACCTCCTGGACCTCCCTGGTCCACCAACAGAGTTTTGGGCCCTACGCATTTCGTCTTACTCTTGCACAGGTGCTGGTAGCATCCTGCACCCCTCTCCTGATGATTTCCCACCTACTATCAGCGTCCATGTCTGACCCAATCCCATCCAAATGCTCCTTAAGGATCCTTCCCATTTCCTTAAAATCCACCCCCCTGAAGTCGGTTACTTCCGTCTTTGTGCAGCCTTGTACCCCTCCTAGGTCCAGGCAGAACCAGACCGTGGCATGGTCACTCCCTGCCAATGGGTCCCTTACCTCCAGGCCCCCAATCTGGTCACTGTCTGCCAGGACCACATCCAGTACCCGTGCCTCCCTGGTCGGTTCCCTCACCTGCTGAGCTAGGGCAGCGTCTTGAAAGACATCCAACAACCTCTGTTCCCTGGTCACAGGATGTCATAGTCTCCAGTCTGTTCCTGGCATGTTTAGGTCCCTAACACCACCACCTTTCCTCTGCCCAGTCTGCAGTGTCGCCTAACATCTGCCACCAGACTGTCCTCCAGCTCCTCCGCCAGGGCAGGGGTCTCTACACCTCCTATTTTTACTCTCTTGCCCCCTTGTTATCAAGGTGACCCAAATCGCCTCCACGGTTCCCTCCGCTCCTCTACTCCCCTATGCCAATGCAGTTTTTACTATCATTGCTACCCTCCTCCCTTCCCTCCCCGTCCTTCCTGAACATAGTGTAACCCTCCAGGTTCAGGTCCCAGTCATGTCTTGCAGTGGCCCAGTCTCAGTGACCGCTGCCACATCCACTGCTCCCTCAGTTAACATCGCCTGGAGCTCAGACATTTTATTGCCCAAGCTCCTGGCATTTATGAGACTACCTTCCACCCTTTCCCTATGTTTCATTTCCCTGCTCGTGTTCCCTTGGGGATTCTGTTTTCTCCTGGTCTGCACTTTGCCAGTTGGTCTTTTCCTGCAATCCTCCTGGTCCCCGGGGGTGGAGACAGAGTCCCTCCTTTATCGGCATCCCTTGACTGCCTTTTCTCCCATCCACCCCTTCACAAGTTTAAACCCACTTTTCACCAATGAACTCCTCTATTTTCAACTAAGGATTCCCCTCCCTCTAAATTGAGATGTAGTCTATCTCTAGCATACAGCTCCTTATCCTCCCAGGTCTCCCCAATCCCCATCAACCCATACCCTCTGGCCTCCACCACTCTCTGAGCCACTGGTTTATCTCCTAATTTTTCTTTTGTGTTCCCCACTAGCCCTTGGCACTGGCAGGATTTCTGAGAAGGAAACTGTGCATCCTCGTCATGACAGACCTAGCGAGCTCCTGAATCTTGCCTGTATCTAGCTCGCTATTTCCCTCAATGTCATTTGTGCCCAGGTGGACCAGTATGTCTGGGAACCCCACGATCCTTTGCCAGCTGATATACCTCGTGCTAGCCCTGTGCACCGTTAGTCCAGGGAAGCATCTTGTTCTAACAGCCAGGCTTCTCCCTCCCTATCCCATTTGATACCCTGATCATAGAATCCCCCAGCAGGAGCACTCTGACCACCTTTCCTCCATCCCCCCTTCCATGTCCCTCATCCTTTCTACGGCCCTCCACCCAGCTGGCTCCTTGTTCCTCCCCCTGTCTGGGTGCCACATGCCACCCGCTCCTTATTTACTGTGGCCACTCCCTCCCCTCCAGTCCTATGCCTCTCCTCCTCCTGAGTATCCTTCTGTACCTTGTTAATTCCCCCCTCACTGCTCGCAACTGGTCCTTCTCCCCCATCTGCTAAACTAGCCTGGCTCATCCTCCCTTCCTTCCTGTCTCCATTTAGTTCCTCCTTGCTTGTTGTGCTCCCCTGGCCTAACTCCTCAGCTCTCTTTACTGAATCCTCCTTGTACTTCTGGTTCTTCTTTACCTTTCCTCCCAACTGGTCCTTCTCCTTGCCTTTCCTCCCTCTTCCCCTGCTCCGATTCACTGCTCCCCCATTCTCTGCATTCCAGGTCCCCCTGTTCTTCCTGCTATCTAGCCCCTGCCTTCTCCCCCACTCCACACCCTTCCGTCTCTAACCACCTCTGTGTGGCTGCATCCCCCCATCCTTGAGCAGAAGAGAGATTGAAGTGGTTACTAAGTATAAGGTCTGATCCACCTCCTGCCTTGCTTCCTTCTGTCCAGCACTGGCTATCCGCCTACTTCCTGAGAATGTTGTCCCTCCGTCCCCCTTTGTGAGGGTCCCCAGTTACCTGTCTGCTTCCTTGGTAGTGTCCTTTGGGCCCCCTCTGCCAGGGGTCCCTATGTGACCCTGAGTATTCTCCTGCACTCCTTTCCCTATACCCCGCTCCCAGTGCTTGGTGCAACCCTGTGGGAGATTTCCAGCCCCTTCCCCAACCATACCACCCCTTCCCCAGCTTTCTCCTCATCCCGCAGCCTCCTCCCTAAGCTGTGCTAGCTGGAGCACACTGGGCAACCACCAAACTTCCAAGCCCAGTCCAGTATCATGGCTGCTCCACACCTGTGCACCCACCACCCTCCCAAAGATGCCGGCCCTAATGATGTGTGGTTCCATCCCTTTCAAATAGTTTTCCTTGGGTGAGCCACCAGGTTCCCCTATTCCAAGATACCCCTACTGCTAATCAGGTCACCCACTAATCCTAGAGACAGTCCCACTGTACCCAGTAACTCCGTTACTAGGTGCAGTACAACACATTAAACATGTAAGGAAAATGAACAACTCCCTAAGCTCCTCTCTCCGGCATTTAAATCCAACCCCAGTGGCTAGAACTACATGAGCTGCACCAGCAGCCTTTTCCTCAATTGCAGGGCAGGTCTTCCGTATAAATTTGCAGACTTCTGGGGAGGGAGGGTGGGGAGGGTGGGTCTGGACAGACACCTGACAGAGAGAGTGTATCAGCCCTGTGTCTCTCCTCCAAGCCCTGCAGCTAAAGAACCAGGCCCAAGCAAATCCACCAAACAGGTTTTAAATCAGAATAGGCCTCTACCAGCACAGCCTGTTACAAGTGAAACATCCACAAAAAGAGCCCCACTTACAGCCACTAAATCAGTTTACAAACATCCAGGATCCCCCAGAACAATACCCTGCTAGCCCCTTAGAAGCAAGAAAGAAAAAAACTAACCTACCAAGTAAAATCCACAAGAACCCTGTGAAAACAGCAGCAGCTACTGTCCTGGAACACAACTGATCCTGCCCCCTTCCAGTTCTTTCTGCATGTGTGGGATAGGAAAGAACTCAATGCACAGGATAGATTGTACCTGAGTAAGCAGGGCTCAGGGATCCTGAAACAGGGGCTAGAAGAATTCATCAAGACCAAAATTAAGTTCAACTGAGGAAGAACCAGCAGGGGGATGCAAGTGGCATTTACCAAAATAGGGAGACCGAAAGGCCTCCCCTCTCACTGCTAAGCAGGAGGAAGGGGAAGGGAGTCATGCAGGGGCGCGGGACTGGGAATGGAGGGGCAGGGGACACGGTGGAGAGTAGTATCCTTGAATGCAAGGAGTTTGGTGGAGCAAGGTGCCCCATCACTCGGTGCTCCCCGACATATTACCTTCACAAACCATATAAAAACTACAAACGGGTATCTGCCTCGATCTCCAAAATCAAACAAAGGGGCAGAGGACACTGCAGAGCAGGACACTGCAACACAGGAGTTAGCACAACAAAACTTGCCCAAAACAGGAACCAGAACAAAAAAAGCAAGAAGGAAATCCAAACAACTTCTGATCATAGGAGACTCCATGATTCGGGGAGTTGATACCTATCTCCACCCAGGGGTAATGGTCAGATGTCTCTTAGGTACCTCAGCATGGAGAGACACTGACCGTGTTCTTAAAATTGTTCAGGAAGCAGGAGAATACATTGACGTCCTGGTACACATAGGGACTAATGATCTTGCCAGCCGGTCAGTTGTGGAGACCAAGGAACACCTGACCAGGTTGGGTGACAAACTATCATCCATTTCACCTGGCATCTCCTTCTCTGAGATCCTGCCAGTCTGGGAGAGGAGGGCAGATGGACGGAAGGTCAGAGAAGGGGAGAAAAGGGAGCTAAACATGCTGCTCAAGGGCTGGTGCCAGGAAAAAGGACACAAATTTGTAGGGAACTGGCAACAGTTTTGGGAGCAAAAGTTCTTTAAATTTGATGGACTGCATCTGACTAAGGAGGGAGTCAGTGCATTGGGGCAGAAGTTTGACGTCTTTGCAGAATATTTAAAATAGCAAATGGGGAGAAGGGTGCAACACCCCATACGTCGAATGGGAAGAACACCCCTCCCCCCTCAGCTAGTGGTCAAACAGGAGTTCAGCATATTTTCTAGTTCATTTGCATCACCAGATAAGGAAAAAGGTCCAGCTCCCCATACGATGCACAAGGGAAATGCCAGACCTCACCCAACAACTAACACACCAAAATCTGGCCAATGGAAAATCATGTACACAAATGCTCGCAGTCTGGGAAACAAGATCCCAGACCTGCAGGCAATAATGACAGAGGCTAAGCTGGACATAGTAGCAGTTAGTGAGATGTGGTTTACCAGTAACCACACTTGGGAGACTTCAGTACCTGGCTATGTACTGTTCAGAAGAGACCGAGGTGCAAAAAGGGGGAGGGGTGGAGTGGCCCTGTATGTCAATGAAAATATCAGAGCTACATAAATTCAGAATACACATAAGGAGCAAGAAGAACTGTGGGTCACCCTGGAAACAGGAACTGGGACAGCCATATGAACTGGGGTTGTCTACAGGCCCCCAGATCATGGGGAGGACATAGACACATTACTGTTAGAAGATATACAAAACATGACAGCTAAAGGGGAGGTTCTGATAATGGGAGACTTCAACATGCTAGATACAGATTGGTCAATACCAGCAGGAATATCTGCCAGAACTAGACACATGGTGGATTCCCTGCAAGGGATGGGCCTCAAACAACTGGTACAACAACCCACAAGAGACAGAGCTATCCTAGATCTAGTACTGACTAACAGGGAAAGGATCACAGATCTCCAGGTAGAAGATCACCTGGGAGCCAGTGACCATCACATGGTATGGTTCAATTTGGCCACTAGAACTAAATCATCCCATTCCAAGGCATAAATATGGGACTTCAGAGGAGCTGACTTTGATAAGATGGCCAACAGAGTTAAGCTAGCCCTGGCAAAAAGAAATACAGGTGAGGGTGTACAGGCAAAGTGGGCAAGCATTAAGGATGCAATACTTGAAGCAACATCCCATTGTGTTAGAGAGAAAAGGAAGTGCAATAGAAGAAGGAAACCACTTTGGTTCTCAAAAACAGTAGCAGAAAAGGTCAGAGCCAAAAGGCTGGGCTTCAGAAAATATAAGGGAACGCAGCGGGATGAAGATAAGGAGGCATACCAAACTTCCCTAAGGGACACAGGGAAGGCAGTAAGGCAGGCAAAGGCCCAAACCGAGGAAACACTAGCACGAACAGTAAAAGAAGGTGACAAGACTTTCTATATACATTAGTGAAAGGAGAAAGTCCAGAGAGGGTATTGCTAAGATCAAAGGAGATAAGGGGTCGTGTGAGGAGGAGGACCATGTAAAAGCACCTATCCTAAATAGATACTTCTGCTCAGTATTTACTGAAGAGAAGGTAGGGCAGGGTCCACAGCTCTGCACCATGGACACGGGGGGAGGGAGGTGTGCATTAGTCCCTTCACAAAAGAAAGGGTCCTACAAGAGCTCACTAAGCTCAGGGTGGACAAGGCAATGGGACCTGATGGCATGCATCCCAGGGTACTAAAGGAGCTAAGGAGGGAACTAGCAGAGCCATTATCTGAACTGTTTAGTGAGCCTCTGAGCACAGGAGAGGTCCCAGAAGACTGGAGAAGGGCTCATGTGATCCCGCTCCACAAGAGTGGTAGCAGGGAGGAGGCGGGGAACTACAGACCAGTCAGTCTTACCTCAGTAGTGGGCAAGATTATGGAGGCACTCCTTAAGGAAATGATAGTGCAACACCTGGAATCCATAGGAGCACAGATTCCAAGACAGCATGGGTTTACAAAAGGAAGGTCCTGTCAAACTAATCTCACAGATTTCTTTGACTGGGTAACCAGAGTGGTGGACCAAGGGAGAGCAGTTGATGTTGCCTACCTTGACTTCAGCAAAGCTTTCTATACTGTTCCACATAGAAGATTGATTAATAAGCTGGGTAGGTCAGAAGTTGGTCAAATGGATGACAAACTGGTTGATGGGCAGAAAACGGAGAGTAGTGGCAAACAGTATACAGTCAGAAGAGATGCAAGTCACAAATGGGGTACCTTTGTGATCAGTCATGGGGCCAGTCCTCTTCAATATCTTCATCAGTGACATTGCAGATGGACTGGAGGGTAAGATTTGTCTGTTTGCAGATGACGCGAGGGTCTGCAACAGAGTAGATGATCCAGAGGGGGTGGGCAGAATGAGAAGAGATCTGGATAAACTGGTAAAATGGTCGGAAGAGTGGCAACTGGGGTTTAATGCAAAGAATTACAAGATTATGCACATAGGGAAGAGAAACCCTGAAGCCATCTATAGGCTGGGAGGGGAGTTGCTGGTAGTCACAATTGGCATCATCATCACAGATGACCTGAAATCATCCAAGCAGACCACTAAAGCACTAGGTAAGGCTAGGGGGATATTGGGGTGTATTAGTAGGGGTATCACAGGTCGGAAGAGGAAGGTAATAATCCCTCTTTAGAAGACACTGGTTAGGCCCCATCTGGAGTACTGTGTGCAGTACTGGAGGCCACATCTTCACAAGGACATTAACCAAATTGAGGCAGTCCAGAGAAGGGCAGCCAAAATGGTGCAGGGACTGCATCAGAAAACATATGGGGACAGATTAACGGAGCTCAATATGTATACCCTAGAGCAAAGGAGGGAGAGAAGTGATATGATTGAAGCATTCACACACCTTAAGGGCATTAACAAGGTGAAAGAGTCTAACATGTTTCAATAGCAGGAAAAGAGGACATGGGATGAGATTAGAGGGAGGCCGATTTAAGGGGTAATGTGAGGAAGTTCTTTTTCACAGAAAGGGTGGTGGATGCATGGAACGGCCTACCTCAGGAAATGGTGGATATTAATACAGTGCAGGGCTTCAAACAGGCATGGGATAGACATAAGGGAGCAATATAGATGAGTATGACTAGATAGGCCATTGACAGAGCAAAGGCCGTTGGCACATTTATAAGGTAGAAAAAGAAATGGTCAGACTGGATGGGTCTTGCGGTCCTTATCCGCCGTCAACTTCTATGTTTCTGTGATTGACAAATAAGGTAGCCAAGTTCCAGGCAATTATGGCAGAAGGGGAGGTGAATATTGCGGCTGTCACTGAAACTTGGGCCACAAGATGCCACAACTGGGACCTCACGATCCCCAGATACACGATGTACCGGAAAGACAGACAGGAAGGGAAAGTGGGAGGGATAGCTCTCTACGTGAGGGAAGGGATTCTGTGTACCAGGGAGGAGGGGGAAGAGGGAAAGCCAGAATCTTTGTGGGCTCGGCTCCAAAACTCCAGAGGAAGGAAGGTTAGATTGGGAGTGGTGTATAGGCTGCCTTCACAGAATGAGGAAACCGATAGGGAGTTGGGGGTGCAAATCCAAAAGATCAGCAGCAGAGGGAGCACTGTCATAGTGGGTGACTTCAGTCTGCCTGGGGTTGACTGGACCACTCAGTCCAAGGAGTAGCACTGCTATCAGCATGAATGTGGGTTGGTGCAGTAGCTCTGTGGGCGGTCTGCCCAGTACAGGACAGAAAGTCAAAAGTGGCTACAGGCCGGCCTGGTGGTGCAGAGGGTTGTGATGCTGGGTGCCCTATCTTGTGCTATGCTAGTACCCGGATTCGAGAATGACCTTTGATCATCGAGGTGCCAGTGTGGGGGAGAGGGCGGAGCAGGACTGAGCATGCCAGTGGGTAGCTGTCCTCTCCTGAGGGTGGAGAGGGTGGGTTGGCGCTCCCCCTTCATAGTTCCTCTCCCACTGGGTTGAGGTCTGGTGTGTGGCATAGGCGGAGAGGGGGTTGCAAAGTATCGGGAGGTGGAAGCGGCTGAGCTGGTGCTACAGGGTGCGAAGCGTGCCTCCACACGCTTGCATGGCCACGTGCCGGGGCCTCATGGGTGGGGTCAGGGGAGAAAATCTGTGTTTAAAAAATCAAAACAAAAAAAAGTAAATGTATATGTGTCCCCTTCGCCATTTGACAGGAGGAGGCGACAGGGACCAAAAAAGCTTTGTATATTAAAAAAAAAAAAAAACTACAGCGCTCGGACTAAAAAGGCAATATGCAGCCAGGTATAATGCAAATAAAGACGTATTTTATTATCACCAAAACCTGACAAATGGTCCACAACAAACGCTATACCAGCCTCCACAGCGCTTCAACTTTGGGAGGCTGATATAGCGTTTGTTGTGGATCATTTGTCAAGTTTAGTGATGATAAAGTAAGTCTTTATTTGCATTGTACCTTGCTGCATTTTGCCTTTTTGGTCCGAGTGCTGTAGCCACTTTTGACTTTCCGTTGACTGGAGCACCACAGCTAACTGCAACACAAAAGAACAGGTAATGCTGGAGGTTATCCAGGACAGCTACCTAGTGCAGAGTGTGATGGAGCCCGCCAGGGAGGGTAACATACTGGATCTTGTGTTAGCTGACAGGGACCAGGTCCGGGATGTAGTTGTGCAGAACCCTGTAGCAGACAGCGATCACCACACAGTGTGATTCTTCCTTCACACAGGCAGTGAGGCAGCCAGAACCGGGACGAGAGTAGTAGATTTCAGGAAGGCAGATTTCATCAGGATGGCCAGCATCCAGGAGGGGCATCTTGCTGCAGCCCACCCAGGGACTGATGCAGAACAGAAGTGGTCTGTCATAAGGAAGGACCTAACAGAGGTAATTGACACATGTGCCAAGACCCAGAGCAAGCAGTCCAGGTCTAAAAACCAAGCTGGCTCAGCAGGGAGGTGGCAGAGAAGGCGAGGGAGCAGAGGCTGGCCTTCAGCCGGTACAAAAAGATGGGTCGGGAAGAGGATAAGGGGAAGTACACGAAGAAATTCAGGAAGGTGAGTAGGGCGGTCAGGGCAGCTAAAGGTGCAAGGGAGCTGAGACTGGTGGAGGGGATAAGAGAGGGGGGGTAAAGGATTTCAAGTACATAAGAGAGAAGAGCTATAGGGATGAGATTGTCCAGATCAAGAGGGAAGGGGATTGGGCAGAAAATGGATAAGACCAGTCAGAAGCTCTCAATGTGTGCCTCTGGCCTCATGCCCCAGCCCCCCAGAGGGATGGATTAATTCTACAGTAGAACCATGTGTCGTGGATTAATGCTTGCAAGTTTTGAATCTGCACTGATTCACTAAGGGGACCTGTGTGGGTAAGCCTATACTTTTAAGAAAATTAGAAAGTGTAGTAAGATTTTTTTTGTGTGTGTGATTTCTGTCTGCTGTGTGCAAACATTTTCTTTTCATTTCTGTAGAATAACTGTTCCCCATAGTCCTTGTGTGATATCCTCTATTGTCTATGTAAATATCTGGAAGTATTAAAATGTTGTATTTTTTAGCTACCACTGGATTCTGGGACAGATTCATTTGAGGTACAGCTAACTGATTTATGATTGACAAAACTGTTTCTGCCTCTGAAGAGAAGACTACAGTTACCATAATTCATTTTCTAAACAAAAGTAAGGTGTTCTCTGCTGTGACAGAGAGGGGTCAGTCATCTACCCCTGAACAGGGAGCACGGTACTGTGTGAGCAGCCCTTCCTTGCAGGCGTCTGAAGGATTTGAGAAAGCTGGTAACACTGGTGGGCTGAGTCTGGAAGAGACTAGTTTGCCACACAGCTGCAAAACACTTCCTGACTTTGATCCCAGTAGGAGCTGGTCTACAGTACAGACCAGCCCTAATAAATACCCTGTAATGCTTTTCTCTCCAAGTATGTTTCTAGCTTGCTTTTTTTAATGTAATTTATAACGGCCTAGATTGGGCAGTCAGTTCCTTATACTGACTGTTTTCTGGGTGGAAATATTTAGTCTTACTATTGTACCTCCATGGCCCAGTTTCTTAACATCAGCTGGTGCCGTCTAGTCCTTGAAACTCAGTCTAGCTTAAAATGTTTTCTGGTATCTATCATCTCTTTTCCTGCTCTGAAAGTTGCAGTATATACCTCAGACACATTCCCTCTTATCCCACTAAGAATGTACACCCTGTTTTGTGTTATTGCTTATTTGTTGGGGGAAGTGACAAGCAGACCAAGACGTGCTGCATGATCCCTCTCCTTTTCATTGTTCAACAGGGTGTGTGTCTGTAATTTGAAATGGTTGGTTGCTTGTATGCACTGCAGTAGCAAAGGTTTTATGCAGCTTTGTCTGCTGTTGCATGCCAGCTCTATTTTAGCAGAAGAATTCACTGTGCAGTGCTTACTGAACAGCTGGGGTTTACTCTGTTTACTTTGGCTGGCAGTATAGCTTAGAGAGTAGAGCAACAAGCTGCGAATGAGCTTGGTTCCTCCACAAGACCTGGGTTTGATTTCCACATCCTCCAGTTGCATACAATGTGACCCAGCACACGTCACTTGATCCTCCCTGTGCTCCTGGGATACACCCGGAAAGGAGGTTCAACTCAGTGTGCCTTTCCTGGCCAAATATTGTAAAATAATAAAATAAAATACTCTGCACTGCCCTAGTCCTGCACTGAGCTAACAGGAGTCGCATAAGGCAGAAGTAGAATACAGCCATAGGTTCCCTTGGCAACTGCAAAACCGCTCACTGACAAGGAGACCTTCAGAACTTAGTTGTGGAGTCCTGATCATTCTCTCTTTCTTAAGGAGTCTCACGGGAACCTGTTGTGCAGCTATTATAATTCTGTAATCAGACGCGCAACTCTTAATTCCTCCCCTGTGGTACAGTGATCAGGCAGCAGCGGGAGATGCCATTAGTGTACCAGGAGTCAGAGATTTTTCTGTGCTCATTACTGACAAATTGTGTCATAAGGTTGATGTTTGGAGCTTTATCTTCTAATTAACAAAACAAAATCCATTTCCAAAAGTTAATAAATCAATGTAGAGTTCCCATTGACTGTCCACATCTAAAAAATGTGTTGCCTGTTCACTTTCCAAAGCAGCGTAGATCATAGTTTAAAAGCTTGAGTTCATGAATAAGCTGTCAAACCTTATTAAGTTGAATGATGCTATAACGGACTTCTTGCTTTGCAAGCCTAGCTATTTGTATTGGGGGTTTTCTTTGTTGTTTAAGAGCACTGAAAGCGAGTTGAAAGATGTTCATGGTTTTATGTTCAGCCTATTCATGTCAGTCGTAACTTTTTGTTTTAACTGCATCTCAAGGTACTGTAGTTTAGGAAGAGGCACTGAAACTGTAGGGCTGGTAATAAAACTGCCCATTGGCTCCGTTCACCTCCACGAGAGTTGGCAGAGTGCTCAGATTTAATGAATAAAAGAACCAGGACTGCATTTGTCCCACGGTCAGCTGTGATTTATTTTTCACTTGCCTGGACATGAAGTTCGTTGTCTGGTGCCATGAATGCATGAAATGGACACGTTCTGATGCTTTGTATCATTATACTTGTAGCACTTCTATAACGGTTGGCCAGAAAAGTGTCAGTTTGACACCTCCCCATCCCCAGCATCTGGGCTTTAATCCAGAAGCTCTGGCTGTCATGAGTTTGCTAAGTGTTTCTGGTCTCTGTGCTGTTGTTGGACATTCAATAGTCAAAGTTCATTGTATAGTACTGTCTGCTGCACTGAAACAGTGGCATGGCACAACTGAATACTTGAGTGGATTAGTATTTTATATGTAATTTTCTGATCATCAGCTGTGACTTAGAATGGGACTGTTGTGAAGGTTTACTACAGTATTTTTTTTTTATCATGTAATGCTTTCTTCCACCTGCTGCGGCACATTACTGGCTTGGGGCATCCAGCCGCTGGCTCCGCCCGCCCGGAGAACTGGGTAGCTCAAACTGCACCCAGGAGGATCTGGGACGGCCATCTTGCCATCCCACTGGAGGGCTCCCCCTCTGCCTCAGCCAGCCAGGACAGCCCTGAACCCTCCCCGACAGGATTCCGTCAAAGTCCTCCAGGTGGCTCGGAGCGCGGCCATCAAGCTGCACGGTCGCGCCCAGCCATTTTCCTCTGATTAGTCTCCTGGAACGTGGATGTACAATGATGTCTGGACACAGTGTGCCGACGTCCGCCGCATTCCCCCTCCAGATTGCCTAGCAATAGTAGTGCTCCCGAGCGTCCCCAGGAGCCGCTACAGCGCGGCGAGATTCCCCAACCCACCCCAGAACTGGGAGAGCAGTCTACGGACACTCAGTCCAGGTCCTCCCCTGCCGACCCTCGATGGCCCGGGCTTGTTCCTGAACCTGGGTTGCCGGTGTGACGCGAGGTGTGGCGTCCAGTGCCTCAACCCTCAGCGCCACCGGGCCGGCTGAAGGTTTACTATTTTAATTATCTATAGTTGCCAACAAATAAAGTTAGATTAAAGAAAAGAGCAGCAGCATTCTGTTTCTTACTGATTTCCTCCAATACCTGGTTGTAATGACACAGATATCATTAGAACAGAATGCTAAAATTGTTCTGATTTTTCCTCCTATTTCACTGGAAATATTGAGGGAACACTTCTGACCCAACTGAGGTACTCCTTTCCCCTGTGTGTAAAACCATCTTATTCTGTAAAGTGTCTTTCATGGATAGATTCCCTGCAAATGGACTCATTCATGGGAGGGTCTTTAAATTATCTGAACATGCTGTTGCTGCCGTGGAGGCTGTTCTCATGGCTGTAAGAGTTGTCTCACCTTCTTAGGGTATCACAATCACCCTTTTACCTAAGTTCTTTCCAGTACTGACTTGGACAGTGGCGACCGGACTGAGATTGGACTATAATAACTAGTGCTCATTTTTTTCCCATAGAGAAACCTGGTTGTAGTTTTGCCATTATAACGAGCTGGTTATAATGGCAAACGTTCTGGGTTTCCCTCGAACTGAGCATGTGCAGCCACCGCTCTTCCTGGGTGCCGTCTGGCTTTTCGCCACCATTCAACAGTTTGCCATGCTTGGACTCAATCAACGATGATAAGTTTATTGAAAAAAAAAAACTAACAAGCATATTTTTTAAAAGCGGCTCACTTTAGAGAAAAAAAAAAACGTTTTTTTTTAATCATGAGCTGCAGACAGCACTGAAACCTGACCTGTCTGCAGCTCCTTAGGAAATGGAATACCTTTAGTTTATATAATTGCTGTAGTGAAAAAATGATCACCAGCAATTATATAAAATAAAGGCTGGGTAGGGAGTGTAAAACTTAAATTTAACACACACCCCCTCAATGTGTAAAATTCTCATTATAGCCGGCCTGGTGGTACTAAGGGCTGAGCTGCTGGACGCCTTCCTTTGCGCTATGTTGGTGACCCGGGTTTGGGAATTACCTCAGGTTGCTAGGGAGCCGGCATGAGGGGGGAGGGTCGGAGTGGGATTGACCTGTGGTAGGCAGCTGCCTCTCCCGGGGATGGTTGTCCGCTCCTCCTGTAGTTCTGCTCCCACTGGGTGGAGGTCCAGTGGAAAGCATAGGCGAGGGGAGCGGCAGCAATAATGCCATGGGGTGGGGCAGAAAAGGGTCGAGCCGGTGCCTGGCGTGCATCCATGCACGCCAGACGCGGTTCGCTGGGTCCCAGGCCAGGGAGAAAAGGGAGGAAAAAAAAATGTATATAGGAAAAGAAATTTTGTTATAACCCCCTACCCAGCCATTATTCTCTATGTAATTACTTGAAGTTATAACATCATACCCAATATGCACCGGAACCATCATTGCTTGCTTCCAAAGTTCAGGTACTTCTTGTTTACGAATCCAAGCATTTTGCACTTCCAGCATACCTACTTTGGCATTTGCCTGCTTCTTTGCACACCTTATATTTGCTGTACTTGTTATGTACACAGGGAAAGATTGCATATTTTCATAATTAGGAATTAAAACTCACTTTCAGGTCCAAGGGGGTATTCCCAACCAGGATCTACTAAATTGGAGGGGAAACGCATATTTTTGGGGGGGAGGGGGAAGGATTTCCCTGAAACACCTCTGCAGACCTCTATTATATGTTAAAGTGCTACAGATGTTTTATTAAGGTGCTTCCAGTACTGTGCAAAAAGTTTATTTAATATGTTCAAACTTCCTAAATAAAGCTATATGCAGATCGTGCTGCACAGTAAAAGTAACTGACTGTGAGATCTGAGCAGTACATTTTCCACTCTCCAAGCATATTCATATGTACTATAATATGAATCAGGCACTGCAGCCTATCAATCAATCAATCTTTATTTAACCAGGCGAAACTCCATTGAGGAAACTCATTTGCAAGGTGGACCTGGGCTTAGGTCATGAAAACAGTAACCAAGGAAGCACAACTACATACAAGATAGGTAACAGTGATTGAACAAAAAATACAATGGAAAAAGAATACAGCTAGTAAGAGGCAGCATAGATGCATACTGCAATTATGTACGATTACAATATATACCATATACAGATTGATTGATTGAAAAGGGGTTGAGTTGTCAGCAAGCTGGCAGAAAATGTCTATCAATTATCTTGTGCTGAACATGATAACTCTTGTTAGTGGGTCATGACAAAATTAATTTTTCTTTTGTTGGAAATGTATTATTTTGGTTTGGTTCTATGCCATGTCAATGTCCAAAAAAGGTCCTGCTACCACAGCATCTTTAAGGTGCTTTTACACTTTCAGTTCTGTAACGGAAAGACCATTACAGAAACACTTTACCATTACCTCTGTTGATGTGTAAAATGCATTTGTTCTGATTCCACAGTGAATGCTCGCCCAAACCGTGTTCCCTGGTTGGCGTGGTTCATCCCGATTTGTTCAGTTGCCTCCTGCTGTGTGTAATGGCCATACTAGTTACAGTGGCCCAGATATTCAAAAGGGTTGCGCATGGCGCAACAGTGTTGTGCTATGTGCAACCCACTGATGCGCCCTGACGCGATATTCAAACGGGAAAGTGCACAAATCCCTCGAGTGCGCTGAGCGCATCAGTAACGTATGCAGATGCAGGTGGGGGGCGTACCTGCATACTCTGCACAGCCAGATATTCAGCCCGGATGTGCGGAGCCATGCATGCGCAACCCCACCTGCGCCAGCACAAAGTTGATCAAAACAAAAGGAACAATGGATGGCCACCCACAGGTGAGCTGCCTCATTGCAGGGTGCAACATGGCAGCTGCCACCTGTGGGTGGCCACCCGAGCTCCGGCTACACCTCCTTGGTGGCGCCCCCCCATGCCTGATTGTGGGCATCAGTAGAAAATGATTTATCCAAAACCCCTGGTGGTCCAGTGGACCGCTGCCTGCCTGATCGCGGGCTAAGGGAATAAAGGATATATCCAATATCCCCGGTGGTCCAGTGGACCTATCTGCCTGATCGCGGGCTCTGTAAAGTAATGATAAATCCAATATCCCTGGTGGTCCAGTGGACCTATCTGCCCGATCGCGGGCTCAGTAAATTAATGGTAAATCCAATATCCCTGGTGGTCCAGTGGACCTGTCTGCCCGATCGCGGGCTGAAGTAGAATGAAACGAAACCTGTCATCCCTGGTGGTCCAGTGGACCCGCCTGCCCACTGATCCCCACTGCCCCGCTCTCCCCCCCGGTCAGTGGCGGGCGGCAGCACCCCACCCGCCTGCCGCCCCGCTGCCCGCCGACTGACACCGTTGGTAGGGCTTTATGCCCATTGTTCACAGCGTGAGCCAATGGGCTTGTAGCCTTATACCGAGCCACACATTCCAGATATGTGAATGAATCCCATTCCCATTCACATATCTGGAATGTGTAGTACGGTGGCTGCATGCCCATTGGCTCACGCTGTGGACCAATGGGTGTACAGCCCTACCAACGGTGTCGGGCGGGCGGGCGGCAGGCGGTGGGTGCTGCCGCTGACCGGGGAGCGGGCGGTGGGGATCAGTGGGCGGGTGGGGAGGCGGGTCCACTGGACCACCAGGGATGATAGGTTTCGTTTCATTCTACTTCGGTCCGCGATCGGGCAGACAGGTCCACTGGACCACCAGGGATATTGGATTTACCATTACTTTACTGAGCCCGCGATCGGGCAGATAGGTCCACTGGACCACCAGGGATATTGGATATATCCTTTACTTCCTTAGCCCACGATCGGGCAGATAGGTCCACTGGACCACCAGGGATGTAGGATTTATTCTATTTTTTACTGCAGCCTGCGATCGGGCTGTGGGGCATTATTGTTGATGCTGTAGGCGCTGTCCTCGATGGTTGCTGTGCTGGTAGCACCAGGCGCAAGTCGTCGGGGATCGCGCACTTGCATGCAATGAAGAGATGATATGCAAATGGCCCCATGTGTGCCTTTGCATACATTATGGCCCATTTGCATGTCAACTTTGAATATTGCGGTTGCTGCACCTTGCACAATGGAACTTGCGCTGGCGCATCCACATGCTCCACTCTGGCCACTGGCGCTGGCACAGTGCCACTGCGCCATACGCACTGCAGGTGGCCAGGGTCCAATATTCAACGCTGCTGAGCCATGGCGCAGCTCCGTTGAATATCGCCCAGTCCATGCCCCTGCGCTGCCAAGTTGAGCTGCGCCCAGGCTTGCGCCACAGCATGGCGCAGTTTGAATATCTGGGCCAGTGTGTCCTTTCCTCTTGCTCTCGCGTGATGAGTGTTCAGTGACACAAATAGCAGATATCAAGCTCATGAATGAAACGGTGTTTGAAATGTACCAGATAATCTTTTTTGTGAATGAACTGGCGGTAGATCGGGCAGAAGACCTATGTTGGGTGGTTCAGTTGCACTCGCTGGGTGGAGCTTTGAAGGTACCACGCCCTATAAACAGGAAGCTGTCACCACAACAGCTCCACAAAAAGTAAGCACGCCGCTCACGCTGACCACCCGCCCCCTCCCCTCGGGGAAATCTCAGACAAGTGGGGAAGCAGGAATGAAACTATAGAAAATGGAGGAGGGGGTTGCTGAAATAGTGCTCTACGTGTAAAGTCAAGACACAGCGGAACAGATTGCAACGGTGCCACACAGGTAATAATCATTTCGGTAAAGAAACCTGTGTGTAAAAGCACCTTTAGTAATGCTGGATCCACCACTGGTTGCTGTTGCAGGGCCGCTGAGGCTGGGCTGTGAGCATACCTCTTAGCTGCTAGAATTTCGCATAGTGTTACA
Source organism: Neoceratodus forsteri (assembly GCA_016271365.2). NCBI lineage: Eukaryota > Metazoa > Chordata > Ceratodontiformes > Ceratodontidae > Neoceratodus > Neoceratodus forsteri. The sequence continues at coordinate 1,198,490,814 of CM057453.1, forward strand.
ATTTTGACACTCAAATTTACCCTCACTCCTCAATGGTTTACTAATGTTCCTCATAATATTAGCGCCATTTCCGGACATACAAAGATACGTAGAAATTGTTGGCAGATCAGGACTGCTAGGCCCATCCAGTCTGCCCGTAAGCCCTAAATGTGTATGCAGTCACTGACCCTAAGTGATCAATGGCTTTTCATCACTCCCTCCCCACCCACTGTTGCCTTCTGTCTATCCCAAGCATGTTTAAACCCCTCCACTGTGCTTGCCCCCACCACCTCTTTTGGCAGACTGTTCCAAGCGTCCACCACCCTCTCTGTGTAGAAGAACTTCCTCATATTACCTCTTAATCTATCCCCCTCCAATTTCATATTGTGTCCCCTCGTTCTGATATCTTTTCTACATTGGAAGAGATCCCCCACCTGCACATTGTTTATGCCCCTGAGGTACTTGAATGTTTCTGTCATGTCCCCCCTTTCTCTCCTCACCGCCAGTGGGAAAAATATTGAGGATTCTTCGTCTCTCCTCATATGTTTTGTGATGCAAGCCATGCACCATCTTTGTTGCCCTTCTCTGCATAACCTACACCCTGTCTATGTCCTTACGCATGTGTGGTCTCCAGTACTGCAGGCAGTACTCCAGGTGAGGCCTCACCAGTGCTTTATACAGTGGAATCACCACCTCCTGTCTCCTGCTAGTAATGCCTCTGCCTATGCACCCCAGCATGCCACTGGCCCTCCCTGCCGCCTTTGTGCACTGCTTTGATACCTTAAGGTCATCAAATATGATAACTCCTAGGTCCCTTTCCTCTTCGGTGGCAGCACCCCCCCCCCCCCAATTCTGTTGCTCTCCTCAGGATTCCCTCTACCCCTACAAACTATAAAAACATTGAACAAGTATTTGCTCTGAATTGTGAATGCCAGTGCTATGCATTTTAAAGGGTCACTGTCAACCCCATTGGGCCTCAAACTGTTCCTAAATTAAAGAACACATGTTATAGTTGCTCACATTCTGTAGAGATTGCTAACGTAGCTGGTAGTTTGCTTCTGATTCATTTGTATCTTTTTAAAAGTAAAAAAACAGACTTCCCTGAATTTTTTTTTTTTTTTTTTTTTAATTTTAGGGCCAAGCAATTAAGGTTCAGAAAGCATTTCTGACCTGTGCTGTTATGATGGGGATAACAGCACGCTCATGCGATTGGATTCCACCAATCACAGTACAGTATTTCTCTTACCCATTTTTATAATGGGAAATATAGCACAGCATGCTCAGGCTGCAGTTGGTACCTGCTGAAATGTTTCGAGGGCATACTATTCCAAGAACTGGGAGCCAGTGGGATATATAAAGTTGAAGGGAAAGGCGGCTGGCTGTTGGTAAATAAGATGCTCAGCTGCACATCAGGCTGCCTGAGACTAGGAGGGAAAGGGAAGCCTCCAAGCTGGAGCAGAGACAGCAAAGGCAGGCAGCAGTAAAGTGCCCAATGCCTGCTATTTAACTTAATATTGCCACACGAATCAAATGAATTGTGTTGAAAAATAATGAGAAGTTACATTTTTGTTTGGTGTGTGTGTGTGTGTTTATACTAACATACTAAAATTCCAGCAGAGTAGGCCTTATGGTCTTTCGTGTCTGCTCGATAATCAACACCCGTAATGGGTGCTGATTATGCTGTCCTCCCCCACCCTCTTGGGTTTTCCTACCCCTTGTCCAGGATATTTCCCCTGTGCTGAACTTACTCGGCTTTACCCTCCCTCTATACCTGTCCCAGCCCCTCTTGAACCCCTCCACAGTATCCGCTACCACCAGTACCTTGGGTAGTACATTCCATGACTCCACCACCCTTTCAGTGAAGTAGCACCTCCTCCTCTCTTCCCCCCTCTAGCTTCTACCCGTGTCCTCTGGTTGCCCTACTCCTTCTTTTGGAACACCCCATCCGTGTCTACCCTATTAATTCCCTTTATGTACTTGAAGACCTCAATCATGTCCCCCGTCTCTCCTCTCCTCTAGAGAGTACATGTTAAGCTCCTCAAGCCTCTCTTCATAGGTCCTCTCCCCCATGCCCCAAATCATCTTGGTTGCCCTACTCTGAACCCTCTCCAGGAGTACAATATCCCTTTTTAAGTACGGCCTCCAGAACTGCACACAGTACTCGAGGTGCGGCCTAACCAGGCAGTTGTACAGAGGGACAATCACTTCCCTCCTTCTGGAGGTTATCTCCCTATCGATGCAACCCAGCATCCTATTGGCCTTGTCCGCTGCCCTCCTGCAGTTCTTAGAGTTGTTCATTTTGACATCCACCACCACCCCCAGATCCCTCTCCCCCTTCGAGACTTGTAGTGTGTCTCCCCTCAGGGTATACACTTGGCCTGGGTTTCTGGCCCCCAGATGAAGAACCCTGCATTTCCCTGCATTGAATTTCAGTTTCCACCTATGCAGTCACTTCTCTAGAGCCTCCAGGTCCTCCTGCAGGGCTCCCCTCCCCATCTCCCCATCCACCACCGCTCCCAGCTTTGAGTCAGCCGCACAGAGACTCATTTCACTCCTAATACCTTTCCTTATATCAGAGACATAGGCGTTAAACAGAAGTGGCCCCAGGACCGATCCCTGGGGGATACCACTGAGGATCCTCCTGGGAGATGAGACTACCCCCTCAGCTACCACCCTCTGAGTACGCTCCGATAGCCAATTTCCTATCCATCTGATCATCTGCTTCCTCACCCTCATCTCCCCCAGCTTAGCCAGCTGGCCACTGTGAGGTACGGAATCGATGCTTTACTGAAGTCTAAAAAGAGGACATCCACCAGTCTTACCTGGTCCAGGGCACTCGTCACCCAGTCGTAGAACTCCACAAGGTTTGTTAGACATGACCTTCCTGGGATGAAACCATGCTGTCTATTGTCCAGGTAACCCGTTTACTCCAGTATCCCACCTAGCCTTTCCTTGATATTACCCTCCATCACGTTGCCCACCACCGACATCAGGCTAACAAAACTGTAGTTCCCTGGCTCCTCGCTTGATCCACCCTTGTGGATAGGAATGACATGAGCCACCCTCCAGTCATGGGGCACCCATCCTGTCTGCAGAGAGATGTTGAATAGCTCTGCCAGAGGGGCTGCCAGGACATCGGTCAATTCCCTCAGCACCCTGGGATGTATTTCTTCCAGCCCCGAAGCTTTCTCCATTCTTAGGGACCTATGGGTTTCCCCACACTCTATCAACCTGGATTTCAACTTCCCTGTCCCCCCCCTTCCCCTCCTGTTTTGCCTAACCCCCCCCCGATGGTGCCATCCCACCATCCCCCTTAGACTTGGCAGGGATCCCAGTCTCTAAGGGTCCTGCCACTTCCGCAGGTCCACCTTCTCTTCCCCCGTGTGGTGCAGCCCCCCTCCTCCTTAGTAAAAACTCAGGCAAAGTACTCGTTTAGTACCTCAACCTGCACCCCCACATCCTCTGCCCATCCCTTCCCTGTCCTAATCCTGCTAATCTGCCCTCTCACTTTCCTTTTTTCCTCAGTATATCTAAAGAATCTTTTTTTCCCTCTCTTGATTCCACTAGCTGAGTTCAGCTCCGTCCTTGCCTTAGCCGATCTCACCACCCTGGTGACCTTCCTGGTCATCAGTTCATACTCTCCCCGGTCCCTCTCGCTCTGTGAATGCTTGTAGCGCTCATAGGCAGCCCTCTTTTCCCTCACCACCTCCTGAACCTCCCGGGTCCACCAGCACTGTTTTCTGGCCCTACTGAATTTGTGCCTTACCCTTGCCAGGACTTGGTAGCCTCCTGTACCTCTCTCCTAATGGTCTCCCACCTGCTGTTAGCATCTGTGTCTGGCCTTATCCTGTCCAAATATCCCTTGAGGATCCTCCTCATACCTTTGAAATCCGCACCCCTAAAGTCAGTTATCGCTGTCTTTGTGCGATTTTCGTCCCTCCTTAAGTCCAGGAAAAACCAGACCGTGGCATAATCACTCCCTGCCAGTGGGTCCCTCACTTCTAGGCCCCTAATCTGGTCGCTGTCTGCTAGGACCACGTCCAGTATCTGGGCCTTCCTGCTGGCTTAGGAATGCATCGTGGAAGACATACTGCAATCTCTGCTCCTTGACCACTGGGGACGTCATAGTCTCCCAGTCAGTCCCTGCCATATTTAGGTCACTCAACACCACTACCCTGCCCCTGCCCAGTCTACAGTGGCCCATAATATTAGCCACTAGACTCTTTTCCAGATCCTCTGCCAGCGTGGGGGGTCCATATACCACCCCAATCTTTACCCTCTTGCCCCACGATTTCTGCAGGGTGACCCATATCACCTCCACATCACTGTCCGACTCCTCCACTTCGCCTGTACCAATGCCGTTTTTGATTATCAGTGCTACCCCTCCTTCCAACCGCCCTATCCTTCCTGAACATAGTGTAGCCCTCTAGATTTAGGTCCTAGTCATGCCCTTGGGTGGCTCAGGTCTTAGTAATAGCTGCTATATCCACTGCCCCCTCTATAAGCATTGCCTGGAGTTCAGGTATCTTATTTCCTAAGCTCCTGGCATTGATCAGGACCACCTTCCACCTTCCCCCCCCCCAACCAGTGTGCTCCTGTGGTGCTGTCTGCTCCCCCCCCGGACCCTGTCCGTTGCCCTTGTTCTGTATCCTCCATCCCTTAGGGTGGTGGAGATGAGTCCCTCTTTTTTCAGCCTGCCTGGATCAGCCCCTCCTTTTATCCCTCCCCCTTCACAAGTTTAAACCCCACCTTTCCTGGATAAATCCAGCTATTTTCAGCTGGAGAATTTCCCTTCCAAATTGAAGTGGAGCCTGTCCCTAGTATACAGCCCCTTATCATCCCAGGTTGCACCCCAGTCCCCCACAAGCCCATCCCCCCAGCCTCATACCACTCCCTGAGCCACTGATTAACCACTCTGATTTTTTGCTTGTTCTGTACACTAGCCCTCGCCACCGACAGGATTTCCGAGAAGGAGACCGAGCAGCCTATGGTATGACGAACCCTGGCTAGCTCCCAGAACCTTGCCTGTATCTCTGGCTCGCTGTTTCCCTTTATGTCGTTTTTGCCCAGGTGCACCAGGATGTCAGGGGAACCTCCACATTATTTCGCCAGTGAATATACCAGATACTTGGCCTTGTGCACTGTCAGGCCAGGGTTACATTTGGTCCTTACTGGACAGGTTCTACCCTCCCCATGCCCTTCCCACTGGATACCCCGATCATGGAATCCCCCAACAGGAGAACTCTAGCCTCCCGGTTCACCCCTCAAGTTGCCAGTCCCTTCATGCCTTCCCTCTTCCTTTTTCCTGACCTCACTCTCCAGTCGGTTCCCTGCACCCCCCACCATTTGGGTGTCATATATAGTCCTCTCCCTCTTGGCCCTGGCCTCGACCCCATGTCCGGTACATTCCTCCCCTCCAATTGAGTATCCTTTACATCCCTATCCCCTCACTTCCGACCCATAACTGGTCCTTCCGCCCTGTTTATTGGCCTAACCTGGCTCTTTCTCCCTTCCGGCCTGTCCATGTTAGGCTCTCCCCTACCTGCCATGCCCCCCTGGCCCAAAATGTCAGCACCCCCGAGTGCTACAGCTTCCCTCTTGTTCTCCTGATCATCCACCATGCCCCAGCTGCCCCTACCCCATATCCTCAGTCTGATCGATATCACCTCGCGACCCCTTCTTACTCGCACTCCAAGCCCCCCCCACGCTTCTCCTGTTTCCTGGCCCTTCTTCTTGCCCATTTTCTCCCATCACCTCCCTATCCACTCCTGCCCCAGCTTCATCCTCCTCCCGAACACTCCCCCATCTTCTGCCAATCGCAGAGGGTTGAACCTGTTGCATAGCTTGATGCCTACAACCAAATCACCCCCTTCTATACCACCCCCCCGAGCTCATTTCCCTCTGGTCAACCCCTGACGTTTACCTGCTTTTTTGGGTGCTTCGTCCTGTAGGACCCCCTCTAGCAGAGTCCCCATGTGCTCTCTGAGTACCCACCTCAGCTCTTCTCCTTATGCCAGTGGCATCCGATCCTAGTGCAGCAAAGTAGGTGACAACTTGGGGTGAAATGGGACCGAGACAGGGGTCCTTCCTGCTTGGTTCCCATACCCAAGGGCTCTGTCTTGGGCAAGCAGGTGGCCTGGTCTTCCTCGACGACTCATCCAACTCGGGCGGTGTTGTGCAACGCGAGGTCTATTAAAAACAAGACTGTGATAATCGCAGGTCTTGTTGGTACATCTGACTTGGCGTACATCACCAAGACCTGGCTGGATGGCAATGCAGGCCCAGTGTTGGCCTCAGCAGTGCCGGACGGTTACTCGGTGATACACCACCTGAGGAAGGATCGTAGGGGCAGGGGCGTAGCCATTTGTTTTAAAGTGGTACTGAACCTTGTTGATGTACCAGTGGGGCCCACCAGGACCTTTGAATGTATCATGGGTGCGGGTGTGGGGTGCAGGATACTTCTCATCTACTGTTCACCACGGGAAGTGAAAATATTCCTGCAGGAGGTTGCAGACTTCATTGTCAATGTTGTATTGGGATTCCCCAGCTGGTTGATTCTGGGGGATTTCAGTGCATGGGTCGATGATGAACTCTCGTAATTTGGTCAAGATCTCCTCCAGTTTATGACCTCACTGGCTTCACACAGGTTATTACCTCCACTACTTATTGGTGGTCATTCACTGGGTCTGGTTGTTCCTTCTGGATATAGAGGTCTCCGACTTGGTGGTGGAACCAGTCAGTTGGTCCAACCATTACACCATAGGGTTCTGTTTCACATCTCCCCAAAAGGCCTCCCCCTACGGAGATGGTCCAGTATCGCCCTTTGAGGAGTGTGACTTTAGAAGGCCTGATGGCGATACTAGACCTATCTGGTCTGTCGACTGAATGCAAGGATCCCCAGGGGATCTAGTGCTTGCCTATAATAAGGCAGTTACGGATACCCTGGATTCTATTACTCCTGTTTGTGTTCGACCTCTCACTCTTCGCCCAAGGTCCCTGTGGTTCGATGGGACCTTGAAAGAACTGAGGAAAGTAGGTCGAAGGCTAGAGAGGGCTTGGCAGAAGTCCTGCCTGGAGGTTGACCGCCTTAGATGGACGGACCATTATACTGTCTTATCAATCGACACTCTCCTGTAAGAAGGCAGAATTCCTGTCCGAGGAGATTGCCGTGGTGCAGAATCGACCAGCTCAGCCCTTCTGGACTGTGGATTGTGCCATCCAATCTGTCTGCAGTCTGGAGGAGCCTTGTCTCAAGATGGATGTGACGAGTTTGCTCAATTCTTCGTGGATAAGGTTGCCACCATCAGGTCCAGGATCCACTCAGCCCCCTGTATGGGACATTGCGGTGCTCGGCAGGAGGTTACGGATGCCCAGTCTGTCTGGTCTGATTTCGATCAGCCAGACATCGTGGACATTGTGAGCATTAGCCAGACTTTGTGGCCAACCAGCTGTAGTTTGGACCAGGGCCCCAACACACCTCTTAGTGGGGTGTGTTGAGAAGATCAGCCCTGTCCTTGCTAAGATAGTCTGGATGTCACTGGAGAGGGGGTTCTTTCCAGATCCCCTAAAGGAGGTAGTCATATGACCACTCCTAAAAAAAAAAAAAAAAAAAATCCCTTGACCCAGATAATCTTGCTAGCTACAGACTTGTCTCTAACCTGCCCTTTGTGGGTAAGGTTATTGAGAAGGTGGTTGCGCTGCAGCTGGATGATCATTTATCCATCGACAATGTCCATGATTATCTCCAGCTGGGTTTAGGAAGAGGCATAGCACCAAGACTGCTCTTGTTTGGGTGCTAAATGATCTTCTAATGGCGAGAGATCGGAGGACCCATTCCATCTTGGTCCTTCTTGATCTCTCGGCAGCATTTGACATGGTCGATCTTGGTGTGCTATTGGATCGTCTGCGTTTCATCTGTGGACTATTCGGTTCTGTCCTCAGATGGTTTCGATCTTTCTCGAGGGTAGGACCCAGAGAGTAGTCTCAGGAATTTATTCCTCTGACCCTCTGCCCCTACATACGGGGTACCACAGGGCTCCATTTTGGCTCCCATATTGTTCACTGTCTATATGCTGCCATTGGGGGACATTATTAGATGGTGCGGTTTGAGTTTTCACTGCTATGCAGATGATACTCAACTGTACATGTCTTTTGTATCTGAACAGGGAGATATTCTCTCGGTGTTTAACAACTGCTTGTCCAAGATCCAGGACTGGATGAGTGCTAGCTGGCTGAGGCTCAGTCCATATAAGACTGAGGTGTTGGTGGTAGATCCAGGTCACCAGGAGGTAGGGTTGGCAGCTGGTCAACCCTCTGGCCTTTGGCTCGGGGGTGTCCTGCTTACTACCTCTGACCGGGTGCGTAACCGTGTCGTTATTTTTGATGACTGCCTGACCTTTAAATCACAGGTTGCAGCCGTTGTCAAATCCTCTTTTTATCAATAGTGGAATAGTGCCTGGGTGAAGCATCTGATTCCGCCCCCCCCCCCCCGAAGATCTTCCAACACTGATCCATGGCTTCATATCCACTCGCCTTGACTACTGCAGTGCCCTATACCTATACTTAGAGTTACTGGGGATCGACATCCGTCACCTGCAGGTGGTGTAGAATGCGGCTGCCAGGCTACTGACTGGCACGTCCAGGGCCAGTCATATTACTCCTGTGCTCCGAGGACTGCACTGGTTGCCAGTGCAGTGAAGTGCCATCTTCAAGGTCGGCTTGCTGACCTATAAAGGCCTACGTGACCAGGAAGCTAGCTACTTGCAAGACCTCCTTTGTCTCTACCGCCCTTCCCAGCCACTCCGATCCACCGATGAGGGATTGCTGAAGATTCCCAGGATGTTTTTGAAGACATCTGGGGCTTTCTGTCTTGCATTTGCGGCCCCCAGCCTGTGGAATTCTCTACCTCATCGGGTAAGGGATTGCCGCCGGACTGTCCAAAGGTTTAAAACAGAACTAAAAACAGATCTGTTTTGCCTTGCTTTTTCAGATTTTGATGATTCTTAATATTGTTTAGCTGTATTTATTATGTTTTAAGGAGTGTGATTGGACTGTGTTTTAGACTGGTGATTTTATGTATTGTCTTTATTTTAATGCCTGTATTTATGCGGGCGCCTTGATCATATGGAAAGGCACCTTTTAAAATAAAGTTTGATTTGATTTGATCAGCTTATGGCACCAGACACATCACACGTTTCTTTCCCCTGGAGACTTGAGTTGGGGGGGATCCATGCTGGGACTCCAGTGTACAGCAAAGGCACATAGGCATAGAACCAAACCAAAATAATATATATCCAACGCAAAAAAATACATTTTATCCTAACCCACTAACAAGAGTTACCATGTTCAACACAAGATAATGGATGCAGACATTTTCTGACAGCTTGCTGACAACTCAACCCCTTTTAGTCTGTCCTCATTCATTACTGCCACAGGACTCTTCTAAAAATCCTGTATCCGACAAGCAGCTGACTTGTGGGTTGGGCATCTGATGGGAACTTAACAATAAAGTGGCTAGTGGCTGATGGGGAAGCTCAGGCTCTAATTGTAGCAATAAACAGTCTAACACAGTGATGTGTCCTGTGAAGTCAGTATCAGCACGCTATTTGTGCTTGGCAACCACGGAAGGAAGAAATGTTCGGCATACAGTCCGCATGGGCATCACGGACCCCCAAGGAATTCAGGTGCTGCACACTCAGGCAAAATGCAGGAGTTTAGACTCAGGTAGCAGATCTCGTATGCCAGACAATGCACAGGGAGTACTTTTAGATATTATGGGGACGGTTCAGGCAGCACAGCAGGTCTTTGCTCTGTGAAGCTGTACTTGGCACAGGCAGGTCTCTCTGCAGTTAAACTGTTCAGATACTGCAGAGGGGATCTTGTACAATTACTGGTAGCTTCATGCACATGAAGTACAAAAAAAGGGGGGGTAGGGGCTGACTTGCATTACTGGAGTTACAGCTGGTATCACTATGAGTACAGATGGACGGAAAGCACATCGGGGACTGCCACTCACCTGCCGTACTCTGCCGCTATCACATTGAAGAATGTGCAGAATGATTGCATAAGTGCTGGAGCTGCATTAGGCTGTGGATGCAGGATCACGGTTGTGAAAGTGCTTTCACATTTGGTGACATACACCATGTCCGTAGTAGACAGACTCGCGTTTCATTCACGGCATCTCCTGCACACTCAGCCTGAACAGCCAGTACAAGCTATTTCCATTGTTATGGACCTAGCCAGCCAAGAAAAAGGAACAGCACTCACTTTTCCGCCTGGCACATGTCCATCCCCGGCCCCCTTGTTTTTTCTGTGGGAAAAGGTTATCGCACACTAGTCAGTGTGACCATAGTAGGGACTGCAAAAGTATCAACAGGGTGACCAGAAGATTGCATTTCTGCCATGGGACTCCCTCCTTCCATGGCATGAATCATCAAGGGTGGGTTCTGTCCTTCCCCATTGACTCAATCAAGAACCAGAGCAGGTGGTGGGCTTCATGGGGGTGAGGCCAGACTAGTGTAGCTATCAGCTTGCATCTGACATTTTATTTTTATTTTATTCTTTGATAACTGGGTAAGGCCCACTAGGCACAAGTGCCTGTTTTCAGGGGTGACCCGGTAGCACTGGGTGGTCAGTGACTTGCTCAGAGTCGCACAGTATGCAGATGGAGGTTGTGGGAATCAAACCCAGTTCTACTGGATGTACCAAGCTCATTCACAGCTCGTTATTCTAACTTATAGGCTATACTACCAGATCCAAGCAGTTTTCTGTCCTATATTGCTGTCCCTCCAACACCCCATGGCTTACTTGAGCCGCTGGGGCTGCGCCAGCATACAGCTTCCCCTGTGACTGGATTTTCTTTTTGAAAAAGCTTGAAAAGAGAACATGTTGCTTTTCTTCACAATTCAGCAGGAGCATATTGTTTCCCGTGATTGTCTGCATGCTGTTTGGACTAGTGAGGCCGGGACTCTGTACTTTTCCAGAAAATGCTCCCACGGCACTACTTAAGATGTATGTTTTTTCTGTGTTTTACAGAAGTCATTTGATAGCTCTAACTTGAAATCTGGATTTCTGTATCAAAAAATTATATAGAGACAGTATGGAGTATTTATGGTTGGCCAAAGAAGTGAATTATTCCCGCCTTATAAAAAACATTCCTCTTCAGGATTTGGTATCTTAAGATGTAACAGATGTTACCTAGGAGTACTGTAAATTCTGTCCCGACTACAGTAGTGGAAAAGATCAAGACAGCAAGGTAGCAAATTATGTCAATGGCTTTAAAAGGGAACAGTCACCGCTAAGGACCCCACATTCAAGTTTGGGTCAGTCCCAGTGTGCACTTTGCATGCAGAAACATTTTGATTTACTTACTGTTTACTGTAGTATAGTAGATTGTATAAGACTAATTTTGCTTAGTTCTAGGCTGACATCTTCTGTTACTACAAATCCCAGAATCCTCTGCAGTGGAGATCAGAGCAATACACAGCAATGGGAGATTCAGTAGCCTGCAGTGCACGTTAGCTCTGATCTTTTGTTTGCTGGTCCTGCTGTCTTCCCTGGGCTAAGTACAGTCACAGAGGACTGTACTTGGGCTCTGGAGAGAAGCAGACCCAGAAAACATCTGATCCTAGATTATAAAAGATCTAATATGCATCGCAGGCTGTTAAATCTCCCACTGCTGCCCACTGCTCTGATGTCAGCTGCAGAGGATTTTAGGATTTGTTGTAACAGAAGAGGTCTCCTTGAGGGGACTGCAGCAGCATGTCATACCATTAGGACTGAAGCCAGCAGGCAACAGGACCCCATGGAAAACTTCTAGCTAGCAGTATACAGCAGGGGACCGCCCCCTGATATCGGCCTACTCCCAACGCCCGCCTGTGGTTTAAAAGGGGTGGTCCCCCAGCCCAACCTCAGTTCTTTTCCCGCCGTCGACTGCGCTAGTCGGACCTTCACGGTTGCCTTCTGCTTTAGTCAACTGCCATTTTCTTCACGTTACCTGTGCTTTATTATTTTCTCTTTTTCAGCAAAATTTACGGTAATCTGTGCATGTCTTCTCCATCCTCTTCAGTGGAGCGGCGGGGAACGAAGTGTGCTTGTGGAAAGTAGCTTTCCCACAAGGACAGCCATTCGTTGTGTCTGCTTTGCTTAGGCATGGACTACGACACTGAGGCCTGCCAGCATTGCCAGGATTTTAACCAGCGCACCCGGCTTCCCCGCCAGAAGACCCTGGAAGCCTTCTGCTGCAGCAAAAACTTACAGTGATGGAGAAGTAGCTATACCAAAGTACCTCCTCTTCCCTGACTTCCAGTGCCTCCACTTCTTCAGCAGCCAAGGAGAAGAAGTGTTCAAGAAAGCAGAAACACTGGGACAAACACCGGTCAGCTTCCTATTCCAGGTCCTCGCGGAAGTTGGGTACCGAACACGGGTCCCCCCCTCCGCGAGAGGTTGGCCCCTTCCACTCTGGCAGTTCTCTCTCCTCTGAGGCACCCAGTGGTCAAACTACCCACTCGCCTTACTGTCTTGGGTGGTAGTCTGCTTAGCTCGGACTTCACCCCAGCCTCAGCCCTCTGATTCAGCTTATTCAACAGGCGGGTCCTCAGCCAGATGGCTTGGCCGGGTCCTCCTTGGGTGGCAGATCTTTGCCCAGCAATCTTCTGGTCAAGGCGTATGCTAAGTCAGTTCCGACATTGGGGACCGGCGCCTCAACCAATGCCAGGGGCATTCGCTCACCTCACCCGCGAGAGTGACACCATTGCTCCGCTCAGGAGCTAGCTCCCCGAGACAGGCTTCCCCTTCTAGGCGAGCGCCGTCTGCATCACCAGACTGATATCAGCCCATGCCTGTCCCACCGACAGTGGCCACCTGACTTCAACCCCAGCAGCGCCTCAGCTGTCACCCCTAACCCTTCACAGTCACCGGCTGGCCCTGTCGCCCCACAGCCGATGCCTGAGGGACCGACGCCCGGTCTTTCTGCGCAGATCACACCGTTGCAGATGATTCCTTACCCATAGGACCAATGCCTGCTAACCTGACACCAGTAGATCCAATGCCAGAGTTACCGCAACCTAAGAAGCCGATGACTGGGCCCTCTCAGACTACCCCACCGATGCCGGCTGTACTGCTTCTGCCTCAGAACCCACCATCAAATCTTAATGCCTTTTTTGCGGCCTGGTGGGCATACTTCAAGGATAAGGAGGCCCCGAAGGAGCCCCCAACTCTGACTCTTGGGGAAAGCCTACACTACAACCAGACGGAGCTGGTGCTGGTCATCCAAGGACCCACCAACGGAGGCATCGTTGGTCACCGTCTCCCTTTCTGGACTCCGGCAAGTCAGGGCTAATATTCCTCCTCCTCTTCTTATGGGAATTCAGGGGACTCTGATCTGCCATCAGAACCTGAGGAGCCCAAGTACACTCTGCAGCCTCCTCCAGATGACCCAACTTTCATGGATGTGGTGAGGCACATCCAGGCCCTCATGGGTTGGGACATGGAGGAAGTGGATCCTGAGCGACGTCGGCTAGCCATTTTCCTCTAAAAAGAAGTCATTGCCCTTAGTCGTTCCTCCCCTTATTGACTCCTTCAAAGATGTCAATAGGGCTGCCTGGAAGCACCCATCTACTACACCGGTGACATCCAAGAAGGCAGATCGCCTGTATAATGCCCCAAGGGACAAACCCTTTTATGGGGAGCCCCCAGAGGCTTATTGTCATTATTAATGTGGCCCATGTCTGCTCTAAACAAACTAGTCACCTTAGTGCTGAGCCTCCTGACAAGGACTCCAGGCAGATAGACCATTTTGGGAAGAAGGTCTATTCCCCGACCACTTGCACTATCTGTTCCCTAAACTTTCTAGCCCACAGGGTTCAATATCAGAACGCCCTGTGGGAGAATGCTTTCGAGGTTGCACAGGTGTAGCCTCATTTTCCTGGAAAGGTTGTACTGATGCACCTTCTGAAGTCAGGCTCAGATGTAGGGACATGCGTTCTTCAAGCCTCTTATGCCTTGGCGGACTCCGCAGGCAGAGCTGTGGCTATGGGAGTTTTTTCCTTAATCACTACTCCTGGCTTAGAGTCTCCAGTTTTACTCTGAATGTCCAGTCTAAGATTCTAGATGCCCCTTTCAGAGGCCTGGTTCTGTTTAGTGAGGATTCTCAAAATATAATCACTCGCCTCCAAGAGTCGGGCAAGGCTGTACATTCAATTCAAACATTGTGCCGATCTCGGCCTAAATCATCCCAGCGACAGTTCTTTTGTTACACCTCCAGGCAGCAGCACAGAGGCCAGCAGTCCCGAAGTGCCTTTAAGAGAAAAGCTACTCTCCAATCCACCTGAGGTTCTGCGCTTAGGGCTCCCAGAACCTTCCAGAATGCATTGCCTGACTCCTTACCCGACCTCCTTGACCCCAGCCAAATCCCTGGGGGAGGCAGTGGGGGGTCATTTCTCTTTCTCTCTATGGAGAGGGTTGACACAGAATAACCTTGGATCAATGGGTTCTGCAGTTAGTGGAGCAGGTGCACACCCTAGAATTTTTGGCGATTCCCCTGGACAGTTCTCCAGTTCCCTCCCATTACCCTCAGGCCCATCTCACCCTTATCCAAGAAAAGATCCAAGCACTTCTGAGAAAAAAGACCATAGAACCCATCCCACCAAGACAGCGAGGGATGGGATTCTACTCACATTTCTTCCTTGGCCAAAGAGAACAGGAGACTTGCATCCCATCCTGGACCTCAGCTGCCTGAACCTGTTCATAGAATACAAACGGTTCAGGATGGTCACTCTTCCCGGCCATCTCCCCTTGCTTCATCAGGGGGATTGGCTCTGTTCTCTGGATATGGAGGATGCTTATCTCCACATTTTGGTGTTCCAACCCCACGGACAACACCACGACCATGTACTACCTCAACCGACAGGGCGGGACACACTCCTTGCCTCTGTGCAAGGAGGCTCTCAACACTTGGCCTCCAACAGTCTGTCCGATGCCCTCAGCCGGATAGGTGCTGCATCTCACCAGTGGTCTCTCCTGCCGGAGGTAGTACAAGATCTGTTCTCCCATTGGGGCACCCCTCAGGTGCACCTGTTCACCTCCAGGGAGAATGCGAAGCTGAGGCTGTTTCATGCCCGCCCCCCTCAGCAGGGCTCTCTGCGGGGGGATGCCTTCTCAAGGCCATGGACCCCGGGCCTCTACTACGCCTTCCCTCCATTTCCCCTTGATCTACAAGGTGCTTCTCAAGGTGAAGAGGGACAAGGCACAGGTGATTCTGGTAGCCACAGACTGGCCCCGCCTGTTCTGGTACCCAGATCTCCTCAGCCTCAGCTCCAGGCTCCCGAGGCGGCTTCCAGCCTGCCTGGACCTGATTTCAGTCAACAAGGGGAAGGTTCTCCATCCGGACCTTCAATCCCTGCACCTGATGGCTTGGTTCCTGAGTGGCTAGAGTTCCAGTCCTTTGGTCTTTCCGACGAGGTCCACAGCATCGTTGAGGCGTCCCGTAAGGAGTTGACCAGAAAATGCTATGCCTTCAAATGGAAGAAATTCTCCATTTGGTGTCAGGACAAGTGGTTGTTTCTTGGCTAGCATCTTGGACTACCTGTGGTCCCTTTCTCAGCTAGGGCTTCGGTCGACGACCCTTAAGGTGCACGTGGCAGCCATCTCTGCTTACCGGGCGCGGGCCAGCAAGCAGTAGGTGGCGCAGGAGAAGGTGGTTGGGCGCTTTCAGAGGCCTTGATCACATATCCCCTCTGGTGCAGAACCTCCACTTCGTGGGATCTACTGCTGGTAGTAAGCCATGGGCAAGCCATTCGAACCGATGCACAGGTGCAATATCTCCCACCTGTTGTGGAAGACCGCCTTCTTGGTGGCTATTACGTCAGCTAGAAGGATGGGAGAGCTCCGGGTGCTTTCCATCGAGTCTCCTTATCTGGTCTTCCACAGGGACAAGGTTGTCCTGCACCCCAACCCGAAATTCCTTCTGAAGGTGGTGTCGGAGTTTCACCTTAACCAGGTGTTGACTCTGCCGGTGTTCTACCCCAGTCTCACCTTGGAGGCCGAATATAGGCTCCATACTCTGGACCCGCTCGCTTATTATAAGGAGTGGATGGCTGAAGTTCGGGGAGAGGTTCGCCAGCTGTTTGTCACCTACGCTGAAGCCGCACCTGGCAGACCTGCAGCCAAGTGGACGATAAGCAGGTGGGTCACCTTCTACATAGATCTCTGCTATAGGTTGGCGGGCATGGAGCCTCCCAAAGGGATAAGCGTTCATTCTACCCGCCATACCACTGCTTCGGTGGCTGCTTCTAGGGACATCCCTATCCAGGAAATCTGCAGGGCTGCTACCTGGAAGTCAGCACACACCCCTTTATTTTCCATTACTTCATTGACCTTGAGTCATGCCCGGATGCTGGTTTTGGGACCTCGGTTCTCCCGTCCTTTTTCCCTAAGTAGGGGGTGCATACCTTGCCTCCCTCCTCCCGGAGAACTGCAAGGAGTCTGCCAGACAGTGTGGCTTGAACAACATATCCATGTCCCTAGAAATACAGGTTACTCACCTGTAACAGTAGTTCTAGGAGTGGTATATGTTGTTCATCCATACGACCCACCTGACCTCCCCGGCTTCGACGCACAACCTGGCTTCCAGCGGGCTAGATCTGGCATCGTGGGTCGGAGCTGAGGGTTTTACCAACTGGGTGGATGGGAGGAGCCAGCTTGAAGACCTTCCAGCAAGATGTAAAGTGGCAAGGAACCTGCCAGACAGTGTGGATGAACAACATATACTACTCCTAGAACTCCTGTTGCAGGTGAGTAACCTGTATTTATCTGCCATCTCTGAGTACCATGCACCTATAGCAGGCAAGACCCTTGCTCAGCTTGACCTCTCCCACACTTTCTTGTGGGGCATTTTGCATTTAAAACCTCCCATCGGGGACAGTGTTCCCCCGGGAATCTGTTGCTCATTTTAGAAAAGCTTGCTTTGCCTCCCTTTGAGCCTGCCTCAAGCCGTGAGCTATGCTTTTTGTAGTGGAAAGTGTTTTTAGTTGCTATTACTTCTGCTCGAAGGATTTCTGAGCTTCAGTTTCTGATGTGTAAAGAGCCTTATTTAGTTTTCCACAAGGACAGGTTATCCTTGAGGACCAGTCCTAAGTTTCTCCCTAAGGTGGTGTCAGAGTTTACTCTAAATCAGGACATCCACCTGCCTGTGTACTACCCAGAGTACTCAAATCAAGGGGAGGCCTTACTGCATGATGTGGGCATCCACCGGGTGCTATGCTATCATCTGGATCGCACCCGAACCATCAGAAAAACTGATCAGTTATTTATTTCATTCGCCCCGAGAAGAGAAGTGGCTTCTGTTTCAAAGCAGCGTTTGTCCAAATGGTTAGTTAATTGCATTGTTTATTGTTACCAAAAATACGACGAGCATTTATCGGGCCCAGTTAAAGGACATTCCACCAGGGGCGCTACTGCTTCATTTGTCTCCTTCAGAAATGTGTCCATTGCTGACATTTGTGCAGCGGTCACTGGAGTTCTGTCCACACTTTCATCTGACATTACAGTATGGACATTGCATCTAGGCACAGAGCAGGTATTGGACTGGCAGTCCTGCAGGGCCTGCTCTCCTGAGAGCCATTCACTGACTTTTGCCTCCTCCCAGCTGACCAGGGTCAGACCTTTCACTGCTTGGGACTGCGTCCTAATGGTGTTACCTGCTGCAAGAGCCCCCTTGAAGTGAGACAGTACAGTTAAGTAAAAATTTACTGTAACAGTAGATCTTCGAGAGGAGCTCTTCAGCAGGTGCTGCTTTCCCTCCATTCATCCCCCTTGTGACTGCTACTCCATCTGTGTCATCTTTCTTCCCTCAGTATAGAGGAAACCTCTTTGGTTTTCCAGTTTCTGTACATGCTGGGGTCTCTGGGGGCAGGCCGACATCGGGGGCGGTCCCCTGCTGTATAAGAAGTTTTCCGTGAGGTCCTGGTGCCTGACGGCTTCAGTCCTAACAGTGTTACCTGCTGCAAGAGCTCCTCTCGAAGATCTGCTGTTACGGTAAGCTCTTGCGTTACTGTACTGCGTCAGCCTAGAGCTAAGCACAGTTAGTCTGATACAGTCTACTATACTGCAATAGAAAGATAATAACTGCACTCCAGAGAAGGAGCTCTATAAGATTAGTGTTGGTCAAATACACAGGTGTATTTGACCAACACTAATCTTATAGAGCAAGTTGTCTCAGTAATGAGTTCTATTCTGAATTCAAAGCAACAACTGCTGTCATTTATTCCTTCTCTGGAGTGCAGTTATTATCCTTTTTCTAGACATTTTTGGGACTAGCCTCCCTTAACTGCACCCACCAACCAACGGATGCAGGGCAAGGTCTGGAACTTTCGATTATACTGCAGTAAACAGTAAGTAAATCAGAATTTTTTTGCACAGATAGTGCATATTGGGACCAGTCCCACATTTGAGTGTGGGACCCTTTGTGCTGCCTGTTCCCCTTTAAAAATAAAGGCAGAAATGTATTAATTTGATCAGACATTCAGTTGACTCTGAATCCTGATAGCTTCTGCTTGATCAGTCCCTTTGTTTGCCACAAGGCACTGCTATATGAATGGTGGTGGTGTGAGATGGCACAGTTAGCACTTCAGTTTCTGTCCTGCTGTGGGTACTACAGCTCTGTCACTCGTTCAGTTTTTGGTTTTTTTACAGATAATATTATTGGATTGAAGTGGATGCTGCAGTCTGCACTAAAAGACATGCCGGCCAGTGTTTCTACTGTCCCATAGCACCACTACGCAGAGAAGAGACATTCAATGTAAATGCCCTCTTCTGTTCATCCTGTTACACCCCCACCATGTTTGCCGAGGAAAGTTCTAAGTGGGCAGCTGATTGATTCAGTGCCTTTTCATCTGGAGCTGAAATTGGTAGTCAGGCTTGCAGGTGGGCAGGAATGGAAGACAACAAAGAGACAAGCACAACTGACCATCCGCCTAATTAAAAAGGTACTGAGAGACTGATACTAGTGCAATCAACATTTATTCTTGTAGCAGGAAGTAGTCAAAAGTATGTACTGAGTCAGCCCCTCGAAGAGACGCCGGCAGGAACACAACTGAAAACACGCTGACCAGTTTCAAATCACAGTTTCATTCCTGCTGGCATCTCTTCAAAGGGCTGACACAGTAGGTACTTTGACTACTTTTTTTGATGCAAGAATAAATGTTGATTGGCACAAAAACAGCCTCACAGTACCTTTTTTATTGGGCCGATGGTTGGTGGTGCTTTTCTCTTTGTTGTCTAGCAGTTGCCTTGACTTTAGCACATCAAGCAGTGGGTTGGTCTTGCCTCATTTTTAGGGCAGGAATGGAAACAATGAACAGGCACTGAAGTTGTAGTGTCCATTATGGACTCTCAAGGGTCATGCATTTTAGCCTTGAACTCAAAAGCCAGGTGGCTAGTTTTTAAGTTTCAAGTGGCCCAAAGCTGGGTTCTCACATACTGAGTCAGAGGTGGGCATGTGCCCTTCCACACCATTTAAAGCTATTGTGATTTGCATGTTTTCTTTATTGAACATGCATTCTGGCTTGATAGCGTAGCGTTAAAGCAGCAGCAGCCTCCCAAACTTTGTGCATTAGTGTTAGTTCACGAGGGGCTGTTGAGGTAATGTGATGGGTCTGCTGCTTGTTTTGTTAGTTGTGCATTCATATCAGAGTTAAGGAGAGAAAAAGAGCTGCTTTCTGGATTCATTTGAGAGGCCATGGGGAGAGGAGTATTTTAGAAACATCTCAGTGTGTGACACCCAGCTTTATTTAACATGGAGAGAGAGAGGTTGAGAGCAGAGCAGTTTTTTTTTATTTCTCTGTGCTACATTTAAAATGGCATAAACCCTTGAAATGTCCTCTGTGGAATGAACAAGGGGGGTGTGTGTGTGTGTGTGTGTTCCTGCAAAAAAATAAATAACAGTATATATTTTTCTGAACTTGAAATTTGACATTCATAGAAGGTCCACAAAAACATTTTGTTTTTTGGTTTTTGCTCTTACGCGGCGCACCCCCCCCCCAAACACCCAACCAGGCACTCCTTCGGACTGTTCATTGTTACCCCACCTGCTGAGACATCCCCAGTTGCCATTGTTTCTGTCCCCTATTAGTCCTGCATCCTGACAGACCTGGTTTATCCCTGCTGGGGGGGGTCTCCCTCCCTGGGGCAGAGGAGGGGGGAGAGGGTTCCGCTGCCTTGACAGGAATGCAGGGTGGGGGGGGCTAAGGGGAGCAGAGAGGGTTATGAGAGGCTGTGTGGCTCAAGGGGAACGTGGCAGCCATCATCCAGTCAGCTGGGTGGGTGGGTGATTTTCTGCTTTTCTGGGGCCCCACCCACCTCCCACAATACATATGTCCACAGTGGCATCCTGGATGTGGGGACGTTCAGCAGCAGGTCGAGGTCCGCACTGCCTAGAACACCTCTGGTAGCCACCTCCAGGAGCCACCTATTGGGCAGTCCAATACAGACCCCCCCCCCCGGGAGGAAAGCGTCCAAAGAATGCTTTAACTCCCACCTCACTGATCTTCGCTCCTGATATTCAGCTTGGGGTGCAAACCCGGGTCACTACCGTGTCCGAGCGAAGCACCATCGATCAGCTCCACAGAGCCGGCAAAACATTTCTTTTTGCTTCTTATATGCTTAGCATCAGGCTGTGCTTTAGTTTGTGTTCGCTTCTAGGAGTCTCTAATATTTCATTAAGAAAAGCCTAAAAATGGGGCATGGCTAGCATTTCTAAACTAACATAAATTGTATTTAGCAAAAAAGCAGACAAATCCCTAACTTTAACTGCCAGGTTTTATTTACGGCTAGACCATATACAATTATATCTGTAGTTTAAAATGTTTTTAGCAAACCCACATAAACTTAAGTTTGGCAGCCGTCTTTATTGCTCTCCTCATAAAAGTTACAGTACTAAAGAAAATTAAATAGATAAAAAGAACAATCTTCCAAGAATCAGTCTTCACCATTAATTCCCACTAATGGGTCTGGGCCAAAGGCACTAGGACGCCGAGGATGTAAAGCTATTGGCATGGGACCTGCAACAGCTACTGGGCATAGCACCTATTCATGTCCCACTTGGTGGTGTCAGGAGGTCTAAACCTCACTCTCAGGTTCTTGGCAATATTGGGAATGCAAGGAATCACAGACATGTTGCATAAGAGTAATAAACTTGTTTATTACTGCCAAAAAGGATAATTACAGTTGCCCTAAGCAGTTCTTACCAATACGAACCGGGAGCCAATGCTAAGCGTTCCCCATACCTCGAGGATTCTCTGTGTCTCTTGGGGTCTCCGAGGTAGAAGACGTAATGTCTCACATTATATACCTATGATAATTACTATGGTTACTGTAAGATAGAAACATTTCTAGTTACAGAGATGAGCCCTATTGGCTAAATTAGAGGTGGCAAAAAAGAGACAAAAAGAGTACAGTTCTTGCATAGATCATTGTAGTAGTACAAATCACCAAAAATGGCAATTCCGACTTATGTATCATAATCATTACAGGGACACAGGTGTCCTAACATCTTGTAAGCAAGAAATACATATATGTATTAGAAAGCAAAGTGTATAACAATAATATGCATACATATCCTGACATATACTCTTATACGGTAGATGCCCTTAGCCCTATATGTTAGTGTAACATATATCTAAGTGCTAGCTGTCTACGGTGTACCTCTGGGGGTACTAATAAGGGTGCAGAGACCTCGTGTAACAGTGGCATATAAATCATGCCGGTTTCCTCACCAAATTCAGTTCTGTTCTTCTCGCTGTTGAGTTCACATCAGGGGAGAGCAACACCTCAGTTCGCCTCATCGCCACTTAATTCTTGCTGTGTCAGCATGATTTTCCTTTGTTCATGTGCTGTGTTCATGTTTTCATAATGCCAGTACCTGACAAGAAAGAGGCCATATCATTGAAAAAGAAAGTCTGACAGCAACCCGTCATGCATTATTGCCCCTTGTGGGAGAGCTATGGCTTCGACACACTAGCATCAGTCTTGTGCAGCCTGTTTTGCACCAGAGCACAACATGAATATGTGTGATGCCTGCTTCTCCATGAACTGTCTTACCCTAGAGTACTGTGCTGTAAGGTGGGGTTGCCCAATCCCCACCTTCTGAGAAAGGCCTCACATGTGTGCATCGAAGACCATGTCTTTAGGGCCTGCCCTGGGCCTCTTCCCAGGACCAATGATTTCATGGAAGCACAGATTTCATCTTGGTTTCATTGCACAGAGGTGTCTGAGACTTTCTTGGATGGGTCTGGTGGACTGTCGACTCCTTCGGGGTGGTTAACTGTGACCCCTCCACAGTCTGCCTGCCTTGAACAGCAGACATTCCTGGTGGTGAAGCCGGAGCTGTAAACTCATTGTACACTGGGGAACACTTTGAGGTTGTCTTCTGGAGCTGTTCTTGCTGTTGTCACCCTTCGCAGTGATGATAAGGCGTGTGGCATCGAGGACCTCTCCGGCCCTCCTCCTGACACTATTTGTAGTATTGGGAGAGGGACAGTTCAGCACTGAGACTGTTGCTGTTCTGTTGCTGGTTTGGATGTCATCACTGTCTGTGGTGTCCCTAGTGACACCAAGGATGGTGATGGCTCTGGACATGATGATGGAGGCAGCGACGGCTATAGGGCCAATCCTTGGCTGGCTCAGAGTGAGATGTTGATGATGATATTGTCTCAGATATTGTCCCTAACTAACTAAGGATGGTGATGGCACCAAGCATGACGCTGAAGTCAACTCTAAGTGAGGGGTCAAAGACGGTGCCACAGCGATGGGGGGGGGAGCCCTGTGTCTGAGGACATCACCGACCTTGACCTTGCTGGAGGCAGCGCTGACTCGGGTAAAGAATGATGGCCTTCAGGTGGCATTTTCTCTGGAACTGTTTGATTTCACAGTCTTCTGATCTGGAGTCTGCCCCCCACTGGCATTGATCGGATCATATTTTGGATGTAGGAGGACACCATTCTGGCAGATCTGCTAGACTGGCCTCTCGGGTGAGGCCCCCTATATAGTTCCGCAACCCATGCTGAGGCATTTGAGACCAGGAGTCTCAACTTTCCCTAGATGGGCTTTTCTGTTTCCTCAAAAGGATGGCCTTATTCATAGGCCCTGAGGGCCATTAACATGGGAGCAAGACTGGCCTTTGTAAGTGCCGTAAGGAAATGGCATAGGGGAGGATGGGGAGGCTGATGGGACCCAGTACAGGTCTGTCTCCTTGGCACTGACTACCTGAGGTTGCATCACATCTCCATTGGCATCCTCCTCAGAAGACAGTAAATCATCTTTCCAACTTCCTTCAGCTGCTTAGCATACCCTGTACAAGTGATTTGTATTTTAGGTGCTTCAGTTGCTTGACCTACATACTCTGTAAGCTGCGGTCCAGCAACCCTCCCATTGTGACTCCTCGCGGTTCCCAGTGTCGACACTGTTGTCATCCCTTCATGGTCTAGAGTCCTGGAGGAGGTATCCAGGGCAGTATGGAGGTGTTTCCTCTCCAACCCAGCCATCTCCAGGGACCTCCATGGGTGATATTACGCACCCAAATGATCTGCAGGTGATGTACCCACCCCTTATCAGGACTTGAAGTACTGCAGCCTCTGAGGAAATGGCACCTCACTCATGACCAACCTCCAGAAGCAGATTCTGCTCAGGCAGATGCTCTTGGAAAGAAGACTTTTGCCTCACCAAGCACCCCAATGTGCATTTCTGCACACAAGGCACATATGGTCGCTTAAAACCATGGCCTGTAGTTGCAGCTAAACATACTGTTAGCGGCACTGCTGCAGAGCGTGAGACAGGCCATTGACCTTTCTACCCAGGGTCTGGAGGTAGCACTGCACCAGTTGTGGGCATCTTACAATGAGGTGAGGTGAGGTGGCATTCAAACTGGTAGTTGCCGTAGGCTTCATTATGCAGCTGGTTTGACTTCATCTCTCCCTGGCTGGCACCTTTGGCCTGGCATAAGGTGCTTAGCTCACACTTCCTGGGGACTCACTTCTTGTCCCATAGGGTCAGGGGGAACTGTCGGTGAATCCTTCTGCTCCTGTGCCACAGGAGCCTCCACTGAGCCCTAACCATTCTCAGGTCTTGACAGATCTATGAAGAGCCCATACCCTTAGGTGTTCACCCCCATGCTGAGGGCTCAGGGAATCTTTTATCCTCAAGGTGCAGAAGGAGCTTGGTCCTCTGACCAATATGTGGGAATCAGTTGTGAAGATTGATTCTTGGAAGATATGAAAGTTACATACTTACTGTAACTGTTGCCTTCATGAATATCTTCACTATTGATTCCCACACCTGCCCACCAACCCCCAACAACCCAACAAAGCTGGGGTCTTGGGGCAGCTCACTGATTTGTGCTGGCTGGCACCATCTAGTGCCAGATGTCTCTCCTAGTTGTACCCCACCGAGTAGTATGGTGGGGGTTGGGATCCATTGCTGGGTTCCAACCCTTACAAAGAAAAAGAAACTTACAAAAACTGGAGGGAGCGTGCTCCCCAGGGCCCCTATACCAACCAAACGAATGGAGGGGAGGTAGTTCCTCCTTCTTTTCTTTAATCCTCTGCCCAGGGTCTGGAGTAGAACCCTACTAGTTGCTAAATACAACCTGTGCCTCTGCCCTGAGTCTGAGGTATATCTCTGTTATTTGCTAAATGCAACCTGTACCTCTGCCTGGGGTCTGGGTTATATCCCTATTAGTTGCTAAATGCAACCTGTGCCCGTGCCCGGGCTCTGGGGTATATACCTATTAGTTGTTAAATGCAACCTGTGCCTCTGGGCAGTAGTCAAGTCTAACTCTACTTGTCTGTCGTGCTGTCTGTGGAAGGGTGCTGTGCACTAGATGGGATCAAGTAATACTAGCCTTGCTCATGGTACATCCCTATTGTTGCAGAAGAAGCAGGTCAGTTTCTCTCATGGTGTTTTTCCCCCCCTTTGGCTATGCCAGGCGATTCCTGTTGGTTGGTATGCCTTTTTTCCTCATTTATGCCAGTTGGGCTATTTGCCTACTACCCTTAGGGGTGACTAGGGAGATGGACACTTCTGAACTCCCTTGGGATGTTAAGCCCTACAACGCCACATGCACCAGAAATCCATTCTCTTTTTCTCTGGCAGGAAGCGGGGTCATAAATTAACAGATTTTCAGTTGTTTCTTCTTCTGGTGACATTAGGTTGCCTTTTTAGGAGTCTCTGTGGCTCATTCCTGCTTAGAGCCCATTGGTGCCATCTCAGTTGCAAGGGAGTCCCAACTTTGGGGCATTCTCCTTTTAGTTTACCTGCCAGATCCACGTGTTTCAGGGCTGCTGTCTTAGAATCACTACCCATCTGTTGTCTGGCTAGTGATGTTAAGGCTCTGGCTCCATACCTACCTCACTGTGACACCTAATATGCTGTTTTCTCTACATAGACATTTGTAGTCGGGTTTTCATTTGTTGTTAATTTTTCCTATATCTTTTCCCTATCCCTTTGGGCTGGGGAATTTCTTAGCCTTCTGTTTTATTTTTCTCCACTTTGTTTCTCTCATAGGTCATAGAACTGAGGTTAATGAGAGAGCCGGCAGTAGTTGTTGGCTGGTCTGCAACATCACGTGGTGGTGTTGGGGGGGGGGGGGATAGGTGTGTTAGAGCCATGCCCAGTAGTCATTGCTGGCCCCTTGGCTGAAAGCTTTGCTCCCATGAGGTCCTAGTGCCTTTGTCCCAGACCCATGAGTGGTACTCAGTGGTCAAGATATTCTGTAACATCAACAGTTACAGTAAGTACATAACTTTTTATTTACCAGCCAAGTGACAACAAGAATAATCTTAACAAGTGCATGGGGTCAAACAGTCGGTGGTGCTTACATTAAAGGGGCACTGCCAGCTTTAAATATTCACTGCAGAAACCCCCCCGTATGGTTGAAATAAATTAATATTTACCATGTTTTTCATTTTCTGCCTTAATTTCTTTTCATCCGTCCTGAAATGAATATTTAATCAGTGTGTGCAAAGTGGTGCATTTTTTGTATCAGGCAAAAAGCGAAGGAGTAAAGCAGAGTGACCCTTTAACCATATTAAGAAAGCAGAAAGCATGAGTTTGGGTTTTAACCATTCGAAAATTTTACAGATAGTTACAAAATTACTAAGGATGCTTTTTAATTTGTAGGCTTGCCAGTTTCTGCTAGGAAACAATGTTGCTAGCTTATTTTAAGTGAGAGAGTCCATCAGTTCTGCAACCAATGTCACTGTTCACAGAAATCAGTATGATACTCCACCTTAGTATCCACACTTTTTATTTCGTGTAACAGACCTCTTTGTTATGTGTTCCCGAGACACTGGCTTAGTTATGCATGGTCCTTTTTTTTTTTTTCATTTTTTATGGGTACACTGCTTGATAATAGTCCTGATGGAGTGGCATGACGTAAAAAACATGAGCATGCGGAGCTGACACTAGGAACCAGGCAGTAAGGCAGAGATGCTCACAGAATGAATAGTGGATCATACTGAGGCCATTATCAAGCTGTGTATCCATAACAAACAAAAACAGAAAGGACCATGCATAATTAAGCCAGTGTCTTGGAAAAACATAGCAGAGAGGCCTGTTACATGAAATAAAATGTGTGGATACCGATGGAGTCTCACACTGATTTCTACAAACTTACCGAGGGCCATCAGTGATCTTTATTCCAAATCATCATGACCGCAGGGCTGCTGTTCATCCAAGGGCTGTAGGACAGATGCTTGCACCACAGGAAAATAATTGTCAAAATGTATAAACCTACTTCTATTTGTGCATGTGGGTTCAGTTCTGTTTTTGAAAGCTGTTTTAAATCCCCTCTGGTTAAACAGATTCACACCATCGTGGCCTGAACACTGCTCCTGACACTGAAATGCAGGTGTCTTCTCAATCCAGGGATGGGCTTGTTTTGAAATGTAGGCAGTTTGTCTTTACTGAATGGCAGGTAGAAATGTTTACAACACCAGTTGTTAAACATTGGAACAGTCTGAGATGTTTGAACTGGTGTCTTTCAGCAGGACATAGGGAATTGCTCTGAGGTCAACAGGCAATAAATTCAGGGGTTACGTTAAGGGCATTTTTTGTTAGAGGGTCGTAGACTTATCGAACAGTCTGTCTGTGGAAACGGCGAATATGAAAACAGTACAGGCCTTCAGGGTAAGCCTGGACAAAATAAATGCTTATCAGGGGGACTCTCAGGGTACTCTATGTAGCAAAGTGGGTAGTAGATTCCTATAAACTGGCAAATGTTTACTCAGCATCAGAGACTGAAATTAAGTTTTGCAGTGACTTGGAGGAAATACACTGGCTCTACCGATGTTTCCAGTGGACATCTGGTTTACTTAATTGAACTCTTCAGTAGTGCAAGCCAATAGGGCCACTTGAAGTAAAAGGTCAAAAGTGCAACAAAAAAGTGTTGTGCAGATTATTTTGAGTAGTGGGTGTGGCCCTAGTGTTTCCTTGCCTTTGTTTGCTGTTAGGATAGTTTTCTAAATTTGCCTGCTAGTTTTAAGGCCCATGGGTATCTACATGTTTTAATTTTTATTGTTTTTCTTTTTCCTACATTGCCCCCTGCACATTGTAGTAATGATGCGTTTATGACCATTGATGTTGGCAAGCGCTGGTGTTGTGTAAAGTTTACATCAGTAGAGCTGTGATTTTAAGTCACTCTCCCTATCCATTGAGCACTAATAAAGGCTACATTCATAGATATCAAACACCTATGGGATAGCTGAGTGGGGTCGGTGCTGGGGCCAGTCCTATTCAGTGTCTTCATTAGTGACATTGCAGAACATTTGGAGGGAAAGGTGTGCCTCTTTGCAGATGACACCAAGATAACGGAGGGGATAGAAAAAATGAGAACAAACCTAAGCCTATTAGAGGAGTGGTCGGTTGTATGGCAGTTGAGTTTCAATGCTGAAAAGTGCAAGATCATGCACCTGGGTCACAGGAATCCAAGGAAGGAGTACAGGATAGATGGTGAAATTCTGGCCACCACAAGTCAGGAAAGAGACCTGGGGGTTATCATATCTGATGAGCTGAAGGAGACGAAACAGTGTGAAAAGGCGGTGGGGAGAGCAAACAGAATGTTGAGTTGCATAGGAAGGGGCATAACAAGCAGGAGGAAAGAGGTGGTGATGCCACTGTACAGATCACTGGTGAGGCCTCAGCTGGAGTACTGTGTCCAGTTCTGGAGACCACATCTGCGGAAGAACATTGACAAAATAGAGGCAGTCCAGAGAAGGCAAAGAAGATGGTACATGGACTGCACCAGAAGCCCTATAAGGAAGGACATATGGACCTTAATATCTATTCACTGGAGGAAAGAAGGGAGAGGGAAGATATGATAGAGACTTTCAAGTACCTTAGGAAAATAACAGGGCACTGGTGGAAAGCATATTTCAGAGAAAACTCTGCATGAGAACAAGGGGGCATGATATGAGGCTGAAGAGTGGAAGGCTCAGGGGTAATGTTAGGAGGTACTTTTTCACTGAAATGGTGGTGGAGCCATGGAACAGCCTTCCAGCAGAGGTGGTGGGGCAAAAACAATACGGAGGTTCAGGAGTGCATGGCGTAGACATAAGGGTACTCTGGAGATGTGCAAAGCAGGAGAGCTGCAGATCAAATAGGATCTGGGGCTGCAGCAGTGAGTAGGGAAATGGACAGACTGGGTGGGCCGTATGGTCCTTATCTGCCAACAGAGTCTATGTTTCTATGTTTATTCCATTAGGACTACTGCAGAGTCTTCACAAATTATAGTATTGATGACCTGGGGTGATTTGTGTGCTTTTTTATGGCTGTGTATAGTCTGATGAAATTAGAAGTTTTAAAAACAAAATATTCACTCTTGCTGGCTAGACCTGGACACACCTGTAGAAAACAAAAAGATTGTACTGCATTTATTTAGTTGAGGCCAGAATATCTGGCTCCTGTTGTAATAGCAGATTGTTGCTGCAGCAGCTATCACCCACTGAATCACTGGTCATGGATGCATCAGTGTCACATGGGACAGAAGGCACTTTAGGAAAAAGACGAGCAATAAAAAACTCAAACATGGAGATCCCCAGGGGCCATGAAATTAGTAGGCAAATTTAGAAAATGTTCCTAACAGAAAAAAAGGGAAGGGCATGCTAGGACTACACACATAAGACAAAATACTCTGCACAGCATATGTCTTTGCAAATTTTG